>CM059816.1:30131460-31336460 GCA_030435695.1 Brachymystax lenok tsinlingensis
GGTACGGCAACTGCACCGTCCACAACCGGTGGGCTTTGCAGAGGGTGTTGCAGTCAGCCCAATGCATCACCTGGGACACACTGCCTGCCCTCCATGACATCTACAGCACCCGGTGTCACAGGAAGGCCAAGAAGATCATCAAGGACCTCAGCCCCCCGAGCCACGGCCTGTTGACTGAGAAACAGCTTCTATCTCCAGGCCATTAGACTGTTAAATAGTCATCACTAGCTGGACTCCGCCCAGTACCCTGCCCTGAACTTTAGCCACTGTTACTAGCTGGCTACCACCCGGTACTCAACCCTGCACCTTAGAGAATGTTGCTCTACGTACATAGTCATAGAACACTTGAATAATGTTTACATATTGTTTTACACACTTCATATGTATTTGCTTTATTCTAGTCAAGGCATATCCTATATACTGTAACTAATGCTCTACATACCTTTTCTATTCATATACTACTGCCCATAATGCCTATACACACCATCATATATACACAGTTGAAGTCGGAAGTTAACATACACCTTAGCCAAATACATTTAAACTCATTTAATCCTAGTAAAAATTCCCTGTCTTAGGTCAGTTAGGATCACCACTTTATTTTTAGAATGTGAAATGTCAGAATAATAGTAGAGAGAATGATCTATTTCAGCTTTTATTTCTTTATTTCAGCTTTTATCACATTCCCAGTAGGTCAGAAGTTTACATACACTCAATTAGTATTTGGTAGCATTGCCTTTAAATTATTTAACTTGGGTAAAACGTTTCCGGTAGTTTTCCACAAGTTTCCCACAATAATTTGGGTGAATTTTGGCCTATTCCTCCTGACAGAGCTGGATTAACTGAGTCAGGTTTGTAGGCCTCCTTGTTTTTTCAGTTCTACCCACAAAATTTCTATAGGATTGAGGTCAGGGCTTTGTGATGGTCACTCCAATACCTTGACTTTGTTGTCCTTAAGCCATTTTGCCACAACTTTGGAAGTATGCATTGTCCATTTGGAAGACCCATTTGCAACCAAGCTCATGGTGCCATCTATTTTGTGAAGTGCACCAGTCCCTCCTGCAGCAAAGCACCCCCACAACATGATGCTGCCACCCCTGTGCTTTACGGTTGGGATGGTGTTCTTTGGCTTGTAAGCCTCCCTCTTTTTCCTCCTAACATAACGATGGTCATTATGGCCAAACAGTTCTATTTTTGTTTCATCAGACCAAAAAAAGTATGACCTGTGTCCCCATGTGCAGTTGCAAACCGTAGTCTGCCTTTTTTTAGCGGTTTTGGAGCAGTGACTTCTTCCTTGCTAAGCAGCCTTTCATGTTATGTCGATATTGGACTCGTTTCACTGTAGATATAGATACTTTTGTACCTGTTTCCTTCAGCATCTTCACAGGGTCCTTTACTGTTGTTCTGGGATTGATTTGCACTTTTCGTACCAAAGTACGTTAATCTCTATGAAACAGAACGCGTCTTCTTCCTCAGTGGTATGAAATGCTGCGTGGTCCCATGGTGTTAACACTTGCGTACTATTGTTTGTACAGAAGAACGTGGTACCTTCAGGCGTTTGGAAATTGCTCCCAAGGATGAACCAGACTTGTGGACGTCTACAATCTCGGCTGATTTCTTTTGATTTTCCCATGATGTCAATCAAAGAGGCACTGAGTTTGAAGGTAGGCCTTGAAATACATCAGAAGCTTCTAATGCCATGACATCATTTTCTGGAATTTTCCAAGCTGTTTAAAGACACAGTCAACTTAGTGTATGTAAACATCTGACCCACTGGAATTGTGATTCAGTGAATGATAAGTGAAATAATCTGTCTGTAAACAATTGTTGGAAAAATTACTTGTGTCATGCACAAAGTAGATATCCTAACTGACTTGCCAAAACTATAGTTTGTTAACTACTTAGGGAGCAGACGGCCGCCACTCCCGACACTACCCGGTGAAATGTAAGGCGCCAAATTCAAAATCCAAAAGTTGAATTATTAAACATTCATCAATATACAAGTGTTGCATAGTCATCAAAAGCTCTGCTTCTTGGCAATATCACATCGTTGTCAGATTTCAAAAAGGCTTTACGGCGAAAGCACAACATTTGATTGTTTGAGGATAGCACCTACAATATTTAACCATTAGCATAAATTTATAAACCATCGCGGTTCACACAAAACCCATTTCACAGCGAAAACAAATCCCTTACATTTTGAAGAACGTCTGCTGAGGGCTTCCCAAGTGTCTAACGAAGAAATCCAATGGTTATTTTGTTAGAAAAAGTAATTTATTATAGCCATAAATCTCAGTTTGGTTGGCGCGTTATGTTCAGAAAATCCAACGTCGAACCGCCCATTGAAACGTGAAGAGAACGCGTTCAAATATACCTATAAACTTTTCCTAAACAAATCAAATACCAGTTATAATGCATCCTTAGCTATCCTTTTATGAATATTAGCAATAATATTTAACTCGGATGGTAACCTAAACGTTATGAAAGGAAAATAAAGTGGGGCGCGCACCCAGACTCGCGCCCAAGAAAACTTACCCCTTACCATTTCCTGTTCCTATCTGTTCCTTTTACTCCATTCACTCCCAGTCTTTGTATATAGACTGTTGACATCTAGTGGAATCCATAGGTACTGCAATCCAGGAGCTGGATTGCCTTGCAGTCAATGGGGAGAGTGTCAAACAGAGCAAAGGTCACCAAAAACTGCATTTCCGGATGGATTTACCTCGGGTTTTCGCCTGCTATATCAGTTCTGTTATACTCACAGACATTATGTTAACACTTTTAGAAACTTCAGAGTGTTTCCTATCCAATAGTACTAATTATATTTTCTGAACCTGAGTGGCAGGCATTTTACTTTGGGCACGCCAGACTTTCCAAAACCGTCACCTCTGCTGCCGCTCCCTAAGAAGTTAACAAGATATTTGTGGAGTGGTTGAAAACAAGTTTTAATGACTCCAACATAAGTGTTTGTAAACTTCCGACTGTATATATATATATATATATATATATATACACTATTTTTTACACTATAGTTTGGACTCTGACATTGCTCATTCTAATATCGCTCTTTTTTAAAATTCCTTTCTTTTTCTTTTCATGATTTTTGTGTATTGTTTTGTATTGTCAGGTATTACTACACTGTTGGAGCTAGGAAACTAAGCATTTAGCTACACCCGCGATAACATCTGCTAAATATGTGTACACGACCAATAACATTTGATTTGATTTAGCCCTTCCTTATCCCAGACTCAGTTATCTTTAGTGAAAGCAGACATTTTGTTTGGTTTCACCCCCCGTAAAGCTGCCTCAGTGATTCCTATTACTCCTCTCCTGCACTCACACATCTCTTCCCTCTTAATTCACAGGATGTTTTGTTTTTTAATCACTTCACTTCTTACCTGTACGTGATGTAGGAAAATATTGTAATTATACACTTAGAAGAAACGTAGTGCAGCACTTATACTAGAAAATGGAACAATTAAATAATAAAGTAACCCAAATGCTCCTTCGCTGCTTGCTGCTGCCAATAGCTATCCTTAATTGAGCTTAGTATTTGGAGCGGCAGTTAGCCTTGTGGTTAGAGCATTGGTACCATAACTGAAAGGTTGCTGGTTTGAGTACAGAAGCCGACAAGGTGAAACATCTGTTGCTGTGCCTTTGAGCAAGGCACTTCATCTTAATTGCTGCAGGGGTGACCTCATTTCCTGTGGGTGTCTCAGGGGGAGTTGGCATATGCAGTAAACACATTTGTGTGCAACAGGACAAATATAAGCATCCCTCGAAATGATTATGATTCAACAAAGCAACACATCCGCTCATGTTTTAGTGTATGTTGTCAGTTATTCATTCAGTTATTCAGCTAGGATTACATTTCAGAGCAGCAAACAGAGAGAACATTAAGTATGTTCTTAAAATGGCTGCCGTCTCTTTTAGAATTCTTGTCTGAAGAGCTAGTGACCTTCAGAAGTACTCTGAGTAAATCGTTCAGACTGGAGAGTTTATCAGATGAAGCTGTGGCTCTTTGAATGGACACTTAAACGGTTGGATTGGATTGAGTGTTTGCTTGTTCGTTTGTTTATTTGTGTAATTGTTGTGCCCTTGTTGGCAGTTTCCTTGGTAGGACCCTATATAGTGGCTATGAAGTGATGGAGTCGGATCGGTTTCTCATACAGAGGCAGAGACTACACAGTAAAAGACAATGATGCAGGTCTCTTCTGCTGGCGTATCCCTCTTCTAAACTCAGTCTCTCTCCTTCCCTCCACCCCTCGCTCCCTACAGGCTGTACTCTTCCCTGTTCCATCTCACTTTCCTCAGGTTAACAACTTTCTGCCCTCAGCTTTCTGATGTGAAACTTTTTCTGTTGCCAAGGTCTCCAGGGCTGTGCAGTTCTGTCTTCTCTCAGTCTTCTCTGACAGAGTCCAGCTTTACTTATGTCTGCTCAACTCCTTTGTTAGGCATTCAATGTCCTAACAACCTCACAGGCCTTGAGACTGTAGATATTACACACACGCTCCTGTTCAATGTAGTGTGCTCACACACATGCACAAACACACACGCACATACGCACGCATGCACGCACACACACGCACACGTGCACGTGCACACACACACACACACACACACACACACACACATATACGCACACAGACACAGATGGCCCTTTTCTGTCTCAGGTAACGGTGAGTAACAGTGAGTATTATAGCAGGCTCTGTTGAGCTCATTATCCGCTGGTCTATTAGTGAATATCCATGTGTGTTGTAGTCTCAACACACTCCAGCCCACAGACGGTAGGATCATTACACTGCTGGGTTAGACACACACTGGGACCCTTGTCTCTCCCGCAGTCTCCTACTCTCATTCTCTCTGTCTCTCACTTTCTCTCCCTGTTTCTGCTTTTCTCTGTCTTTCTCACTTTTTATTCTTACTCTAGGTGTGCCCTTCTCTCTCTCTCTCTCTCTCTCTCTCTCTCTCTCTCTCTCTCTCTCTCTCTCTCACTCTCTCTCAATTCATTTAAATTCGAGGGGCTTTATTGGCATGGGAAAAATATTTTTACATTGCCAAAGCAAATCTCTCTCTCTCGCTCTCTCAATTCATTTAAATTCGAGGGGCTTTATTGGCATGGGAAACATATTTTTACATTGCCAAAGCAAATCTCTCTCTCTCGCTCTCTCAATTCATTTAAATTCAAGGGGCTTTATTGGCATGGGAAACATATTTTTACATTGCCAAAGCATCTCTCTCTGTGTGTGTGTGTGTGTGTGTGTGTGTGTGTGTGTGTGTGTTGGAAGTCATAGAGATGGCTGAGTGACATCATGAAGTGCTGATCTTGAGGCAGGAACTAGGACCAGGGTAAATGATAGTGTTCTCTTGGCGACTGACGGAACGGGAGCGCTCTGTCATTACCATGTGGTGGCGGTCAGCTCGCTGGCCTCAACCCAGAGCAAAAACAACCCTCTGACTGTGTGTGTGAATGCGTGCGTGTAGCTGGTCAAAAACGTAACATTCAACCGGTACGTCCCGACACTCACACATGTACACACACGTCTTGATGTTTATTTTACCTTGGTTTTACCAGGAAATGGAATCTAGGACTTTATGAATTTCCTTTAAAAGAAGGATTGCTGTTCTTTTGAGGTTTCTTAACTTCAGAGTAGGCTATGCCTGGGTTCCTGACTCTTTAAACGTTTGCCCTGAAGGCTAATTGATGCATTTATGTTTGTGTGGGTAGATACAGAGATGAATCTGTTGAAAGCTAAAGAAACTGAATCTCTTCTAAACCCCCCCACCACCGCCACCACCATCACCACCACCACCACCATCACCCCCAACCACCACCACCACCACCACCACCTTCACCATCACCACCACCACCACCATCACCATCACCCCCACCATCACCACCACCTTCACCATCACCACCACCATCACCCCCACCACCACCTTCACCATCACCACCACCACCATCACCCCCACCACCATCACCACCATCACCTCCATCACCACCACCATCACCATCACCTCCATCACCACCACCACCATCACCACATACACCAAACAGAAGTAGACTTCTGTTAGTCTTCTGGAACCCCGTTCCCCATCTTCTTTTGTTCGGGTTGCTAGGATACCACCCCCTATGGAGGAATGCTCCTCTTCTGAAACGAGCTCGCATCGTCCTCCCAGCATCTGTTTTATGTCCTGCTAAACCCGCACGCATACATACACACACACGCCGGTGACCACAGACTCCCGTTTGGCCCCTGTTGAGGAATGCCCCCTAGTTTGCTTAGACCCCTGTCCTCCATTGGTTTACCTCAATCTCTCTCTCTCTTCTCTCTGCTGGCCTCCGCTTTCAGAGTTAATGTTGTATTGGCTCTCTGTGAGTCAGACTTAGAGACTTAGAGAACAGACTGTCTGCCAGGGAAGATGGGCTGGAAGAGAGTGTATTTCTCTCTCTCCCTCCCTCCCTTGTCTTTCTCTCACACACACTCTATCTGTCTCTGGCTTCCCATCTCATTCTGAAGTCACTCTCTCCCTCCCTCTCCCTCCCCCTCTTCATCCATTCCCCCAGGGTCTGAAAGGTTTGTGTGTCACCACTAGCGACTGAACCGTTCTCCCTCCTGGGTCCCAGTTCCATATCTAGCTGGCGGTGGTTGTTGTTCTATTCTGTCCTGTTGGCACACTGTGGCTACTCTCTCTCACCCCCAACTGTCCCTATCATATTGTCTGTTGGCTTCTAGAAGTTTCTTCTCTCTCTCTCTCTCTCTCTCTCTCTCTCTCTCTCTCTCTCTCTCTCTCTCTCTCTCTCTCTCTCTCTCTCTCTCAATTCAATTCAATTCAAGGGCTTTATTGGCATGGGAAACATATGTTAACATTGCCAAAGCAAGTGAAGTAGATAAAATACAAAAGTGAAATAAACAATAAAATGAATCTCTCTCTGTCTATCTTTGGTGGGAAAAATAATGCCTTGTTCCTCCCGCTCTGTCTAAAATAGAATCCCCCCTCCCCACTATGTTTGTGAGCCGGTCTTTATTCAGTTTTATTACAGAAATATGAAGGGGAGATGCCGCCATTCCCTCTTAGAGGATTGACAGCTGAAGAGAGGAGACAGTGGGGTTTTTCTTCCAGAACCAGAGGAAGAAGAAAGGACCTAACAAACACACATTAGGATTAAGGGATAGACATGCACACGTGGGCACACACACATTCACACTGCTTCCCATCCAGAAATGTCCACATCCTTACACAACCCCCTCTGTCCAATCACAGCCCATGGGAACTGTTAGCTTGTCATAGTCAGAAAATCAGAATCCAGCTGTGCATTTCATACATAAACACAGCCTCGTGCATAAAATCCATTGTTACCATTATTAAATGCTAGCATGTTATGCAAATTTTTATCATACTAGCATTGTTAAGTGCGTTGTTATGCTACCACACATTTAAAACACCTGTATGCCCCCTTGGAACGGCTACAGGAATTCTGGCATTTTCCCAGCCCTTATTCTGAGGAATGCTCTTGGCCAGGAGGTTAATTTGGGCTAACAGGCAAGGTGAAGACACTAAGCTGTGGCCGTGCCTTGGGATAATAAGGATCATGGAACGGGTTTTTCTGAGATGATTCTCATCTAATTCCATAAAAGCCATTCCTGCCAGCCCCTCCTTTCTCCTCCTCTCCAGTCTCCACGGTGATGGGCAATTAACGTCAGAGCTTAAACGGCAGCCAAGGCCTCACCAGCTGAGCACCAATCAGCAATCACCCAGATTAGATTTACAGCCTGGCAAAGTGATGGGCAAGAGAAAGAAGGAGTGGAGCCGAGGAGAGGGGCTGAGGTAGATGAAAGGGGGATGAGAGAAAGAGAGAGGGAGAGAGAAAGAGTAGAGGGAGGAGGATGAGAGAGATGGTGGCACATGAGGAGTTGAGAAGGAGGGATGGGTAGTCGAGAGGGATGGTAGCTGAAATGAGAGATAGACGGAGGGAGGGAGGAGAGAGAGGGAATAGTTTCTCAAAAGTAGAAGATAGTTATTTAATTGTCATGATGTAATAATCAGCTGAAATATGATGTGATTACCTTGATTATATGAATACTTGTTAATTGCTTTGGTAACACTGCATTTAACATTGTCATGCTAATAACGTGAGTTAAATAGGAGTGGCAATGAGACGGGGAGAGGAGATGCTGGGCGACAGGAAGACAGGGAGAGGGGATGCTAGGAGACAGGGAGAGGAGATGCTGGGTGACAGGAAGACAGGGAGAGGAGATGCTGGGCGACAGGAAGACAGGGAGAGGAGATGCTGGGCGACAGGAGACAGGGAGTGGAGATGCTAGGAGACAGGGAGAGGAGATGCTGGGCGACAGGAAGACAGGGAGAGGAGATGCTGGGCGACCTGGAAGACAGGGAGAGGAGATGCTGGGAGACAGGGAGAGGAGATGCTGGGAGACAGAGAGAGAAGATGCTGGGAGACAGGTAGACAGGGAGAGGAGATGCTAGGAGACAGGGAGAGAAGATGCTGGGAGATAGGAAGACAGGGAGACGGGAAATAAATGCTGGGAGACAGGGAGGGGAGATGCTGGGAGACCACTTGACAGGGAGAGGAGATGCTGGTAAACAGGGAGACAGGGAGATAGGGAGAGGAGATACTGGGAGACAGGGAGAGGAAATATTGGGAGACAGGTAGACATGGACAGGAGATGCTGGTAAACAGGGAGACTTGGAGACAGGGAGAGGAGATGCTAGTAAACAGGGAGGCTGGGAGAGGAGATGCTGGGAGATAGGGAGACATGGAGAGGAAATGCTGGGAGACAGGGAAAAGTGATGCTGGGAGACAGGGAGAAGGGTAGACAGGGAGAGGAGATGCGGTAAACAAGGAGACATGGAGATGAGATGCTGGGAGACAAGGAGAACAGGTAGACAGAGAGAGGAGATGCTGGTAAACAGGGAGACAGGGAGAGGAAATGCTGGGAGACATAGAGAGGAGATGCTGGGAGACATAGAGAGGAGTGTGTGTGTGTGTGTGTGTGTGTGTGTGTGTGTGTGTGTGTGTGTGTGTGTGTGTGTGTGTGTGTGTGTGTGTGTGTGTGTGTGTGTGTGTGTGTGTGTGTGTGTGTGTGTGTGTGTGAGCGTGTGTGAGAGAGATATAAGTACTACCTGCTCGTCAAATGTCTCATTCCGGGCCTCCCTAGTGGCACAGTGGTCTAAGGAACTGCACCGCAGTGCTAGCTGTGCCACTAGAGATTTTGAAACAGGATGGGGCCTTCCCCAAACTGTTGCCACAAAGTTGGAAGCACAGAATCGTCTAGAATCTATGTTGTAGTGTTAAGATTTCCCTTCACTGTAACTAAGGGGCCTAGCCCGAACCATGAAAAACAGCCCCAGACCATTATTCCTCTTCCACCAAACTTTACAATTGACATAATGCATTGGGTCAGGTAGTGTTACTCTGGCATCCACCAAACAAAGATTCGTCCATCGGACTGACAGATGGTGAAGCGTGATATCCACTGCTCCAGAGTCCAATGGCGGCGAGCTTTATACCACTCCAGCCGTCTCTTGGCATTGCACATGGTGATCTTAGGCTTGTGTGTGGCTGCTCGGCCATGGAACCCCATTTCATGAAGCTCCCGACGAACAGTTATTGTGCTGACATTGGTTCCAGAGGCAGTTTGGAACTTGGTAGTGACTGTTGCAACCCTTTCTGTGAGCTTGTTTGGCCTACCACTTCTCGACTGAGCCGTTGTTGCTCCTAGACGTTTCCACTTCACAATAACAGCACTGACAGTTGACCGGGGCAACTCTAGCAGGGTAGATGAACTGACTTGTTGGAGAGGTGACATCCTATGGCGTGCCACATTGAAAGTCACTGAGCTCTTCAGTAAGGGCCACTCTACTGTCAGTGTTTGTCTATGGAGATTGCATGGTTGTATGCTCGATTTTTATACACCTGTCAGCAATGGCTGTGGCTAAAGTAGCCAAATCCACTAATTTGAAGGCCATGCGGTGTATGTTTGGGCACGTGGCTAGCGTGAGAATGAGAGTAGACAGACTTGTGCCTGCAGGAGTGAGGCCTTGGGGTGGCCTCAATGGACACAATGCAGGAGGGTGTGTGTATTTGTGTGTGAGTGAGTGAGTGAGTGAGTGAGTGAGTGAGTGAGTGAGTGTGTGTGTGTGTGTGTATGTTTATAGTTCTAATTGTGCTTATGCTCATGCAAATGAATCTTTGTGTCTGTGATTGTAAATATATGTGTCTGTTTTAATGTGCGTAAATCCTGTTTTATTCACCTCTTAGTAGAGCACATGCTTTATATATTGGTACATACCCCTGTGTGTTGTTACAGTGAAGTGAATAGTAGTCTTATATTGGCACTGCGTTGTACAATGTTTTTCTTGTTCTTTATTGGGTTTGACAATAAACATGTCATTTGACAAGCTCTTTAAGCCCCCTCCATTCAGCCAGTGGCAGAAATACTGCATGAACACAGCATAAATCATGTGTATAATGGAGACAAAGTGGCTTACAGAGACCCACAGCAACACCATGGAAATTGAATCAATGGCCTGATAGCAAGGGCTATAGTGACACTTAGATGTGTGTAAAATATGCCTGTGATCAGATAATGTAAATGACACACACACAATCAGATGCAGACACACACACACAGACTCAACATCATGATGATTGAAATGCCAGTTTAACATGGCCTGGCAAAGCCACTTGCCTTCTATCTCGGCTGCAGACAGTGTGTCAGGTGTGATTTTTTAAAGTCAGTCTATGGAGGAACTCAAATGGGATCAGGGTAGTAAAGATGTTAGATGTTTTTATACCTGTTTTTCACAGCATGACCCCATTTAGTCGACTGGTCAATTGTTTGTTCGAGCAGTTGCAAATATATATATTTTTATGGCACACGAGACCTGTCTGATTCATGCCTGTCTGATTCATGCCTGTCTGATTCATGCCTGTCTGAGTGGACTAATCCATTGTGGAGGCAGCTGGGATGGTACATGAGTATCACCAGTAGTACATTTACTGTTAATTACCTTCATTTCTCATCTACAATGTTTGTTTGGTTATGGTAATTTCTGTTAATTTATTTGATATATTATTATTATAGTCTTACTGCCCTCATTGAAGGAGTGGACACATTCTTTTGCGAGAGTACATCCTAGGCTATACTTTGGAGAATTCTGGGGGATTTATTTCTTTCCATTGTAAATTCATTGTCTTTGTTTGGGGCGCTCCAGTCAATCTTGAGTAAGAACACGCACCTGCATATGCATAGAAGTAGGCTTAGGCTACCTGGCCTGCCCGCAAATGTAGGCTTGTAAATGTGCCCATTTGGGATATGATAGTATTTCTGATTGTCTTAACTCACCACCATCTTGGAGCTTCTCAAAGTCATTTTTTCTTTGCCTCAAACACCAAGTAAACAAAGTCTGTTTTTACATCCTTTGAGAATGACAATACTTCCTCAACTTCACCTATTTGAAAAATATTTTCAGTTCCCTTTTGATAACCACTCAGCTTGAAAGAAGAAAAAAACGTCATGCTCCAATCTGGTGGAAACATCATAAAATATGCCTATTACTTCTTTGTGCAAATAACCTACAGCTGTGTCTGTCCGAAGCCCACTGGCAGGGGAAACTGAGGGCCCAGAGTATTTTATAAACTCAGCAAAAAAAAGAAACGTCCTCTCACTGTCAACTGCATTTATTTTCAACAAACTTAACATGTGTAAATATTTGTATGAACATAACAAGATTCAACAACTGAGACATAAACTGAACAAGTTTCACAGACATGTGACTAACAGAAATGGAATAATGTGTCCCTGAACAAAGGGGGGTCAAAAGTAACAGTGTATCTGGTGTGGCCACCAGCTGCATTAAGAACTGCAGTGCATCTCCTCCTCATGGACTGCACCAGATTTGCCAGCTCTTCCACCAAAGCACCTGCAAGTTCCCGGACATTTCTGGGGGGAATGGCCCTAGCCCTCAACCTCCAATTCAACAGGTCCCAGACGTGTTCAATGGGATTGAGATCCGGGCTCTTCGCTGGCCATAGCAGAACGCTGACATTCCTGTCTTGCAGGAAATCACGCACAGAACGAGCAGTATGGCTGGTGGCAGTCATGCTCGTCAGTGAAGAGCACTTTTTGCCAGTCCTGTCTGGTCCAGCGACGGTGGGTTTGTGCCCATAGGCGACGTTGTTTGGTGAGGACCTGCCTTACAACAAGCCTACAAGCCCTCAGTCCAGCCTCTCTCAGCCTATTGCGGACAGTCTGAGCACTGATGGAGGGATTGTGCGTTCCTGGTGTAACTCGGGCAGTTGTTGTTGCCATCCTGTACCTGTCCCGCAGGTATGATGTTCGTATGTACTGATCCTGTGCAGGTGGTGTTACACGTGGTCTGCCACTGCGAGGCCGATCAGCTGTCCATTCTGTCTCCCTGTAGCGCTGTCTTAGGCTTCTCACAGTACGGACATTGAAATGTATTGCCCTGCACTAAGGCACATTCACGCAGGTGAGCAGGGACCCTGGGCATCTTTCTTTTGGTGTTTTTCAGAGTCAGTAGAAAGGCCTCTTTAGTGTCCTAAGTTTTCATAACTGCGATTGCCTACCGTCTGTAAGCTGTTAGTGTCTTAACGAACGTTCCACAGGTGCATGTTCATTAATTGTTTATGGTTCATTGAACACGCATGGGAAACAGTGTTTAAACCCTTTACAATGAAGATCTGTGAAGTTATTTGTATTTTTTCAAGTTAACTTTGAAAGACAGGGTCCTGAAAAAGGGACAGAACAAACAATACCTCACAGTGATGGGGTGCAAAGAACTGAACTAAATAGTGTGTGATAATGACATACAGGTGTGTGAACAGGTGATTAGAATCCAGGTGATTGGGATCTGGAGCGTGAGCTGCGTTTAGGGGATCTATGTGTTTGAGAGTGTGAGTTGGAAGCAGACATTACAATCAGTGGAAATGGTAGGATAAATTGGCACACCAAATGGAAAAGATTGGTGACCGCTGGTGTAGCCTATTACCTTCAGGTGCATATTGGCAGAATCTGCCGAGGCCAGCAGCAGCGGGAGGAAGGGGGTCAGGAACAGTTTTTTTCTTCTGAATTGGCTATATTGATCTCTGGCTCTTTCTTGAGTAATCTGTGTGTCTTCATTTTTAATCACAGTGCTTAAAAGCATCAGACCAGCTCAATAGCCTACATATAGTTGATTTTATTCAAATTTACTGTAGGTTTGTCTGTATATGGAAAAATATGTTTTAAAATTTCCCTCAATCGATTGGTCGAAAGAACAGGTGACTCTCGTCTACCACGATTTGTTTTAGTCAGGGACAGCCTTAATGTCTCCAGTCTCCATGTAACTGCTTTATTGTCTCAACGTGAACATTGATTACCTCTGTGACCACAACACCAGACAAGGACTTTGTCTCTCTTAATGCCAGATATTTAACCACATATCCAGGCTTTCTTGTTCTCTGTCCTTGTATGAGGAATAGTGTGTGTCTCTCTCTCTCTCTCTCTCTCTCTTTGCCTGCCTCTCTTTCTCACTTCCTTTCTCTTTCCCCATACTAATGACTGTAGTTTTCAGCCTTAGGCTGTGTGTTTAAGATTTCATTAAGATCACCTCATCCAGTCACCTCTGTGAAACCCAACAAGCAGCCCTGAATCTCAGATAGAGGAGAACACTGAGGTCTGACATCCATTTATATTATGGCACTTTGGGTTGACCTCTTGAGAGCAGGGTCCAAAAGTCCTTCTGAATCTTCTAGAATGTTACAGATTGTTCCAGGACATAGGCTACCATGGTCTGTTTGCAGCGCTATGCCTGGTCTAGGTTTGACTTTGTCTTGACTTTATGTTGGCTGGGCTACAATCTGGCCTTGAAAGTCACATAGCTTTTCCTGACCCCATTGACCTGTGCAGGACAACCTCTGTGTCCTATATAAACTGATCCCCCTGGCCAGCTGCTGCCCCCTTGGCTTCTTCTAACAGGGTTGAAACCACTCACAACAACATGTGTTCAACAACTCCCATACCTTCAGCTTTTCTTCTACAGTAATTGCACAA
The DNA here is from genome assembly GCA_030435695.1 of Brachymystax lenok tsinlingensis. Taxonomy (NCBI): domain Eukaryota; kingdom Metazoa; phylum Chordata; class Actinopteri; order Salmoniformes; family Salmonidae; genus Brachymystax; species Brachymystax lenok. The sequence goes on from CM059816.1 coordinate 30,145,542, forward strand.
TCACAAAGTCCCTTACCAATAAACTCACTCAGGCATCCAATTTCCAATTCTACTTCCCAACACTCTGAGGTATGAGTAGTAACAATCCCCAACACCCGAGGCATTAGCAGTGGTGAAAAAAGTACCCAATTGTCATACTTGAGTAAAAAGTAAAGATACCTTAATAGAAAATGACTCAAGTAAAAGTGTAAGTCAGTAAAATACTACTTGAGTAAAAGTATTTGGTTTTAAATTATACTTAAATATCAAAAGTAAATGTAAATGCTAAAATATACTTAAGTATCAAAGGTAAAAGTATAAATCAATTAAAATGTCTTATTTTAAGGAAACCAGATGGCACCATTATTTATAAAAAGATTTGCGGATAGCAAGTATCACACTCCCAACACTAAGACATCATTTACACACTAATTTACATAGGTAGCCTAGCGGTTAAGAGCGTTGGGCCAGATCAGAGGCAGTAGGGATGACCAGGGATGTTCGCTTGATTCGTGTGAATTGGACATTTTTTCTGTCCTGCTAAGCATTCAAAATGTGACGAGTACTTTTGGCTGTCAGGAAAAATTTATGAAAAAGTCCCATATTTTTCTTCAGGAATGTAGTGAAAGAAAAGTTGTCAAAAATGAGGAATAGTGAAGTACAGATACCCCCAAAAGTATTTACAGTGCCTTTGGAAAGTGTTCAGACCCCTTGACTTTTTCCACATTTTGTTATGTTGCAGCCTTTTTCTAAAATTTATTTTGAAGAAAAAAAAGTCCTCAGCAATCTACACACAATACCCCATAATGACAAGGCCAAAACAGGTTTTTATATATTTTTTACAAATTTATAAAAACAGAAATACCTTATATATAAGAATTCAGACCCTTTGCTATGAGACGCGAAATTGAGCTCAGGTGCATCCTGTTTCCATTGATCATCCTTGAGTTGTTTCAAGCTCAATTGATTGGACATGAACTGGAAAGGCACACACCTGTCTATATAAGGTCCCACAGTTGACAGTGCATGTCAGAGCAAAAACGAAGCCATTGTCCATATAGTTCCAAGACAGGATTCTGCAGCATTGAATGGAAGAAGTTTGGATCCACCAAGACTCTTACTAGAGCTGGCCGCCTAGCCAAACTGAGCAATCGGGGGAGAAGGGCCTTGGTCAGGCAGGTGACCAAGAAACCGATGGTCACTCTGACAGAGCTCTAGAGTTCCTCTGTGGAGATGGGAGAACCTTTCAGAAGGACAGACATCTCTGCAGCACTCCACAGGCCTTTATGGTAGAGTGGCCAGACAGAAGCCACTCCTCAGTAAAAGGCACATGACGGCCCGCTTGGAGTTTGCCAAAACTCTGATGAAACCAAGGTTGAACTCTTTGGCCTGAATGCCAAGCGTCACGTTTTGAGGAACCTGCCACCATCCCTACGGTCAGGCATGGTGGTGGCAGCATCATGCTGTGGGATGAATGAATGTTTTTCAGCGGCAGGGAATGTGAGACTAGTCAGGATTGAGGCAAAGATGAACGGAGCAAAGTACTGTTCCAGAGCACTCAGGACCTCAGACTGGGGCAAAGGTTCACTTTACAACAGGACAACGGCCCTAATCACACAGCCAAGACAACACAGTTTGTGGCTTCGGGACATGTCTCTGAATGTACTTGAGTGGCCCAGCCAGAGCCCGGCCTTGAACCAGATCTAACATTTCTGAAGAGACCTGTTAATAGCTGTGCAACAACACTCCCCATCCAACCGGATCTGCAGAGAAGAATGAGAGAAACTCCCCAAATACAGGTATGCCAAGCTTGTAGACTCAAGGCTGTAATCACTGCCAAAGTTGCTTCAACAAAGTGCTGAATACTTATGTAAATGTCATATTTTTATTCTTAATAAATAAGTAAAGAATTCTAAAAACCTGTTTTGCTTTGTCATTATGGGGTATTGTGTGTAGATTGATGAGAAAAAAAACATTTTAGAATAAGACTGTGGAAAAGTCAAGGGGTCTGAATACTTTCCGAAGGCACTGTAAGTAGTACTTTAAAGTGTTTTTACTTAAGTACTTTACACAACTGGGTATTAGTAGTATACACCAAGGCCAGTGTTTCCCTCATCCATGGTGGTGGTGAGGTGGGATCAGTTGTAGCCGTCAACTGCATCCACCACGCTCTGACGCCCCCAGCTCCCCTTTCCTTCATCCTTCCATCTCTCGCATCTGCTGAAAATGCAACAACACAAAAACAACATATCGCTGGATTCAAACTTGCAACCTTTGGAATCAGAGGCAGATGCTTATGCCGATCCACCATCCACGCCCACAGCGCTCTAGGACAAAACCGAAACCTATTTGAAGGTAACAGCGCTCACTGTTGCCCCTAGTGGCCGGTTTGGATGTTGAATGCTGACTTATATCATGGGTGACCTGTCTGGAAAATGAGGCCCCTTTTAAGAAGGAATCATGGGGTTAATGATGTCACCCTCAAATAGAATCTAATTGTGAAGGAGGGAAGGAGGGTGTGTGTGTGCCTCTGTGTGTGTATACTGTAGAATACAGGCATGAGGGAATTTCTTGTCAAGATTGTGCAGTAGTAGTATGTACACTAAAACCCTCTCACTTAAGTTAAGACTGGCTGGTTCTGTGTTGCCATGTGTGATGGAGTGGCTGGGTTAGCGAAGAAAGAGAAAGGGAGGAAGGAGGCAGGGATGAAGGGAGGGATGTCATTGTAGTGATGTGTTTTCCCCTTGTGACCTCTATGTGTGAACATATGAGTCATAAACTCTCTGCTGACAGGAGCGTCACAATGTGACAGTGACGGGAAACGTAGTGTGACCTAGTTGTTAATGGTCATGGTCAGGAGAACTGTCCGTCTCGATCGTACAAGGAACACAGCATGACCAGGTTGTGAAATTTGAAACATTCATATTCTTTTGACCACAGTCACAGCTCACACAGCAATAGCCTCCCATGTTCTTCTGCACTTGTTCTCTCTCGCTCTCTCGCTCTCTCCTGTATCTGTGCCTGAGGAGCATATTATGAGGTGATGTCACGTCATGTCTTAGAAAACAAGAGGGTTATGACATTAGTCACCCTTCCTCCCCCTCTTTTTCTCAGTCTCTAGTTCTGCAGACTGATGTGGCGGTCTGTACTCTGCCTGACCTCCACAACTCTTTTTCCCCATGATTGTTTACACATGCCGTTAATTATAAATCAAAAAGCAATATTAAGTAACTGTAATGTTTGACTATACCGCCACCACATAAGGTCTTGGTACACATAAGAGAGATTTTCCTATCTCTGTTACATTGCCAGGTACAGGCCTACACATTTTTTCCTCTCTGATGTGTGTTTGTGTGTGTGTGTTTCTGTCACACAGTGGTGCCGGCTCCTGTGGTAATTCGATCAATTCACAGCCACCCTTGTCTCAGCACAGTGAGAAAATACTGTTTGAGACAGCACTTACCCATTTAGCTTACCTTCACAACGCACTAGCGCATACGCTAGCATGGCTCTTCGTTTGGCATCGCTGGCACTTCACAAAGTGCACACGCTAGCCCTGGTGGTCTCTTAGATAAGCTAGACACTTTTTCTCATAGTATTTTTTTATTTTATTTTTTTTATACTGCCTTAGTGCACTTTCTAGCTTTTAGCCTAATCTAGCCTAATAACCCCACTCTACTTTAGCACCAACACTAGTCACTCTCTGTACTCTAACTCCTATAGTCTAGACTCTAGGGCACACGTGGGCAAATATTTACTGATTTTGAAATTCAACAGAGGGCTGCACAGATTCTTTGGGGACCGATTAGTTCGTCAAAATCAATTGCAAAGGGACACAAAATGGGCAGTTGTTGAAAAATATATATAGTTATATTATAATTACTTTGTAATTCCTATCTAGTTTTAGACTTTCAAGTTTGGCCTGGAGTGTTAATAATGATAATCCCCCCCTCCCACTATTTTTTGTTGTTGATATATATGCTAAATTATTGTCTTTTTTAACAAGCCTCCCATGGGCCGGATTGAATGAGCTCGAAGGCCGGATGCGGCCCGAGAGCCGTAGTTTGCCTACCCCTGCTCTATGGACTACTCTTAATACTTAATACTCTTCTATCATACTATATAGCCCTGTTTTCACCTGCTAGCACGTAGCCTCATTAATCCCTACCTGCCACTCTCCTCTTTACCACTCATGCTAACGGTGCCCCTCGTCTAGTCGAGTTTAGCGCCCTGCAAGCTTATCGCTAGGTACCATGCTAGCCTGGCTAATGAGCAGAGGGTTTAAAGGGGAACTCCTGCTGGGTGTGTACCTGCAGGGTATCAGGTCTCAGGTGCAGCTAATGCTAATCCCCTCTGCCTGCTCATAGCTAAAGGACTGCAGCTGGACCCGACTCTGTAATAACCCCTTTAAGAGCACGGCTTAATAATAAACTGATAAAGTGTTACTCTCGGGCTCGCTGTCGCTAACAGCCTCCTCAGAACTGCACACTACGACCCTAGCTAACGATCATGACCCCTATAACACTCACCAGCACTCCTTCTCAATGTAATCCCTTAGCCTGTACTCATTAGCTTTCAACCCTTTGGTGGATAAAAGAGAAAAACACATAATTTAATGATATGTGCACGTAACACCCGAAGCCCTGTTACCATAGCACCCACAGCTGCTTTTTTAAATGTAGCCCTATGTCGGAACATTGCTCAATCATTGAAGTCTGAACTTCATTGCTGCTCATTGCCACCTCTTTTCTATCTCCCTGTCTCTCTTTCTGTGATTTGTTTCTCCCTCTCACTTTCTCTCTATCTCTCCCTCCTCTCCTCCTCTCTCTGAATGTTGAATGAGGTGGAGGAGATAAAAAGCTGACTGTGGCATAGAGAAAAAGGGTTTAATCTGTCAGTCTTTTCACTGCCTGCCTAACAGGGGGGAAAACAGCCCTGTGGCACCTGAATGCTGTCATTTTTCACTTAACGCTCCTCATCGCCTTTCATTGGCCAGGTGCAGCACGGCAAACAGACTGCAGACACAGAGTGGCATAGCTGAGTACCATCTCTCTGAGTTATTTGTCTCCCTCTTTTTCACAAGCGAATGTACTGATTGCACACACACTACTAACACACTACCAATGCCCAGAGGCTCTCCGGCAGGTCCAATGCCCCGAAGGCCCTCCGGCAGGTCCAATGCCCCGAAGGCCCTCCGGCAGGTCCAATGCCCCGAGGCCCTCCGGCAGGTCCAATGCCCCGAGGCCCTCCGGCAGGTCCAATGCCCCGAGGCCCTCCGGCAGGTCCAATGCCCCGAGGCCCTCCGGCAGGTCCAATTCCCCGAGGCCCTCCGGCAGGTCCAATGCCCCGAAGGCCCTCCGGCAGGTCCAATGCCCCGAGGCCCTCCGGCAGGTCCAATGCCCAGAGGCCCTCCGGCAGGTCCAATGCCCCGAAGGCCCTCCGGCAGGTCCAATGCCCCGAGGTCCCCCGGCAGGTCCAATGCCCAGAAGGCCCTCCGGCAGGTCCAATGCCCAGAAGGCCCTCCGGCAGGTCCACTGTTATAGACACTGCAGCTCTACAGAACAGAAGCAGGAAGGACTGTATTGTAGGAACATTTCCTGGGTTCTTGTCTGCTAGACCTGAAGTTATTACAATGTTTATACTCTAACGTCAGGGAGACCACAGAGAAGTATGTTCTCATTCCCGAAGAGCACCGGGGTCTTATTGGCAGGTGGATTCCCTTTGTAAAACAGTGCGCTGCTGTAGCTTTCCTGATATTATCTGGTTGTACGTTATTGAAGTCTTTGAAATCCAAATGTTAATTGAGATTAATCTTTGAGAACAAGCAAATAACAGTTATTCTATCGAAAGTAAGAACAGAAACAGATTCATCAAGTGCCTCACCATTCTCAGGAGGCATAGAGGGTTGAATTTTGCCCTCTCCCTATGACCTTTACCTACTGTAGGGGACCGTAAGGGGTGTTTGGGTGTACAACCCCCCCCCGGGCCTGCCTCCCAGGAGGATTACCATGCAACCTGGATGCCCCAGGGTGTCTCCCCCTCACCAGGAGTGATAGATGGGTAGTAGGGGGCACCCTGGTTCCTTCGCAACAGGACCAGATGTGCCTACCTGAGGAAGCTTGATGTGTCCATCTGTGGCTGTCTACTTTGTCTTAGTGAGGAGCTAGACCCCCCTAGTTGTAGAGAGTAACGTGGGGTGGTATTTGTGTGTTGGATAATTCTGAAAAATGAACATTTCCACCAACAGACAGACCATGATTCAGACACACGTTGAGCCAACAGTTTATGCCTATGCTGAGGCTTTTTCTGTAGAGGTTTCCAGGGTCTGAACTATAGAAATGAATGAAAATACCAAATTGAGATGAATTTGAGCTGAACGTTCCCAGACTACCACTGCAACCAGCGGAGAGAAGGGAGAGAGAGAGGGAGAGAGAGCGAGAGGGAGGGAGAGAGAGGTGTAAAGTAGGGGTTCTATGTGTCTGGGTCTAGGGAGCAGGTCTTTGACGAGAGCCCGGGCCCACATCAGGCCTAAAAAGACCAGGAAGTGGTGTCTGGAGATGGCTAATGAAAACTGCCTTCATGTGTTACACCAACCCTCTGCTCTCCCTCCATCAACTCTTTCTCCATTTATCCCTCCCTCCCTACCCCCCTCTCTCATTCCCCCCTGGCCAAAGTGGCAGTTGTGCTTGGTGTTTGTTTGTTTTCTATTTCTTAGCCTGTTCATGAGATGTGATGACAACGTGAGAATGTGAGTGTCCATGTGTGTGTGTTAGTGCAGTGTGTTGTTTAAGCGTGTGTGAGTGTTATTTGGAATGACTGTGTAGGTGTAACTGATATGTGTGTATTTTCATCAGTGGGTGTATTAGCCCTTAGTACTGTCAGCATTGCGCCTTTCTGGTATTTGGTGATCATGCCATTACATTTTGGATTTCTTAGCCCCTGCTGCGGAAAAACTTTAACCCGATCACACTGATAAGCCCCATAGTTAAGCAGTTTGACTTCAAAGGCACAACGCAAGACCTCTTGACTCCACCTTACCTTCTCTTTCCCATTCCAAAATGTTTTCTCTCTCTCTCTCGCTCTCGCTCTCTCTCGCTCTCGCTCTCGCTCTCTCTCGCTCTCGCTCTCGCTCTCTCTCGCTCTCGCTCTCGCTCTCTCTCGCTCTCTCTCTCTCTCTTCTGCAGGGATTTATTTTTGCTGACTGGGGGAATATGTGGTAGCGTTGAAATATTCAGAATAATATTTAAAAGCTGGCTTTCTGACTTTTATGGCTGTGGTATGAGTCGGACAGCAGGGTACAGGACATGCAGTATCCAACCACTTTACCAGAGTATGGACACAAATGTATTTCCAGCAATTATAAAGTAAGCTTGCATTAAGTGTCCTATGATGATCAATCAAAATAACAGCAACATTCATTACATAGTCGATTACATTGATATATGCAATGGCTTCGGACGGCCTTGGAATATTCCAACTGGGAAACGCAATGCATGGAAATTGAGTATGTCTATAGGAGTGACTGCACATATAGATAGAGACATACACAGTACATGTACAGTAGCTGTCAAACGTTTGGACACACCTACTCATTCCAGGGTTTTTCTTTATTTTTACTATTTTCTACATTGTTGAATAATAGTGAAGACATCAAAACTATGAAATAACACATATGTAATATGTATTTATTAATTTTTTTTTTTATTTCACCTTTATTTAACCAGGTAGGCAAGTTGAGAACAAGTTCTCATTTACAGCTGCGACCTGGCCAAGATAAAGCAAAGCAGTTTGACACATACAACAACACAGAGTTACACATGGAGTAAAACAAACATACAGTCAATAATACAGTAGAAAAAAACAAATCTATATACAAAGAGTGCAAATGAGGTAGGATAAGGAAGGTAAGGCAATAAATAGGTCACGGTGGCAAAGTAAATTACAATATAGCATTTAAACACTGGAATGGTAGATGTGCAGTAGATGAATGTGCAATGTAGAAAAACCGGGGGTGCAAAGGAACAAGATAAATAATCAGGAGAATCAATTATGTTGTGACAAGGTAGGGGTGGTATACAGAATATAGCCCTATTTGGTAAAATACCAAGTCCATATTATGGCAAAAACAGCTCAAATAAGCAAAAAGATCAGTACTTTAAGACATGAAGGTCAGTCAATTGTGCAGTCGCAAAAACCATGAAGCGCTATGATGAAACTGGCTCTCATGAGGACTGCCACAGGAAAGTAAGACCCAGAGTTACCTGCAGAGGATAAGTTCATTAGAGTTAACTGCACCTCAGATTGCAGACCAAATAAATGCTTCACAGAGTTCAAGTAACAGACACATCTCAACATCAACGAGAATCAGGCCTTCATGGTTGAATTGCTGCAAATAAGCTATTACTAAAGGACACCAATAAGAAGAAGAAGAGACTTGCTTGGGCCAAGAAACACGAGCAATGGACATTAGACCGGTGGAAATCTGTCCTTTGGTCTGATGAGTCCAAATTTTAGATTTTTGGTTCCAACCGCCGTGTCTTTGTGAGATGCAGAGTAGGTGAACGGATGATCTCTGAATGTGGGGTTCCCACCGTGAAGAATGGAGGTGTGATGGTGTGGGGTGCTTTGCTGGTGACACTGTCAATGATTTATTTAGAATTTAAGGTACACTTAACCAGCATGGCTACCACACAATTCTGCAGCGATATGCCATCCCATCCCATCTAGTTTGTGCTTAGTTTGACTATCATTTGTTTTCAAACAGGACAATGACCCAACACACCTCCAGGCTATGTAAGGGCTATTTGTCTAAGGAGAGTGATGGAGTGCTGCATCAGTTGACCTGGCCTCCACAATCATCCGACCTCAACCCAATTGAGATGGTTTGGGATGAGTCGGACCGCAGAGTGAAGGAAAAGCAGCCAACAAGTGCTCAGCATTATGTGGGAACTCCTTCAAGACTGTTGGAAAGCATTCCAGGTGAAGCTGTTTGAGAGAATGCCAAGAGTGTGCAAAGCTGTCATCAAGGCAACGGGTGGCTACTTTGAAGAATCAAAAATATATTTCAATTTGTTTAACACTTTTTTGGTTACTACATTAGTGCCACTTCTAGAGTGACACATGCCAATTATTTGAATGTTGCCATTTATTGTGCACGAATGGAACATTTGTCATTTGTTGTTGGCTTGCCCATGTTATCGTTTGTTGTTGGCTTGCCCATGTTATCGTTTGTTGTTGGCTTGCCCCTGTTATCATTTGTTGTTGGCTTGCCCATGTTATCGTTTGTTGTTGGCTTGCCCATGTTATCGTTTGTTGTTGGCTTGCCCATGTTATCGTTTGTTGTTGGCTTGCCCATGTTATCGTTTGTTGTTGGCTTGCCCATGTTATCGTTTGTTGTTGGCTTGCCCATGTTATCGTTTGTTGTTGGCTTGCCCATGTTATTGTTTGTTGTTGTGTTGTTGTCTTGCCCATGTTATCATTTGTTGTTGGCTGGTTGGCTTGCCCATGTTATCATTTGTTGTTGGCTTGCCCCTGTTATCATTTGTTGTTGGCTTGCCCATGTTATCGTTTGTTGTTGGCTTGCCCATGTTATCGTTTGTTGTTGGCTTGCCCCTGTTATCATTTGTTGTTGGCTTGCCCATGTTATCGTTTGTTGTTGGCTTGCCCATGTTATTGTTTGTTGTTGTGTTGTTGTCTTGCCCATGTTATCATTTGTTGTTGGCTGGTTGGCTTGCCCATGTTATCATTTGTTGTTGGCTTGCCCCTGTTATCATTTGTTGTTGGCTTGCCCATGTTATCGTTTGTTGTTGGCTTGCCCATGTTATCGTTTGTTGTTGGCTTGCCCATGTTATCGTTTGTTGTTGTGTTGTTGTCTTGCCCATGTCATTATTTGTTGTTGGCTGGTTGGCTTGCCCATGTTATCATTTGTTGTTGGCTTGCACATGTTATCATTTGTTGTTGGCTTGCCCATGTTATAATTTTTTGTTGGCTGGTTGGCTTGCCCATGTTATCATTTGTTGTTGGCTTGCCCATGTTATCATTTGTTGTTGGCTTGCCCATGTTATCATTTGTTGTTGGCTTGCTCATGTTGTCATTTGTTGTTGGCTTGCCCATGTTATCGTTTGTTGTTGGCTTGCCCATGTTATCGTTTGTTGTTGGCTTGCCCATGTTGTCATTTGTTGTTGGCTTGCCCATGTTGTTGTTTGTTGTTGGCTTGCCCATATTATCATTTGTTGTTGGCTTGCCCATGTTGTCGTTTGTTGTTGGCTTGCCCATGTTGTCGTTTGTTGTTGGCTTGCCCATGTTGTCGTTTGTTGTTGGCTTGCCCATGTTATCGTTTGTTATTGGCTTGCCCATGTTGCCGTTTGTTGTTGGCTTGCCCATGTTGCCGTTTGTTGTTGGCTTGCCCATGTTATTGTTTGTTGTTGGCTTGCTCATGTTGTCGTTTGTTGGCTCCATGCTGCTGGAAATTGATGCTGTTCTGTTAACTGGGGGAGCTGCTGCTGTGTTGTCAGAGAATAGTGCTCCACCACTTCCTCACCTCCAGATTTGGCCTCCAGTAACTTTGAGGAGAGGTTTGGAATCTGTGTCCTCTGACAGACAGTATGTCTCGTGCCACTGTCATCCGACAGTTTCTGAATCAAGGGGGTTGGAAGGCAGTGTGTTTGTGTAAATCTGCAACAGGGGCCAGCTATTTTGCAGATCTTTGCCAGCATTTTTGTGAGGGTGTTCACTCCCATCGGCTCTTTTGTGTACCTGAAACATAAGACAAAATAACGCTAGCTAATAGTTAGACCTACATAGCTACCAGTTATATTGTCAGGGAACATTAGAAATATTTAGCTAGCTAACAGTTACATACCATGTGTATTCGTTCACTGGTGGGAAGCTTTGTCATGCTCCTCTTTCCTAAACTTTTGAATTATGCCGACAGACACATTGTTGCTCGTTGTGAATTCTGTGTTTTTCTGTGTACTCCATGCCAAACTGAGAGGGGGTTGTTGATTTGTTGCGTCAAACCAGCTCTGAGTCCAGCATGGTTGCTAATCCCATATTCTTTGTCATTCATGTTTCTCACTGATCTATACAAGTTCAGCTCTGTTTTTGTTGTATTCCCAAACTCACAATGTATCCCTTTTTCTGCAGATAAGTGCCCACATTGTTTGTTTCAAGATGTTCTTTTCATTTCAGTTTCTCTCAAGTTAATCTAAAGGCATATTTTCTACATCGGCATGTCCAACTATTGTTGATGTAGCCATTTTATTGAGGTGAAAAGGCAAAACATCATAGTCATATACGGTCTCACATACACACAGCTAAATGCTGTTGTAGCCAATCAGCATCCAGTATTAAATCTTCCCGGTTTATAAATGTATATATACATTTGTGCCTACAGTGATATCTAATTGAGACTTAATTAACTTATTGTAATTATGTAGGTTATACATTTATAATACTCGCCCAGTCTAAAGTCCAACATAGGGACAAGTCTAGGTACTGTTGCTCTCTATCTCCCTCCTAATTTCAGTCACTGTTCTCCCCCTTCTCCCAATCTCTCCCTTTCTGTTTTATGTATCAAATCCTTTGATATTTGTGGTTAATTCCAGAATGTAATTGAAAAGCAGGCGTGTAAGCGGTGACTTTGGCTATTAAAAGCAGCGCTCCTCCATAGTGCTCAACACTAATTGTACTGCAGAGAGAGACAGAGAGAGACAGAGAGAGAGACAGACAGAGAGAGACAGAGAGAACGATGGAAAGAGAGTAGGCTGGAGAGGAGGGGAGGTAAGGACGGAAAGAAAGAGAGATAGAGAGGGAGAGAGAAAGAAAGATACAGAGAGCAGGGGGACCAACTAAACACAGAATTAATTACAACTAACCTTGAGCATTCAGTGGTCCCATGGGACGAACACAATGGCTGTGTGTGCGTGTCTGTGTGTGTCTGTGTGTGTGTGTGTGTGTGTGTGTGTGTGGGGATAAAGGTGGAGTTAATATTTAAGTGCTCACATTTTCTCTCCGCTTCACTCCATGGATCCCATTGGACCTCAAACAGTGTAATGAAACATCTCATGATACCCTTAAGATGGTGTGTGTCTGTGTTAAGGTTAGGGTTGGGTGATGTCGACCTTTGTCCTATTGTGATTATATAACCATAAAACCTCATGATTTGCGATGGTATCACTTCCTATTGGCCAACCCAATGTGTGTTGATGTGTGTGTCAGTATGCAGGGGTTAAAGTTCTCCGTCACTGTGACAGATTTCCATCATATGGATTCTGGAGAGGTCGTTTTTGAGATCAGTGTAGATCCGCAATATGACAGAAGCATGTCTGTTCTAGGAAATATATTGTATTTCCTCTGTTACGCTGTGGGCACTGAACTGACATGCATGATTGTTGCTGACACTCTGATGTTCAGATGAAGGGAATGAAATAGTCTGTAATGTGCACCACCGCGGTGCTCAACTCAAACAGTGGTGTGTAATTCAAAGCCTATACTTTATCAGTCAGGATGCAACTTTCCAGTACTAGTATTTTCTGCCATGTAATGTTGTTTTTAAAACAAGTAGAGTCGTTTACCTATTCAGCTTCTTGTTGTGTGTTTAATGCAAGAAAAATATTCATCTCGAGGCGCATTCAAGTTGCTGGAGCCATAGGGAGGGTGCAGTCAATACACACTGAGTAGGTGTGTCCAAACCTTTGACTGGTACTGTATATATATATAATACAAAAAGAATAATTAGAAATAATAACAATCATGATGTTGTGCCCAATAGGGTAAATGCAGATGGACAAACCCCATGCTTCAGCCTATGTACATTTTATAGCCACTATGCTTCATCAGTTGGGCTACACGTGATAATGCTTATTGCTAATAGTACATCTGATAATATAGACCAGGGCTGTCCAACCCTCTTCCTGGAGATCTACTGTCCTGTAGGTTTTCAGTCCAACCCTAATTTAGCAGTTCTAAATCAGCTAGTTAAGGTCTGGTTGAGCAGCTAATTAGTAGAATCACATCATTTGGACTGTTGGACTGAAAACCCACAGGACGGTAGATATCCAGGAAGAGGGTTGGGCTGAAAACCCACAGGACGGTAGATCTCCAGGAAGAGGGTTGGGCCGAAACCCACAGGATGGTAGATCTCCAGGAATAGGGTTGGGCAGCCCTGATATAGACCCTGCATGGTCCAATATGTTAAAATTATTTACCAATTTGTTATTGGGCTCATTTCTGGAGGTAGAAATTATATTTATAATTTTATTTGAATTAATTCAAAAGTCACCAGAACTGATCTTCTCAGTCCTTCTACATAAAAATTATCTCGGGGAGGATCCCGGACCCCGTACCCCGTAAGGAAGGGGACTGATATTGGTCAACCTCGCAGTTTAATACATGTATAAAATGATCCTCTTTCCCTAAAAGCATGATGGTCATGACTTAGATGAAAGGGGAGGTTAACTTGCCCCCACACAATTGAGCTGAGATCAACTTAAGTTTGAGTAATGTTTTTGTCTTTTTGCTTTAACCCCTGGGTATGTGTGTGTGTTGATGCTGTCAGAGGGACTCCAGCTTTGACTTATCTAGGTCAGCAGTCAAAAACAGAAGCAAGAAAAACTATCTCTCTCTCTCTCTCTCTCTCTCTCTCTCTCTCTCTCTCTCTCTCTCAACCAACAGTGCAGTTCAAGAAGAGAAGAAAATATTTACAGAATAAACTAAAGTAAAAACGATTAAAAAGTAACACAATAACATAACAGTAACGAGGCTATATACAGGGGGCACCGGTTAGTGAGTCAGTGTGCGGGGTTACAGGTTAATCGAGATAATTTGTACATGTAGGTAGGGGTGAAGTGACTATACATAGATAATAAACAGCGAGTAGCAGCAGTGTAAAAACAAATGGAAGGGGGGAGTGTCAATGTAAATAGTCCGGGTGGCCTTTTGATTAATTGTTCAGCAGTCTTATGGCTTGAGGGGTAGAAACTGTTAAGGAGCCTTTTGGTCCTAGTCTATGACTTGGGTGACTGGAGTCTCTGACAATTTTATGGGCTTTCCTCTGACACTGCCTATTATATAGGTCCTGGATTGCAGGAAGCTTGTCGTCAGCAAACTTAATGATGGTGTTTGAGTCGTGTTTGGCCATTCAGTTGTGGGTGAACAGGGAGTACAGGAGGGGACTAAGTACACACCCCTGAGGGGCCCCATTGTTGAGGATCAGCGTGGCAGACGTGTTGTTGCCTACCCTTACCACCTGGGGGCGGCCCATCAGAAAGTCCAGGATCCAGTTGCAGAGGGAGTTGTTTAGTCCCAGGGTCCTTAGCTCAGTGATGAGCTTCGTGGGCCCTATGGTGTTGAACGCTGAGCTGTAGTCAATGAACAGCATTCTCACATAGGTGTTCCTTTTGTCCAGGTGGGAAAGGGCAGTGTGGAGTGCGTCTGTGGATCTATTGGGGCGGTATGCGAAGTGGAGTGGGCCTAGGGTATCCGGGAGGATGCTGTTGATGTGTGCCATGACCAGCCTTTCAAAGCTCTTCATGGCTACTGACGTGAGTGCTACGGGGCGGTAATCATTTAGGCAGGTTACCTTCGCTTCCATAGACATAGGGACTATGGTGGTCTGCTTGAAACATGTAGGCATTACAGACTCAGTCAGGGAGAGGTTGAAAATGTCAGTGAAGACACTTGCCAGTTGGTCCGCGCATGCTTTTAGTACACGTCCTGGTAATCTATCTGGCCCCGCGGCTTTATGAATGTTGACCTGTTTAAAGGTCTTGCTCACATCGGCTACAGAGAGCGTCATCACACAGCCATCCAGAACAGTTGGTGCTCTCGTGCATACCTCAGTGTTGCTTGCCTCGAAGCGAGCATAAAAGGCATTTAGCTCGTCTGGTAGGCTTGCGTCACTGGGCAGCTTGCGTCTGGGTTTCCCTTTGTAGTCCGTAATAGTTTTCAAGCCCTGCCACATCTGACGAGCGTCAGAACCGGTGTAGTAGGACTCAATCTTAATCCTGCATTGACGCTTTGATTGTTTGATGGTTCGTCTGAGGGCATTGCGGGAGGTGGTATACTCCTCAATGCCATTGGATGAATCCCGGAACATATTCCAGTCTGTGCTAGCAAAACAGTCATGTAGCGTAGCATCCGTGTCATCTGACCACTTCCGTATTGAGCGAGTCACTGGTTCTTCCTGCTTTAGGTGGTCTAGATTTTTCCCCCTCTGGTTGCACATGTGACACGCTGGTAAAAAGTTGGTAAAACTGATTTAAGTTTGCCTGCATTAAAGTCCCCGGCCACTAGGAGGCTGCTTCTGGGTGAGCATTTTCTTGTTTGCTTATGGCCTTATAGAGTTGGTTGAGTGCGGTCTTAGTGCCAGCATCGGTCTGTGGTGGTAAATAGACGGCTATGAATAATATAGATGAGAACTCTCTTGTTAGATAGTGTGGACTACAGCTTATCATAAGGTACTCTACCTCAGGCGAACAATACCTCGAGACTTCTTTAATATTAGACATTGCGCTCCAGCTTTTATTGACAAAAAGACACACACCCCCACCCCTCGTCTTACCAGACGTAGCTTCTCTGTTCTGCCGGTGCATTGAAAATCCCTCCAGCTCTATATTATCTGTGTCGTTTTTCAGCCACGACTCGGTGAAACATAAGATATTACATTTCTTAATGTCCCGTTGGTAGGATAATCGTAGGTCATCAATTAAATTTTTTACAATGATTGCATGTTAGCAAGTGGAATTGATGGCAGTGGGAGTTTACTCGCTCGCCTACGGATTCTCAAAAGGCAGCCTGATCTGCGTCCTCTTTCCCTCCGTCTTTTCTTCGCGCAAATGACAGGGATTTGGGCCTGTTCCTGGGAGAGCAGTATATCTTTCTCGTCGGACTCGGTAAAGGAAAATACTTCTTCCAGTTTGTGGTGAGTAATCCCAGTTCTGATGTCCAGAAGTTATTTTAGATCCTAAGAGAGGGTAGCAGCAACATTATGTACAAAATAAGTTTAAAAATAAGTTACAAACAACGCAAAAAAACGAACAAAATAGCACAATTGGTTACGGTCATGTAAAACTTCAGCCATCTTTACATCTCTGTGTTGTATTAAAGTTAGTCAAATGGATGGATATCTACTCACACTGCCGTCTGCCACTGCATGAATAATGTCCGCTCTCAGAGAGACTTATTTTGGGAGTGTGTGTTTGTGTGTGTGTGTCTGTCTGTGAAGTGTTTACAGTAGGATACATCTCTGCTCAGGATGTAATGAAGGGCATTTGAGTGGCCGTAAGGATGAGTGTGTCTGTGAAGTGTTTAAAGTAGGATACATCTCTGCTCAGGATGTACTGAAGGGCATTTGAGTGGTCGTAAGGATGAGTGTGTGTGTGAGTGTCTGTGTGTGTTCCGTTAGAGTATTTGTGGTTCTTAAAACAGTTGTCCACTTAGCATATCTTGTCACACAACACAGCATCCAGAACCGTGCCCTAGACTCTCCATGTTGGACACAGTACACACTAATAGGTCTCATCATGTTAGGGTGTGTCTTACAATCTCAAGTATGCCTGAAAGCTTAGCTAACTACACTTATCGTAAATATCTCACGAGTCTCTCTGCTGTAGTGCACGAGATCTAATGGAGGAGCAGAGCGTTCGACGGTAACATGCTAACGATGTGTTGAGCAGTGGAGTGACATTCATTCTAAATCGGAGTGTAGTGCTAATGTTCTGTGTGGGCTAGTCAGCATCACTTATGTCACAGCCAGGGTTTCAACATGGATGTGTGTTTACTGAAGGGAAAAATCGGCCACTTAGAGAGCAGCCAAGTTAATGTGTAAGTCTGTTGGTTAATGAACACACGTCCACGACACGCAATGTAGACACACACTCACACACACACACACACACACACACACACACACACACACACACACACACACACACACACACACACACACACACACACACACACTCTTAACAGAGTGATTAAGGGGCTAGTGCAGAGATCAAGTCAGTTTTGGTTAAATAAATCACTCTATCCCTGGGCAGTAGAAATTGATCATATGTTAAACACATTGAGGCTGGTCTTGATACACAGAGCTGTTGGAGATGTGTGAACATTGACCAGAACATTGGCTTAGCTTTTGTTTGGGCTTTTAGACACTTAACAGTGTACGTATATACAGTGGGGAAAAAAAGTATTTAGTCAGCCACCAATTGTGCAAGTTCTCTCACTTAAAAAGATGAGAGAGGCCTGTAATTTTCATCATAGGTACACTTCAACTATGACAGACAAAATGAGGAAAAAAAATCCAGAAAATCACATTGTAGGATGTTTTATGAATTTATTTGCAAATTATGGTGGAAAATAAGTATTTGGTCAATAACAAAAGTTTATCTCAATACTTTGTTATATACCCTATGTTGGCAATGACAGAGGTCAAATGTTTTCTGTAAGTCTTCACAAGGTTTTCACACACTGTTGCTGGTATTTTGGCCCATTCCTCCATGCAGATCTCCTCTAGATGTTTTGGGGCTGTCGCTGGGCAACACGGACTTTCAACTCCCTCCAAAGATTTTCTATGGGGTTGAGATCTGGAGACTGGCTAGGCCACTCCAGGACCTTGAAATGCTTCTTACGAAGCCACTCCTTCGTTGCCCGGGCGGTGTGTTTGGGATCATTGTCATGCTGAAAGACCCAGCCACGTTTCATCTTCAATGCCCTTGCTGATGGAAGGAGGTTTTCACTCAAAATCTCACGATACATGGCCCCATTCATTCTTTCCTTTACACGGATCAGTCGCCCTGGTCCCTTTGCAGAAAACAGCCCCAAAGCATGATGTTTCCACCCCATGCTTCACAGTAGGTATGGTGTTCTTTGGATGCAACTCAGCATTCTTTGTCCTCCAAACACGACGAGTTGAGTTCTATTTTGGTTTCATCTGACATTCTCCCAATCCTCATCTGGATCATCCAAATGCTCTCTAGCAAACTTTAGACGGGCCTGAACATGTACTGGCTTAAGCAGGGGGACACGTCTGGCACTGCAGGATTTGAGTCCCTGGCGGCGTAGTGTGTTACTGATGGTAGGCTTTGTTACTTTGGTCCCAGCTCTCTGCAGGTCATTCACTAGGTCCCCCCGTGTGGTTCTGGGATTTTTGCTCACCGTTCTTGTGATCATTTTGACCCCACGGGGTGAGATCTTGCGTGGAGCCCCAGATCGAGGAAGATTATCAGGGTCTTGTATGTCTTCCATTTCCTAATAATTGCTCCCACAGTTGATTTCTTCAAACCAAGCTGCTTACCTATTGCAGATTCAGTCTTCCCAACCTGGTGCAGGTCTACAATTTTGTTTCTGGTGTCCTTTGACAGCTCTTTGGTCTTGGCCATAGTGGAGTTTGGAGTGTGACTGTATGAGGTTGTGGACAGGTGTCTTTTATACTGATAACAAGTTCAAACAGGTGCCATTAATACAGGTAATGAGTGGAGGACAGAGGAGCCTCTTAAAGAAGAAGTTACAGGTCTGTGAGAACCAGAAATCTTGCTTGTTTATGTGACCAAATACTTATTTTCCACCATAATTTGCAAATAAATTCATAAAAAATCCTACAATGTGATTTTCTGGATTTTTTTTCCTCATTTTGTCTGTCATAGTTGAAGTGTACCTATGATGAAAATTACAGGCCTCTCTCATCTTTTTAAGTGAGAGAACTTGCACAATTGGTGGCTGACTAAATACTTTTTTTCCCCACTGTATAAAACATTTTAGTCTTAGGAGGTCCAATATGGGAACATTGACCACACATTCATGTTTTATTTTTATTTATCCGTTATTTTACCAGGTAAGTTGACTGAGAACACGTTCTCATTTACAGCAACGACCTGGGGAATAGTTACAAGGGAGAGGAGGGGGATGAATGAGCCAATTGTAAGCTGGGGATGACTAGGTGACCGTGATGGTATGAGGGACAGATTGGGAATTTAGTGTGTTGTGCGTTGTTGTAGACGTTAAATGGTTGTAATATATTACATGACATGAGATTGTGAGTTTAGCCTAACTAAAATATTATTTTCTTTGTGCATTTATTAAACCTGGAAACAACCTAATGTTCATCCACCCCCCTCTGTCCGCCCCTATAGAAGTCAATATAAATGTTGACTAGATGTTGATACTGAAGTTAAATGACCTAGGTCTAAATTTGATCTATCCCTCTCTCCACCCATCTAGGTGTCATCTACACCACAGACACTCTGGACCGCGAGACCAAGGACTCCTATTGGCTGACGGTGTACGCTACAGACCACGGGGTGGTGCCCCAGTTCGCCATCATGGAGGTGTACATCCAGGTAGAGGACGTCAACGACAACGCCCCCCTGACTTCTGACCCTGTCTACCACCCCGTTGTCATGGAGAACTCCCCCAAGGACGTGTCGGTCATCAAGATCCAAGCCCAGGACCCGGACGCCACGGGGGGAGCAGAGAGACTGAGCTACAGGATAGCTAGTGGGAACCCACAGAACTTCTTTACCATCAATACTAGGACCGGTGAGTGGGGAGGGGGAGATGGTGTGTGTAGAGTGTGGGGGGAGGGGATGGCTGTGTATGTGTGTGAGAGCACAGAGACTGAGTTACAAGATAGCTAGCTACAGTTGCTTCTTCACCATCAATACCACCATCAATGTTGATGGGTTTGTATGGAGTGTGTGCAGTAGTGTGTGAGGTGTGTCTGGTTAGTGAGTGTGTGTGTGTGTGTGTCTGGCTGTCTGTCTGGCTGTTTGGGTGTCTCATATGGTTAAATCGGGCTCTGCTGATGTTGGCTGGCCCGGCAGGACATGTCCTTGGCTGGGGGCTGTTGTATCCTTGAAGTGTGTGTGTGTTTTTCTCCCGTCTGGCCAGGGGGAGCGAGAGGCGTTTTTTGGCTCTGCTTCAATTTTAATTATAGTTTTTAATCTGTAAGTATGTGTCTATCAAATTCTTTGTGTGAATATGAATGTGTGTCTGCCTTTGTGTGTTTTTGCTTCTGATTGCTGATCAGACGTATGTCTGTCTCTGTCTGTCTGTCTGTCTCTGTCTGTGTGTGTGTCTCTGTCTGTCTCGTTGTCTGTGTGTCTCTGTCTGTGTGTCTCTGTCTGTGTGTCTCTGTCTGTGTGTCTCTGTCTGTCTCTTTGTCTGTCTCTGTCTGTCTGTCTCTGACTGTGTGTCTCTGTCTGTCCTCTTTTATGTTGCTGCACACATAGCTGTTCATATTTGTGTGTGTGTGTATGTGTGTCAGGGTTTCCGTTAGGAAAATGTGGTGCCGGACAACGTGACTGTGAAGATTTAAATTTACCGGCCATTTACCCATTAGGGCATCCACCCACGGTTCTCAGAATGACATCACATGTAGATTATGGTAATGCTGTTAACAGAACATGTAGATTATGGTAATGCTTTTAACAGAACATGTAGATTATGGTAATGCTGTTAACAGAACATGTAGATTATGGTAATGTTGTTAACAGAACATGTAGATTATGGTAATGCTGTTAACAGACCATGTAGATTATGGTAATGTTGTTAACAGAACATGCAACTCATGTAATGAAGCAGCCAATAAAACGCCATTTTCAAACATTTGCTAAATGCAATTTGAGGGAAAACAGCGCACCAGGGAAAACACTGTTCTAAACAGCGCAGCATGGAAAACACTGTTCTAAACAGCGCACCAGGGAAAACACTATTCTAAACAGCGCACCAGGGAAAACACTATTCTAAACAGCGCACCAGGGAAAACACTATTATAAACAGCGCACCATGGAAAACACTATTCTAAACAGCGCACCATGGAAAACACTATTCTAAACAGCGCACCAGGGAAAACACTGTTCTAAACAGTGCACCATGGAAAACACTATTCTAAACAGCGCACCATGGAAAACACTATTCTAAACAGCTCAACATGGAAAACACTATTCTAAACATCTCAACATGGAAAACACTATTCTAAACAGCTCAACATGGAAAACACTATTCTAAACAGCTCAACATGGAAAACACTATTCTAAACAGCTCACCAGGGAAAACACTGTTCTAAACAGCTCACCAGGGAAAACACTGTTCTAAACAGCTCAACATGGAAAACACTATTCTAAACAGCGCACCAGGGAAAACACTATTCTAAACAGCGCACCAGGGAAAACCCTGTTCTAAACAGCGCACCATGGAAAACACTATTCTAAACAGCGCACCAGGGAAAACACCATTCTAAACAGCGCACCAGGGAAAACACTATTCTAAACAGCGCACCAGGGAAAACACTGTTCTAAACAGTGCACCAGGGAAAACACCATTCTAAACAGTGCACCAGGGAAAACACTGTTCTAAACAGTGCACCATGGAAAACATCATTCTAAACAGCGCACCAGGGAAAACACTGTTCTAAACAGCGCACCATGGAAAACACTATTCTAAACAGCGCACCAGGGAAAACACCATTCTAAACAGCGCACCAGGGAAAACACTATTCTAAACAGCGCACCAGGGAAAACACTGTTCTAAACAGTGCACCAGGGAAAACACCATTCTAAACAGCGCACCAGGGAAAACACTGTTCTAAACAGTGCACCAGGGAAAACACTGTTATAAACAGCGCACCAGGGAAAACACTGTTCTAAACAGTGCACCATGGAAAACATCATTCTAAACAGCGCACCAGGGAAAACACCATTCTAAACAGTGCACCAGGGAAAACATCATTCTAAACAGCGCACCAGGGAAAACACTATTCTAAACAGCGCACCAGGGAAAACACTGTTCTAAACAGCGCACCAGGGAAAACATCATTCTAAACAGCGCACCAGGGAAAACACTGTTCTAAACAGCGCACCAGGGAAAACACTGTTCTAAACAGCGCACCAGGGAAAACACTGTTCTAAACAGCGCACCAGGGAAAACATCATTCTAAACAGCGCACCATGGAAAACACTATTATAAACAGCGCACCATGGAAAACACTGTTCTAAACAGCTCAACATGGAAAACACTATTCTAAACAGTGCACCATGGAAAACACTGTTCTAAACAGCTCAACATGGAAAACACTATTCTAAACAGCGCACCAGGGAAAACACTGTTCTAAACAGCGCACCATGGAAAACACTGTTCTAAACAGCGCACCAGGGAAAACACTATTCTAAACAGCGCACCAGGGAAAACACTATTCTAAACAGCGCACCAGGGAAAACACTATTATAAACAGCGCACCATGGAAAACACTATTCTAAACAGCGCACCATGGAAAACACTATTCTAAACAGCGCACCAGGAAAACACTGTTCTAAACAGTGCACCATGGAAAACACTATTCTAAACAGCGCACCATGGAAAACACTATTCTAAACAGCTCAACATGGAAAACACTATTCTAAACAGCTCAACATGGAAAACACTATTCTAAACAGCTCAACATGGAAAACACTATTCTAAACAGCTCACCAGGGAAAACACTGTTCTAAACAGCTCAACATGGAAAACACTATTCTAAACAGCGCACCAGGGAAAACACTATTCTAAACAGCGCACCAGGGAAAACACTATTATAAACAGCGCACCATGGAAAACACTATTCTAAACAGCGCACCATGGAAAACACTATTCTAAACAGCGCACCAGGGAAAACACTGTTCTAAACAGTGCACCATGGAAAACACTATTCTAAACAGCGCACCATGGAAAACACTATTCTAAACAGCTCAACATGGAAAACACTATTCTAAACAGCTCAACATGGAAAACACTATTCTAAACAGCTCAACATGGAAAACACTATTCTAAACAGCTCAACATGGAAAACACTATTCTAAACAGCTCACCAGGGAAAACACTGTTCTAAACAGCTCAACATGGAAAACACTATTCTAAACAGCGCACCATGGAAAACATCATTCTAAACAGCGCACCAGGGAAAACACTGTTCTAAACAGCGCACCATGGAAAACACTATTCTAAACAGCGCACCAGGGAAAACACCATTCTAAACAGCGCACCAGGGAAAACACTATTCTAAACAGCGCACCAGGGAAAACACTGTTCTAAACAGTGCACCAGGGAAAACACCATTCTAAACAGTGCACCAGGGAAAACACTGTTCTAAACATTGCACCATGGAAAACATCATTCTAAACAGCGCACCAGGGAAAACACCATTCTAAACAGTGCACCAGGGAAAACATCATTCTAAACAGCGCACCAGGGAAAACACTATTCTAAACAGCGCACCAGGGAAAACACTGTTCTAAACAGCGCACCAGGGAAAACACTGTTCTAAACAGCGCACCAGGGAAAACATCATTCTAAACAGCGCACCAGGGAAAACACTGTTCTAAACAGCGCACCAGGGAAAACACTGTTCTAAACAGCGCACCAGGGAAAACATCATTCTAAACAGCGCACCATGGAAAACACTATTATAAACAGCGCACCATGGAAAACACTGTTCTAAACAGCTCAACATGGAAAACACTATTCTAAACAGTGCACCATGGAAAACACTGTTCTAAACAGCTCAACATGGAAAACACTATTCTAAACAGCGCACCATGGAAAACACTGTTCTAAACAGCTCACCAGGGAAAACACTATTCTAAACAGCGCACCATGGAAAACACTATTCTAAACAGTGCACCAGGGAAAACACTGTTCTAAACAGCGCACCATGGAAAACATCATTCTAAACAGCGCACCAGGGAAAACACTGTTCTAAACAGCACACCAGGGAAAACACTGTTATAAACAGCGCACCAGGGAAAACACTGTTCTAAACAGCGCACCAGGGAAAACACTATTCTAAACAGCGCACCAGGGAAAACACTGTTCTAAACAGCGCACCATGGAAAACACTATTCTAAACAGCGCACCATGGAAAACACTGTTCTAAACAGCTCACCAGGGAAAACACTGTTCTAAACAGCTCAACATGGAAAACACTGTTCTAAACAGCGCACCATGGAAAACATCATTCTAAACAGCGCACCAGGGAAAACACTATTCTAAACAGCGCACCAGGGAAAACACTGTTCTAAACAGCGCACCATGGAAAACATCATTCTAAACAGCGCACCAGGGAAAACACTATTCTAAACAGCTCAACATGGAAAACACTATTCTAAACAGCGCACCAGGGAAAACACTGTTCTAAACAGCGCACCATGGAAAACACTGTTCTAAACAGCGCACCAGGGAAAACACTGTTCTAAACAGCGCACCAGGGAAAACACTGTTCTAAACAGCGCACCAGGGAAAACACTATTATAAACAGCGCACCAGGGAAAACACTATTCTAAACAGTGCACCAGGGAAAACACCATTCTAAACAGCGCACCAGGGAAAACACTATTCTAAACAGCGCACCATGGAAAACACTGTTCTAAACAGCGCACCAGGGAAAACACTATTCTAAACAGCGCACCATGGAAAACACTGTTATAAACAGCGGACTATGGAAAACACTGTTCTAAACAGCTCACCAGGGAAAACACTGTTCTAAACAGCGCACCATGGAAAACACTGTTCTAAACAGCGGACCAGGGAAAACACTGTTCTAAACAGCGGACCAGGGAAAACACTGTTCTAAACAGCGCACCAGGGAAAACACTGTTC
Source organism: Brachymystax lenok tsinlingensis (assembly GCA_030435695.1). Lineage (NCBI taxonomy): Eukaryota > Metazoa > Chordata > Actinopteri > Salmoniformes > Salmonidae > Brachymystax > Brachymystax lenok. The sequence goes on from CM059816.1 coordinate 30,170,148, forward strand.
TAAACAGCGGACCAGGGAAAACACTGTTATAAACAGCGCACCATGGAAAACACTGTTCTAAACAGCGCACCAGGGAAAACACTGTTATAAACAGCGGACCATGGAAAACACTGTTCTAAACAGCTCACCAGGGAAAACACTATTCTAAACAGCGCACCATGGAAAACACTGTTATAAACAGCGGACCAGGGAAAACACTGTTCTAAACAGCGGACCAGGGAAAACACTGTTCTAAACAGCGCACCAGGGAAAACACTGTTCTAAACAGCGGACCAGGGAAAACACTGTTATAAACAGCGCACCATGGAAAACACTGTTCTAAACAGCGCACCAGGGAAAACACTGTTATAAACAGCGGACCAGGGAAAACACTGTTCTAAACAGCGCACCATGGAAAACACTGTTCTAAACAGCGCACCAGGGAAAACACTGTTATAAACAGCGCACCAGGGAAAACACTATTCTAAACAGCGCACCATGGAAAACACTGTTATAAACAGCGGACCAGGGAAAACACTGTTATAAACAGCGCACCAGGGAAAACACTGTTCTAAACAGCGCACCAGGGAAAACACTGTTATAAACAGCTCACCAGGGAAAACACTGTTCTAAACAGCGCACCATGGAAAACACTGTTATAAACAGCGGACCATGGAAAACACTGTTCTAAACAGCGCACCAGGGAAAACACTGTTATAAACAGCGGACCATGGAAAACACTGTTCTAAACAGCTCACCAGGGAAAACACTATTCTAAACAGCGCACCATGGAAAACACTGTTATAAACAGCGGACCAGGGAAAACACTGTTCTAAACAGCGGACCAGGGAAAACACTGTTCTAAACAGCGCACCAGGGAAAACACTGTTCTAAACAGCGGACCAGGGAAAACACTGTTATAAACAGCGCACCATGGAAAACACTGTTCTAAACAGCGCACCAGGGAAAACACTGTTATAAACAGCGGACCAGGGCAAAACACTGTTCTAAACAGCGCACCATGGAAAACACTGTTCTAAACAGCGCACCAGGAAAACACTGTTATAAACAGCGCACCAGGGAAAACACTATTCTAAACAGCGCACCATGGAAAACACTGTTATAAACAGCGGACCAGGGAAAACACTGTTATAAACAGCGCACCAGGGAAAACACTGTTCTAAACAGCGCACCAGGGAAAACACTGTTATAAACAGCTCACCAGGGAAAACACTGTTCTAAACAGCGCACCATGGAAAACACTGTTATAAACAGCGGACCAGGGAAAACACTGTTCTAAACAGCGCACCAGGGAAAACACTGTTCTAAACAGCGCACCAGGGAAAACACTGTTCTAAACAGCTCACCAGTGACAACACAAGGGTTGTAGTACTCGAGACCGTTCTTGTCTCGGTGTTGGATACATTTGTCTCGGCCAGTGAGGACTAAACATTATTTCCAGAGACCAGCCGAAAAACTCATAATTATCAGCTTCCATTTAGTTAGTGCATAAAACCGCTTCACCAGGCCAAATATTCTTGAAACACGAATACAGTATTTTAGCAGCCTTTACATCTACTATAGACATGTTAGAGCAGTAGAGAACAATTTAATGGATTTAGTGTGTGCCTTCAGTGTGTGACAGGATTGTGATTCTAAAAGGACAGCAACTGTAATACCAGTGCCCCTTCTGTAGAACACAAAAGGCCAGTAGTGGAGGGTATACGCAGGTTTAAACCATATATCTACTTTTTCTTCAGTGGACATTGCTTGTACTCACTTCTTAATCCCTGATGCGTAGCAAAGTAGTGTAGTGGAGGTATACGACTTATCAATGATGTAGTACAATTGAGAAATCACACTCAAAGTAGCCTACACAATTGCAAAGCACCTGAAATATGTTGATATGCACGCTGCACACAGCCTAGTTTCAGAGGAATATCATCTGCAGCAGCAAGAGTGCAGCTCTCAACTGGTTTTTGCATGGAGCAGCTGACAGAAGAATGACATCGGTAGCCGGTAAGGAAGGAAAGACGATTTCAACTTAGGAAATCTACCAGTAAATGCTAACTAAGGCAACAATGGGTATACAAACCAGGTATTGAAAAGGTTTGAACTCAAATGTTATTGGTCACATACATATGGTTAGAAGATGTTATTGGTCACATACATATGGTTAGAAGATGTTATTGGTCACATACATATGGTTAGAAGATGTTATTGGTCACATACATATGGTTAGAAGATGTTATTGCGAGTATAGCGAAAGTCTTGTGCTTCTTGTTCCGACAGTGCACCAATATCTAACATGTAATCTAACAATTCCACAACAGCTACCTAATACGCACATATCTAAGTAATGGAATGGAATAAGAATATATACATATAAATATATGGATGAGCGATGACAGAGCGACATAGGCTAGATGCAATAGATGGTATACATTATATGTAAACATTATTAAAGTGGCGTTATTAAAGTGACAAGTGATCCATTTATTAAAGTGGCCAATGATTTCAAGTCTGTATGTTGGCAGCAGCCTCTCTGTGTTAGTGATGACTGTTTAACAGTCTGATGGCCTTGAGATATAAGCTGTTTTCAGTCTCTCGGTCCCAGCTTTGCACCTGTACTGACCTCTCCTTCTGGATGGTAGCGGGGTGAACAGGCAGTGGCTCGGGTGGTTGTTGTCCTTGATGATCTTTTTGGCCTTCCTGTGACATCGGGTGCTGTAGGGGTCCTGGAGGGCAGGTAGTTTGCCCCCGGTGATGTGTTGTGCCCCACCCTCAGAAGAGCCTTGCAGTTGTGGGCGGTGCAGTTGCTGTCCCAGGCGGTGATATAGCCCTACATGATGCTCTCAATTGTGCATTTGTAAAAGTTTATAGGGTTTTAGGTGACAAGACAAATCTCTTCAGCCTCCTGAGGTTGAAGAGGCGCTGTTGCGCCTTCTTCACCACACTGTTTGTGTGGGTGGACCATTTCAGTTTGTCCGTGATGTGTAAGCCGAGGAGCTGTCCCATCGATGTGGATAGGGGGGTGCTCCCTCTGCTGTTTCCTGAAGTCCACAATAATTTCCTTAATTTTGTTGATGTTTAGTGAGAGGTTATTTTCCTGACACCACACTCCGAGTGCCCTCACCTCCTCCCCGTAGGCTGTCTAGTCGTTGTTGGTAATCAAGCCTACTACTGTTGTGTCGTCAGCAAACTTGATGATTGAGTTGGAGGCGTGCGTGGCCACGCAGTCATGGGTGAACAGGGAGTACAGGAGGGGGCTGAGAACGCACCCTTGTGGGCCCCCAGTGTTGAGGATTAGCGATGTGGAGATGTTGTTTCCTACCTTCACCACCTGGGGGAGGCTCGTCAGGAAGTCCAGGACCCAATTGCACAGGCCGGGTTGAGACCCAGGCCTCAAGCTTAATAATGAGCTTGGAGGGTACTATGGTGTTGAATGCTGAGCCATAGTCAATGAACAGCATTCTTACATAGTGCAATACTTTTAGTCCGAAGTGTGGGTTATTAGGCTATTTGTGATGCGCAATTGTCATCATGCATTGTTTGCATCAGGGCGGTAGACATGGATGGGCCTGGGTAGACAGAGGCCCACCCACTGTGGAGCCAGGCCCTGACAGGCCCACCCAATCAGACTGATGTGGTTTAAGCGTTGTTGTGAACTAAGACCATCAATTGTTTGTATTATTTCTATTAAAAAAAATATTGTGATTTTGAAAAATCAATAGGAAAACTCTTGAAAATAACATGGGGTTATCACACAGGGTGCCTTTCCTTTGCTAGGCAAAATGTTTGTATACACACTTCTCCAGGTACCACTACACCACTACACCACCAGGCACCACTACACCACCTGGTACCACTACACCACCAGGCACCACTACACCCCTGCATAAGGCCAATGGAAAGACAGCAGTCACACACAGCATGATGTTAAAGGATAAGCAGTCTATAACCTCGGACATAATAAGCCAGTAGGTCCCAATCATAATAATACAAAAACACAACCATTAAGAATTTCCCAATGGAAATTACTTCCCATTGCAAAAAAACATTTCACGTTTAGCACACAAAGTAACCGGTGACCTAAAGTTTAAAGTGGAACTGCCAATGTTTTAACTACTTTGCAGATATGAAACAATCAGACAATCATAATATCAGTCAATTATCAAATTCCCAGTTTATGCTACAAAACCAAAACCAACAAATAGAACCTAAAAATAGGTTCTATTTGCCTCAACGTTCCATGACGTACACTAAGGCATTGCTGGCAGAATAGATGGATGCAGTTCAATGCATAATTAATATAATTCACCAGTACATTTTTTGGTAGTCCAAAAAATATTGCTATCAGGTTGTAAATCACAGCTGGCCTGGTACATTCTTTGCTGCCTCAATATTCTGGACAAAAACAGAGAAATGTAATAAAGGCTGGGAATGTCAATGCAATCAAACTATCAAGGGCAATGATCACAAGTCAGTAATAACGTGGGAAACTACTGCTCGCTATTACGCAGTGACCTGTTGGCCTTCAAGAAGGCAGAAGTTTCCATACTTTTTGTACAGTCCTACCCAACAGTCCTACCCATTAAGTCAAAATGTGTTTGGTTGAATCCAATGTCACTCCAAAATGTTCCACTAATACAGTTGAATGGCAGATGCCTTTATCAAGCTTCTGATGGCCTAGCCAATGGCTGACTTAGCTAGATAGATTTATCTCCCCAGAGACCAGCAAAGAAAAATCCTGATTGGATCTTTTTTTGTCTTCAGTGTTAACCCTTTCCTTCCAACAAAAACATAATTGAAAATAATAATATAATGATCATTATTATTATATTGTTATAATCATTATTCTATGAATCCTTAGCCCTTCTCTGAAGGTGTAGAAGGCTCTATTTTCCCCCAGCATGCATTTTTTCACTATTTTGAATGTCTAAAGAATCCATATGTTGTTCTGAAATTTGAACTCTTATTATGGTGGTGATTTGCCAAAATTACAATCATGGTGTTCAATTGGATTCGGTCTATGACCCCTTTGTCCTCCTTGGTCTTGGTCTTGGTCTTGACTCGGTCTCGCCCCTCCTCTTGTCTCGTTCTTGACGCGGACTCAATTTGCTCCGGTCTTGGTCTTGATTCGGTCTCGCTTTAGGTGGTCTCGAACACAACGCTGGAAAACACCATTCTCAACAGCCCACCTGATGCGAGCGGTTCCACATGTGACAGAGATTCAAATCTCTGTTAGAGACGTAGAAAGAGGGGGAATCTAAAGATGCAACATCTAGGATGGGTTGCTAATATGACTAGGATTGTGCCTTTGGCTTCTGGAAAAGTTGATATGAAAAGTTGATATGTTGATATGATAACCAATAGAAGATAAATGCTGGTTTCAATGGCATATGAGGAAGTCTTTATAAAATAATGACCTCCACGTTTCAATGGTATGATTTTGCCTAGGCTACTTTGAAGCAAGCAAGGTAAGACATGCCTCATAATATGAAGTAAAACGTTCAGGTTTCAAAATGCATACTGCCCACAGCTCACCTTACAAAGTGCTGTGAGACACGCCTATGCACATCAATGGCGAATGGGATGCGTGCTTATAAATAATAGCTTTTTTTTTGCACAAACCGTGGTGTGTGTGTCGGAGCATCAGCCTTTTAAGATGTGTGTAGCCAAGAGGCAGCAGATCCCAATTTAGAGCCCTGACAGGATGAAACACAGCCTCAGAGAAACGGCAGCAGAACATCTGAGAACCAGGAACATCCACTTGGACACACACACACACACACACACACACATGCTATAGAGATACAGAGGTGAGTAGAGAGAGATGATGAAGAGACAGTGAGTGGGTGGTTGAGAGGAAAAGAGATAGAAAGGGATGGAGAGAGAGACTGAAAATATTCATCACACACATTCTACTTGTCAGCGGTGACAGCTAATTGGAGCCAGCTATATTTATCTTTAGTTTAGGGAAGAATCCCTGACCCTAACCACACCCTCTCTTTTAACCTCTCTTCTGACCCTGACCACACCCTCTCTTCTGACCCTAACAACAGCCTCTCTTCTAACCCTAACCACACCCACTCTTCTAACCCTAACCACACCCTCTCTTCTGACCCTAACCACACCCTCTCTTCTGACCCTAACCACACCCTCTCTTCTAACCCTAATCACACCCTCTCTTCTGACCCTAACCACACCCTCTCTTCTAACCCTAACCACACCCTATCTTCTAACCCTAACCACACCCTCTCTTCTGACCCTAACCACACCCTATCTTCTAACCCTAACCACACCTCTCTTTTAACCTCTCTTCTGACCCTGACCACACCCTCTCTTCTGACCCTAACCACACCCTCTCTTATAACCCTAACCACACCCACTCTTCTGATCCTAACCACACCCTCTCTTCTAACCCTAACCACACCCTCTCTTCTAACCCTAACCACACCCTCTCTTCTGACCCTAACCACACCCTCTCTTCTGACCCTGACCACACCCTCTCTTCTGACCCTAACCACACCCTCTCTTCTAACCCTAACGACACCCACTCTTCTGACCCTAACCACACCCTCTTTTCTAGCCCTAACCACACCCTCTCTTCTAACCCTAACCACACCCTCTCTTTTAACCTCTCTTCTAACCCTAACCACACCCTCTCTTCTGACCCTAATCACACCCTCTCTTCTGACCCTGACCACACCCTCTCTTCTGACCCTAACCACACCCACTCTTCTGACCCTAACCACACCCTCTCTTCTAACCCTAACCACACCCTCTCTTCTAACCCTAACCACACCCTCTCTTTTAACCTCTCTTCTAACCCTAACCACACCCTCTCTTCTGACCCTAACCACACCCTCTCTTTTAACCTCTCTTCTGCATCACTGCATAGTCTCCCTCACTCTCACTGACTCCCTCCCTCTCCCTGTCTCTCTCCCTCTCCTTGTCTTCCTCCCTCTGGCTGTCTCCCTCCCTCTTACTGTCTCCCTCCCTCTCATTGTCTCCCTCCGTCTCCTTGTCTCCCTCCCTCTCCTTGTCTCCCTCCCTATCACTTTCTCCCTCCCTCTCACTTTCTCCCTCCCTCTCCTTGTCTCCCTCCCTCTCCTTGTCTCCTTCCCTCTCACTGCCTCCCTCCCACTCTTTATTGCCCTCCTTCTCACTGCCTCCCTCCCTGTTACTGTCTCCCTCCCTCTCTGTTAATGTCTCCCTCCCTCCCTCTCACTGTCTCCCTCCCTCTCTCTGTCTCCCTCCCTCTCTCTGTCTCCCTCCCTCTCTCTGTCTCCCTCCCTCCCTGTTATTGTCTCCCTCCCTTCCTCGTTTCTTTCATTGTCTGTCCCTCTCCCTCCCTCCCTGTTACTGTCTCCTTCCCTTCCTCTTTTCTTTCTTTGTATGTCTGTCCCTCTCCCTCACTCCCTCCTTATACTCTCCTTCACTATTGCTCTTTTCTCATCCTTGACTCTGCTCTCTCTCTCGCTCACCCCATCTCCCTTTCCCTCTCTCTCCTCATATCTCTCCCTCTCTATCTCTCGCTCTCTCTCTCTCCCCATCTCTTTCTCTCCCCCTTCCGCTAGGTGATCTGTGTTGAATATTTGATTTTCCATTATGAAACATTGATGATGGATTCTACAGTTCAGCCATAGACATCCATCCAGGATCATTCTCCCAGATTTACTGTGTGGAACCGAGACACTTTCAGTAGCTCTCTGTATTCCTGAACACACACACACAGATTAACATTACCTTAATCCACTCTGCTCACTTAACATGTGTTTACGACCCACAAGATTACCTCCAGAATGTCAGCAGATTATTAGCTGTTGATGCTAGCTTGATGTGAAGAGCATGATGCTAGAAGCTAACATAAATCTGAATGGTGACTTACACCCTTTCCTCTACATTGGTAGCTACCACAATGCTATATTTAGCGTTTAAACTAATCCATAACTAGTATAGTATATGATGAAACACAATACATAGTGCTAAGCTATAATTTAGCTAGCCCCTTTGTTCATGGTTAGGTAAATCAACACCAGGAGATGATGCTAGCTAGGCTAAACTTAGCATGGCAGTTCACTGCTGAAGGTGACCTTGGTGTTATCACTGTATCCACCCACAATGCATTGGTGGTAATATATACTGTATAATTGTATTGAAATATCTGGAGCATTCATTAGCTATTCTATCATGTCTCATCAGACAGGGAGTACCTAGTTTTAGAAGTGTGTGTGTGCGCACGTGTGTGTGTGTGTTATAAATCAGTTACTAGGTTAAGAAGAGAGCAGGAGAGGCCTCAGATATTGAGTTTTTGTTCACACACACACACACACACACACAGCCCAGAAAGTAACAACTCATGCGGAGGCTGAATCAGCAGCCAATCTCTCCCAGCCATCGCCTCGTGAAAGAGAGATAAAGTGCTGGCTGCGGACAGCTATGTGTAACGGCCGTCTATAACCACCCCTTTAGACCAACCAATATTCCAGTATTCCACACATGCATATTTCAAATCAAATCAAATTGTATTGGTCACATACACATATTTAGCAGATGTTATTTTGGGTGTAGCAAAATGCTTGTGTTCGTAGCTCCAACAGTGCAGTAATATCTAACAATACACAACAATACACACACATCTAAAAGTAAAAGAATGGAATTAAGAAATATATAAATATTAGGACAAGCAATGTCGGAGTGGCATTGATTAAAATACAGTAGAATAGAATACAGTCTATACATATGAAATGAGTAAAGCAGTATGTAAACAGTATTAAAGTGAATAGTGTTCCATTATTAAAGTGACCAGTGATTCCATGTCTATGTATATAGTGCAGCAGCCTCTAAGGTGCAGGGTTGAGTAACCAGGTGGTAGCTGGCTAGTTATGGCTATTTAACAGTGATAGCCTTGAGATAGAAGCTGTTTTTCAGTCTCTCGATTCCAGCATTGTTGCACCTATACTGACTTCGCCTTTTGGATAGTAGCGTGGTGAACATGCTGTGGCTTTGGTGGTTGATGTCCTTGATTATCTTTTTGGCCTTCCTGTGACATCGGGTACTGTAGGTGTCCTGGAGGGCAGGCAGTGTGCTCCTGGTGATGTGTGGGCAGACCGCACCACCCTCTGGAGAGCCCTGCAGTTGCAGGCGGTGCAGTTGACAAGGTCATTCGGTGAACAGGGAGTGCAGGAGTGGGCTGAGCATGCACCCTTGTGGGGCTCCTGTGTTGAGTATCAGCGAAATGGGGGTGTTGTTTTCTACCTTCACCACCTGGGGGTTCCCCGTCAGAAGTCCAGGACCCAGTTGCACAGGGTGGGGTTGAGACCCAGGGTCCTGAGCTTGATGATGAGCTGAGCTGTAGTCAATGAACAGCATTCTTAAATACCGTTACAAACAGTGCCTCTTTGCTTGACATCATGGGAAAATCTAAATAAATCAGCCAAGACCTCAGAAAAAAAATGTAAACTCCACAAGTCTGGTTCATCCTTGGGAGCAATTTCCAAACGCCTGAAGGTACCACGTTCATCTGTACAAACAATAGTACGCAAGTATAAATAGTATACCGCTCAGGAAGGAGACGCGCTCTGTCTCCTAGAGATGAACGTACTTTGGTGCGAAAAGTGCAAATACATCCCAGAACAACAGCAAAGGACCTTGTGAAGATGCTGGAGGAACAGGTACAAAACTATCTATATCCACAGTAAAACGAGTCCTATATCAACATAACCTGAAAGGCCGCTCAGCAAGGAAGAAGCCACTGCTCCAAAACCGCCATAAAAAAAGTCAGACTATGGTTTGCAACTGCACATGGGGACAAAGATAGTACTTTTTGGAGAAATGCCCTCTGGTTTGATAAAACAAAAATAGAACTGTTTGTCCATAATGACCATCGTTATGTTTGGAGGAAAAAGGGAAGTGCTTGCAAGCCGAAGAACACCATCCCAACCGTGAAACACGGGGGTGGCAGCATCATGTTGTGGGGGTGCTTTGCTGCAGGAGGGACTGGTGCACTTCACAAAATAGATGGCATCATGAGGTAGGACAATTTTGTGGATATATTGAAGCAACATCTCAAGACATCAGTCTTGAAGTTAAAGCTTGGTCGCAAATGGGTCTTCCAAATTGACAATGACCCCAGGAATACTTCCAAAGTTGTGGAAAAATGGCTTAAGGACAACAAAGTCAAGGTATTGGAGTGGCCATCACAAAGCCCTGACCTCAATCCTATGGAAATTTGTGGGCAGAACTGAAAAAGCGTGTGCGAGCAAGGAAGCCTACAAACCTGACTCAGTTACACCAGCTCTGTCAGGAGGAATGGACCAAACTTCACCCAACTTATTGTGGGAAGCTTGTGGAAGGCTACCACAAGCTTAAAGTTAAAGTTAAACATTTTAAAGGCAATGCTACCAAATAACTATTGAGTGTATGTAAACTTCTGACCCACTGGGAATGAGGTGAAAGAAATAAAAGCTGAAATAAATAGTTCTCTCTACTATTATTCTGACATTTCACATTCTTAAAATAAAGTAGTGATCCTAACTGACCTAAGACAGGGAATTCTTACTAGGATTAAATGTCAGGAATTGTGAAAAACTTAGTTTAAATGTATTTGGGTAAGGTGTATGTAAACTTCCGACTTCAACTGTAGGTATTCCTCTTGTCCAAATGGGATAGGGCAGAATGCAGTGCGATGGCAGATGCATCATCTGTGGATCTATTGGGGCGGTATGTAAATTGAAGTGGGTCTAGGGTGTTAGGTAAGGTAGAAGTGATATGATCTTTAACTAACCTCTCAAAGCACTTCATGATGACAGAGGTGAGTGCTACGGGGCGATGGTCATTTAGTTCAGTTACCTTTGCTTTCTTGGTTACATGAACAATGGTGGACATCTTGAAGCAAGTGGGGACAGCAGACTGGAATAGGAAGAGGGTGAATATGTCCGTAAACACTCCAGCCAGCAGGTCTGCACATGCTCTGAGGACGCAGTTAGGGATGATGTCTGGGCCGGCAGCCTTGCGAGGGTTAACACACTTAAATGTCTTAATCACGTCGACCATGGAGAAGAGAGCCCACAGTCCTTGGGAGCAGGCCGCGTCGGTGGTACCGTGTTATCCTCAAAGCAGGCGAAGGTGTTCAGCTTGTCCGGGAGCAAGATGTCGGTGTCGGCGACGCAGCTGGTTTTCCCTTTGTAGTCCGAGATTGACTATAGACCCTGCCACATACGTCTCGCGTCTGAGCCGTTGAATTGAGACTCCACTTTGTTTCTCTACTGAAGTTTTGCCTGTTTGATTGGCTTACGGAAGGAATAACTACACTGTTTGTAGTCGACCATATTCCCAGTCACCTTGTCATGGTTAAATGCGGTGGTTCGCGCTTTCTGTTTTGCGCGAATGCTGCCATCTATCCACAATTTCTGGTTTGGGTAGGTTTAATAGTCACAGTGGGAACAACATTTCCTATAAATAAATAAAAGATCCAGACATTTTCCACATGCACAAAAAGCTTATTTCGCTCAAACGTGCACAAATGTGTTTACATCCCTGTTAGTGAGCATTTCTCCTTTGCCAACTAATCCATCCACCTGACTGGTGTTGAATATCAAGAAGCTGATTAAACAGCATGATCATTACACAGGTGCACCTTGTGCTGGGGACAATAAAAGGCCACTCTAAAATGTGCAGTGTTGTCACACAACACAATGCCCCAGATGTCTCAACTTTTGAGGGAGCATGCAATTGACATGCTGACTGCAGGAATGTCCACCAGAGATATTGCCAGATAATTTAATGTTTATGTCTCTACCATAAGCCGCCTCCAATATCGTTTTAGAGAATTTGCCAGTACGTCCAGCCGGCTTCACAGCCGCAGACCACATGTAACCACGCCAGCCCAGGACCTCAACATCCAGTTTCTTCACCTGCGGGATTGTCTGAGACCAGCCACCCGGACAGCTGATAGAACTTTGGGTTTGCACAACCAAAGAATGTCTGCACAAACTTTTAGAAATCGTCTCAGGGACGCTCATCTGCTTACTTGTCGTCCTCACCGGGTCTTGACCAGACTGCAGCAATAATCAGCATCGTAATCGACTTCAATGGGCAAATGCTCACCTTTGATGGCCACTGGCACTCTGGAGAAGTGTGTTCTTCACGGGTGAATCCTGGTTTTAACTGTACCGGGCAGTTGGCAGACAGTGTGTATGGCGTGGTCTGAGCGAGTGGTTTCCTGATGTCTACGTTGTGAACAGAGTGGCCCATGGTCGCGGTGGGCTTATGATATGGACAGGCATAAGCTATGGACAACAAACACAATTGTATTTTATTAATGGCAATTTGAATGCACAGAGACACCGTAACTAGATCCTGAGGCCCATTGTCGTGTCATTCATCCGCCGCCATCACCTCATGTTTCAGCATGATAATGCCCGGCCCCATGTTGCAAGGATCTGTACACACTTCCTGGAAGCTGAAAATGTCCCAGTTCTTCCATGGCCTGCATACTCACCAGACATGTCAGCCATTGAACATGTTGTTTGGATGCTCTGGGTCGACGTGTACGACAGCGACTTCCAGTTCCCTTCAATATCCAGCAACTTCACACAGCCATTGAAGAGGAGTGGGACAACATTCCACAGGCCACAATCAACAGTCTGATCAACTCTATGTGAAGGAGATGTGTCACGCTGCATGAGGCAAATGGTGGTCGCACCAGATACTGACTGGTTTTCTGATCCACACCCCTACTTTTATCTGTGACCAACAGATGCATATCTGTATTCCCAGTCATCTGAAATACATAGATTAGGGCCTAATGAATTTATTTCAATTGACTGATTTCCTCATATGAACTGGAACTCAGTAAAATCGGTGAAATTGTTGCATGTTGCATATATATTTTTGTTCAGTGTATATGAGGGAGATCAATGAGTTGGGCTATAACCAATGTCAGTTAGTCAATAGGATCAGCTGTGTGGAAACTAGACTTATGGCCGTTGCGCTATGAGTGGATATTCTGCCTCCAGAACCTGTAGTGTTACAGTGGGGGGGAAAAAAGGTTTTTTTCTGAGTGAGTAATTTGTAACCACCTTCATGGAATCTCAGGGTGTGACAAGTGTCTTAACCCCTCTGCAACCTGGTGACAACGTAAGTACAACCTGTCATGTCCCTCACTTCTCACAGTGAGTAGGACTGTGAGAGAGGTGGACACAGGGGATACCAATTAAACACTATCAGCAAAAGGTCAACTCACTCAGAGAGAGAGAAAGAGGGTGAGGAGGGAGGGAGAAGTGGCTGTGGTGAAAAGGGAGAACAGATGGGTGAGAGAGAAAATGAGAGCGATGGAAGGGGTAAGGGAAAGAGAGAGAGAATGTCAGGAATTGCTGAAGGAGACAGATAGTAGAGAGGAGAGAACATGACAGAGAGAGGAGACAGAGAAAGAGAGAGAGGGAAAGGAGGGAGAAAGATTGTGTGAGAGAGTGAAAAAGGGTAAACAGTATTGATATATTTAGTGTGCAGCGCTCGTGGCTTTGATAGCAGCTTGACATGCTTGTCACTGGGAGCTTTACTGTGTTGGAAGTATTATGCGTTGAGCCACCCTGTGCCACTGCACTCACTGGCAGGTGAAACGGCTCAACTTAGCCCTGCTTATGCACACACACATACACACACACACAGGCACACACACACACAATATGTGTTGTTCATCCAGCCACACACACATGCATGTGTTTATTATGAAGACACAACCACTCACCCATGTGTATGGACCTGATTCACTCAGACCCTCTCACTCTCTTTTGTTCCCTGTATATCTCTCTCTCATTCTCTCTTTCTTTCTCGTTCTCTCTCTCTCTCTCTCTTTCTGTCTCTGTCTATGTCTCTCCCTCTATGTCTCTTCTTGCTGGTAAGTCATGTGATGAGAGGTATTGGTGGTCACATCTATGGGCTTCTGTGTGTGTGTGTGTGTGTGTGTGTGTGTGTGTGTGTGTGTGTGTGTGTGTGTGTGTGTGTGTGTGTGTGTGTGTGTGTGTGTGTGTGTGTGTGTGTGTGTGTGTGTGTGTAACCCCATATTGACATGGCTGGTAACCTACTGGGCAGAGACATCAGTTCAACATCTATTTGTGATTTACATTTGATTGAGTTGTCAACTAAAGTGAATTCAGTGTGAAATCAACAAAACATTTCTAGGTTTAGGTAAAAATATTAAATTCCCTTACGTTCATGACTTTTTGCTAATCAAATCAGTTTTCCATGTTGATTCAACGTCATCACGTCATTTGTTTGTTGAAATGACTTGGAAACAATGTTGATTCAATCAGTTTTTGCCCAGTGATCTCTGCTTGTGGTCATTGAGGAATGATCATGCTGGTAATTCGGTAACGTGGCCGTTTTTTTCCAGAATAATCTATGGATTGGGTGCTGAGTGGGACGGGATTGATCTCCTGCTGCGAAGTGGAAATCAGAGCTAGAGAACTCAATCTGTCTGAACTGGCATCTCTGTGTGTGTGTCCATGTGTGTCAGTGAGAGACTATAGTATATCAGACTATCCTCTTCTCTGATGTTACCTTAGTGTTACCTTTTCATCCCCCTTCCTCACACCACCGCTACCCTGCCCTCTCTATCATTTGTCTTTCCCTTTGTTTATCACTTTTTTTTACCCACAATGCACCACACAGACACACTGCGGCTCACACACACTCTGTACTAGTTGCTCTCTCTCTCTCTCTCTCTCTCTCTCTCTCTCTCTCTCTCTCTCTCTCTCTCTCTCTCTCTCTCTCTCTCCTTCTCTCTCTCTCCTCTCTCTCTATCCTGGGGCCTGTGATTAAGCCTCTCTCTAGGGAGAGTCCTTCAGAGAATGAGTTTGTATAACCTTAACCACCTCATCCCCCAACTCTACCTCTCCTCCTCTTTCATCTCCCTTGCCTTCCCTTCTGTCTAGTGACCTCTGTGGTCCTCTCTGGTCCCCTGTGGCCGTCACACGGTCACAGGTTGGACGAGGTGCAGTCCTAGCTTGAGGACTGAAAGTTAATCAGCCACTGATAGCCCTGTCACTGTATGAGGTCGCGTTCGCCCCCTCCTCTCTGCGTCTGTTTCAAACTGTAAACACACAGAGGTAAAAGGTTTCGTTTCCATGACAATGGGGTCACAGTGTGTATGTGACTACCACTCTAGGTGATGGGTCACTTGCTTGTATAGTGTAGCCCAACTCTGCTTAGTGCTAACACTGGTCACAAGAGATGGGAGGGGAGGAGAGGAGAGGATAGGGTGTGAGGAGAGAGCAGGGGACGGGAGAGGGGAGGGGAGGGGAGTGGAGAGAGGTAGAGGAGAGGAGAGGAGAGGAGAGAGGAGAGGAGAGAGGAGAGGAGAGGAGAGGGGAGAGGAGGAGAATAATCTGCAGTACTTTAGACTATTGAGATACACCCCAGATGCTCCATCTCCCAGGTGTCTGTTGGTTTCTAATCCTTGTCATCTCTCTCTACCTTTTCCTCCTTCTCTCTCTCTCTCTCTCTCTCTCTCTCTCTCTCTCTCTCTCTCTCTCTCTCTCTCTCTCTCTCTCTCTCTCTCTCTCTCTACCTTTTCCTCCTTTCTCTCTCTCACTCTCTCTCTACCTTTTCTCTCTCTCTCTCTCTCTCTCTCTCTCTCTCTCTCTCTCTCTCTCTCTCTCTCTCTCTCTCTCTCTCTCTCTCTCTCTCACACTCACTCTTTCTCTCTACCTTTTCCTCCTCTCTCTCTCTCTTCATCCATTTGCTTAGTTGTCCACTTGTATCTCTCTTTCACCTTCTCTTCTCTATCACTTTCTCTCCATCCCAATCATCCTGCTGTCTGTCTCTCCCACCTGTCTTTCCCAGCACGTCGACACTGTAAGTAAATTGGAGGTATAGCTGCAGCCTTAATTCCCTCCGTTCATCTCTGAGTTCAGTAAAGCTATCTATATGGTAATCAACACACACACACACACACACACACACACACACACACACACACACACACACACACACACACACACACACACACACACACACACACACACACACACACACTGCAGCTCTGCATGAGTGGCATCCGTCAAACTCATTAACAAGCACATCTCTCCTTCCCAGATACATGCTCTTTCTGTATCTCTCTCTCTCTCCCCCCTCTGAAGTCTTCTGTTCTCCAATCTCCACTGGCCTCACCTGACCTGGCCTCACCTGGCAGCAGTACAGCCCCAATCAGCTACTACACACCTGACTACCAGCTCAGCATGTGTGTACGATTGTTTGTGTGTGTGTGTTTTATGTGAATGCCTGATAGACAGCTACATGTGGAGGTGTTGTTCAGCAGCTAGCCTGATTAGCGTATGTGGCTAATTAAACACCCTTAACCCATCCAGATGGCTGGACCTAGATGTGACAGGTCTACTCCACTGGAAAGAAGGTGACACACTCTCAGATACACACACACACTCCCTAGCACACATACTCCTTACACGTCCTGCTATGCTGTAAAAAACAATACTGCTCTACTGGAAATCTCTACGAATTTATTTTGATGGTCCATGTGTTGTTATGGTCTCAAGAAAAATGTAGTAAGTCTCTCTGACTACAGTCAGAGGAATCACTGCTAAAGAAATATGTTGTTTGATGAGACCAGATGTTTGCTGGTTCAAATCCCGGCTGGGAAGCAGAAAATAGAAGATAAACTGACAACCCGAAGGCTGCTGCTTTCAGATGCTTCCCACAAACCATCTGCTGTTGAATTCCCGAGTAACTCCAGAACTGCACCAGGGGCACTGTACTTCAGCTGACCCCGTGCTCCCCGCTCCTCTCAAGCGGTGTGCGTTTGTGTGTCGTCTCTGGGTGAGAAGAAAGATTTATATTATAACAGATGGACAATAAATTACTATTCTACTCTATGATGCATAGATATCTAGTCTGTTCATTTGTTGATTATTAAGAAGGAAAGGAGACAAGGAAATGAACAATATGGCCTAGGAATGTTAGGTCACAGCGAGAGGAGAGGAATGTGTGGGTTTTGAATTGGTCATTGAGGAATGGTTGGTTTGATAGACGAAGAGTGTTGTTTCTTCCTCTTGGTTTGAGCATTGGCTCCGTAGAGTATCATTTTACTTTTCTCTCTACTGTCCTCCCTCTCTGTCTCCCTCTCTCTCCCCCTGGCCTGCTCTGTTGTTCGCCACACCTCCTCTGCTTGTCTCAGCAGTAATTCTCTGTGTTTTGGCCATGCCAACAGACCACACATCCTCAGGTTTCTCCCTCTCCCTTTCTCTCTCTCCCTGTTTCTACCTCTCACTCTACCCTCTCTCCTCCTTCCTCTTTCTCTGTCTGTCTCTCTCTATCTTCTCTCTTTCTCCATCTACCTCTCTCAATGTCCCTCTCTCCGTCTACCCCCTCTTTCTCTCTCCCGTACTCCCATCTCTCTCTCGGTCTACCCCCTCTTTTTCTCTACCGTACCCCCACCCCTCTCTCACTCTACCCCCTCGTCCTTTACAATGAGTAGACCTTTACAATGAGTAGACCTTTACATTGAGTAGACCTTTACATTGAGTAGACCTTTACAATGAGTAGACCTTTACAATGAGTAGACCTTTACAATGAGTAGACCTTTACAATGAGTAGACCTTTACAATGAGTAGACCTTTACATTGAGTAGACCTTTACAATGAGTAGACCTTTACAATGAGTAGACCTTTACAATGAGTAGATCGCTGAATTTGCTGAAAGGACGCTTTTCTGTTTGAAAATGTATAGTATATTTCACAGGTCTATAACCAGCCCAATGGTCTGGTCTTTTGTGAGTCAATAACATCATAGGGTTTTTCACAGAGAGAATTCAGAGAATGATCTCACCTTCCCTGAGGAATATACTCACATCACAAGTCTACAGTCATTCATCCAAACACTGCTTTCTTTTAAGAAGATAGCAACCGCAGATCCAGGAACAGCCGTCTCCCATCTCCTCTGTTGTTAAACAGAGCATGTTGGCTGTTCCCAGGCCTGTCCTGTCCGTGTCTTTATCTTTATGTATGACTAACGCTGTGACCCCCCTGCAGTTAATAGATTTTACTGGTGTCTGTGTGTGTGTGTGTGTGTGTGTGCGTTTGCGTGTGCGTATGCGTGTGTGTGGAAAGCATGCGTGTGTGAAATTTGCAGAGCACTCCCCAACCCCTCAATCTGTCCTCATCTTTAATAGGCTTCATGGGAAAGTGGCAGCTACTGGGAGTGGGGAGGAGGACATTACAGAAATCAATACAGACTCAGTGTTCTGTACTTGACTGGAGGCGGGAGGCAAGCAGGCGGGAGGCAGGCGGGAGCCAGGCAGGCAGGAGGCAGGTGGGAGATGAGGGGTCACACACTTACAGGAGTGTGCACAACTGTACGCATGAATGTACATACACACATACGTAGACACTCTGTCACTCACACAGGCACCTGAGCCCTCTCCCTCTGCCCTGGCCTTGTCGGACAGAGCGACGACAGGAGAGATACTGAGGCAGACAGCATGGCCTGAGAGGCCTGTTACAGATTCCCTTCCTCCCACCCATCCCGCACTCCCTTTCTATCTTCTTCACTCCCTCCCTTCCTCCCCTTCTCTCTTCCTCACTCCCTCCCTCACTTTGTTTCTCCATCCCTCACTTCCTACCTTCCTCCCTCACTCTCTCTCTCTTTCTTACTCTCTCTGTCTCCCCCTCTCTCTCTCTCTCTTGCTCTCTCTCTCGCTCTGTTCCCCCTTCTCTCTCTCTCTCTCTCTCTCTCTCTCTCTCTCTCTCTCTCTCTCTCTCTCTCTCTCTCTCTCTCTCTCTCTCTCTCTCTCTCTCTCTCTCTCTCTCTCTCTCTCTCTCTCTCACTCTCTTTGTCCGTTACTCTCTTCTGCCCCCTCATCTCTCTCTTACTCTTTCTCTCTATCGCTCTTATTCTCTCTGCCCCACCCCCTCTCTCTCTTCCTCCCCTCTCTCTGTCGTGTACTTTACCTGTTTACAGTGCTAAACCAATTTGTGTCAGAAACCCACTAATGGGTTTCCTATCTCTCGCTAACACCATTCTATATCTCACTAACACCATGCTATCTCTCACTAACACCATCCCATCTCTCACTAACACCATCCAATCTCTCACTAACACCATCCCATCTCTCACTAACATCATCCCATCTCTCACTAACACCATCCCATCTCTCACTAACACCATCCCATCTTTCACTAACACCATCATATCTCACTAACACCATCACATCTCTCACTAACACCATAACATCTCTCACTAAAACCCTCCCATCTCTCACTAACACCCTCCCATCTCTCACTAACACCATCACATCTCTCACTAACACCCTCCCATCTCACTAACACCCTCCCATCTCACTAACACCCTCCCATCTCTCACTAACACCCTCCCATCTCTCACTAACACCCTCCCATCTCACTAACACCCTCCCATATCTCACTAACACCATCCCATCTCTCACTAACACCATCCCATCTCTCACTAACACCATCACATCTCTCACTAACACCCTCCCATCTCACTAACACCCTCCCATCTCTCACTAACACCCTCCCATCTCTCACTAACACCATCCCATCTCTCACTAACACCATCCCATCTCTCACTAACACCATCCCATCTCACTAACACCATCCCATCTCTCACTAACACCATCACATCTCTCACTAACACCCTCCCATCTCACTAACACCATCCCATCTCACTAACACCATCCCATCTCTCACTAACACCCTCCCATCTCACTAACACCCTCCCATCTCTCACTAACACCCTCCCATCTCTCACTAACACCATCCCATCTCTCACTAACACCATCCCATCTCTCACTAACACCCTCCCATCTCACTAACACCATCCCATCTCTCACTAACACCATCCCATCTCTCACTAACACCATCCCATCTCTCACTAACACCCTCCCATCTCTCACTAACACCCTCCCATCTCACTAACACCATCCCATCTCTCACTAACACCATCCCATCTCTCACTAACACCATCCCATCTCTCACTAACACCATCCCATCTCTCACTAACACCATCCCATCTCTCACTAACACCATCCCATCTCTCACTAACACCCTCCCATCTCTCACTAACACCATCCCATCTCACTAACACCATCCCATCTCTCACTAACACCATCCCATCTCTCACTAACACCCTCCCATCTCACTAACACCATCCCATCTCTCACTAACACCATCCCATCTCTCACTAACACCATCCCATCTCTCACTAACACCCTCCCATCTCTCACTAACACCCTCCCATCTCACTAACACCATCCCATCTCTCACTAACACCATCCCATCTCTTACTAACACCCTCCCATCTCTCACTAACACCCTCCCATCTCTCACTAACACCATCCCATCTCTCATTAACACCATCCCATCTCTCACTAACACCATCCCATCTCTCACTAACACCCTCCCATCTCACTAACACCATCCCATCTCTCACTAACACCATCCCATCTCTCACTAACACCATCCCATCTCTCACTAACACCCTCCCATCTCTCACTAACACCCTCCCATCTCACTAACACCATCCCATCTCTCACTAACACCATCCCATCTCTCACTAACACCCTCCCATCTCTCACTAACACCATCCCATCTCTCACTAACACCATCCCATCTCACTAACACCATTCTATCTCTCACTAACACCCTCCCATCTCACTAACACCATCCCATCTCACTAACACCATCCTATCTCACTAACAGTATCCTATCTCACCTTTACACTGCATGATACAGCTATATGACACACGTATAACATTTAGATCTCCCTCTCAGATCATAAACACTCAGTTAACCATTTAAATCTCCCTCTCAGATCATAAACACTCAGTTAACCATTTAGATCTCCCTCTCAGATCATAAACACTCAGTTAACCATTTAGATCTCCCTCTCAGATCATAAACACTCAGTTAACCATTTAGATCTCCCTCTCAGATCATAAACACTCAGTTAACCATTTAGATCTCCCTCTCAGATCATAAACACTCAGTTAACCATTTAGATCTCCCTCTCAGATCATAAACACTCAGTTAACCATTTAGATCTCCCTCTCAGATCATAAACACTCAGTTAACCATTTAGATCTCCCTCTCAGATCATAAACACTCAGTTAATCATTTAGATCTCCCTCTCAGATCATACAAAAACACTCTCGTTACTTCTCTCTTTCTTTTTTATCCAGTTTCTCTCTCTTTTCTCAGTTGAATACTTCAACTGCAATTTAATTAAGTCCACCCCCGACTCCCATTCTAAAGCCACACACACACATACACCTCCCTCCAGCAGACTCCCATTCTAAAGCGATATCCCTGCTACACCACAATGGCAATTAACAGGCTTTGGCTCCTTGGTGTTTGAACTGATGTTGCATAATTGCGTTGCTAATAGTGTCCTGGTTCATTCATAAAGACGCTTGGCCACCAGAAGAGTGTCTGGCTACTGAGGAACGCTGTCTGTACAGAGAAAAATATGGAGGGGACTTCAACTTGGATGCTACAAGTCAGTGGTCAAAAACATATTGAGCATATCATACCAACTCTTCCCAGGGCAAACGTACAGGGGTAGTCCAGGCGAGAACACACTTGTTAGCTCCCTTCTTGGTCTCTCAGTAGACACAATTAGAGTCCTGCTGTGTGTGTGGTATGGTGATTAGCTCTAGCAGAGTCAGTCTGCAAATCAAATCAAATTGTATTTGTCACATACACATGGTTAGCAGATGTTAATGCGAGTGTAGAGAAAGGCTTGTGCTTCTAGTTCCGACCATGCAGTAGTATCTAACAAGTAATCTAACAATGGCAGTGGCCATTGTGGCAGTGGCCAGTTCTGGCAGTGACCTGTCCTGTGGCAGTGGCCTGTCCTGTTAGCGTTAGCGTCAGTCATTACGCTAACAGGACAGGCCTACTGCAGACAGACTCAGCATCTCAACATCTGCTGACCATGTGAATGTGACAAACATTTATTTGATTTGATTTAGTGGCTGAGTCAGTCTGCAGTAGGCCTGTCCTGTTAGCGTTAGCGTCAGTCATCAGTGGCTGAGTCAGTCTGCAGTAGGCCTGTCCTGTTAGCGTTAGCGTCAGTCATCAGTGGCTGAGTCAGTCTGCAGTAGGCCTGTCCTGTTAGCGTTAGCGTCAGTCATCAGTGGCTGAGTCAGTCTGCAGTAGGCCTGTCCTATTAGCGTTAGCGTCAGTCATCAGTGGCTGAGTCAGTCTGCAGTAGGCCTGTCCTGTTAGCGTTAGCATCAGTCATTAGTGGCTGAGTCACTCTGCAGTAGGCCTGTCCTGTTAGCGTTAGCGTCAGTCATCAGTGGCTGAGTACGTCTGCAGTAGGCCTGTCCTGTTAGCGTTAGCGTCAGTCATCAGTGGCTGAGTCAGTCTGCAGTAGGCCTGTCCTGTTAGCGTTAGCGTCAGTCATCAGTGGCTGAGTCAGTCTGCAGTAGGCCTGTTCTGTTAGCGTTAGCATCAGTCATTAGCTCAGTGCTACATGGCTCTGTGCAGTGATTGCTGGTATTATTGTTTTTTCAGCTAATTGCCTTTGATTACGCATTGCTCTAATTAAAATGCAAATTCAGGCTAGCTTGCAGCTGTTCCCTAACCCAGCCAGTCTCAATCACCATCCCACATCCAATTTTGAAATATATCAAGATTTATCACCAGCTACTTTACTGGGTGGCGTCTCTGGTGTGGAAGTGTGTTTATGATGTCTTTGTTGAGCGTGTCTGTCTTTTCTGTGAGTCATGTGTGAGAACTAGGTTTTTTACCAATGGATATTTTTTCTTAACATTTAAACAATTTTAAAAACGATTTGGGTCTCACGGTGCGTCCCTTTCAGATGGTAAAGCATTGCACATGTACTAGCATTACTGTACCTCAATTCCACCTTGCAAAGTTTGCCTTTTCTTCTCATTTAACTTCTCAATGTATTGCCATACAGGACTTTACTGCTGTCACTTGCCTTTCTCTGAATTTTTTCCAACTGTTAACAACAATGACGTAGTGGTGGAGAGTCGACTCCAAAATAATTGATTCCTCGTCTCCTTGCATGTCAACTCCTAAGATTCTGCATTCTTGGAACGGATGAGACTGATTAGTTGCCATACTTCCGAGAACACAAACGTTTGCATCTTTCATAGCGAGCTAGCGAAGGACGGAGAGAGAGGGGAGGGGCACAGTATAGAAAGTTCGGCCACCAGGCAGACAGAGTCAGAACCGTGCACTAGGCCTATCTATCGCAATGGAATGCTTTATCTCGCAATGTGTTTGCGTGCAATGTCTCGCAACTTCAGTAAAGCAGGGCCTATGATCAATGACAAGGCTAGGATATTCTACACGCAACAGACTGAAGACTGAACACACACTGGCATCATTAGAAAAGAGAAAGTGAAGCGGGGTGTAATCATTAGTCCAAACAGTTTGCAACTAAAATGAAGGTCCCTCCCCGTTTCGTTCCGTTTGCTTCCATTCCAAAACATTTTGCAACAGAATCGGTGTAATGAATACACCCCAAGCGAGCCAGCGAGAGGGAGGAGGGGGCAAGCAGAAATAACAGTGTCCTGGTAATATGAATCTTAATAGTTTATGGAGTTGACAGTTTATATATACTACCCCTATACCTGGTGATAATGTAGGATATATTATGGACTGCAGATGTTGAGTGCAAAGAGCTGGGGCCTGTTGGGAAAAGGGTAACAAGTGGCTGCATTTTGATGTTTTGATGTGCCAATTTTGTTTTGTTTTTACTGGGCCTCTAGCTACTAAAATTGTGATATGTATATGTCGTCAGCTCTCGCTCCCTATGCAGTTGGAAAGGGGACAGTGTTGTGTGTGTGGTGAATCGGGCTTGTCGAGGTGGTGATTGATGTGTGCTCGGGGCCTCATTGTGGAGGACTGGAGCCAAACCTTAGAGCCCTGAGAGAGAGGCCTCCTGTCCCCATCTGCTCTGCTCTCCCCTGACAGTGGGCCAGTCCATAGCTTTTGTTTCAGCTTGTTTTCTCCGTTTTAAAGCCCAGCTCTAGACTAATGAGTTCAGGCTTCGCTGTCATTGTCCCCCTCATCACAGATTGTGGTGCGTGTGTGCATGCGTGTGTGTCCTATTGTATGCCTCTCTCATTGTTTGATAAGACGTTTAACCAAGTCTGCAGTCATTAGAGTGTTTATCTCAAAAGGCCTTCCCCCTGAGACAGTGTGTATCCATGTGTGTCAGTGTGTTTATCAGTGTGTATTATAGCAGGTCCGAAAGAAACCAGTCACACACACATTGACTGTATGCATCTAGTGTAGTTTGTTCGATAAACTGCTCTTTACTCTGGTGCCCACCAGTTGGAATGAAAGTAAAGAAAAATGATGCAGTGTGTGTGTGTGTGTGTGTGTGTGTGTGTGTGTGTGTGTGTGTGTGTGTGTGTGTGTGTGTGTGTGTGTGTGTGTGTGTGTGTGTGTGTGTGTGTGTGTGTGTGTGTGTTTAAAGTATGTGTACAGAGTGACAGACTCACCAGTGAGAGGGTTGATCAGGACCCCTCCGGCTCAGTTCTGGGTCACTGGGGTCCTTCAGGGTTGGTTGCCTTCATCGATTGCCTGCCCCCAAAAAACCTCCTGCTAAGTGCCTCTAACGGGCATCACTTAGAACACAACACATCACCTACTGTATATCTAATCATTAATAATGACAGAGTGTGTGTGTGTGCGTGTGAATAGTAAAATAAGGAAAATTTATTCCCCACGTCCCCATAAGGACAAAGGCTATTTTAAGCTTAGGTGTTAGGGTTACAATCAGGGTAAGGGATTAGTGGTTAGTTTGAGGGTTAGGGTTACAATTAGGGTAAGGGGTTAGGTTTAGGGTTACAATTAGGGTAAGGGGTTAGTGGTTAGGTTTAGGGTTACAATTAGGGTAAGGGGTTAGTGGTTAGGTTTAGGGTTATGTCACGATCTTCTAAAGTGACGGACCAAGGCGCAGCGAGGTATCCAGTATACATTCTTTATTAACTAACGTAACTGGCAAAACAATAAACAAAGATCGTAACGTTGACCATAACAAGTGAGACCCAACAAAGCTATGAACAAACAATAACCCACAAAACCCCTCTGAAAACTACAAACATATATATGGTTCCCAATTAGAGGTAACGACACTCAGCTGCCACTAATTGGGAACCATTACCCCAACATAGAAACACAACACCTCGAACAAAAAAACCCTACACAAAAACTAAACTAAACATGCCAGCCTATAAATATCAGGCCTGAACGTGACAGGTTAGGGTTACAATTAGGGTAAGGGGTTAGTGGTTAGGGTTAGGGTTAGGGTTAGGGTTAGGGTTAGGGTTAGGGTTAGGGTTAAGGGTAAGGGTAAGGGGTTAGTGGTTAGGTTTAGGGTGAGGAGTTACAATTAGGGTAAGGGGTTAGTGGTTAGGTTTAGGGTTAGGGTTAGGGTTAGGGTTAGGGTTAGAATTAGAATTAGAATTAGAATTAGAATTAGGGTAAGGGGTTAGTGGTTAGGTTTAGGGTGAGGAGTTACAATTAGGGTAAGGGGTTAGTGGTTAGGTTTAGGGTTAGGGTTAGGGTTACAATTAGGGTAAGGGGTTAGTGGTTAGGTTTAGGGTTACAATTAGGGTAAGGGGTTAGTGGTTAGGTTTAGGGTGAGGAGTTACAATTAGGGTAAGGGGTTAGTGGTTAGGGTTTCGGGTTAAGGTTAGGGGTAGGGTTAAGTTTAGGATTTAGGGAAAATAGGATTTCGAATGGAAATCAAGTTTAAGGTCCCCGCGAGGATAGAAGAACAAAACCTGTGTGGGTGTGTGTGACAGTCCTCAATTCTCCATGTGGAACCATTGTATCTCAGGTGTGCTCCTTGCTCTCTTTCTCACCACTCTTTAGTTTTCTCACTCTTGACAGTGTTTTCAGAAAACATTCCAAGGGCCTAAAACTCTGTATTGATCTGTGAGACGTGATGGGAGGAAGAAGGGAGGGGAGGAGAAGGAGAGGAGAAGAGGGGGAGTGCAATAGCGTGACCAGTAAATGAAGAAGTGGCTATTCTTGCTCACCCCTGAGGTCTCTTTAAAACTGACTGAACTTTAGCAAGGTAGCAAATGTTTCCATTCCTGTGAGAAGAAATGGAGGGAAATGTCCCATGTGATGAGCCACACTGTCTCTCTCCTGACAGTCTCCTCTCCCTCCAATTTCTCTCTTTCCCATTCCTTCTCTTTCTCTCTCTCTCCAATTTCTCTCTTTCCCATTTCTTCTCTCTCTCTCACTCTCTCTCTCTCTCTCTCTCTCTCTCTCTCTCTCTATTTCTCTGTTCTGCTGTAATAACGTTAAGTAACAAAACAATTAGGGCCGGTAGAGGCTAGTGTCAGTAATTAACCTCAGACAGCCTCCTGTACGACAGCCGTGCTAACCCACGGTAATTACCTTGTCACAATGCTCAGTTGGTTAGGTGGTGGGAGTCACTGTGTGTACGTGTATCCTGTGAGCTAATGAGGGTAATGAAGGAATTTCATATCATAAGTACATCTGACTAATTAAATGTGACATTATTTTCTGTAATTAAGCTGTTTTTGACAACATGTCCAAATGATATGTTTTGCATCTAGCTACAGCTACATCTAGTTTCCTAGCCAGCGTGCCTCTACATCTGCATTGCTTGCTGTTTGGGGTTTTAGGCTGGGTTTTTATATAAGCTCTTTGTTACATCTGCTGATGTAAAACAGGCTTTATATGTGATGTTCCTGTATGTGTTTGAGGGTTCTTCTCTCTGATGTAGTTGTCTCTGTGTTCACAGGTGTCATCACTACCACGTCCAGGAAACTGGACCGAGAGCAACAGGCTGAGCATGTTTTAGAGGTAAGAGGCACACTAAGGTGTGTGTGTGTGTGTGTGTGTGTGTGTGTTACTCTCTCTGTCTCTCTCTCTCTGTTTTTTTCTCTCACTCTCTGTTGATCTCTCTCTATCCCTCTCTCTTTATCTTTCCCCCATTCTCTTTCTTTCTCTTTCTCTCTCTCTCTTACTCTCCCACTCTCTCTGTCGTTTTCTCTCACTGTTGATCTCTCTCTCCCCTCTCTTTACCCCCTCTATCTCTCTCTCTTCATACCTCCCTCCCTCTGTCTACCTGGTCTCAGTAGAGTGCATTAGAGAGGCAGGTTTAGTGTAATTGAGTCAGTATGAGGAGTGGAGAAGGAAATGAAGATTGTGTGTTGGGTTCCATTATGAGCTGATTGGAGTGTCGTATCTTGACTAAGGGCGGCAGATTGGAGGTAAATGGTGTTGCTGCTGCCAGAGTCCTAAATCATGAGCCTCTGTGCGCGTGTGTCTGGTGACAAACTCTTTTTCAAAGACATTCTGCTCTAGCTGTATTGATTGTTTCTCAGTAAGATGCTGACGTGTGTTTTGATGCAAGTTGGATATTTTCTCCCCACTGCAGTATACTTCAGATAAGGTCTGTGACAGGGAGAATATGTGATGAGGAAACAGATCCATTAAATCCTCAATGGCACCTCTATGTTTGTATGTTGTTTTATGCTCAGTAACATATCTTCTCCCATCTCCCTGTATACTCTTATAACACTGTGAGAGAACGCAAACATCTTCGGCCATCTTCCTGCCTCTCTGTCCTCTGCCTGTCTGTCCGTCTGTCTGCTAGCCATTCCCATCTTCCTGCCTCTCTGTCCTCTGCCTGTCTGTCCGTCTGTCTGCTAGCCATTCCCATCTTCCTGCCTCTCTGTCCTCTGCCTGTCTGTCCGTCTGTCTGCTAGCCATTCCCATCTTCCTGCCTCTCTGTCCTCTGCCTCTCTGTCCGTCTGTCTGCTAGCCATTCCCATCTTCCTGCCTCTCTGTCCTCTGCCTGTCTGTCCGTCTGTCTGCTAGCCATTCCCATCTTCCTGCCTCTCTGTCCTCTGCCTCTCTGTCCGTCTGTCTGCTAGCCATTCCCATCTTCCTAACTCTCTGTCCTCTGCCTGGCTGCCTGTTTGTCCGTCTGTCTGCTAGCCTTTCCCTCACTCCATTTCACGTACAGTGGGGGAAAAAAGTATTTAGTCAGCCACCAATTGTGCAAGTTCTCTCACTTAAAAAGATGAGAGAGGCCTGTAATTTTCATCATAGGTACACTTCAACTATGACAGACAAAATGAGGGGAAAAAATCCAGAAAATCACATTGTAGGATTTTTTATGAATTTATTTGCAAATTATGGTGGAAAATAAGTATTTGGTCAATAACAAAAGTTTATCTCAATACTTTGTTATATACCCTTTGTTGGCAATGACAGAGGTCAAACGTTTTCTGTAAGTCTTCACAAGGTTTTAACACACTGTTGCTGGTATTTTGGCCCATTCCTCCATGCAGAATATCCTCTAGAGCAGTGATGTTTTGGGGCTGTCGCTGGGCAACACGGACTTTCAACTCCCTCCAAAGATTTTCTATGGGGTTGAAATCTGGAGACTGGCTAGGCCACTCCAGGACCTTGAAATGCTTCTTACGAAGCCACTCCTTCATTGCCCGGGCGGTGTGTTTGGGATCATTGTCATGCTGAAAGACCCAGCCACGTTTCATCTTCAATGCCCTTGCTGATGGAAGGAGGTTTTCACTCAAAATCTCACGATACATGGCCCCATTCATTCTTTCCTTTACACAGATCAGTCGTCCTGGTCCCTTTGCAGAAAAACAGCCCCAAAGCATGATGTTTCCACCCCCATGCTTCACAGTAGGTATGGTGTTCTTTGGATGCAACTCAGCATTCTTTGTCCTCCAAACACGACGAGTTGAGTTTTTACCAAAAAGTTATATTTTGGTTTCATCTGACATTCTCCCAATCCTCATCTGGATCATCCAAATGCTCTCTAGCAAACTTTAGACTTGCCTGAACATGTACTGGCTTAAGCAGGGGGACACGTCTGGCACTACAGGATTTGAGTCCCTGGCGGCGTAGTGTGTTACTGATGGTAGGCTTTGTTACTTTGGTCCCAGCTCTCTGCAGGTCATTCACTAGGTCCCCCCGTGTGGTTCTGGGATTTTTGCTCACCGTTCTTGTGATCATTTTGACCCCACAGGGTGAGATCTTGCGTGGAGCCCCAGATCAAGGAAGATTATCAGTGGTCTTGTATGTCTTCCATTTCCTAATAATTGCTCCACAGTTGATTTCTTCAAACCAAGCTGCTTACCTATTGCAGATTCAGTCTTCCCAACCTGGTGCAGGTCTACAATTTTGTTTCTGGTGTCCTTTGACAGCTCTTTGGTCTTGGCCATAGTGGAGTTTGGATTGTGACTGTTTGAGGTTGTGGACAGGTGTCTTTTATACTGATAACAAGTTCAAACAGGTGCCATTAATACAGGTAATGAGTGGAGGACAGAGGAGCCTCTTAAAGAAGAAGTTACAGGTCTGTGAGAGCCAGAAATCTTGCTTGTTTGTATGTGACCAAATACTTATTTTCCACCATAATTTGCAAATAAATTCATATAAAATCCTACAATGTGATTTTCTGGATTTTCTTTCCTCATTTTGTCTGTCATAGTTGAAGTGTACCTATGATGAAAATTACAGGCCTCTCTCATCTTTTTAAGTGAGAGAACTTGCACAATTGGTGGCTGACTAAATACTTTTTTCCCCCACTGTATAGGTTAGCTACAGACTTAAAAAGGTGCTGCAGTGCAGTTAAATCTTATTTCCTCTAAACCAACCCTCCAAACAGTATTTAGGCCGGTCATAGAAATCCATATTCATTTCCACAGATGCCACGCCAGATCAATGAGGAATAAACAGAGGGAGAATGATTATGATTTTGTTGTCCCATGCTGTGAAGTCTTATCGATATCTACAGAGATGAGCCTAATGTTATTGGCTCCCATTTGTTTCATACTGTAGGTTTGGTGCAGAGGTTTATATTGATGTGAGTTGTACTGTACGTCCAATCAGATTTATCAGGGGTTTATAGATCAGATTTAGCAGAGGTTTATAGATCCGATTTAGCAGGGGTTTATAGATCCGATTTAGCAGGGGTTTATAGATCAGATTTAGCAGGGGTTTGTAGATCAGATTTAGCAGGGGTTTTTAGATCAGATTTAGCAGGGGTTTGTAGATCAGATTTAGCAGGGATTTATAGATCAAATTTAGCACGTAACCTGTTAGCATGGAATGTGAAAGCTTAAAATGTGCCACCTTGGCCTGTACTACGAACATGCTGTTGTTTCTTCAATAGGGGATAAAACATCAGAGACATTTGACCATAAATATGTTATTCCTTCTCCTAGCCTTTTGTTTTCTGTGGAAAGAACAGGTAAAGAGTTCATTTTCTAAAATGCTTTAACCACAATTATTATAAATCTTTTCACCAGAAATGATTGATTTACAGTGACCTTCATGTATGTGTAAAATATTACTGTTCTCAGATTTTTTATTCATAGATTTTAGTTTTTTTCAAAAGGCTATATATCCATTTGCCATTGTTTAGCTGGAAAGGAATGTTGGTATACTGTTCTTTTTACTGTGATATGTTGTTTTCTCAGCTAGGTATCTTAAGATGAATTCACTCACAATTTAGGGATTCGGTAGTGCATCATCAGTTTTCCTCTTGTCATATCAGTCATTGCATACCTTATTTATAACTTGTCAGAAATGTCCAGATCAACTAGCCCATTAAAGCTAAAACATTTTATTTAGTTTTTTTAGCACATAGACTTTGTTATAATATTTGTCACTCAAATATCACATGAATACACATTAGACATAACAACATGTATAGAATTGCAGGAAATAAGCTTTAAACCTGCAAAATGTTCTCTCCACCAACAAGAGGGGTGTGAACAAATTAACATATAAGGGTTAAGTGGCAATGGTTAAATGCTTTAGTTGAGAGCTGTCTGACCCAAGTGCTGCATGGACCAGAAGGGATTTTTCACTTGAACAGATAAAACACACACACACATACACACACACTAGAACAGGCACGCACAGGGTCAAAACCCCTATTCAGTGCAGTGGAAGACAAAAGTGTTGCATCTCAGATCAAATGCCTGAGACAAAAGCTTGAGTGATCTTGGGGAAGAAAAGCCTGCTTCCCGCATCTGCAAGAAGGTCAAACGCACAGGATGTGTGTGTGCGTGTTGGTGGGTGGGTGAGTGTGTGTGTGTGAGAGAGAGAGAGGGAGAGTGTGTGAGTGTGGGTGGGTGAGTGTGTGTGTGTGAGAGAGAGAGAGGGAGAGTGTGTGAGTGTGTTTCTAGTAAGGTAGTGTGTTTCCAGTAGGGTAGTGTGTTTCCAGTAGGGTAGTGTGTTTCCAGTAGGGTAGTGTGTTTCTAGTAGGGTAGTGTGTTTCCAGTAGGGTAGTGTGTTTCTAGTAGGGTAGTGTGTTTCCAGTAGGGTAGTGTGTTTCCAGTAGGGTACGGTAGTGTGTTTCCAGTAGGGTACGGTAGTGTGTTTCCAGTAGGGTACGGTAGTGTGTTTCCAGTAGGGTAGTGTGTTTCCAGTAGGGTAGTGTGTTTCCAGTAGGGTAGGGTAGTGTGTTTCCAGTAGGGTAGGGTAGTGTGTTTCCAGTAGGGTAGGGTAGTGTGTTTCCAGTAGGGTAGTGTGTTTCCAGTAGGGTAGTGTGTTTCCAGTAGGGTAGTGTGTTTCTAGCGTCCCATGAGCTGACGCTGGAGAGACGAAGCAGGTACGGGGAGTAAAACATTTAGTAAATAATGGACATGGAACGAGACTGGAACAGCGTCAGCAAGCTAACAACACAGACAAAAACAATCAATGCAGCAGCAGGGAACAGAGCTGGGGAACTGACAAATATAGGGGAGGAAATAACAGGTGATGAGTGAGTCCAGGTGAGTCCAATAACGCTGATGCACGTGACGAGGGAAGGCAGGTGTGCGTAATGGATGGCAGGAGTGCGTGATGAAGGGCAGCATGGCGCCCTCAAGCGTCAGGGGGGAGAAGAGCGGGAGCAGACGTGACATCTAGTAGGGTACTGTGTTTCTAGTAGTGTGTTTCCAGTAGGGTAGTGTGTTTCTAGTAGGGTATTGCGTTTCCTGGAGGGTAGTGTGTTTCTAGTAGGGTAGTGTGTTTCTAGTAGGGTAGTGTGTTTCTAGTAGGGTTATGTGTTTCTAGTAGGGTAGTGTGTTTCTAGTAGGGTAGTGTGTTTATAGTAGGGTATTGTGTTTCTAGTAGGGTAGTGTGTTTCTAGTAGGGTAGTGTGTTTCCTGGAGGGTAGTGTGTTTCTAGTAGGGTAGTGTGTTTCCTGGAGGGTAGTGTGTTTCTAGTAGGATAGTGTGTTTCCTGGAGGATAGTGTGTTTCTAGTAGGGTAGTGTGTTTCTAGTAGGGTAGTGTGTTTCTAGTAGGGTAGTGTGTTTCCTGGAGGGTAGTGTGTTTCCTGGAGGGTAGTGTGTTTCTAGTAGGGTAATGTGTTTCTAGTAGGGTAGTGTGTTTCTAGTAGGGTAGTGTGTTTCTAGTAGGGAAGTGTGTTTCCTGGAGGGTAGTGTGTTTCTAGTAGGGTAGTGTGTTTCTAGTAGGGTATTGCGTTTCCTGGAGGGTTGTGTGTTTCTAGTAGGGTAGTGTGTTTCTAGTAGGGTAGTGTGTTTGTAACAAGATCCCCACACTCGTCTCTCAAGTTTATCTCATTTTCCACGTTTCAAGGTGACTCTTCACCATCTTTTATTACTGTCAGAGAGAGAGAGAGAAATGCGAGAGAGTGAGAAAACAAACGAGTGGAGCCGGTCAAACCAACTCTCAGAGAAGGTGCACTGTAACTTGAGCTTCAGTGAATAAAAGCATTTTTCCACCCTAGACTATTTTGTCCAAAACATGCTGTGTTGTTGTTGCTTTGTGGTTCTAGTTGAGGCCTCTTTGGCACTACCCTCAATGGCACACAGACAAGCATCATCTGCCTTTGGTGTTTCCAACAGCTGGCATTCTTTATTCCCCACCCACCCGTTCTACTCTCCACTCAAACCTACTACTGCGCCCAATCAGACAAGTGCTTATGCAACGCTCCTCTCAATCGCGCCTCTGTCTTTTCCAAACCACTTAAATGTCCTGTTTCATGTTAACATACACTACCGTTCAAAAGATTGGGGTCACTTAGAAATGTCCCGGAGTCGCCTCTTCACTGTTGATGTTGAGACTGGTGTTTTGCGGGTACTATTTAATGAAGATGCCGGTTGAGGACTTGTGAGGCGTCTGTTTTTCAAACTAGACACTCTAATGTACTTGTCCTCTTGCTCAGTTGGGCACCGGAGCCTCCCACTCCTCTTTCTATTCTGGTTAGAGCCAGTTTGCTCTGCTCTGTGAAGGGAGTAGTAAACAGCGTTGTACGAGATCTTCAGTTTCATGACAATTTCATAATGGAATAGCCTTCATTTCTCAGAACAAGAATAGACTGATGATTTTCAGAAGAAAGAACTTTGTTTCTGGCCATTTTGAGCCTGTAAACAAACCCACAAATGCTAGTTCTCCAGATACTCAACTAGTCTAAAGAAGACCAGTTTTATTGCTTCTTTAATCAGTACAACAGTTTTCAGCTGTGTTAACATCATTGCAAAAGGGTTTTCTAATGATCAATTAGCCTTTTAAAATGGTAAACCTGGATTAGCTAACACAACATGCCATTGGAACATAGGAGTGATGGTTGCTAATAATGGGCCTCTGTACGCCTATGTAGATATTCCGTAAAAAATCTGGCGTTTCCAGCTACAATAGTCATTTACAACATTAACAATGTCTACACTGTATTTCTGATCAATTTGATGTTATTTTAATGGACAAAAAAGGTGCTTTTCTTTCAAAAACAAGGACGTTTCTAAGTGACCCCAAACCTTTGAATGGTAGTGTTTGTACAGTATAATACACTGATAGTTCAATAGCTGTTGGGTCTTCTGTAATAATGTCTGTGTCTAATCAGTGGATATACAGAAGCTTAGTGTATACAGTATATTAGTATGTTTTAGCTGCATTCGCGTATGTTCAGTGTATGCTAGCTAGCTTGTCTGTGCTGTCCTTGTGCTGCCGTTCTGTGCTACTTTATGTTGTTGGCAGGCCAGCCACGTGTCTCTAATGTATTCCCCAGGCTCTCCTGTCTTTCTTTCATTCTGTTTCTCTCTCTGGTTCTCTGTTTGGTTCTCTCTCTCTCTCTCTCTCTCTCTCTCTCTCTCTCTCTCTCTGATGAATGGAGATCTGTTAATGTCGACCTTTAGTGAATATTGTTGTCCTTCACTGTGAGGTGTTGGCCGCCACTTGCTTGTTCACCCTCTTCCCTCTCTGTCTCTACCTCTCTCTCACTGTGCTGTACAGAGCGGATTACATTCCCTCACAGAGGGGGTGAACCGCCACAGGCTCGGCGGGATCTTCCCAAAGTCCTTCTTTTCTCATTCCTCCTCTCTTCTCCCCTTATGCTGTCATTTAGGTTCCTTTCACACCGTCTGTTGTCCTTCACACCCCCCTGTTGTCTTTCACACCCCCCTGTTGTCTTTCACACACCCCTGTTGTCTTTCACACCCCCTGTTGTCTTTCACACCTCCCTGTTGTCTTCCTCACACCCTGTTGCCATTCTCACCCCCTGTTGTCTTTCACACCCCCCTGTTGTCTTTCACATCCCCTGTTGTCTTTCACACCCCTTGTTGCCTTTCATACCCCCCTGTTGTCTTTCACACCCCCTGTTGTCTTTCACACACCCTGTTGTCTTTCACATCCCCTGTTGTCTTTCACATCCCCTGTTGTCTTTCACACCCCCTGTTGTCTTTCACACCCCCTGTTGTCTTCCACCCCCTGTTGTCTTTCTCACCCACTTGTTGTCTTTCTCAGCCCCCTCCCTCCCTCCTTCTCTCCATTCAATTCAATTCAAGGGCTTTATTGGTATGGGAAACATATGTTAACATTTCCAAAGCAAGTGAAGTAGATAATAAACAATAAACATTACACTCAAAGAAGTTCCAAAAGAATAAAGAAATTTTAAATGTCATATTATGTCTATATACTGTGTTGTAACGATGTGCAAATAGTTAAAGTACAAAAGGGAAAATAAATAAACAAAAATATGGGTTGTATTTACAATGGTGTTTTTTCTTCACTGGTTGCCTTTTTCTTGTGGCAACAGGTCACAAATCTTGCTGCTATGATGGCTCACTGTGGTATTTCACCCAATACATATGGGAGTTTACTCTCCCTACCTCCCTCCTTCCCCCCTCTCCCTAGCTACCTCCCTCGCTCTCTCTCCAACTACTACCCGTCCACCACCCCTCCCTCACTCTCTCTCACTACTAACCCTCCACCACCACCCCTCACTCTCTCTCCCACTACTACCCTTCCACCACCCCTCCCTCACTCTCTCTCTCACTCTCTCTGTAAATCATTAGCATTTCTCTCCGTATTGCGATGGCACCTCCTCGCTGTGTCATTTCTAAAATGACAGATTGACTTTTTAAACAAACCCAACAATAAGCGCTGGGGAAATTAATTGTAGCTTTGTGTTGAATTGATGGCAGCTGGTGATGTCCTTTATCTCCCCCCGAAAATGAATATAAATGTATTTTATGGATGGGACGGGGTGGATTTCATCTCTCATTGGCTAACTCATCCTCTGGCCCCACCCCCTTTTGCGTTTATCTACAAGAGGCTCTCCGTCATCGTGGAAGTAGGAGCAGAGCCAGATTAATTAGCTGTCAGGAAAGAAGATAAAAAGCAAAGCCATCCCCACTTAGGAAATATGACGATGTGTTCCAGTTGTCAGAAAAACGCAGGACAGAATGACTGTTGTAATTAGTATAGACGGGGGAAAAAAACTGATGTGAATCTTAACAAATGTCTTATTTTTTCTCTCTGTTGTGTGTGTTTACGTGTGTGTACATGTTTATATGTGTGTGTGTGTGTGTGTGTGCGTACTTGTTTTTTCTGTCTGTTCGCCTGTGTGTGCATATGTATGTCTCTGTGTGCATGTGTCTGTGTTTGTCCCTGTCTCTGTGTATGCATGTGTGTGTCTGTCTGATTGTCTACGGTTACGTGTGTGTGGATACGTAGGTCACGGTGTCGGACGGCGGTCCCAGCCCCAGACACTCCACGGTGTGGGTGATCGTCCACGTGCTTGATGAGAATGACAACAAGCCCACGTTCCCAGAGAAGGTGTACCAGATCAAGCTACCAGAGAGGGACAGGAGGAAGAGAGGAGAGCCTATCTACAGGGCCTTTGCCTACGACAGGGATGAAGGGGTTAACGCTGACCTCTCCTACAGCATCATCGACGGCAACGAGGACGGCAAGTTCTTTATCGACCCCAAGACGGCGGTGGTGTCGTCACGAAAGCAGTTCACCGCCGGGAGCTATGACATCCTCACTGTATGTTACCTTTGACTTTACTTTGAATCTGTGTGTCTCTTTCTAACCAACTGCCATTCTCTTTGTCTTTTTTTTTTTTTACCCCGCCCCTCTGTCTCTCCCCCCTCTCGCTCTCTCTCTCTCTCTTTCTCTCTCTTTCTCTCTCTCCGCTCTCTCTCCGGTCTCTCTCCCCCTCTCTCTCTCTCTCTCTCTCTCTACCCCCTCTCTCGCTCTCTCTCCCTTCTCTCTCTCTCTCCCCCTCTCTCCTCTCTCGCTCTCTCCCCTCTCTCTCTCCCTTCTCTCTCTCTCCCCCTTCCCCCCTCTCTCTCTCTCTCTCTCTCTCTATTTCATTTAGACAAATATACAAAAAGCTCCTAATTCAAGCATTGGTTCCTCCCCATCCCCAGATCAAAGCCACAGATAATGGCCGCCCCCAGAAGTCGTCGACGGCCCGCCTGCACATCGAGTGGATCCGTAAGCCCTCTGCCTTGGCGAGTCCCCTCCTTTTCGACGAGCAGTACTACAACTTCACCGTCATGGAGAGCGACAAGGTGGCCGAGATAGTGGGTGTGGTCTCCATGCAACAGAACTCCAATCCCCTCTGGTTCGACATCATAGGTAAGGCTCCACCCAGAGGCGGGGGCTGGTGGGTGGGGTTTGTTAGTGGGAGGGATATATCTGACTGGCTGAGGTGAGGTCAGTCAGTTATACTGTGTACCATTATTGGTGCATGGGGTTTGGGCTAACGGTTTGGTTTGATGTGTGTGTTTGTGCGTGAGGCCCAGCTCAGGTACTGTGACCTCACTGCATGGTCTGTTGCCAGTGTGTCTCTCTCTCTCCTCTGCCATCCCACGGTCACCATGGCGATTTGAGCACACACCACCAGCTGTAAAGGTCTGTATGTCAGTGGAGAAGCAATTGAGATGTCTCGAAGTCCCTGCTAGATATTCTGGGAACTCTAATGGAGAGAAATGGCATGTGCTTAAAGGGGTTAATTCACTCTCTTTGGAAGATTGACAACATTGACAATCTTGGGTTTTGAAATTAACTGCCCCTTTAAAGTGCTTTAATATTCATTTTATCATAAGGATTGATCCTCATTCTACCAACTACAGCTGCTAAGTAATATGTCTTTGACATGCTGATTTCAGAGACAATTGAATTTGTCTTATTTTCACGGTAAAGAATGTTGTGTAAGATCAGTGGAATGTCCCTTTAAGAGGCTTGAAATGCCAGGGACGTGCCACACCAAGTATTTTCTTAATCTGAAACCTTTTGATCTTCTGAAGTCTAATTCTATCCACATAAAGACTCACAAGGTTATGTTCCGTTTTCATATCTGCAGTTTTCTGCAAACAACAGCGACATTTGTCAAGATCACATTGTTTGGTGAATGAATTACTGTCAAAGATAGTCGGTTTTAATCTTGCTTTAATAATTGTCATTAATTTAATAAACATTGTAAAATCCATGTAGTTTTATTAGAAATTAAGTTTTGTTAGAATTAACATGATTAGGCTGTTCAACTTTCTAGGAATTGATTGTGGTCCATCTATATAAACTATTTTTATATAATGTAATGTAATATTTATAAAGCTGACAATTCTCTAGCCGAACTGCACTGTGGGTAGGTAAGTTTATGTTGAGCGCATTCAGTCCAGAGACAAGTGGATGGACTACACGGTCAGGACCTCATTTCCCAGAATGCTCCATGATCCATCTCTCTTTTGTTGTCACTGAGCAGTGGCGGTCAGTGTGTGTTCCAGTGGGAGATACCTTCTGGCTTGTGCTTCCAGCTCTCTCTGGCTATGGCTGCTCTCTCTGGCCTACTATTCTACTCTCCTGTATGCCCCTCTCCTCCTCTTTTCTCTGCTCAGTGCCTCACTTGTTTTCTCGTCTGGAATCACATCTCTCTCTCCTTCTCTCTCCCTCCTACTAATTCCTCCTCCCTTTGCCCTATGTATCTCCCTGTCCTTCCATTCTTTCCTTACTTTCCTCACCTTCTCTTTCCTCCTCCTCTCCCTCCCCTTTTACCATTATCCTTCCTCACCCTCTCTCTTTCCCTCTCCTCCCCTTTTCTGTCTCACCTCCACTCCCCTTCGCACCCTTCCTCTCCCCCTGTCTCTCTTCTTTCCTTTTTCCCCTGTCTCACTCTTTCTCTCCTCTTCTCTCCTCTCTCAATGCTTCGTGTCTGGAAGGTCCCAGGCCTTTCCGTGAGATGTTCTATATACTGCAGACCGCTTGTGGCAGGAACTGTTCCACAGAAGGTATCTCAGTTTGACTCCGAACTGCTTTTTTCTGCTTCCTTTCCCTTTCCTTTGTCTTTTATTTTACCCATTATTCACCTGTGCTTTTCCCATCATTCACTGTGTGCCCAGTGCTGCTCACCCCTTCTTCTGATTGGTTGGTTTGAGACAAAGGGGGCGGGGCAGGTAAAAGGTGTTTTCCCTACACAGAAGCTCGACAGTGTGTGTGTGTGTGTGTGTGTGTGTGTGTGTGTTGGTGTGTCTGTGTGTGCTTCCCACATGTATAATGTACAGTGTAACTCTTTCTTCCAAGGTTAACATAAGTGATTCGTTTTGGAGAAATTCCTTGCTGTACTAAATTGGCTATCAGACCCTGTGGTGTCCCTTTATAGGAAAGACCATATCTGCTGCCATGGCAACGATCCCTGAGCGACCCTGGCGACAGCTTTGTCTAATGACCTGCTAAAGCATCAGTGTTTGGGGAAACATCACGCCCACCATCCCTGAGCTGTCAGCGACACACACGCACAGGCACACACACATACAGGAACACACGTACGGACACACACAAACACTTACCCATACAAAACAATACACACACACTCTTTTGTACTCACACAGACGCACACACGTACAGACACACACACACACTACGTTATTACATACACCTCCCACTGACGACCCAATTAAGTGGATGGCTGGTTAATGGGAGTTGTGGGAGTTGTGGGTCAGGGGTGAACACATGGTCACTGTGCCCCTGGTTAGAGAGGTTCCCTCACTGTAACTGTCTGTTGCTCTGCCACAGGCAGCTTTCCAACCAGAGGAACCAACAGGGAGAGGATGGAGGGAGAGAGAGGCGAGGTGTAGGGATAAAGAGAAAGAGGACAGGAGAAAATGAGAGAGAGGGCCAGAGTGAAAAAGAGGTGGAAAGTAGAGGAGTAAAATGAGAGACTTGTTAAAAATGGAAGGAGCAGACGTCTGATGAGAGGAGAAGAGGAGAGACTTGTTAAAAATGGAAGGAGCAGACGTCTGATGAGAGGAGAAGA
This sequence comes from Brachymystax lenok tsinlingensis, assembly GCA_030435695.1. Taxonomy (NCBI): domain Eukaryota; kingdom Metazoa; phylum Chordata; class Actinopteri; order Salmoniformes; family Salmonidae; genus Brachymystax; species Brachymystax lenok. The sequence continues at coordinate 30,209,719 of CM059816.1, forward strand.
GGAGAGACTTGTTAAAGATGGAAGGAGAAGAGGAGAGACTTATTAAAGAGGGAGGGACTTAGTGAAAGATGGAGAGCGAGAGAGGGAGAAAGAAAACATAGGTAGTACAGCCTCAGGGATGGACTGGATTAGAGTGAGGAGATGGAGGGAGTGTTATAAGAAAATGCCCAGGTGTTTGTGTGTGTGCTCAGGGGCCAGGTGAGAGTAGAGGAGCTACTCTCTGTGATTCATTTACGGGCCAGACCCAGACAGCCCAGGCCATTATTCACCAGAAGACCACACGCACACACCACACACACCACGCTCACACACTGACACACACACCTTAATTATGCACCTGCTCACACACACGTAAACAGTAATCCACTGCTAAACGCATTACTGCCCAGAAAGAAAACATAGCCATTTGACTATAATTTAGCTGCTATTAAACTATGCCGTTTTAACCACTCAACGTTTGCCATGTCAACCATCCAGCCAGCACATGCTTTAAACACTTCATCAAGTTGTCCTCTTATAGACGAGCCACCACAACCAAACACTATATTCTGAGCAGCTGGTTTCTATATATCAAGTCAATCCAGACAGCTGTGTTCTATATATCAAGTCAATCCAGACAGATGGTTTCTATATATCAGGTCAATCCAGACAGCTGTGTTCTATATATCAAGTCAATCCAGACAGCTGGTTTCTATATATCAAGTCAATCCAGACAGCTGGTTTCTATATATCAAGTCAATCTAGACAAATATCAAATTAATCCAGACAGCTGGTTTCTATATATCAGGTCAATCCAGACAGCTGTGTTCTATATATGAACACAATCCAGACAGCTGTGTTCTTGATATATAAGACACAGCTGTCTTGATTGACTTGATATATAGAAACCAGCAGTCTGGATTGACCTGATATATAGAACACATCTGTCAGGATTAACTTGATATTTAGAAACCAGCTGTCTGGATTGACTTCATATATAGAACACAGCTGTCTGGATTGACAATCCAGACAGCTGGGACTTGAACTTGCAACCTTTTGGTTACTAGTCCAACGCACCACTAGGCTACCTTGCCGCCCCTATGTATCAAGTGAATCCAGACAAATTATGACTGTGATGATGATGCCAATTCAGTTTGATCCTATGTCCCCGGTCCAGCCTATACCAATCAATCCCAGAAATCCCACTCAATCAATCCCAGACTCCCCACTCACTCAATCAAACTATATCTTAGTAATTTTCTCAACCGATTGAAGCTAGTTAGCGAAGGCGTCGTTGTACTCATTAACTAATTTCAGAACAGAGTGACACTTGTCCTCATTTCCCTCTTCTTTTGTTAATTTGCTTTGTTTTATCTGTTTACACCAAACACGAACTTTCTCCCCTTCTCTTTCGTTGAAAGGAAGATAAATTTGCCTTTTTATCGGTTGTGCTGCCTGCCAGAGTGTTTTTAAGCACTGGAGCGGCTTCCCTTACTAATCTGAATGGAGAGACTGAGGGAAGCAATTTTAGCGTTCAACAGAGGGTTTAATAACAGCCATGTCGCTGTGGGTTTGGTTTCCCCTCTATAATTTGGTGGAAGGGAACTGTTCTTTTTCCGGTCGCCCGGGTTTCCGCCGTGCCAAACCTCTGTGCCTCCTTTCCCAAAATGGAGCGTTGGGTTGGTTGGGTCATATAGGATGGCTCCAGACAGACAGAGCGCCTTCTGAAGCCTCCATGGTTGGATTTTAATACTCTTACATGGCTTATTTTTCATAATACTGTACGCTTTACTTTATTGTCATGTATATTGCACTCCTCTAATGAGTGAAAAATAATCTGGTACGGATATGATTCTTCTCAGTATACTGAACTGCAAAAGCACTAGATTACTGTTAGCATAAGTGAAGTGAAAGAGAAAGGGGCGTGGCTGTTTTTAGTGTCTTCCTTCCACTCACAACTTTTGAGGAAAGCTATTAAGACCACATCACTGGAGTTATAATGATTTAAGAGTGTTTATCCTAACTCGAGCACAAATAGGACACACACACACACATATGGTTGAGTGGTGGAGCGTTATAGCCTTAGCTGATGCTGGGCTGAGGTCATGGCTTTATTAAACAGAGACGCCAGGGTGGAATCCCTTTGAGTCTGCACCACGAGTGCCACACACGCACATACGCTAGTGCGCGCGCACACACACATACACACATAATCTCATTCATACACACATACTCATTCATATATAGTTCTAATATTTATATATTTCTTAATTCCATTCTTTTACTTTTAGATATGTGTCTATTGTTATGAATTGTTAGATATTACTGCACTGTTGGAGCTAGGAACACAAGTGTTTCGCTACACCCACAATAACATCTGCTAAATATGTGTATGTGACCAATACAATTTGATTTGATAGTATACGCACAGGCTTGCAGACAAGCAGACACTTTCTCACATTCTCTTACCCTCACACACAACACACATACTCTGGACCCTTACATCACACCACACTCTGAGCTGTGAGCTGGGATCAGCGTGAGGCCTAAATGTCCATTTAAATCAATTCGGTAGCAGAGATGAGGCTGTGGTTTAATTACAGCCGGTCTTAGTGGGCTCATTTCAGACTCGGGCCCGTTCACGGCTGGAGCTCCATTGACACAGGCTCTGTTAATTCAGTCATTGAGGGCTCTGTTAATTCAGTCATTGAGGGCTCTGTTAATTCAGTCATTGAGGGCTCTGTTAATTCAGTCATTCAGGGCTCTGTTAATTCAGTCATTCAGGGCTCTGTTAATTCAGTCATTCAGGGCTCTGTTAATTCAGTCATTCAGGGCTCTGTTAATTCAGTCATTGAGGGCTCTGTTAATTCAGTCATTCAGGGCTCTGTTAATTCAGTCATTGAGGGCTCTGTTAATTCAGTCATTCAGGGCTCTGTTAATTCAGTCATTCAGGGCTCTGTTAATTCAGTCTTTCAGGGCTCTGTTAATTCAGTCTTTCAGGGCTCTGTTAATTAAGTTTTAAGGTCTTTGTTAATTCAATTTTTGAGGTCTTTGTTAATTCAGTCTTTGAGGGCTCTGTTAATTCAGTCTTTGAGGGATCTGTTAATTCAGTTTTTGAGGTCTTTGTTAATTCAGTCATTGAGGTCTTTGTTAATTCAGTCATTGAGGTCTTTGTTAATTCAGTCATTGAGGGCTCTGTTAATTCAGTAATTCAGGGCTCTATTAATTCAGTCTTTGAGGGCTCTGTTAATTCAGTAATTCAGGGCTCTATTATTTCAGTCTTTGAGGGCTCTGTTAATTCAGTAATTCAGGGCTCTATTAATTCAGTCTTTCAGGGCTCTCTTGTTTACTGGGTCTCTGTCTCTTAATTGTTATTTGGAAGAGGAGGAAAGACTTCAGTTTGTCACTCTCTCATTGGGTCTGTCTGAACCTAGTAATTACTCACAGCTTGTTTGGAAGACACACACACACACACACACACACAAACTTGTCTTTGTGATCCAAGAGATTGTGCATGCCCACTCCCTATTAGTTTTTGTGTGTGCACTTTTGTGTGTAATGTTGTATTTGTGTGTGTTTGTGTATATTTATGTATTCCCTGGCAGAGAGCCAGGAATCGGTCAGATCATACACTCCCCACAACACTGTCACACCCACAATTCAGTCTGCTTCCCTGTTCTTCACTATCACAGATCCATACACTTATTAAAAAATATATTTACGTGTGATAGTTTGAGTGTGAGAGGTAGGGAGAGAGAGAGAGAGAAAAAATAGAGTGTGATATTAATAAACCAGCCCCCCATCTGTCTCTAACCCCCTCTGCTCTCTATCCCCTCCTGGCCAGGCGGTAACACTGACAGTCTGTTTGACATAGAGAAGGGCGTGGGCACCATCATTATCGCTAAGCCTCTGGACGCTGAGCAGCGATCCTTCTACAACATGACTGTGGAGGTGACGGACGGGACCAACTCTGCAGCCACACAGGTACTGCAGCTGGAGATGCAACATATACTAGCTATTTTTATTCTCAGAAAGAGCCAAATCTCCTACCTGTACATGTTGATTTTGGCGTGCATAAGTTAAAGTTAACAAGGCCCTGTTAGTATTGTGTTCTATAGCTTGCTACCACCTATACATCTGAACACGCACAAATGCACCCTCACACACCCTCACACACACCCTCATAAAGTACATGATAAGCCACATACAGTACCAGTCAAAAGTTTGGACACACCTACTCATTCCAGGGTTTTTCTTTATTTTTACTATGTTCTACATTGTAGAATAATAGTGAAGACATATGAAATAACACATATGGAATCATGTAGTAACCAAGAAAGTATATTTTATATTTGAGATTCTTCAAAATAGACACCCTTTGCCTTGATGACAGCTTTGCACGCTCTTGGCATTCTCTCAACCAGCTTCATGAGGTAGTCACCTGGAATGCATTTCAATTAACAATTTCAATTAACAGGTGTGCCTTGCTAAAAGTTATTATGTGGAATTTCTTTCCTTCTTAATGTGTTTGAGCCAATCACTTGTGTTGTGACAAGGTAGGTGTGGTATACAGAAGATAGACCGCCGCAGGAAAGGAAGACCCAGAGGTACCTCTGCTGCAGAGGATAAGTTCATTAGAGTTAACTGCACCTCAGATTGCAGCCCAAATAAATGCTTCACAGAGTTCAAGTAACAGACACATTTCAACATCAACTGTTCCAAATTAGGCCTTCATGATCAAATTGCTGCAAAGAAACCACTACTAAAGGACACCAATAATAAGAAGAGACTTGCTTAGGCCAAGAAACACAAGTAATGGACATACGGGTGGGAATCTGTCTGTTGGTCTGAGTCCAAATGTAAGATTTTTGGTTCCAACTGCCGTGTCTTTGTGAGACGCAGAGTAGGTGAACGGATTATCTCTGCATGTGTGGTTCCCACCATGAAGCATGGAGGAGGAGGTGTAATGGTGTGGGGTGCTTTGCTGGTGACACTGTCAGTGATTTATTTAGAATTCAAGGCACAGTTAACCAGCATGGCTACCACAGCATTCTGCAGTGATACACCATCCCACCTGGTTTGTGCTTAGTGTGACTGTTGTTTTTCAACAGGACAATGACCCAACACACCTCCAGGCTGTGTAAGGGCTATTTGACCAAGGAGAGTGATGGAGTGCTGCATCAGATGACCTGGCCTCCACAATTACCCAACCTCAACATATTTGAGATAGTTTGGGATGAGTTGGACTGCAGAATGAAGGAAAAGCAGCCAACAAGTGCTCAGCATATGTGGGAACTCCTTCAAGACTGTTGGAAAAACAATCCTCATGAAGCTGGTTGAGAGAATGCCAAGAGTGTGCAAAGCTGTCATCAAGGCAACGGGTGGCTACTTCGAAGAATCTAAAATATATTTTGATTTGTTTAAAACCTTTTTGGCTACTACATGATTCCATATGTGTTATTTCATAGTTTTGATGTCTTCACTATTATTCTACAATGTAGAAAATAGTAAAAAATTAAGAAAACCCTTGAATGAGTAGGTGTGTCCAAACTTTTTATGGGTACTGTACATGCTTCTAATAGTTACATTTGAAACCACATACACAGACCTCGCCTTCATGGACAGACGCTACACACCCATTCCCGATGACATATATATTTTTTTCATCAACCATCTTGAAAAACGTCTTTAGATGGTTTGATGGATGGCGCCCGTCACATTGTCACATGAATGATGGCATACGGCAAGTCAAAGTCCTATCAGAGTGATCGGGAACACTCTCTACCCCCGCATCTAATTCCTCTGGTCAAGGACGCGATGTGTACAGAGGACAATAGCCTCCCCTGTCCTGTCACGTCTTGTTCTGATCCTTTGCACTGTTCAGGCTGTGCTGTGGTTGAACATTCCAAACACAAAGCAACAAGACTATTAGTGTGTAAACTGAGCTAGTGTGAAGATTCTTCATCAGTTTCTGTTTAAGTTAGGACTGTCATGTCAAAAGGTATTTTAAATATCACAATTTAAATATCGCAATTTAAATAGATAGGAAATATACCTGTATATCTCTTTCCTCTTTTAGATGTCATGTCATGTACAATGTGTGTCTATTGTGTGTTAAATGCATAAGGTGACTGTGGCAGAACAGTACACACACACACACACACACACATACAGTAGAATGGATTAGCATTTTTATAGAGCGGAAGGGATTGCGCTGACATATGGAATGTGCTTGCAAGACACCTTATAATTTCCCTATGACAGTCCGTTTCACGCATATGTCACTCTACCTGTTCCCTCCGTTGTCATTTTCAGGGCCAGTGCTTTTCAATACCCAGGAATTAGTTGTGCGAAAAGGACAAATTCATACATATCATTTATATTCATATGTATTTTGTCATATCCATCTGTCTGTCATGTTCCTACGCTGAATGGCAAAGTTTTTGTAAAGCATTCTGAGACTGTGACAGGGAAACTAGTTCCCTGGTGAAAATGATAGTATGCTGATAGTGATAATGCTGTAGATTTAGATTAATATCAACACATTCACACATTCACTCACATCACATTTTTCAATTTCCCCCCTTCCCCTTTCATCGCTCTCTCTCTCTCCCTCTCCCTCTGTTCATTCAGAATGATAGTAACTGAGCTTTACTGCTGTGTGCCCTGAAAGGGAGAGCCAACCCACAGATGTCAATTCAACATCTATTCCTCGTTGGTTCAACGTAATTTCATTGAAATGACTGCGCTGATTCAACCAGTGCAGCTAGCACCTTGGGTTCAGGTGCTAGCTAGGGCACCTGAACCCAAAAACATTTCCTTTCAGCTACTCTACTCAGACTGAGTAGCTCTTTCTGTCTCAGTTGGTCCATTAGGCCATGTCACACCCTGCGTGATGGTACCTATTCACGATGTCCAAACCCCCTTGCTATTCATTCCAACACACACACACACACACACATCACAGTCCCTACACACCCCTGCAAGATGTGCTGACTAAACCCCGGGCTAGAAGGATGAAGTTAGAAGCTAACGTTGAACAGAGCCTGACCTCAGCAGGAGCAGTTGACTGAAATTAAGATGGGCTACAATAAGTTCTCATAACAAAAGAGTAGTGAGACGGACAGTGGTGAGTCAGGCTGCAATGGAGGAGGCAAAGGAGATATTGTCTCGCTATTGTTATTTTACTGCTGCTCTTTAATTACTTGTTTTTTTAAAAGGGTTCCTTGAGAGAGTCTTTAATCTTGATACATTTTAGAGACAACTAAGGGCCTTTTACACTGTTCATATAAGTAAATCAGTCAACATCATCAGTCCTGACTTATCACTCATGTATGTAGTAAATAAGTAGTGAAACACATATTTTTGAGTAGAACTTGTAAGGTAGTGATGAATAGTAAGTTCTTTTTTTTTCATGAGGTTGTGGCGATATACTGTCATCTGTTGGCGACTAGAAACAATTGCATAATAGAAGCTATTACAAATTGATTGTCCTTGAAAATCAATATTAGTACTTGAAAAAGTCCTTGAATTTGACTTGCAACGTACTGTTGTGTCTGTACGAACCCTGAAACACACACGGCTCACATACACACCTGTAAGTCGTGCTGACAGTAGAGCCAGTCATGAGAGGCTGTGCAGAGTTCCCTTCTTCAACATCACAGATTGAGCCTCAGCGTGACGCCCAATGGGGGAAATCTCCACTGTTCACCGGCAGGAAGATCTCTGCTGCTTCTGTCTTATATTTAGCCTTCCCTGTCGTTGGCCTCTCAATACACCCTTCTTACGCAACGCAACCGCCTTTGTCATCGGCGGCGGGAATCTGCCGTTTGTGACTCACAAGATTTCCATGAGTCACCAACCGTCAACACAGTACATGACACACAATAAGCACGTCAGCGAACATATGTCTCGATTGGCATATACAGTACATGGTGTATATAAATACATGAACTGCAAAAAACAACTTATTCACATAATATTTGTGACAGACTCGCAAATATGTACTGTATGACACGGAACTGTGCTGTATCTGACCGACTGTATATGTTATGGCCTGCCCATCACTCTCACTGAAGACTGAAGACAAAAACATTTGTGTGTTGTAGTACTATGACATATTGGCCTAACCCTACCCACAACCACACTCTCTCCTTCTCCTTCTCCTCTCCAGGTCCACATCACAGTGTTGGACAACAACGACAACGCGCCTGTCTTCTCCCAGCCCACCTATGACATCACCATCTCTGAGGACACGCCCCCGGAGACGGAGGTGGTCCAGGTGTTAGCGTCGGACCGTGATGAGCGCCACCGCCTCACCTACTCTCTCCACAGCGCCATCGACCCCTCCAGCCTGCGTCTGTTCCGTATTGACCCCAACACTGGCACGGTGTATACTACAGAGAGACTGGACCATGAGGCTAGAGCACAGCACATCCTCACTGTCATGGTAAGAGACTGATACCATTACTGTTGTGTCAAATCTTGAATCTTGTTGTAAGGAAGGATTCCATTTGCGTTATTTGGTCACATTCCCTTAAGATTCTGCATGAACAATCCCTCCGTTGGTAAGGGATGTGTTGAAGCTGTCAGAGGAGGAGAGGAGAGGAGAGGAGAGGAGGAAGGACAGTAGAGATGTAGTGGTTGAAGAGCATTATCTTTATTGCAGCAGCTTAATATTCTAATGTAACTCAGCTCTCCTGCTAGAGGCAGACTACTCCTGTCTGTGTTCTCATTTTACCTGAGCTCATCGTTAAGCAATTACACAAATTACTGAGAGCAGTGAACCAACGTCTCACCCTCTTCAGGGGAATAAGACGGTTTTAGAAACCATGACTGTGTTTGTTTGTGTTTGTGTGTGTGTGGAGTCTGACTGTGTGTGTGTGTGGAGTCTGACTGTGTTTGTGTGTGTGTGTGTGGAGTCTGACTGTGTGTGTGTGTGTGTGTGTGTGTGTGTGTGTGTGTGTGTGTGTGTGTGTGTGTGGAGTCTGACTGTGTGTGTATGTGTGTGTGTGTGGAGTCTGACTGTGTATGTGTGGAGTCTGACTGTGTTTGTATATGTGTGTGGAGTTCTGAAATGAATCATCCTCATTCACTCTGTTTTACTTCATTTCATCTGGTTCAGTGGGTAGCACAAATAGGAAACGACTGCACATCCTACCACTAGTCGTACTGTTTTAATGTCTTCTCAAATCATTATAATTATAGATTACACGGAGTCATTTTGAAGCGAGATAGGAACGTCTGCCTGACATTTTTTATTAGGGAAAATATTTAAGTTTGAGGCAGGCTCACTGATTTAATTTGGTGAAATCCACAGGTAGATAGTATCTTTAATATCTGGCATTCGGTGTGCCCATGACAGTGCCTGCTGTGCTGGAACCAGGTATGGAAGGGCATTGGTATAGGGTACAATGTATAAGCTACAATATGATCAGTATCTCATAATTATAACATCTTCCTGCACTAAAGAGATAAGAGGTCTAACAATATAAATATAAAATTGACTACACATAACCACTACAGAGTCCAAGATAACTTTCCCCAACCAGAGCACGTATAACAGTTTTGGCTATTGTGCATAGCTGCTTTGATTAATAGAAAGACCGAGCCACAATGACGCACCTATTATCCTGAGCCTCAGGCGTACATAGACACAGAACAGAGACAGAACAACTCTATTGTCTCCAATGGACCCAGTGATCTTCCGCCTAACACTTCCTCAGTATCATAATACTATTCAGTCTAGGACTATTATACCACTCATAGGCCCATTGGGTTGTGTTAAGAGTGTTGGACTAGCCAGCGTTTCATAATACCGCCAGTAGAGCTAGCGCTAATTCTGATGCTAATGCTGGTTCTATTAATACTCACCCTGTGTGGCGCCTCGTGTGAGACAGGCTTTGCCTCTGATCCCATTCTCTTGTTGTGGAGAGTCTCGCATAAATCCATCTGATTAGCACTCAAATTCTCATCTGCTCTCCCAATGACGGGATTACTCCGTCCCAAAAGACCCATGACGGTTTGCTGTGACACTCCCTTTTCATTTCATGGGAAGTTAAAGCTCCAGTACATGTTTTAAAGGGAAACTCCAGTAATGTTTGTCTTATTGATTCTGTTTATATGTTTATTCATTGGCATAACACAAAGTTATTTTGTAATAGGCAAGTGTTAATTTTGCCTCATGACGGTTATATGATGAGAAATGTAATTGTCTGATAATACTATACACCTGCGTTAGTAGACTAATGATTAGAATAATTTCTCCCCCTCAGGTAAAAGACCAGGAGTTTCCGTACAGGAGGAACCTGGCCCGAGTGTTGGTGGATGTGGAGGATGTTAATGACCATGCCCCAGTGTTCACCAGTGCTCTGTACGAAGGTTCGGTCTATGAGTCTGCAGCAGTGGGCTCTGCCGTGCTCCAGGTGACTGCCCTGGACAAAGACAAGGGAGAGAACGCAGAACTCCTCTATACCATGGAATCAGGTGAGCAACTATAGAAATGGCATTGTAAATAAACAATATGGCCTGAGGAGGTGTGGTATATGGCCAATATACCACGGCTAAGGGCTGTTCTTAGTAGGACACAACGCTGCGTGCCTGGACACAGCCCTCAGCTGTGGTATATTGGCCATATATCACAAACCTTAGAGGTGCCCTATTGCTATTATAAACTGGTTACCAACGTAATTAGAGCAGTAAAAATAAGTTGTCATACCCATGGTATATCGTCTGATACTGTATACCACGGCTTTCAGCCAATCAGCTTTCATTGCTCAAACCACCCAGTTTATAGTAAGAGTTTTAGAACTATCAAAAGAATAAGGTGTGTCTAACTATAAAAAGATATAGACCGGGGTCTCTAACCTTTTCTAGCATGAGAGCTACTTTTAAAAAATGAAACATGGTACAAGCTACAATTTTTTTTCTAGTGTTTATATAGGCCCATTCATCTCTGCTCCTCTACCTTCCAACTCTTCCTGGGTCCTTAGTGCACTACTTTCTCTTGTAAACTATGTTTTCTGTCAATATACCTGGTCAAATAATTGTTAATAAACCACTCTGAGGGGGCCCTATAAAATCTGCTATTTCTTCCCAAAATTCTGTTCGATTTTTCCCAAATTTTGTATTCTCACTTTTAATTTTCCTGATTTTAGATTTATAAATGTTTTACTCTCAAATGTACAATTGTTCACAGAGAAACAATACAATTGGATGTTCTGAGTCCATGTCATTAGCAAAATTAGCAAATAACAAATAATAGATACGAATGATATACTTAATCATGATAGACTTCTGCCAGGTAAGCCTACTTTGCAGTTAACATTTAATTGAGAATGTTTTGGGGAAAGTATTTCTGTCAACCTAGAAGACTGTTATCACATCAACTGGCTTCCCACAGAGTGATAGACTAACGCGCGCACCACACAGACAGACAGGGGCAATATTGCTGGAAATTAATTGGCAAATATTGTATTAGGTTTGTTTTTTTAAGCCAATAGTGGCTAACCAGGGGTAGGATAATGCCAATATTGCATTGATTAGATAGTAGCTGGGAGCTTGCAGTGTCTGATACTTGAGATTTGTTTATGACAGTTTGCAGTGGGAAAACGTGAAAATCGCATGTACAGTTGAAGTCTGAAGTTTACATACACTTAGGTTGGAGTCATTAAAACTCGTTTTTCAACCACTCCTCAAATTTCTTGTTAACAAACGATAGTATTGGCAAGTTGGTTAGGACATCTACTTTGTGCATGACACAAGTAATTTTTCCATCAATTGTTGGACAGATTATTTCACATAACTCACTGTATCACAATTCCAGTGAGTCAGAAGTTTACATACACTAAGTTGACTGTGCCTTTAAACAGCTTGGAAAATTCCAGAAAATGATGTCATGTCTTTAGAAGCTTCTGATAGGCTAATTGACATAATTTGAGTCAATTGGAGGTGTACCTGTGGATGTATTTCAAGGCCTACCTTCAAACTCAGTGCCTCTTTGCTTGACATCATGGGAAAATCAAAAGAAATCAGCCAAGACTTCAGAAAACAAATTATAGACCTCCACAAGTCTGGTTCATCCTTGGGAACAATTTCCAAACGCCTGAAGGTACCACATTCATCTGTACAAACAATAATACGCAAGTGTTAACAAGTACAAACACCATGGGACCACGCAGCCGTCATACCGCTCAGGATGGAGACGTGTTCTGTCTTCTAGAGATGAACGTACTTTGGTGTGAAAAGTGCAAATAAATCCCAGAACAACAGCAAAGGACCTTGTGAAGATGCTGGAGGAAATAGGTACAAAAGTATCTAGTATATCCACAGTAAAAGAAGTCCTATATCGACATAACCTGAAAGGCCGCTCAGCAAGGAAGAAGCCACTGCTCCAAAACCGCCATAAAAAAGCCAGACTACTGTTTGCAACTGCACATGGGGACAACAAACACTTTTTGGAGAAATGTCCTCTGGTCTGATGAAACTAAAATAGAACTGTTTGGCCATAATGACCATCGTTATGTTTGGAGGAAAAATGGGGAGGCTTGCAAGCCGAAGAACACCACCCCAACTGTGAAGCACGGGGGTGGCAGCATCATGTTGTGGGGGTGCTTTGCTGCAGAAGGGACTGGTGCACTTCACAAAATAGAAAACTATGTGGATATATTGAAGCAACATCTCAAGACATCAGTCAGGAAGTTAAAGCTTGGTCGCAAATGGGTCTTCCAAATGGACAATGACCCCAAGCATACTTCCAAATTTGTGGCAAAATGGCTTAAGGACAACAAAGTCAAGGTATTGGAGTGGCCATCACAAAGCTCTGACCTCAATCCTATAGAAATGTGTGTGCAGAACTGAAAAAGCGTGTGCGAGCAAGGAGGTCTACAAACCTGACTCAGTTACACCAGCTCTGTCAGGAGGAATGGCCCAAAATTCACCAAACTTATTGTGGGAAGCTTGTGGAAGGCTACCCGAAACGTTTGACCCACGTTAAACAATTTAAAGGCAATGCTACCAAATTCTAATTGAGGGTATGTAAACTTCTGACCCACTGGGAATGTGATGAAAGAAATAAAAGCTGAAATAAATCACTCTACTATTTCACATTCTTAATTTCACATTCTTAAAATAAAGTGGTGATCCTAACTGACCTAAGACTGGTTATTTTTTTTATAGGATTAAATATCAGGAATTGTGAAAAAATGTAGTTTAAATGTATTTGGCTAAGGTGTATGTAAACTTCAACTGTACTTTCAGAATTGTTTGGCAAGCTACTCATAGGTGGGCTTCAAGCTACTTGTAGCTCCCGATTGAGCTGTTGGAGACCCCTGATATAGACAGTTTATCGATAATAGATGACAATATACAAAGAGTTGATATAGATTTAGATGCACTAGTTTTTATCACTGAATATTCATTCTTATGTCTATTTTCCTTTAGGCAACACAGGGAACACGTTTTGGATTGAGCCGGTTCTGGGGATCATCTCTGTGGCCCGCGAGCTCGATCTCTCCACCATCGGCTACTACGTCATTACCATCAGAGTCACCGATAACGGCTCCCCTCCACTCTTTGCCACCTCTGTGGTTCGCATCGCAGTCACGCTCTCCGACAACGCCGGACCCAAGTTCCCCCAGACCGAGTACCAGGCCGAGGTAACAGAGAACGTTGCCGTGGGAACCTCTGTCACCACAGTAAGTGCCATGAGCCAATCCACGCTGACCTACGACATCCGACATGGCAACAGCGAACGCACCTTCAGGATCAACCAGTACAGCGGCGTGATCACAACTCAGAAACCCTTGGACTATGAGACCACAGCATCTTACAACCTGATCGTCCAGGCCACCAACATGGCTGGCATGGCCTCCAACGCCACCCTGCTCATACGGGTGGTGGATGAAAACGACAACCCACCTGTGTTCCAGCTGCTGCGCTACCGGGGTAGTATTAGCGAGGCGGCGCCCATCAACAGTGTGGTCCTGAACCCAGACAAAACTCCTCTGGTCATCAAGGCCACTGATGCTGACCGCAACCAGAACGCTCTCCTGGTCTATCAGATCGTTGAGGACACAGCCAAGATGTTCTTTACAGTGGATTCTGGCACCGGCTCCATCAGGACTATCGCCAACCTGGACCACGAGACGTTTGCTAGTTTTAACTTTCATGTTCACGTGAGAGACAGTGGGAGGCCTCAGCTGACGGCGGACAGCCCCACCGAGGTCACCATCCAGGTGATCGACACAAACGACTCTCCACCTCGCTTCACCCAAGACACCTATGAAACTGTCCTGCTGCTGCCCACCTATGTAGGAGTGGAGGCATTACAGGTCTCAGCTATGGACCCAGACCGAAACGTCCCCACAGAGCTCACCTACTCACTGACAGATGGCAACCTGGAGCACTTTGCCATCCAGGCCTCCAGCGGCATCATCACCATCAAAAACAACAACTTCTCCAAGGAACGTTTCCGCTTCAATGTCAAAGTGTCCGACGGGAAGTTCTCCAGCACTGCTGTAGTCATTGTTCTGGTCCGTGAGACGCTGGACTCTGGCCTCTTCTTCGCCCACAGCCTCTACTCCTCGTCCATCCAAGAGAACAATACCAACATCACCAAAGTAGCCGTGGTCAACGCAGTGGGGAATCGCCTCAACGAGCCCCTCAAGTACACCCTACTGAATCCTGGGACACGCTTCCGGATCCGATCCACCTCTGGCGTAATCCAGACCACTGGCATTCCCTTCGACCGTGAAGAGCAAGAGTTCTATGAGCTAGTGGTGGAGGCTGGGAGGGAGCACGACCGCCTGCGGGTTGCCAGGGTAATGGTCAGAGTGCAAGTAGAGGACATTAACGACAACGCTCCTGTGTTTGTGGGACTACCGTATTACGCTGCTGTCCAAGTGGAGGCCGAACCTGGTTCGCCCATATTCCGAGTCACCGCAGTGGACCGTGACAAAGGAATCAACGGAGAGGTGTCCTACTACCTGAAAGACGACCATGGACACTTTGAGATCGACAGGCTGACGGGTGGCCTCCGTCTGAAGAAGTCTTTTGAGTCTGACCTGTCCAACCAGGAGTACCAGATGGTAGTTTACACCAAGGATGGAGGTTACCCTCCTCTTTCCTCCACCTTAGAGTTCCCCATCACCGTGGTGAACAAGGCCATGCCAGTCTTCGACAAGTCCTTCTACGCAGTGCCTGTGAACGAGGACGTAGCAGTACACACTCCCATATTAGGAATCAACGCCACCAGCCCTGAGGGCCAGAACATAATCTACACCATTGTGGAGGGAGACCCCTCTCTGCAGTTTGACATCGGGTTTGACACCGGAGTCATCAGAGTCATCAACTCCCTGGACTATGAGATCGCCCCATCCTTCAGTCTGACTGTCAGAGCCACAGACTACCTGACCGGTGCCCGTGCTGAGGTGGACGTAGATGTCACAGTTAATGATGTCAATGATAACCCTCCGGTGTTTGAGAAAACGTCCTATAAGGCAGTTCTTTCTGAGACTGCCATGATCGGCACTCCGGCTCTGCAAGTGGTGGCTACCGACAAAGACTCTGAGAAGAACAACATTGTACGCTATCAGATATTCTACCCCACAGATGCCTACAACAGCACCGACCACTTCCACATCGACAGCAGCAGCGGCCTCATCTTGACCGCCCGCATGCTCGACCATGAGCTCGTCCAGCGCTACGACTTCATCGTCAGGGCAACCGATAACGGCTTTCCACCTCTGAGCAGTGAAGTGTCGGTCACAGTGGTGGTGAATGACATGAACGACAACCCTCCGGTGTTCAACCAACTTCTCTACGAGGCCTATGTCAGCGAACTGGCCCCGAGGGGCTATTTTGTGACCTGCGTCCAGGCTTTGGATGCTGACAGCTCCGACTATGACAAACTGGAGTACAGCATCCTTTCAGGAAACGAGAGGATGAACTTTGTGATGGATGGTAAGACGGGTATCATCACGCTGTCTGGTCACAGAAAGCAGAGGATGGAGCCAGCCTACAGTCTGAATGTATCCGTCTCTGATGGGGTGTTCACCAGCACAGCCCAGGTGCACGTCAGGGTCCTGGGGGCCAACCTCTACAGCCCTGTGTTTGGACTGAATGCCTACGATGCAGAGGTGCGGGAGAATGCAGCGGTAGGAACCAAGGTGATCCAGGTAAGAGCCATTCATTTTAAAGTATTCAGCTTGTGGTAATGAATATTTTATTTAATGAAGCTTTGATACACATGATACTATATTTGTAATAGTTTTGGTAATATGTTTTGTTTGACATGTTTTGTTTGTACTATGTACAATACCCCATCTAAAAGAAAGTAACTTAACTATTATTACCAGGTGAGGGCGACCGATGCTGACCCAGGAGTGTTTGGCCAGATGACCTACTCATTCGTCAACGACGTGGGCAAGGACCAGTTTAGTGTGGACGCCAACGGTCAGATCACCACCCTGGAGAAGCTGGACAGAGAGGACCCTGCCAACAAGGACCTTGTCCTTACGGTGGCGGCCCAGGACGGGGGTGGAAGGGCGTCCTACTGCACCGTCCGAGTCTCCCTGGTGGATGACAACGACAATGTCCCTCGCTTCAGAGCTACGGAATACCGTGCTTCCGTCAAATCCGACGTAGGCAAGGGCTTCTTGGTGACCCAGATCCAGGCGTATGATCCTGACGACGGTGCCAACTCTAAGGTGACATACTCGCTCTACAGCGAGGCGCACGTACCCGTGGTGGATATGTTAGAGATCGACCCTGACAATGGCTGGATGGTCACCAAGGGGAGTTTCAGCCACCTGCGCAACTCAGTCCTGTCTTTCTTTGTCAAAGCAGTAGATGGAGGCATCCCTGTCAAGCACTCTTTAGTATCAGTTTACATCCACGTCTTGGCACCTGACGCCCTCATCCCCTCCTTCACCCAACCCCAGTTCTCCTTTACCGTCCCAGAGGACACCCCTATAGGAGCTGCCCTAGGGTCCGTCCGCCTCATCACCCCACCAGGCTACGCCTCGCTGCCAGTCACCTTTGCTCTGGTCAACGGAGAGACGGGAGAGAACAACCAGGATGGAGTCCTGGTGGTGGACAGGGACACTGGGGTCATCAAGCTGGACAAGCCCCTGGACCACGAGGTCATCACCGCCTTCCACTTCAAGGTCACGGCCACCGTGCAGCAGGCCAAACTGGACTCTGTAACCAGCATCGATGTAGAAGTCAAAGTCCTGGATCTGAACGACAACAAGCCAGCATTTGAATCCAACTCCTACGAGGCGACAATGATGGAAGGGATGCCTATCGGCACCATGATCATCCAGGTTCAGGCTCTGGACCCAGACTCTGGAGCTAACGGACAGGTTACATACAGCCTAGGAACATGGGCGCAATCCGAAGGGGAGCAGGACCAATCCACACAGACCTTCACCATTGACAGCAACACGGGCTGGATCTCTACTCTCAAGGAGTTGGACCATGAGATGTACCCGTCCTACGCCTTCCTGGTGGTGGCCTCAGACCTGGGGGAGACCCTGGCCCTCTCCTCCACCTCCACGGTGACCGTGGCTGTGTCGGACATCAACGACAACCCGCCCAGCTTCCTGGATGAGAGGTACTGTGGCTCGGTGCGCGAGAGCGACCCCCCCTGGTGAGGTGGTGGCAGTGCTCAACACTAGAGACGACGACAGCTCTACAGTGAACCGCCAAGTCAGCTATCACATCACAAGTGAGTGAGAGAATGGGAGTGTGTGTGTTATTAATGTGTTTAGCTGTCTGTCCAATTTATGCATCTTTATATGTCTCACTGTCTGTCTTTCAACTTGCCTTCTGTCCCCCTGTCTCACTTCACTGCCTGCCTCTCTATCTGTCTGTCTGTCTCTCTCTCTGTCGGTCTTACTATCTGTCTGTACCACTGTCTGTCTCCTTGTTTACTTGAGATAAACTCTTCATTTGTATGCTGCCTGGCTCATCTCCAAACCATCACAACAACGCTTGTGAATAAACAAGAGGGAAACTCATAACAATAAATTAAGGATGAGGCATGATTCATAATTCATACATTTCTTATTCGTATCTTAGGTATGTTTGAGCATACTAGCAGTGGAAGTTAGATTAATAAACAAACGTTGTCACAGTAATAATGATTTGAATACTGCTGAGACTAGCACTTTTCCAGATAAGCAATTTTTTCATCACAAAATATGACGTGCCTGCAGAACCCCTCTGACATTGCCGAACGCCGCGGAGGTAGTAAATAGAGTTAGAGTAAACAGTTTAAGAGTACCTGCGGTGCATTTGATGAAAATTGTTGCTATAGCGATATGTCCTGTTTTGATTTATTTCCATAGCTTTAATGGATGGATGTTTCTTAAAGTGGAGACTGGAGAGGGTTAATTAGATTGTGGTTGACCCAGGGACATCAATGGGAGGTGATTTTCATAAATGTTTTTACCTTTTAGAGTTAGTATTTGGTTTGGTGAAGTACCTCAAATCAAATCAAATTTTATTGGTCACATACACATGGTTAGCAGATGTTAATGCGAGTGTAGCAAAATGCTTGTTCTTCTAGTTCGTGCAGTAATATCTAACAATTAATCTAACAATTTCACAACTACCTTCTACACAAGTGTTAAAGAATGAATAAGAATATGTACATATAAATATATGGGTGAGCGATGGCCAAACGGCATAGGCAAGATGCAGTAGATGGTATAGATTACAGTATATACATATGATATGAGTAATGTAGGGTATGTAAACATTATATAAAGTGGCATTGTTTAAAGTGACTAGTGATACATTTGTTACATCCAATGTTTAATTATTAAAGATTTGTAGTATGTTGTCAGTATGTTGGCAACAGCCACTCAATATTAGTGATGGCTGTTTAACAGTCTGATGGCCTTGTGATAGAAGCTGGTTTTCAGTCTTTCGGTCCCAGCTTTGATGCACCTGTACTGACCTCGCCTTCTGGTTGTTGTCCTTGATGATCTTTTTGGCCTTCCTGTGACATCTGTGGTGTAGGTGTCCTTGAGTAGTTTGCCCCCGGTGATGCATTGTGCAGACCTCAATACCCTCTGGAGAGCCTTACGGTTGTGGGCGGAGCAGTTGCCGTACCAGGCGGTGATACAGCCCGACAGGATGGTCTCGATTGTGCATCTGTAAAAGTTTGTGAGTGTTTTTGGTGACAAGCCACATTTCTTCAGCCTCCTGAGGTTGAAGAGGCGCTGTTGAGCATTCTTCACCACACTGTCTGTGTGGGTGGACCATTTCAGTTTGTCTGTGATGTGTACGCCGACTTTCCACCTTCTACAAAACTTTCCACCTTCTCCACTAATGTCCCGTTGATGTGGATATGGGGTGCTCCCTCTGCTGTTTCCTGAAGTCCACGATCATCTCTTTTGTTTTGTTGGCATTGAGTGACAGGTTATTTTCCTGACACCAAACTCTGGTCGGCCCTCACCTCCTTCCTGTAGGCCGTCTCGTCGTTGTTGGTAGTCCAGCCTACCACTGTAGTGTCGTCTGCAAACTTGATGATTGAGTTGGAGGCGTGCATGGCCACACAGTCATGGGTGAACAGGGAGTACAGGGAGTACAGGAGAGGGCTGAGAACGCACCCTTGTGGGGCCCCAGTGTTGAGGATCAGCGGGCTGGAGATGTTATTTCCTACCCTCACCACCTGGGGGCGGCCCGTCAGAAAGTCCAGGACCCAGTTGCACAGGGCGGGGTCGAGACCCAGGGTCTCGAGCTTAATGACGAGTTTGGAGGGTACTATGGTGTTAAATGCTGAGATGTAGTCAATGAACAGCATTCTTACATAGGTATTCCTCTTGTCCAGATGGGTTAGGACAGTGTGCAGCGTGATTGCGATTGCGTCGACTGTGGACCTATTGGGGCGGTAAGCAAATTGGAGTAGGTCTAGGGTGTCAGGTAGGGTGGAGGAGATGTGATCCTTGACTAGTCTCTCAAAGCACTTCATGATGACAGAAGTGAGTGCTACAGAGCGATAGTCATTTAGCTCAGTTACCTTAGCTTTCTTGGGAACAGGAACAATGGTGGCCCTCTTGAAGCATGTGGGAACAGCAGACTGGGAATAGGATTGATTGAATATGTCCGTAAACACACCAGCCAGCTGGTCTGCGCATGCTCTTAGGACATGGCTAGGGATGCCATCTGGGCCGGTAGCCTTGCGAGAGTTAACATGTTTAAATGTTTTACTCACATTGGCTGCGGTGAAGGAGAGCCCGCAGGTGTTTGGTAGCAGGCTGTGTCAGTGGCACTGTATTGTCCTCAAAGCGAGCAAAGAAGTTGTTTAGTCTGTCTGGGAAAAACATTGGTGTCTGTGACGGGGCTGCTTTTCTTTTTGTAATCCATGTTTGACTGTAGACCCTGCCAGATACGTCTCGTGTCTGAGCCGTTGAATTGCGACTCTACTTTGTCTCTATACTGACGCTTAGCTTGTTTGATTGCCTTGTGGAGGGAATAGCTACACTGTTTGTATTCGGTCATGTTTCTGGTCGCCTTGCCATGATTAAAAGCAGTGGTTCGCGCTTTCAGTTTTGCGCGAATGCTGCCATCAATCCACGGTTTCTGGTTGGGGAAGGTTTTAACAGTCACCGTGGGTACAACATCACCGATGCACTTGTTAATAAACTCACTCACCGAATCAGCGTATACATCAATGTTGTTGTCTGATGCTATCCGGAACATGTCCCAGTCCACGTGATTGAAGCAATCTTGAAGCGTGGAATCAGATTGGTCGGACCAGCGTTGAACAGACCTGATCACGGGCGTTTCTTGTTTTAGTTTCTGTCTATAGGCTGGGAGCAACAAAATGGAGTCGTGGTCAACCTGGTAGTGGAAAGAGTGATAAAGTCCGTTTTGATACATAATGAAACAAAGATATCAAAGGTGAGAGAGAAGGACTAAAGATGACTAAATCTGTCTTTTATGAATGTCTTGTTGAAAAGAGGGTTAGAGTTGTCTGATTTGTTCTCTGCTAATTGACAAGTGTGGAAATAATAATGAAGTAGGAACGCCCAATGAGACGGAGCGGTGGATCGCCATGCCGACTGGGAATAGGAAGCTAATGAAGGACTTTGAAAAGCAGGAAACCCTCTTCTGAATGGAATTCTAATTAGCATTGCCAGGAGGGAGGGAGAGAATGAAGGACAGGAGAGATGTGACCTTACCTACAGCAGAGAGAGAGAGGGAGATAGATTGAGGAGTATTAACTTATGTTAAACACTGCATAGAGAAAGAGAGAGGATCAATGACAGAGAGCTTGGACCAAAACACAGAGAGAGAGCGAGAGAGCGCAAGAGAGATCGAGAGAGAGCGGAAAATAGAGAATGAATTGGCATTACACACTGCTGGGAGAAGAAGAGAATGAACGACAGTTAGGTGTGACCTTACGCAGCAGAGACAATGAACAAAGAGACACATTGAATCGATCTTTGACACAGCAGGAAATAGATAGAAAGCCAGGGATATATGTTTTATACTAGCACAAAGAAAATACCTGTATTGAACATGTACCAACACCACAAGGTGAAAAACAACATTTGATTTAGCTGAGCCAGATATTTGACAGGCTATTTCATAACTGTGGTATTATTGTCTGTTATTGTTGGGTGTTGTCTTGGGAGGATTTTAACACTTTGACGGAAGCCAGGGGATGCGATGTGACAAATCCGTTGACTCCCAGCCGCTCTCAAAGCCTCACCTAGACGTCTGCGTCTTAGTTTCCCCACACCATACTTGATAAGGTATCATGGAAGCTTAATCAAATGTAAACTGGGAAAAGGAAATGTAATGATTGAGTGTTTGTGATGTAATTTTGGCGCAATGTGGTTGGTCAGGCTTATAGGAAGTGTGTCTGTGTGTGTGTCTGATCCATTTACAGTGATATATCCGCTCCGTTTGCGTGAGTCGTCCCCGCCCGGTTCGCATCGATAGATCAAGATCATGCATTTAGCCACCGGCTGATTTTAATTACACAGAGTTTAGGGATGTTGAGATGAATCAGGAAGCCAGGTGTTTAGAGCTATCATCAGACCATATTGAGGGGAGTGGAGTGGAAAAAACAATTAGGATGTTGTTATCATAGGAGGGGAGTGGAGAGGAAAAAACAATTAGGATGTTGTTATCATAAGAGTGGAGAGGAAAAACCAATTAGGATGTTGTTATCATAGGATGGGAGTGGAGAGGAAAAACCTATTAGGATGTTATCATAGGAGGGGAGTAGAGAGGAAAAAACTATTAGGATGTTGTTATCATAGGAGTGGACAGGAAAAACCAATTAGGATGTTGTTGTCATCGGAGGGGAGTGGAGAGGAAAAACCTATTAGGATGTTATCATAGGAGGGGAGTAGAGAGGAAAAACCAATTAGGATGTTGTTGTCATCGGAGGGGAGTGGAGAGGAAAAACCTATTAGGATGTAGTTATCATAGGAGTGGAGAGGAAAAACCTATTAGGATGTTGTTTTCATAGGAGTGGAGTGGAGAGGAAAAACCTATTAGGATGTTGTTATCATAGGAGTGGAGAGGAAAAACCTATTAGGATGTTGTTTTCATAGGAGTGGAGTGGAGAGGAAAAACCTATTAGGATGTAGTTATCATAGGAGTGGAGAGGAAAAACCTATTAGGATGTTGTTATCATAGGAGTGGAGAGGAAAAACCTATTAGGATGTTGTTTTCATCGGAGGGGAGTGGAGAGGAAAAACCTATTAGGATGTAGTTATCATAGGAGTGGAGAGGAAAAACCTATTAGGATGTTGTTATCATAGGAGGGGAGAGGAAAAACCTATTAGGATGTTGTTTTCATAGGAGGGGGTGGAGAGGAAAAAACTATTAGCATGTTGTTGTCATTGGAGAGGAAATAACAATTAGGATGCTGTTATCATAGGAGGGGAGTGGAGAGATGTTTCAGACAGAAATAATGTCTCTGACAGATATCTTTGGGCTGTGTTGTGGTGTGTTGTCAAGGGGTAGTGGTCAGTGAGTTAGGTTGGCTCAGATGTCAGATCCCTAGTCTACACTCAGTGCACACTTTCTTAATCGAATGCACTTATTATATGTCACTCTAGATAAGTGTCTGCTGGAAAGCACTTCAGCCAGAGGACTTCTAGCAGTTCTCTTCTGTAATTATGTTGTTTCCTCCTCCTTTTTCTAATTTCCTACTTTCTCTCAATGTCTGTCTGCCTTTCTGCCTTTCATTCTGTCTGGCTGCCTTTCTTTCGGTTTGTCTGCCTGTCTGTCTGCCTGCCTATCTGCCTGCCTTCCTTTCTGCCCGTCTGTCTGCCTGTCTGCCTTTCTGTTTGCCTGCCTTCCTTTCTGTCTGCCTGCCTGCCTGCCTTCCTTTCTGTCTGCCTGCCTGCCTTCCTTTCTGCCTGCCTGTATGTCTGCCTTCCTTTCTGCCTGCCTGTCTGTCTGCCTGCCTTTCTGCCTGCCTGCCTGCATGTGTCTAGCCTATATAAGCATACCCTTTCCATTCCCTCTCAGTCAATCAGTCATTAAGGACTGGGGTATGGACAGAAGGAGTCTGTTAAGGTGTTCTTGTTGAAGTGGTGATGAGAAGGCTCACAGAGTAGAGGCTGTGCTAATGAGGCTGACTGGAACAGCTACAGATCCATGATCTTATTTTGATCACTCTTTTGTTGCTGATAATTTTCCTGTACAGCAGGGAAATTCATCGGACTCTATGTAAACTGGAAACCACATATCCTGAGGCTGCATTTATTGTGGCTGGGGTTTTTAATAAGGCTAATTTAAGAACAAGGCTCCCGAAATTTCACCAGCATATCGAATGTGTCACCCGGGCTGGTAAAATCCTGGATCACTGTTATTCCAACTTCCGTGATGCATACAAGGCTATTCTCCGCCCTCCTTTCGGCAAGTCTGACCATGACTCCATTTTGTTGCTCCCAGCCTACAAACAGAAACTAAAACAGGAAACGCCCGTTCTCAGGTCTGTTCAACGCTGGTCCGACCAATCTGATTCCATGCTGCAAGATTGCTTCGAGCACGTGGACTGGGATATGTTCCGGATAGCATCGGACAACAACATTGATGTATACGCTGATTCGGTTAGCGAGTTTATTAGCAAGTGCATTGGTGATGTTGTACCCATAGCAAATATTAAAACCTTCCCCAACCAGAAACCGTGGATTGATGGCAGCATTCGCGCCAAAACTGAAAGCGCGAACCACTGCTTTTAACCAGGGTAAGGCTACCGGAAACATGACTGAATACAAACAGTGTAGCTATTCCCTCCATAGGCAATCAAACAAGCTAAGCGTCAATATAGAGACAAAGTAGAGTCACAATTCAACGGCTCAGACACAAGAGGAATGTGGCAGGGTCTACAGTCAATCACGGACTACAAAAAGAAAACCAGCCTCGTTGCAGACCATGACGTCCTGCTTCCAGACAAACTAAACAACTTCTTTGCTCGCTTTGAGGACAATACAGTGCCACCGACACGGCCCGCTACCAAAACCTGCGGGCTCACTTTCACCGCAGCCAATGTGAGAAAAACATTTAAATGTGTTAACCCTCGCAAGGCTGCCGGCCCAGATGGCATCCCTGGCCGTGTCCTCAGAGCATGCCAGACCAGCTGGCTGGTGTGTTCTACGGACATATTCAATCAGTCCCTATCCCCGTCTGCTGTTCCCACATGCTTCAAGAGGGCCACCATTGTTCCTGTTCCCAAGAAAGCTAAGGTGACTGAGCTAAATGACTATCGCCCGTAGCACTCACTTCCGTCATCATGAAGTGCTTTGAGAGATTAGTCAAGGATCATATCACCTCCATCCTGCCAGACACCCTGGACCCACTCCAATTTGCTTACCGTCCCAATAGGTCCACAGACGACGCAATCGCAATCACACTGCATACTGCCCTAACCCATCTGGACAAGAGGAATACTTATGTAAGAATGCTGTTCATCGACTACAGCTCAGCATTTAACACCATAGTTCCCTCCAAGCTCGTCATTAAGATCGAGACCCTGGGTCTCGACCCAGCCCTGTGCAACTGGGTCCTGGACTTCCTGACGGGCGGTCCCAGGTGGTGAGGGTAGGAAACAACATCTCCACCCCGCTGATCCTCAACACTGGGGCCCCACAAGGTGCGTTCTCAGCCCTCTCCTGTACTCCCTGTTTACCCATGACTGCGTGGCCAAGCACGCATCCAACTCAATCATCAAGTTTGCTGGACGACACTACAGTGGTAGGCTTGATTACCAACAACGACGAGACGGCCTACAGAGAGGAGGTGAGGGCCCTCGGAGTGTGGTGTCAGGAACATAACCTCTCACTCAATGTCAGCAAAACAAAGGAGATGATCGTGGACTTCAGGAGAGGGAGCACCCCCCTATCCACATCGAGGGGACAGTAGTGGAGAAGGTGGAAAGTTTTAAGTTCCTCGGCGTACACATCACGGACAAACTGAATTGGTCCACCCACACAGACAGCGTGGTGAAGAAGGCGCAAAAGCGCCTCTTCAACCTCAGGAGGCTGAAGAAATTCGGCTTGTCACCAAAATCACTCACAAACTTTTACAGATGCACAATCGAGAGCATCCTGTCGGGCTGTATCACCGCCTGGTACGGCAAATAAAATAAAATTTGATTTGAATGCCAAGTTGTAGTGTATTCAAGGTTTAAAAATACTTCTAAAGTTTGTCATTTCCACTTTAAAATTGATTGGCCTAACGAAAAATGTATCAAGCCTTTCAATAAATGTCCATTAATTATAATCCACATAATAATTCACATTTCCTCAAATTAAGATCCTACACCTGTAGTCTATTACTGAGTCTGCATGGCTAGTACTCACACTGAGACTGCAGCCTCCCGCTCACTCACTAGTTGCCACGATCTCCGTGAGGGACAGACCAAGGCGCAGCGAGGTATCCAGTATACATCCTTTATTGAACAAATAACTGGGTCAAAACAACAATACGTATGAAGATCGTAACAATGAACATAACACGTAACAACAACGAAGCTATGTACAAACAATAACCCACAAACCCCTAATGAAAACTACAAACATATATATGGTTCCCAAATAGAGGTAACGACACTCAGCTGCCTCTAATTGGGAACCATTACCCCCCAACATAGAAATATTTAACCTAGAACAGAAAAAACCCTACACCAAAACTAAACACTCCAGCCTGTCTTCTCAGGCCTGGACGTGACAGTACCCCCAAAGCGCGGACTCCGACCGCACCAAAAGTCCATTGGGGGGGTCTTCGGGAGGGCCTTCCTGTCCCAGGTGGCGGATCCGGGTCCCACCCCGGAGGCCCTGGGCTATTTGCGGGAACAGTTAGTTTAGGACTGGGGACCTTCTCTGGAGGCTCCGGACTGGGGACCTTCTCTGGGGGCTCCGGACTGGGGACCTTCTCTGAGGGCTCCGGACTGGGGATCTTCTCTGAGGGCTCCGGACTGGGGACCTTCTCTGAGGGCTCCGGACTGGGGACCTTCTCTGGAGGCTCCGGACTGGGGACCTTCTCTGGGGGCTCGGACTGGGGACCTTCTCTGAGAGCTCGGACTGGGGACCTTCTCTGAGGAGCTCCCGGACTGGGGACCTTCTCTGAGGGCTCCGGACTGGGAACCTTCTCTGGGGGCTCCGGACTGGGAACCTTCTCTGGGGGCTCCGGACTGGGAACCTTCTCTGGGGGCTCCGGACTGGGAACCTTCTCTGGGGGCTCCGGACTGGGAACCTTCTCTGGAGGTTCCGGACTGGGAACCTTCTCTCGAGGTTCCGGACTGTCGACGCGCACTGGGACTCTGGTGCGGGGAGCAGGAACGGGCCGTACTGGGCTCATGACGCGCACTGGGACTCTGGTGCGGGGAGCAGGAACGGGCCATACTGGGCTCATGACGCGCACTGGGACTCTGGTGCGGGGAGCAGGAACGGGCCGTACTGGGTTGACGGCGCGCATAGGGATCCTGGAATGTGGAACAGGGACAGGACGTGCTGAGTCCACGACGGGCACAGGGATCCCGGAGCGTGGAACAGGGACAGGACGAACTGAGTCCACGACGGGCACAGGGATCCTGGAACAGGGACAGGACGTGCTGGGTCCACGACGGGCACAGGGATCCTGGAGCGTGGAACAGGGACAGGATGTGCTGTGTCCACGACGGGCACAGGGATCCTGGAGCGTGGAACAGGGACAGGACGTGCTGGACTCTCTAAGCGCACAGGGGCCTGGTGCGGCGGGCAGGCTGGGGCGTGCTGGACTCTCTAAGCGCACAGGGGCCTGGTGCGGCGGGCGAACTGGGACGTGCTGGACTCTCTAAGCGCACAGGAGGCCTGGTGCGGCGGAGCAGGGACTGGGCGTACTGGGCTATCTAAGCATACAGGGGACCTGGTGCGTGGAGCAGTACTTCTCTCCCGGCTGTTCACTCACCCTTGCCTCATGGATGATGGGAGCTGGAATGTCACGCACTGGGCTGTGGATGCGAACCGGAGACCCCACACGCAGAACCGGTGCAGGATATCTCGGTCCCAGAAGGTGTACTGGAGACCTCGCTCGCAGAGCCGGCACCACTCCTCCAGGTTGCACACTCACCCTAGCCCGACAGATGAGTGGCGCTGGAATTTCGCACACCCGGGCTGTGAACGCGCACTGGAGACACCGTGCGCAAAACTGCATAGCACGGCGTCTTACCAGTGCGACGCTCCCTCCGACGCTCCCTCCAGAGAGCACGAGGAGTCCATCCTGAACCGGCCAACCTCCTCGTGTGCCCCCCCTTTTTGGGGCTGCCTTTCGGGCTTCCTAGCCAGGCGAGTCCCAACATACTTTTCTTTCTCCGGGTTCCATACTCCATACAAATCCTTGTAACTGCTCCGCTCAGCCCCCGCTACTGTGCTAATGAGGCTGACTGGAACAGCTACAGATCCATGATCTTATTTTGATCACTCCTTTGTTGCTGAGAATTTTCCTGTACAGCAGGGAATGCCAAGTTGTAGTGTATTCAAGGTTTAAAAATACTTCTAAAGTTTGTCATTTCCACTTTAAAATTGATTGGCCTAACGAAAAATGTATCAAGCCTTTCAATAAATGTCCATTAATTATAATCCACATAATAATTCACATTTCCTCAAATTAAGATCCTACACCTGTAGTCTATTACTGAGTCTGCATGGCTAGTACTCACACTGAGACTGCAGCCTCCCGTTCACTCACTAGTTGCCATGATCTCCGTGAGGGACAGACCAAGGCGCAGCGAGGTATCCAGTATACATCCTTTATTGAACGAACGTAACTGGGTCAAAACAACAATACGTATGAAGATCGTAACAATGAACATAACACATAACAACAACGAAGCTATGTACAAACAATAACCCACAAACCCCTAATGAAAACTACAAACATATATATGGTTCCCAAATAGAGGTAACGACACTCAGCTGCCTCTAATTGGGAACCATTACCCCAACATAGAAATATATAACCTAGAACAGAAAAAACCCTACACCAAAACAAAACTAAACACTCCAGCCTGTCTTCTCAGGCCTGGACGTGACACCAGTCTAGGAGAGGCTGCTCTGCTCTCTATGAAAAGGTCCACTCTGCTGCGAAGAGTGTTGTGTCTAGTACAGACAGGGAACAGTCAATGTTAGACAACTCTAAATATCTCCATATAATAACTCAGTACAGTAATACCACCGTAACAGCTTCTTCAGTGTTTCAGCTGTAGGTTACATGTCTGTCTGTCTGTCTGTCTCTCTCGCTCCATCTCTTTCTATCCCTTTTTCCTCCTCTTCCTCTCTTCTCTCTCTCCCTTTTGTTATATATTTTTCTCTCTCTCGTCCTCATCTGTTTCCTCGCTTTCACAATCTATCCCTCTCCATCCTTCCTTGACCCTCTACCTCTCTGAGATGTGTAGTTACTAAGGTTCTGTGTATGAGAGGCTGTCGCTGACCCAGTCTAATGTGTATTTGGTAGGAAGATGGCACTACCTACTGTAGTGCTGAGCAGCCTGATCCTGTTACAGGTGGTGAATTACCAGGGTCCTTATGTGCTTGACCCTCATTGATTGCTCCACTGTTAATTCCAGTGCAACGTCCAAGTAAAAAGCTCTGTGTCAGACGGAGCGCTGAGAGGTCATATAGAGGTCATTAAAGCACTGGCCAATAAATCTGGAGTGTGTGTGTGTGTGTGTGTGTTTTAAGCTGGCACTCAGACTTCAGCCTCCTGCTCAGGAGTTTGAGCTGAAGGTTCTTGCTATGAGAAATGTGTGTGTGTTTGTGTTTGTTAGACAGTGTGACTGTGAGGGTGTGTGCATTTCTCTGGTTTGTGTGTGTATATAAACTCTCTTTCTCCCTCCCTACCTCTCTCCTCATGTGGGAACCCTCAAGTGTGTATATAAACTCCCTCTCTCTCCTCAGGTGGGAACCCTCGGGGGGTGTTTGCCCTGGGGCAGGTGCAGGGTGAGTGGAAGATGTACGTGAAGCGCCCACTGGACCGCGAGGAGCAGGAACTATACCTCCTCAACGTTACCGCTAGTGACGGCCTGTTCGTCACCATGGCAACCGTGGAGGTGTCTGTGACTGACACCAACGACAACAGCCCTGTCTGTGACCAGGTCAGTCACACTCTTTATTTACAGACTGTTCCGTCTGTACGCTACTGCATTTAATATGTTTATGTTTATTGGTCATTATTCTAATCTTTTTTCAGAATTACATTGTTTCCTACAATATAGTTAAACATTGGTATTGATTATTGTAGGTGTTTACTGTTTATTGTAAGCTGTCCCATAACAGGACCAGAATGTAACTTTACATTTGAATTCCACTTGTCTTATATGTAGTTGTGTTTTATGTTCAAGCCTCAGTCATAACTCATATTTAATAGTTTTGTTTACTACTGTTGGTTCTGTTTCCAGATTCTGCAGGGTCTGTTCTTTTACTGTAAACAGGCACTGTATAATTTAGAGTGTATCATTTAGAGTGTGTTTTTATGTTGTGTCTCTGCGTTCCTGTGTGAGGTCTTGTGATACGTAGCTGTGGTTGTGTCTGTTGTGCATTATGAGTGTTGTGGTGTTTGATGCTATCTTGCTGTGTGTGCAGGCTCTGTACACGGCCTCGGTCCCAGAGGATATCCCAGTCAACAGAGTTATAGTGGGCATTGGGGCCAGCGATGCTGATGTAGGGGTCAGTGCTTGGATCCAGTACTCTCTACATGGACCCGGCTCTGAAGACTTCAGCATCGACCCAGACACTGGTACACTACCTTTACTTTGGTTGAGGTTTACCAATGAAGTTGATGTGTGTGTGATCTTAACCTGTCTCTCCTCTTTTTCTGTTCAGGCCAACTAAAGACAGCCCAGGCCCTGGACCGGGAGAAGACCCCTGTGTACAGACTGGTTGCCCAGGCGACAGACGGAGGTGGTCTGTTCTGTCTGGCGGAGGTCCACCTGACGCTGTTGGATGTGAATGACAACCCTCCGGCGTTCTCTGCTCCCCACTACACTGCCAGTGTGTATGAAGACACAGCCACCAAGGCCCTGCTCACACGCATACAAGCCATCGACCCTGATGAAGGTAGGAATGGTATATTCTCCGCTCTCTGTTTCTCCCTCACTCTGTCTCTCTCTCCCTCTCTCAATTCAATTTCAATTCAAGGGCTTTATTGGCATGGGAAACATATGTTAGCATTGCCAAAGCAGGTGAAGTAGATCATAAACAAAAGTGAAATAAACAATAAAATATTAACAGTAAACATTACACTCACATAAGTTCATTTCAAATGTTATATTATGTCTATATACAGTGTTGTAATGATGTGCAAATAGATAAAGTACAAAAGAGAAAATAAATAAACATAAATATAGGTTGTATTTACAATGGTGTTTGTTCTTTACTGGTTGCCCTTATCTTGTGGCAACAGGTCACAAATCTTGCTGCTATGATGGCACACTGTGGTATTTCACCCAATAGATATGGTCTGCCTACGCCGGCCTCTCTCAATACCAAAGCTATACTCGCTCTCTCTCTCTCTCTCTGTCACTTTCTCTCTCTCTCTGTCACACTTGCTCTCTCTGTCACACTCTCCGTCTCTCTCACTCTCTGTCGTTCTCTCTGTCTCTCTCTCTCTTTCCCTCTCTCCCCTGCACACACAACAGCTCTCCAGGACCAGAGTTGCCCATCCAGCTGTATATTAACTGATAGATGGGTAGAGTTTATAATAATGTTTACTCTGCTCTGCTCAGCACATACCTCACTGTTAGCTGTTAGCAATCCTATTTAATTTGCCTTGAGTTTGGACCAGCTGTTAGCATGTACTGCTAGCAATCACACACACACACTGCTAACACTCACATTTGGCTGCTGTCACCGTCTTGCCTGGCAAAGAGGGAAAGGAAAGAAAATAAACCTCTGCCACAACCACACTAATGAAAAGTCACAACCACACTAATGAAAAGTCACAACCACACTAATGAAAAGCCACAACCACACTAATGAAAAGCCACAACCAGTCTAATGAAAAGTCACAACAACACTAATAAAAAGTCACAACCACACTAATGAAAAGTCACAACCACACTAATGAAAAGTCACAACCACACTAATGAAAAGCCACAACCAGTCTAATGAAAAGTCACAACCAGTCTAATGAAAAGTCACAACCACACTAATAAAAAGTCACAACCACACTAATGAAAAGTCACAACCAGTCTAATGAAAAGTCACAACCACACTAATGAAAAGTCACAACCAGTCTAATGAAAAGTCACAACCACACTAATGAAAAGTCACAACAACACTAATAAAAAGTCACAACCACACTAATGAAAAGTCACAACCACACTAATGAAAAGTCACAACCACACTAATGAAAAGTCACAACCACACTAATGAAAAGTCACAACAACACTAATGAAAAGTCACAACCACACTAATGAAAAGTCACAACCACACTAATGAAAAGTCACAACCATAAAAGTATTGAAGTATTAGAGGTAAAGGTATTTGCGCATTAAATGTTTACCACGCAGCGTCGACTGGCGGCAGGTTTCAAAGAGGAAGCGTTGTGGCTGTTAGCAGGATGCAAGAGACAAGGGCATGAGGGGAGGAGAGAGCCGGATGGGTATCAGGAGAGGGAGGGAGGGAGAGAGAGCGAGAATGAGGGAACCAGAGAGAGAGAAGGATATCGGGGAAGAGGGAACCAGAGAGAGAGAGATGGGTATCAGGGAGGAGAGGTTCATGTTTGAACTGGAGTCGACCTCTCTATCTCCCTTTGCCTTTTTATTTTCTCTAACACTCTCTTTCACTCTCTCTTTTCTCTATCACTCACTCTTGCTCTCTCTTCTCTTTCGCATGTCTGTTTTCTGATATCTCAACTCTCAAAACACACACGCACAGATGGCAATCAATAAATGTAATCATTCATTAATGAAAGATTGTTCTAATATCCCTTTCCACTCTCTCCAGGCGTCAGTCGTAAGGTGGTATATTCTCTGGCCAACTCTGCCGGCGGCTTCTTCTCCATCGACAAATCCTCTGGCATTGTGGTCCTGGAACGTATCCTTGACCGCGAACAGAAACCGTCCTACATGATCACGGTCAGAGCGTCTGACCAGGGCTCTCCTGTCCGCCTGTCCTCCCTGGTCAACGTGACCATCACGGTCCTGGACATCAATGACAACCCGCCGGTGTTTGAGCGGCGTGACCACCTCGCCACCGTGCCAGAGGACGTGGCGTTAGGGACGGAGGTGCTGAGTGTGTATGCAGCCAGTAAGGACATTGGAACCAACGCTGAGATAACCTATAGTATCCGCTCAGGTAACGAGCACGGAAAGTTCCACATACACCCCGTCACTGGTGAGTTTCCATATGCAGAATAGAACGTTTCAATTTATCTACAGTACCAGTCAAAAGTTTGGACACACCTACTAATTCTAGGGTTTTCTTTATTTTACTATTTTCTACATTGTAGAATAATAGTGAAGACATGAAATCTATGAAATAGCACATATGGAATCATGTAGTAACCAAGAAAGCGTTAAACAAATCAAAATATAATTCCAGGTGACTACCCCATGAAGCTGGATGACAGAATGCCAAGAGTATGCAAGGCTGTCATCAAGGCAAAGGGTGGCTACTTTGAAGAATCTCAAATATACAATATATTTTGATTTGTTTAACACTTTTTTGGTTACTACAGGATTCCATATGTGTTATTTCATGGTGTTGATGTCTTCACTATTATTCTACAATGTAGAAAATAGTAAAAATAGTCAAAATAAAGAAAAACCCTTGAATGAGTAGATGTGTCCAAACTTTTGACTGGTGCTATATGTCTTTGTTTGTAAATTCTTGTTACAGACTTCTACACGGTGTTAGAAGTAGGATCCCTACCTACCTATTGACCTTCCACCCTCTTTGTACCAGGTGCCATCGCTGTGTCCAAGCCTCTGGACTTTGAGACGTGTAAAGACTACTTCCTTACTGTGGAGGCCAGAGACGGTGGAACCCCGCCCCTAAGCGCCGTAACCATGGTAAACATCAACCTGACGGACGTCAATGACAATGCACCCATGTTCAGCCGAGACGTCTACACTGCTGTCGTATCCGAGGATGCAACCATCGGAGAGTCCGTCGTCAAGGTACAGTATGTCATGTTGACTCTTTAACCTGGACTGGTTCAGCCGTGTTTCCCAGACCTCTCCAGGAGTACCCCAGTCTCGTTAACCTGGACTGGTTCAGCCGTGTTTCCCAGACCTCTCCAGGAGTACCCCCAGTCTCGTTAACCTGGACTGGTTCAGCCGTGTTTCCCAGACATCTCCAGGAGTACCCCAGTCTCGTTAACCTGGACTGGTTCAGCCGTGTTTCCCAGACCTCTCCAGGAGTACCCCAGTCTCTTTAACCTGGACTGGTTCAGCTGTGTTTTCCAGGCCTCTTCAGGAGTACCCCCAGTCGGGTTGAACTCATTTTTACTTTTCTGGTACAAACACACCTGATTCAATCTGAACTAATCATCAAGCCCTTAATTAATTAGGATACGTCCAATAAGTTCAACTAGTTGGGGGTACACGAGGAAACACTAACAATCTCACTGTGTGTGTTGGAGAGTCCCTGCCTAACCCCCTCTCCTCCTCCTCTAGCTGACAGCTGAGGACGTAGACAGTCAGGTGAATGGTGATATCCTCTACTCCATCGTCAGTGGCGACAGAGAGAACCAGTTCTTCATAGACCCTCTCTCTGGCATGGTGAAGGTCAACAAACAGCTGGACAGAGAGACGGTGAGCACACACACACAAACACACACACACGCAGGTACACACACACACACACACACACACACACACAGGTATACACACACTTAAATAAACCAACACTACAGCCAATACAACCACAACATGAGCACTAATAACAAGGACAGTCTCTGACACGCTCACCGCAACATCACCATCACAAACAAACAGTCCCACCATTATCCCCCTGCAGCTAGCTACCTCCTCCTGACCGTTTTCCTTATGGAGGTTGTTCATTTCCTCTAGTTAAAGAGTGGAGGCATTGCATCCTATCCCTCCTCTTCCCAGGCTGCTTTCTTCCCTCGTTTGTCTTGTTCTCCGGAGCGCTTGACGTGTTCCGAGTGTGTCTTCCGATTCCCCTCATAAAGAATTCATGAGTGTGGCCAGTGACAGTGCAGAGAGCAGATCTGAGCGTGCTCCAAAGAAAATGCCTGGGCTTGTGGGGGATCAAAGAGCTGATGAAAGTGTGTTTGGGTTATCAGAAAGAGCGCAGCCCCGAGTGTGTGTGTGTGTGTGTGTGTCTTCACCCACCACTATTTCCATACAGGTTATTTTCTCTCTCTCCTAATCAGCACTGTGTTGTTTATTGTGGTTTAGTTTTTCATTTCTCAGAGTGAGAGGTTGTGTTTTTTGTTTTCAGTTATTGCATTTTTCTGCTGTGTTTAGTTTTCTGCTCTGTTATTACAGAGCAGAATGTGGAATCACAGAAACACCCTGCAGCTTGCGGGGTAGGGAATAAGGTGTGTGTGTCTGCGTGTGTTTGTGTGTGTGTCTTCACTCCCTAAGCTAGTAAAAATCCTGTCTACCTGAGATAGACTGTGTTCCCTCAGGTACACTCTTAGAAAAAAAGGTGCTATCTAGAAACTAAAGCGGTTCTTCAGCTGTCCCCAAAGAATAACCCTTTAAAGAACCCTTTTTGGTTCCAGGTAGAACCCTTTTCACAGAGGGTTCTACATGGAACCCAAAAGTGTTTTACCTGGAACCAAAAAGGGTGCTCATTTGGGGACAGCCAAAGAGCCGTTTTGAAACCCTTTTTTATTCGAGTATAGAGTGAATCTGAGAGACAGAGACAGAAACCCAGGGTGCAGGCTTGGTAGGACACGCCAGGAATGTGTCAGTCACAGTAGTGTGTTTCAGAGGATCAAAGGATGCGCCCACAACCAATCACAACACACTTAATCAGCGCCCTTAGGTTCTCGTTTAGTGTGCTGATATTCAAGGGAGTACCACATTATAAGGATGCGTATCCAGGAAGATATTTGATTAGGAACTTGTCATCATTGGTGAATGTGTGATGAATTTGATTTGCATGGAAATTGCTGCGTTTGATTTTCTCTATCCTGTTATCATTATCAGGCATGAAATGATTAAAAAGTTTCTCGACATGAAGTTTCAAGGGAAACTCGCATGTTTTTTTCTTCTCTACTGTAGGTGTCTGGTTACTCTCTGGCCGTCAGGGCTCTGGACAGTGGTGTTCCGCCCATGTCGTCAACGGTGATGGTCAACATCGATATCTCAGACATCAACGACAGCCCGCCTACTTTCACCCCGGCCAATCTCACCACTGTCATACAGGTATTGTTACTCACATGATTGACAGCTCTGATGACCAATGAACTCCATACACACTTACATCCACATAGACATAGATATTCACACACATATCCTTTCTTACAGGAGAAGCACACACACACACTCTGTCTTGCATCTAATGTCATTTCCCTTCTCGTACTCTCCAATCACAGGAGAACAAGCCCATCGGCACCAGCATTCTGCAGCTGTCTGTCATAGACCAGGACTCCTCCCATAACGGCCCGCCCTTTGAGTTCCTCATCTTATCAGGGAATGAGGGTGGAGAGTTTACGCTGGAGTGGGATGGAACTCTGCTAGCCAATCAGGTGTTTAGGAGGGACTTGGCCACGGAGTATGTCATCCAGGTCCAGGTAAGAAGGCCATTTTAGATCATCTCAGTCAACCTTGTTAGTGTTAGCACCAGATCTTACAACCAGCTGGTCAACCCTGTTAGTGTTAGCACCAGATCTTACAACCAGCTGGTCAACCCTGTTAGTGTTAACACCCGGTCATATAACCAGCTGGTCAACCCTGTTAGTGTTAACACCAGGTCTTATAACCAGCTGGTCGACCCTGTTAGTATTAGCGGCAGGTCTTATAGCCAGCTGGTCAACCCTGTTAGTATTAGCGGCAGGTCTTATAGCCAGCTGGTCAACCCTGTTAGTATTAGCGGCAGGTCTTATAGCCAGCTGGTCGACCCTGTTAGTATTAGCGGCAGGTCTTATAGCCAGCTGGTCAACCCTGTTAGTGTTAACACCCGGTCATATAACCAGCTGGTCAACCCTGT
Organism: Brachymystax lenok tsinlingensis; assembly: GCA_030435695.1. Lineage (NCBI taxonomy): Eukaryota > Metazoa > Chordata > Actinopteri > Salmoniformes > Salmonidae > Brachymystax > Brachymystax lenok. The sequence goes on from CM059816.1 coordinate 30,246,342, forward strand.
TAGTGTTAACACCAGGTCTTATAACCAGCTGGTCGACCCTGTTAGTATTAGCGGCAGGTCTTATAGCCAGCTGGTCAACCCTGTTAGTATTAGCGGCAGGTCTTATAACCAGCTGGTCAACCCTGTTAGTGTTAACACCAGGTCTTATAACCAGCTGTTCAACCCTGTTAGTGTTAGCGGTAGGTCTTATAACCAGCTGGTCAACCCTGTTAGTATTAGCGGCAGGTCTTATAGCCAGCTGGTCAACCCTGTTAGTATTAGCGGCAGGTCTTATAACCAGCTGGTCGACCCTGTTAGTGTTAGCGGCAGGTGTTATAACCAGCTGATCAACCCTGTTAGTATTAGCGGCAGGTCTTACAACCAGCTGGTCAACCCTGTTAGTATTAGCGGCAGGTCTTATAGCCAGCTGGTCAACCCTGTTAGTATTAGCGGCAGGTCTTATAACCAGCTGGTCGACCCTGTTAGTGTTAGCGGCAGGTCTTATAACCAGCTGATCAACCCTGTTAGTATTAGCGGCAGGTCTTACAACCAGCTGGTCAACCCTGTTAGTGTTAGCGGCAGGTCTTATAACCAGCTGGTCAACCCTGTTAGTGTTAGCGGCAGGTCTTACAACCAGCTGGTCAACCCTGTTAGTGTTAGCGGCAGGTCTTACAACCAGCTGGTCAACCCTGTTAGTATTAGCGGCAGGTCTTACAACCAGCTAGCTTGTGGAAGGTCTGTGTTACTAAATCACACATGGGATTACATTGTGATTGATGTTTTTTGGCCTTGTGTTAACCCTTTGCTTCTCCCCTCCTCCCCCTACCTCCAGGTAAGGGACTCAGGTAAGCCCCGCCTGTCCTCCTCCTCTACCCTGACGGTGCGTGTGATTGAGGAGAGCCTTCACCGGCCCGTAGCGTTACCCTTGGAGGTCCACATCATCACCATGGAGGACGAGTTTCCTGGAGGAGTCATCGGCCAGCTGCACGCCACTGACGCAGACCCCTACGATGTCCTGACCTTCGGCCACGCCCCTCCGTCTCAACGGTCCCTCTTCAAGATCAGTCCGAGAGACGGTAAGATCATAGCCCTGGGCGGCCTGGACGCCGGCCGCTACTCCCTCAACGCCAGCGTGAGTGATGGACGCTTCGCCGTGCCTGTGGCTGTGAGCGTACACGTGGAGCAGGCATCGCCAGAGATGCTGCACGAGGCGGTAACAGTGCGTTTCGAGAGTGTGCAACCACACGACTTTGTGGCCACACATCTGAAAAACGTGGTGAAAGTTCTGAAGGTTGCCGCGGCAACGCAGAAGCAGGACGCGCTGCACGTGCTCAGTCTGCAGCCCGTGGGCGGGACCAGCCAGCTGGATCTGCTGGTTGCCGTGGAGACGGCTGGGGGAGGTTTCTACAAGGCAGCGTACCTGACCCAGAAGCTAAGCGCCTCCCGGAGGCAGCTGGAGGAAGTGCTGAGGGTGTCGGCCATCTTGGATAAGAACTGTTCTGGGCTGGAGTGTCGCGGGGCCCAGTGTGAGCAGAGCATTGTGTTGGACTCTCACACTCTCATCACCTACAGCACACCCAGGGTTAGCTTTGTGTCGCCACGCTTCCACAGGACCACACGCTGCACCTGCACTGGTGAGGACACGCACCCACACGCACCCACACACACAGATATACACTCATGTATCGTATCAATGTATATGCATGATGTTGCACTCACATACTCGCACAAAAATATACACACAAACAAAAGTGTCACAAAGTGTCCTTCAGAGAGCTGTACAGTAGACATTGTTGCCATCTGTCTGATTGTATAAATACTATAATGATAACAAGTTGATGGTCATAATCCACCTGGGCATCTTGACTGTGTATCTGACCCCTGGGATTAGACAGACCCCACATTAGATTTAATTAGCATGTTGTGGCTAATGTAATTAGCAGGTCTCATGGGGACACTTGGCAGAGGATTTGGCAGAGGATTTGGTTGCCTCTACTCTGAATGACCCTAAATGAACTTGTCCTCTCTCGCTCTCTTCATTCAACCTTTCTTTTCTCCCATTCTCTCGTTTCACGCTTCTCGTTTCCTTTCCTCTTTCTATCCATGGTCCTCTGTCTTCTGTCTCACTCTGTTTCACACCCTCTCCTTTTCTTCTCGTTTCCTTTCATTTTGTGTTCTATATTACCCTCAACCCCCCCTCTATCTCTCTCCATCCCTTTATCTCTCCCCTCCTGTCTCTCTCTACCTCCCCATTCCCCCCACTCTTCCTTTCTCACATTTGTTTCACCCCTCACATCTCTCTCTCTCTCTCTCTCTCTCTCTCTCTCTCTCTCTCTCTCTCTCTCTCTCTCTCTCTCTCTCTCTCTCTCTCTCTCTCTCTCTCTCTCTCTCTCTCTCTCTCTCTCTCTCTCTCTCTCTCTCTCTCTCTCTCTCTCTCTCTCTCTCTCTCTCTCTCTCTCTCATCCTCCTCCTCTCTCTCTCTCTCTCTCTCTCTCTCTCTCATCCTCCTCTCTCTCTCTCTCTCTCTCTCTCTCTCTCTCTCTCTCTCTCTCTCTCTCTCTCTCTCTCTCTCTCCCTCCATCAGATGGTAGCTGTCCCCCAGCCTCAGAGTTGTGTGATGAGCAGCCCTGTCCAGGAGACATGCAGTGTGTGGGCACAGAGGGCACCAGAGGACCGTATGCCTGCCAGTGTCCACCAGGGAAACTAGGAGAGTGTGCAGGTGCGTTGATGTGGGTTTATGTGTCCAGGTGTCTTTTGAATGTGTGGGTCCGTTGTAAATATGATGTAATTTATGGATGCAAAAAGATCATTCAAAAAGTACTAAATTGTGTTTGTGTGCGTGTGCAGGTCACACGTCTCTGAGTTTCTCAGGGAACAGCTATATCAAGTATAAAGTGTCTGATGGAGGGAGGACAGGAGAGATGAAACTCGGACTGAGGATCAGAACTCTTCAGAGCAGAGGAATCATCATGTACACACACACTGACCCCTGCACTATACTGAAGGTACCCACACACACACTTACCCTGCACTATGCTGAAGGTACCCACACACACACTGACCCCTGCACTATACTGAAGGTACCCACACACACACTGACCCCTGCACTATACTGAAGGTACCCACACACACACTGACCCCTGCACTATACTGAAGGTACCCACACACACACTTACCCTGCACTATGCTGAAGGTACCCACACACACACTGACCCCTGCACTATACTGAAGGTACCCACACACACACTGACCCCTGCACTATACTGAAGGTACCCACACACACACTGACCCCTGCACTATACTGAAGGTACGATCCACCCTTGTTATTACCTGAGGCTAAGCCCCTTCATCCCCTCTTATCTGTGTCTAAACCCTGCCTTTCTTGTTGTGATTGACAGCTGGAGGAGGGTAAGCTCTGGTTCCAGCTGGACTGTGGGAACAGCCCTGGTATGCTGGGTATCTCTGGGAGGCCCATCAACGATGGTAACTGGCACACGGTGACTCTGGAGCTCAACCGTAACTTCACCAGTTTGTCACTGGACGACAGCTATGTGGAGAGGAGGAGAGGACCGCCAAGCTTCCAACCACTAGGGGCAGATGGGTCGATCTACTTTGGAGCACAGGTGGGCTTTCTGTGGAGGGGAAGGGGTGTGTGTGCATGTGTGTGTGTATGTTTTTAGGGACCAGAAGTCCTTACAAGGATATTAAAACAAGGACAAGGGTTAGGGTTACGATTAGGGTTAGGGTTAGAAGTAGGGCTAGGAGTTAGGTTGGGGTTACGGGTTAGGGAAAATAGGATTTTGAATGTGAATCAATTGTTTGGTCCCCACAAGGATAGTAAAGCAAACATGTATGGGTATGGGTGTGTAACAGAGTGGGGGGGGCTGTTGTGAGTTCGGGACACTAATATGTTTGTTTGGGCGTGGCTGTGCGAGCGTCATGGATTAGTATGTGTGACTATGGTGTTTCTCTATAATGCTCTTACCAATTTAATCTAGTCAAAGTGAGGAACACAACACAAGGTAAGACACTGGGTTAGAAGCTCTGGATAGGAAGCTCTGGATAGGAAGCTCTGGATAGGGAGCTCTGTATAGGAAGCTCTAGAAAGGAGTTCTGCATAGGATGCTCTGGATAGGAAGCTCTGGATAGGATACTCTGGTTAGGGAGCTCTGTATAGGAAGCTCTACGGGGAGCTCTGCATATGAAGCTCTGGATCTGGATAGGAGCTCTGCATAGGGAGCTCTGCATAGGGAGCTGTATATAGGAATCTCAGGATAGGAAGCTCTGGATAGGACCTCTGTATTGGAAGCTCTGTATTGGAAGCTCTGTATAGGAAGCTCTGGATAGGGAGCTCTGGATAGGAAGCTCTGTATAGGAAGCTCTGTATAGGAAGCTCTGGATAGGAAGCTCTGTATAGGAAGATTTGGGTAGGAAGTTCAGGATAGGAGGCTCGGGATGGGAAGCTCTGAGGAATACAGCCTGTGTGTGTATTTATGAATGTACTGTATTTAGGGAATGTGGAGATCAGAATCTTAGTCTTTTATGTTGTTGTCTGAACATTACTTGCTCCATACTCAGAAAACAACATGACAAATCTAGGTATTCTGGTTTGATATTATAGTGTTGAATGCTATACCTATTCATATACAGTACAGTATTTGTTTGTTTATTTGTATACATAAATCCGATGTGTCACTCATGTATCTCCCCTTCCCCCAGGTCCAACCTCCTAACTCTCGCAGCATGACAGACAAGAAGGGTCCTCGGGTGACAGATGGTTTCCAGGGCTGCCTAGACTCTGTGATGCTCAACAACAACGAGCTGCCACTGCAGAACAAGAGGAGTCGCTATGCTGAGGTGGTGGGCCTAACAGAGCTGAAGCTGGGCTGTGTTCTCTACCCCGATGCCTGCCTGAAACAGCCCTGCCTCCACGGCGCCACCTGCAACAGCCTGCCCTCCGGTGGTGAGTCTGGTGAACTGCAAGAGGGAAATGGAACTGGTCGCGACATAGGGTGTGTGTGTGTGTGTGTGTGCGCGTGCCAGAGGAGACTGGTGGGAGGAGCTAAAGGAGGACGGGCTCATTGTAATGGCTGAAATTGAATAAATGGAACAAACATGGTTTCTATATGTTTGATGTGTTTGATACCGTTCCATTTTTTCCAATCCAGCCATTAAAATAAACACGTCCCCCTATTGCTCATTACACCAGCCTCCTCTGGTGCACGTGTGAAACAAACAGCCTGGGTTGGAACACAAGCCTGCACCACCCTGTAGCTCTCGAGGACAGAGATTATTGGTGACCTTTAGTGTCCATAATACACACACTGATAGGACGGTTTCCTGATTGATTGTTTGATTGATTAGCGTTTAGCATCAGCGTGATGGACGGTGATCTGTGCCAGCCTGTGCCCCTGTGCCAGCCTGTGCCACTGTGCCAGCAGGCAGACTATAACCTCTCCAGAGATCTGGATCTCCTCTCAACGTTATTCTATTATTAATCAATAATTAACTCCTAATTACACTGTCCTTGACCCACTGTTTTTCCCAAAGATGTGATTGTGAAATAGCCTTCTATACTCCTTCATCTCCCATTTCTGTCTGCCCGTTTCTGTCTGCTCCTTTTTATCTGCCCATTTCTGTCTGCCCGTTTCTGTCTGCTCCTTTTTGTCTGCCTGATCGTGATCGCCTTATCTCTCTCCTTATCTTCCTCTCTTCGTGTTGTCATATCTCTCGAGCTGCTCTTAGTTTTTCTGTCTGTTCATATCTCTCCTCTTTTTGTCTGAACTCAAAAGGCCTACATGAACGAATCAAAATCATTTAAAAATCTAACTACAGTCAGGGCTCAAGACATTTCAGTTTTATTTTTTCAGCCGTTGGCATTTTACTGCAGTCAATAGGGAAGCCTGGTTAAATGTCATCTCTATCGAAATTCCCAGCCTGGACTCAGCAGGGTGACCCCTTGACTTAACGTGCTGACTTAACACATCGAGGCCAAGACTCAACACAGAGAGAGTGACTTAACGCTCCCATGGGTTGGTCGCTCCCGGTCTCCCCGCTCGCATTTCTCATTCACAACGAGAGGCGGAGCGCTCTGAAAAGAGCACGGCATTCTGGGACTTGTCATGTTTGTCCTGGCTGTAAGAAGGTTCAGTTAATGGGGATTTTCGTTGTAATTTTTGTGATCATTTTTTGGCATGCCCGACCTCTTTGTAAAGGTTATCTGAGTATGTGTGTGTGTGTATGTATTCCGGTATCCCACTGTGTGTGAGTGTGTGTGTGTATGTATTCCGGTATCCCACTGTGTGTGTGTATGTGTGTGTGTATGTATTCCGGTATGTGTATGTGTGTGTGTGTCTGCGCTGTGTTGATAAACACATTGACATTTCCCTGCGTTTTCCTAAAGGTGTGTGTGTCAGTGTGATCTCCTAGTTGCGTGAATGTGTGTGTGTGTGTGTTTTCCCAGAGGTGTGTGTGTGTGTGTACCCGTGTGATTTCCCAGCGGTGTGTGTGTGTTTGTGTTTAGGCTGGCAAGCTCTCGTCAACCCCAGGCCAACTATCCCTGGCAGCACTTCCAAAAGCTCAAACAATGCACACACTAGTCTCCACTGCACCTAACACATTCCTATGTGTGTGATGGAGCGTGAGTGTGTGTTTGATGAAGTTTGTGTGTGTGTGTGTGTGTGTGTGTGTGTTTGATGAAGTTTGTGTGTGTGTGTGTGTGTGTGTGTGTGTGTGATGGAGTGTGTGTGTGTGTGTGTGTGTGTCTGTGTGATGGAGTGTGTGTCTGTGTGATGGAGTGTGTGTCTGTGTGATGGAGTGTGTGTGTGTGTGACGGAGTGTGTGTGTGTGTGTGTGTGTGTGTGTGGAGTGTGTGTGTGATGGAGTGTGTGTGTGATGGAGTGTGTGTGTGTGATGGAGTGTGTGTGTGATGGAGTGTGTGTGTGTTCTGAATCTGCTGTGATGGTCTGAATGCTTTGTTCCATTATAGCACTACACCTGTATGCAGAATACTTCATTTAACACACACTTTCCCCCCTTACTAGTAGCTGATAGCTACTTTATTGAAGAAACATGTACTTACTGTGATGTGTGGTTGTCTCACCTAGCTATTATAAGATGAATGCACTGACTGTAAATCTCTCTGGATAATGACTAAAATGTAAATGTACTTTTTTTCCTCCATCTCTTTTCTCTCTCCACCCTCTTCTTTCTCTGTGTCAGGTTTTGCCTGTAGTTGTGGTCCTCAGTACACTGGGGGGCGCTGTGAGACTGAAATCACGGCGTGCGTTCCCAACCCCTGCCACAACAGCGGTGTGTGCAAAGCCATTGGCAATGCTTTCCTCTGTAGCTGCAGGAGAGGTTTCAAGGGCATCACGTGAGTTACTATCACACTAATGATCACACTGTAAACATACAGTATACACGCCAACACACTCCTGTCCTGAACGTACACCCATGGAGTTGACTGTCTCAGACACACAGAATAACACACTCACAAACACAGAGACACATAAACACCCACCTTTTAAATTAGCTGTTTGTTTTAACCAGTTCAGCTTCCTACTGGCCCAAGTAGTGGATATAATATAATGTATGTCATAAATAATGTCACTGTAAATGCAATTCCTCATATTTCCACTGGGTGACAGTATACACCAGCTCTTCTCTACAGTGATAGGTAGATGAGTAGAATTTATATTTTTTATTTAACCTTTATAGGCATGTCAGTTAGGAACAAATTCTTATTTACAATGACGGCCTACCCCGACCAAACCCTCACACCTCTGGGCCAATTGTACGCCGCCCTATGGCACTCCCAATCACGGCCGGTTGTGATTCAGTCTGGAATCGAACCAGGGTCTGTACCGACACCTCTAGCACTGAGATGCAGTGCCTTAGACCGCGCCACTCGGGAGAGGCAGAGCCCCCAAGCTGCCTGTAAGATTCACTCAAAGAGTTGAAAGATAAATAAAATATGACATTTCATTCTGCTTGTCTCCTTCTCTCCAGGGGTTTAGGGGTGTTCCACTGTGTTACATTAGAATATCTTATGCCTCAGAAATCAAGGCTACAGGCAGTCCTAATGAGGATGAGCTACAGTCACAAGCTCACTAATTAATGCATTTATACGCTTTTCTTACTTTCTGAAACACACATACACACGCCAGCAGCTTGTTCCATCATCAAAGCAATTTTAATTTCAGATGAGAAAGATCAGGAAAGTCAACCTCAGCGTGTTCCTTATTTGATTGTGAACATATGAGACTAGTGTTGTTTTTCAATATGCATACTACCGTGCTCCACACCCTGATGCTCTGAGTGCATTCTCCGACCGCATTCTCTTGAGTACGTTCTTTTGAGGACGAAAGAGTGGAGAACGCATTAAAACATTTCATTTGAGAAGCACTCGCACTCCCCATACTGTATTACCTCAAGCTGCATCTCCCCATTCACTGAACCGTCTTCCACCCAAGACAATGACGACAGCAATAGACGAAACAAGATATACACAAAGCAAATGTTTTACTTCATAATTATCAGCTAGATATGTGAATCGTAATAATCTAGCTAGCTAGCTAGTTAAAAAGGCAAAAATTACATAAAACTAATATTATGCAACATAGATGTTCATTCTTCGTGGGTAGCTAGCTAACAATTTTTCGTTGCTATCTGGCTAGCTAACAGTAGTAGTAGCTAGTCAGTTAGCCCTGTTTACTTATTATTTGCTTGCTATCTACCGTATGTAGGCAGGTAAACATGCAAAAATTAACACAGCATGTATTTATTAACTTATCAAGTCGGAGTGTATTTTCTCTCGCTTCAGCTCAAATAATGACCGCCATTGCTTCATTTTTTACGTGGTTGCGTCATATTTCTTTGCATACTTTCCGTTGAAGCTTAAAATATATACAAATGGAGTATGCATTCGAGAAGTGCAGTCCATGCTCCCTTTCACATACTTTGATTTGGACTCATACTCCAACCCTTCCATGCTCTAATTTGCATGCTCGGAGCACAGTAGTGTGCATTTTGAGAAACACCCTGGGAGTCCCTGCGCTGTCCTCTATCACCCTCTCTACATCTCTCTCCTCCCACCTCCAAATGAAAGGAGAGTCTTAATCAGTTTTAGTCAGGCAATTATTAAATGTCCTACAAACTATCTGTAACAGTTTGTTTTAAGTGCCAACAGAAGTGACAGAGGGTTAGATATATTGATACCCAACTCAAGGATAGTTTTTGGAGTGTGTAGACTATCCAAACTAATTACCAAGCAAAGTTCTCCCCTCATCCCTCTCTCGTCTTCCTTCTCTTGCCCCTCCTCCGTTCACCCTCTCCAGGTGCGAGGAAGACTTAAACGAGTGTGAGCGGGGCGGAGCCACGGGTGGTGAAGCAGAATGTGAGAACGGTGGTGTGTGTGTCAACACGCACGGCTCGTTCTACTGTAACTGCACGGCGGGCTTCGTGGGCCAGCGCTGCGGCCTGCGGCCTGTGGTGGTACCAGACATGCAGGCTGGACACGCCATGGTGGGGAAAGAAGAACTGATCGGCATTGCTGTTGTCCTCTTTGTCATCGTCACCCTCATCATCCTCTTCATCGCCTTCCGTAAGAAGGTATTTGTATTGTTTTGTTTAATTATTATTGTGTGTTTTTATTTTTACGATGAAATGTGTAAGTTAAATAATTCAGCCTTCGTTGCTTTTACAGATGTAGGATCTTAATTTGATCACCCTGTCCTGCGATGTAGTACATTTAAAACTTGTATTGTATTTAAGGTTTAAAAAGGCTTCTGAAGTTTCTAATTTCCACAGAAATGTCAGACTTGATTTTCCCGTAAGAAAAATGTATCAACCCCTACAAAAATGCACATTCATTCATATTTCCTGTTGCTGCAGGATTATTTTCCTGCTTCAGAAACTGGCTCAAATTAAGGTCCTATATATTGTTTTACAATAAATACCCTAAATATATTTTGTCTCCAGGTGTTCCAGAAGAACTACTCCCGTAACAACTTGACGCTGGTCCAAGATCCAGCAACAGCAGCTCTCTTAAACAAGGCCAACGGGGTTCAGTTCAAGACTCTGCGCTGCACACCGGGAGACCCCTTGAACCTGTACGCCGAAGCAGGGCTGTGCGCCACGGTGATAGGTGGCGGAGCTGGGATGCTCGGCCCGCCCCAGGTGCCTGTGAGGCCCATGGCATACACACCCTGTTTCCAAGGCGATCCGCGGTCCACGCTGGAGAAGATGGCGGACGGGAGAGGCGTGGAACACACTGAGATGAGCACCTTCCACCCCGAGTCACCCAGGATTCTGGGAGGCACAGCGCGGAGGGGGGTGGTGGTGTGTAGCGTGGCGCCCAACCTGCCACCTGTCTCGCCCTGTCGTTCCGACTGTGACTCCATCCACAAGAGCCCCTGGGACAGCGACGAGGGTCAGTGTGTGTGGGTGGTGGGACATAGTTATGTATTAGTGTGATGCGTTTGAACCTGTTTGTGTGTGGTACAGTCTTTGTTCATACGTGTTTGTTTTTGTGGTGTCTTGTGTGTGCATTAATGCATACTGTATATTCAAATGTCAGTTTGTGTGATTGAGTATCCCTCCAAGTGATTCTCTTTTCCAGGAACCCTTGAGAGGGAGTGCATTGTTGTTCCATTTCCATATTCATTCATATTCATATTACACACAACTACACTCAGAGAGCATCATGTTCAGTTTATCAAGACCATCCTAATTATGAGCTGGCTTTGATTCCCAAATAAAAAGTGTGTGTGTGTCTGTGTGTATGCGTGGTACATCTAGCTGTCAATGGCAGCAATTGTTGTCACTGGAGCCAAAGTGTGTGTGATTTGTGCCACAACAAAGACAGCCCTGGTAGTAATGAGCCTGTTCTTCAGTGACTCGCTGAGGACCAACTCTCCCTGGCCTGCTCCCACCGCCCTCTGACACCCTGACCTTTAACCTCTGACCTCTCCCTGCAGGTAAAATGGTAGATATGGGCGAAGAGATGACCTGTTTCTCAGGGAGCAACAAGGGCAGCAACTCTGAGGTCCAATCACTGAGCTCCTTCCACTCCGACTCCTGCGACGACAACGGTAAGACACGCCCCTGCTTTCTTGTGCCTCTTTCTGGCCACACCCATAATGACAGTGTGCTAGTCTGCCGTCCGGTCCGATAGCAACACTTAACTTAGTCTTGTCTTCTCCTAACCCCCTATCATATCCCTTTGGTGTCGTCAGATTCAGAGGTACCAGATACTGTATTTAAAAGCAATATGTCTGAAGCTCCCTAAAGCACATCGGATGAGGTGGCGCCATCGCCATATTGCGTCAATAACAGTTAATTTAGATCTGCAAACACCTAAGAGATAGGGGAGTAGGGGAGGAGTCGGGGTGGTGTGATGTTAGGCCATTAAATGAGAGATGCTGTGATTAACAATAACAATGGGAACCCCGGAATGTATAGTGTTTGTTGTTTCCTAACGCCCTCTCTCCAACAGATGCATTTACTCCCTCTGTGTTATAAAAGTGTTTCAGGAAAACAATTTGATATCCAGTGTGTTAGTTTATTTGTCCTCAATTTTTTTATTGTTTGATTTATGTGTTTCATATAATCTTTTCATGTTCATTCTTGGAGGTTTTTTTCTTGTTTTTTAATCCTGTTATCTTAATCAAGTGAATTTTTTATTTCCATACCTGTCAGATTGTTGTTTTAATTTGGAAGTGACAGTGTGACAGTGTGCACACAGACAGACATCTGACCTAAGAGGATTAATACTATGCTTCCATCCACACAGCTGTGTTGTGTTTGTTAACTTGTCATAGTTTCATCATCACACATTCAAGCATGTTGTTCTTTCCCATGTCTTTCAATGGTTGTAGTTGTTGATATTGCAGGTCCAATTGTTGGCAGAAGCCAGTTCAGGTTTTAACTGGTTGTTTATGTGTTGTGTTATATTGTGCTGTGTTGTCTGTGTTTTTTTTTATTGTTATGGAACTTGTGCTGTGTTTTTGTGGCGTTTTGGTATTGGGATAAAGTCAGTAGTAGTTATTTTTACTCAGAGAATGCTAGCCTATGAATTGTTGTTTCTGGATCAACATGGATCACTCAGGTCAAAAATCACTGACATCACCATGGTGAATCTACATAATCATAATGTGATGCTACTATGTACTAGACTACATAGCTGAAATGCAATGTTGACATATTAACATTGATGCTTCATTCATTCATAATTAATGGAACCGCTTCACTGTCAAGATGATCACATTTCACATCTGACTGTGATATCAGGCCACAGAACGATCTGGATCAGTTCGGACGACCGCTCCAGTGGATGTGATGTCATTATTATGTTCATTCCATTTTATTTCTCCATTTGGTTGTTATTTTTCTATTCATCTGATTTTCATTGAATGTCTTCAAAACATAATTTAACAGTCTAGCTCTGGTCTCTCTAAGCACATCCCTACCTCATTTATACATATGTAAATTGGAGTGTGTGTTGGTGCAAGTGTGTGTGTGTGTGTGTACTGTGGATACTCTCTAATACATGGATGAGCAAATGCACATGGATTCTGTGTTAGTCCCCCCTCCTACACTCTTAGAAAAAAAGGTTCCAAAAGGGTTCTTTGGCTGTCCCCATAGGATAACCTTTTTTTGTTTCCAGGTAAAACACTTTTTGGTTCCAGGTAGAACCCTTTACACAGAGGGTTCTACATGGAACCCGAAAGGGTTCTTTCTACCTGGAACTAAAAAGGGTTCCATATGTACAAGTCCAACGCTCTAACCACTAGGCTACCTGCCGCCCTCCTTAAGGGTTCTCCTATGCGGTCAGCCGAAAACTCCTTTTAGGTACTAGATAGCTCCATTTTCTAAGTCTAAGTCTGGTTCCATATGTAGCTTTTGATCAGACACCTCCCATGCTACACGTCCCTAGGGTTGATCCCATCTTCAGCCAATAGTAGCTATGCTTCCTGGCAGCCTGTTGTCAACTTCCTGTGTCTCAAACCGTGTCTCCTCCCTCTGCTTCTCTTCAACAAGCCTCCATAGTGACCGTCATTCGACTGGTCAATGATGCAGTCGACACTATTGAAAACGAAGGTACCATGTCTCATCCATCTTTCTCTCTCTCTCTCTCTCTCTCTCTCTCTCTCTCTCTCTCTATCCTGACGCTCTCTTTACTTCTCCCTGCACTTATCTCTCTCTCTATGAGATGCCATGCCAATGCTATCCATGACAATACAATGACAGTGCTGTTGTTTGAATATCATGTACTTCAGGCATGATGTAAAATACATGGCTTTTATGTAATGTTAACTCAAAGTACACACATAATGTAGGCTTTATATTTTCAATACACATCAAATACCTAGCTTACATGGAACCCATATGTTGAAGTGTCAAGCATCAACACACACACACACACACACACACACACATCAGGGGTTCATGGGGTAGAGGGGGCTGAAACAAAAAGGCTATGGTGGAAAAAGTACCCAATTGTCGTACCTTAATAGAAAATGACTAAAGTAAATGTAAAGGTCACCCAGTAAAATACTACTTGAGTAAAAGTTTTAAAGTATTTGGTTTTAAATATCAAAAGTAAATGTAATTGCAAAAATATACTTAAGTATCAAAAGTAAAAGTATAAATCATTTCAAATTTCTTATATTAAGCAAACCTGATGGCACAATGTGCATTTTTGATTTATTTACTTAAAGATAGCCAGGGGCTACAACACGCAGACATCATTTACAAACAAAGCATTTGTGTTTAGTGAGTCTGTCGGATCAGAGCCAGTAGAAATCACCAGGGATATTCTCTTAATAAGTGTGTGAATTGGACCAGGGAAAGGGAAAATGTATGGAGTAAAAAGTACATTATTTTCTTTAGGAATGTATTTGTAACAGTCAGGAAGCAAGTTCAAGGGAGTGAGTGTTTTAATAAATAAACACAACATAATACAAAATAACAAACACGAACAACACACAGACATTACACAGGAACAGAAACAATAACGCCTGGGGAATGAACCAAAGGAAGTGACATATATAGGGAAGGTAATCAGGGAAGTGATGGAGTCCAGGTGAGTCTGATGACGCGCAGGTGCGCGTAACGATGGTGACAGGTGTGCGCCATAATGAGCAGCCTGGTGACCTATAGGCCGGAGAAGGAGCACACGTGACAGTAGTGAAGTAAAGGTAGTGAAAAAATATAAGTAGTAAAGTACAGATACCCAAAAAAACGACTTAAGTAGTACTTTAAAGTATTTTTTAATAAGTACTTTACACCACTGCAAAAAGGTCAAGGCTGAATCAGTGTTACTCACAACATGTGCATTGACATATTACACATACATAAATACAGTGACATATTACACATACATAAATACAGTGACATATTACACATACATAAATACACTGACATATTGCACATACATAAATACACTGACATATTACACATACATAAATACACTGACATATTACACATACATAAATACACTGACATATTACACATACATAAATAAATTGACATATTACACATACATAAATACACTGACATATTACACATACATAAATACACTGACATATTACACATACATAAATACACTGACATATTAAACATTCGGGTGGATGGGAGTCTCAGATGGTCCGATCCTAAGCCTCGCAAACACCTGTCGGGCACCTCTAACACAAACACACACACACGCTAACACGCTAAAGCTCTCTCTTCTCCTGTTCTCCCACCTGACAGTGTCAGTCATGGATCAAGGTCAGAGCTACAACAGAGGTGACCCCTCCCCCCCTTTCTCTTCATCTCACATCAATCCATCTCATCTCTCTCTCTCTCTCTCTCTCTCTCTCTCTCTCTCTCTCTCTCTCTCTCTCTCTCTCTCCCTCTTCTCAGTCTCCATCCCAGCTCACTGTGTTTGTGTGATTTGTTACTCCTAGCCCCCTGCCAACACACACACCCAGCATGTGTTTTCCCTAGTCACAGTGTTGTTGTGCTGACTGAGCAGCCCTGATACTTCCTTGGAGTTGGCACGTTGCCGGGGTGGAAAGGCTTCGCTCATCTCCCATGACAACCACTCACTCTCCAACGCGCCTTGTGGCCGTTCTTCCTCAGTTTGGCCAATTTTCACTTTCATTTGCTTTTGCCTGCTGCCTGTGACGTGTGATGTTTGATCCTCTCACTGCATTGCATTTGCATCCCACCTCCGAGCGTGTTGTTTAATGAGTTTGTCCTCGCTGACGTTGCTTTGTTGAGATTTGTTTTTTACTTTATAGTGCTTCTCACTTTTGTTTTGTAATTTCCTTTGATGCATGTACTGTCTGTCTGTTTGTCTGTCTTCCTGTCTGTCTGTCTAAATGTCTGTCTTCCTGCCTAAATGTCTGTCTTACTGTCTGTCTGTCTTTACGTTCTTTGTTTTTGTTTTGTATTTTACAGTTTAATGCTTTGTGAAACATTCCCTGGTTAACATGTGGAAGTATGTCAAGCTGTGATGTGTTTGTTTATGTTGAATGATCCCATCGGTCAGTAGCCTCTGATCTCTCACCATGGCTTGGCTGTTCCCGAAGTGCCACCCTGACTCCTCCTGAACCCTGACATGCTGTGACCTTTTGACCTGTGACCCCTGACCTGACGTTCCCAGGCCTCCCTCCTGCATGTTGTGAAACCTTCAAAACACTGTACAGGATGTTCCCCGTGCTGTGGTTGACGTCTAACTGTGTTTTTGTTGTCTACAAGCATCCCCGATGGACCTCTGCGGACAGACTGTAGTTGTCCACTAACATGCCTGAAGGACCTGCAGATTGTAACTGTCCATTGGGCATGTTGGCAGAGATTGTGTCTGCTAAATGTAATCTAATTCTGTCTCTCCCTCCTCCAGCATATCACTGGGACACGTCTGACTGGATGCCCAACTCACGACTGCCCGACATCGAGGAGGTGCCCAGTTACGAGGCCAGCGGCCTGGGTGGCCACGGAGACATGGTTGCCTCAGCCTCCCGGCTGGGGGGCAGCTCCCGCCTGGGGGGCAGCGCCCGGGAACTGGATTCAGACTACTACCTCGGGGGCTACGACATCGACAGTGATTTCCCACCTCCTCATGAGGAAGAGTTCCTGACCCAGGACCAGCTCCCTCCTCCCCTCCCCACTCCTCTGGAGGAGTACCAGGAGCACCCCTACGACACCCTGCCCACCACCCAGCCCGCCTCCAAGGAGAGCACCCTGAGTGGGAGTGTTAGTGGCAGCACCGGACGCCACAGGTCCCCCCGCCCACACTTCCATCCCAGCCAATACCTGCCCCCACACCAGCTGCCCCTGGGGGAGGCGGGGCAAGGCGGGCCGGGAGGGGAGGAGTTCAGCACTTTTGTGGGTGGGGCGATCATGCCGGGAGGCGGGGACATGGATGATAATGTGTCGCTGAATAGGAGGTTGTCAGTGAACGCGTCATCGGCCTCGGACTTGTCGGCCCCCTGCGGTTTTGATGACTCGGAGGTGGGCGGTAGTGACTTTGACAGTATGGATGAGCTCCACCGGGGTGGGACACACACCGTAGAGATGCAGCAACAGACTGAGGTCTGAGGTCTGACTGGGCCCCACCGTGGGGTCAAGGAGAGTGACAAGGGGACGGGTGGGCAGGAGTGCAGGACAGACTGCTGGAGTAGGAAGTGGACGAGCTGTGGACGCTGTGTTGAGCTGTGCAGGTTCCTCTGGACTGAGTAATGAAAGATGGAGGTAGTCGCTCAGAGGGGAATGATTGGTGTTCAATGGACACAATGCTAGCTAGTGGCTACATCATCAAAACAGTACCACCCTAACCCTTCAACCACTGCCATTGCAAACACTAACCTCAAACCACTTCACCCATTGCAGGCTTTATCCTTATTCATGACCCTTTAGCCACTACCCTTAAGCTAATACCAAGCCGCATGCAATGGAAAGCAATGTGTTTTGTCACATTAGTACCTAAAGCTGGCCATCGTCATAGCCACTACCCTAGCAGTGGCTCGTGTCAAGATCAGATGAGTGTTGTACTCTTCCATAGTGAGGAACAGAAAGCCTACCAGATATGTTGAGTGAGTATGAAAACAGGGTGAGAATGTGAATAAGAAAGATTACATAAAAAAAAACAAGTGCAGAGAAAACGGAGGAGCTAGGGCAGAGAAAATGGATGAGCTAGTGCAGAGAAAATGGATGAGCTAGTGCAGAGAAAATGGATGAGCTAGTGCAGAGAAAATGGATGAGCTAGTGCAGAGAAAATGGATGAGCTAGTGCAGAGAAAATGGATGAGCTAGTGCAGAAAAAATGGATGAGCTAGGGCAGAGAAAATGGATGAGCTAGTGCAGAGAAAATGGATGAGCTAGTGCAGAGAAAATGGATGAGCTAGTACAGAGAAAATGGATGAGCTAGTGCAGAGAAAATGGATGCGCTAGTGAATCAAGAAAAGATGAAGAATGTTTGGTAAAAAGAAAAGAAGACAATATTGTAATTGAAAGGTCAGTACTGTGATATGGCCTTCTCTTTCTGCTCAAAGCAGATGTGATTGTTTTTAGCTGCACACAGCTTCCCTGTCCTACCTCACACTATACCTGCCTACCCACAGAGGCCCAAAAGGACTTCTCATAGGCCCAAAAGGGGAGGGGGGTACACATCCACACACTGCTCATGCATAGCCTGTACAGAATTTGTGAAATAGAAATGGAAGAAGATTTTTTTGTATGATTATCCACTCTAAGAATGCCATTTGGATTGATATGAAATATGTTTATTATTACCCCTAGTCCAAACGTCCACCCCTAAAATCATGCCTGTGACACCATGAGAGTTTAGCCATCCTTCTGTCCCACCACATGCTAAACTGCTATCCTGCCGCTTTTCTTTTCTGCCAAGTCATTTTGCATATATGATCTTTATTGTTTTGCACTAGTATCTTTCGATTTTTGGTTTTGATGATTATTACATGAAACATGCTATTATTATTGAAATCCTGCAAAGGACATTATCATGATATGTAATTCTGTCCCAGTTAAATTAGCATAATAAGCAATGAGGAATTTTTATGTTAGTCATTTTCTTTTCACTAAAGTCCATGATTTTCAAATAGATTTGAAAAAATTTTACAATTCACATTGAGTTTGCTTGAGCTATTACATTTCCCAGCATGCAACTCAATGCCTTTTCTTTACCTTCCTTGTTCTCCTTGTGTCCCATGTTGTTTTACACTCGGCAGGTTTCATAGAGTCACTCCAGTATTTCCCTTCCTTGTTCTCCTTGTGTCCCATGTTGTTTTACACTCGGCAGGTTTCATAGAGTCACTCCAGTATTTCCCTTCCTTGTTCTCCTTGTGTCCCATGTTGTTTTACACTGAGCAGGTTTCATAGAGTCACTCCAGTCTTTCCCAAAGCCATGACAGCAATAGACTGGCTGGTGGATGAGGAGTAGGGTCCGTGCACAATGCAAATGCATTCTGGGAAAATAATATAATAATGTAGCATCCCATCACAACGGCCGTCACAGCGGCCATCACAACAGCCATCACAGCGGCCAGGCACCGTCGCATGATGGCTCTTGTCAGTTGCTGTGTTCCATTTTGGTTCTGTCCTTTTAAAGAATAATATAAACAACGGTCACTAACAAATAGCTTATTCTAAACACATCTCTATCGCTCCAGGACAGAAGGACAGATAACAAAACAGATGAGTGTCATATTAGACTTGGAGCTGTATTGGACTTGGAGTTCTATTGTAATATAATATGCCTGATCCAGTCGGCAAGATTTTTTTGTAAAAGATGTACGTTTGTGTTAAAATCTTTGTACAGTGTACATAGATAGCTAGGTTGTTAAAATGCTGATTTTGTAGATATTGAATTGCAATCCTGACCGCCTTTCTTTGAGTTTCTTGTTTTTTTTCGATGTGAATGTGGACAATAAGATTTAACCTCATCTCCCCTTCTCTGTTGGCCTTTCGCCTATAGTATTATTGTATTGTTTCATTAACCTTTGCTTTAAAACATAAAAAGCCTTTCAATAGACTAGTTAGAACTTCCACTGTATTAAATGCACAAAACCTGCTTTACATTACATCCCGGTGGTTTTTCTTTTTTGTTTAAAATCCTCTGGTTTCTGTTTCTTTTCAATGATTTTATGTAGTATTGAAATATGTCTAATCTAACTGCAGCAATTGAGTGTACAGAATTAGTTATTTTTTAACTGCTTTTTTGTTTTTTAAATCAATGCTGAAAATAAATAAGGTTATTGATCAAACAAAGACTAAATTCTTCCTTAATGCAATGGAAAAGGTTTGCCTATGATGTTACAGAATTAACTAAACTCAACTGTGGACCTCGAAGCCAGTTCCACTGCATTTTTTCATTTTCCCCCTCTAATCAGGGACCGATTTAGAACAGAAAACCAGCAGGCTCTGGACCTCGTAGTGTAAGATTTGAGTACCCCTGCTCTAAAGCAGTGTTTCCCAACTCCGGTCCTCCAGTACCCCCAACAGTACATATTCTGTTGTACCAGTACACCTGATTCTACCTGTCAACACATCATCAAGTTCTTGACAAGTTCAATTAGATGTTTTTGTCCAGGGCTACAACAAAAATGTGTGCTGTTCGGGGTACTCAAGGACCGCCGGATTTTGGAAACACTGCTCTAAAGTACCACACAAGTCAACAAGTAGACCCATAAAAACATTACACAGAGCTCCATTGGTACACAGTACAGCACTAAAAAAAGAACATTTTGCAACTCAGTGGACCACAGCACTAAATTATGAGTAGCTATACAAACCTTCATGTACACAGTGGACCACAGCACTACATTATGAGTAGCTATACAAACCTTCATGTACACAGTGGACCACAGCACTACATTATGAGTAGCTATACAAGCCTTCATGTACACATTGGACCACAGCACTACATTATGAGTAGCTATACAAGCCTTCATGTACCCAGTGGACCACAGCACTACATTATGAGTAGCTATACAAGCCTTCATGTACACAGTGGACCACAGCACTACATTATGAGTAGCTATACAAGCCTTCATGTACACAGTGGACCACAGCACTACATTATGAGTAGCTATACAAGCCTTCATGTACACAGTGGACCACAGCACTACATTATGAGTAGCTATACAAGCCTTCATGTACACAGTGGACCACAGCACTACATTATGAGTAGCTATACAAGCCTTCATGTACACAGTGGACCACAGCACTACATTATGAGTAGCTATACAAACCTTCATGTACACAGTGGACCACAGCACTACATTATGAGTAGCTATACAAACCTTCATGTACACAGTGGACCACAGCACTACATTATCAGTAGCTATACAAACCTTCATGTACACAGTGGACCACAGCACTACTTTTTCAGGACTTTTGAGTGCTACTCTGAGCTGCATTAAGCTGTGTACAATTTTGCTAGCGTTCCTGGCCAACTACATTGCAGATGTTGCATTCCATCAACCAACCCACGTGAAAAAATATTACAGTTTACTATAGAATACTATAGTTCTTACTATAGAATTCTAGAGAATTATGTAATAAACGGAGGTATACTGTAGAATACTATACTACACACTGTAGTATACCTCGACCATGTAGTGCTTAATATAGAATTTTGTAGTATAATGTAGAGTACTAAAGTGCTTACTATAAGTTGTGGAACACTAGATGCGTAACTTGGCTTGACTGGCATCCAGGAGATCCATGCAAACTGTCAATTATTTATTACAAGGCATAGTGTTGTATAGCAAGCATGTGTATGTGTGGTATTTTGGCACTTACACTGTTGTACACAACACAAGAACAAAAGTTGGAAAAAAATCTTGCATCAGGTGGAATGGTGCGCGTATAACTCAAGTCCGTGAAACCACGAGAGGGAGCGCAAGCCCGTGTGCAAAAGATTGTCAATCAAGATTTGGCTTTTCCACAGTTGTATACTGTAGAATACTATGCTACACAGTAGTATCCCTTGATCATGTGTAGTACTTTCTATAGAATCCTGTAGTAAACTGTAGAAAACTACAGTAATGTCCGCAAAATCACTACTGTGTCCGCATAAACACTCGTTTTTTAACTATAGTAATACTACAGTATTTAACATATATCCCACTCATTCCCATTCCCCATATCCCAGTTTGTGCCTTCAATGAGTGAGAAACTTACATGCCAAGGATAGACTGTTCCCTACAGGTTATTGAAAAGACTCCAGATTTACCTACCTACAAGTTATGGAAAATGTGCTTTTTAATATTTGTCCAGAGGTTTCCTCAAGGAGAAAGGCCCCACTTCTATGCCAAAGATAATAGAACAAAACCACTACAGTAATGTCCGCAAAAACACTACAGCAATTACTAAAGTATACAGTATAGTTTTTTTAAACTATAGTAATACTACAGTATTTATACTACTGTATAGATAAACTGTGATTACAACAGTATTCTACAGTTATGTCCGCTAAAACAATAACGTAAATACTACAGTAAAGTCCGCGAATAAACTACAATGAATATTATATTATATAAACATGGTAATAGTACAGTATTTATGTCATAGTATACTACAGTATTTTTTCATGTGGGAAGGTCACATTGCCTTGCATTAGTATAGAATGACAGCTTGGATCACTATGCTTTGTCAGTGTGAGGGAAATATGGGGGGTACAGTTTTGCATAACGGTGTCACTCCATACCTCCCAACAACAACAGCTGTGTGTGTCTGTCTGTCTGTGTGTGTTTGTGTGTGTGTGTGTGTGTGTGTGTGTCTGTGTGTGTGTGTGTGTGTGTGTGTGTCTGTGTGTGAGAGAGAGTTTAATAATAATACATTGATGCAGTGGAAACCAGATAGGCCTGTTGTTTTCCCATTCTCAGATTAAAAGCTTAGAGTCACTAGAGACCTTTTCCCTCTGTCCCTCTCTCTCACAAATGTTTTCTGTTTTATTCTGTCCCTCTCTCTCTCTCAAATGTTTTCTGTTTGTGTCTGTCCCTCTCTCTCTCTCAAATGTTTTCTGTCTGTATGTCTGTTACCCTCAATTTTTTTTCTGTCTCTCTCAACTGTTCTCTTTCCTCGTCCCTCTCTCTTTCCTTAGGCTATTTAGCTTTGTTATGCTAATTTATCTGACATTTCTCTTTTGCAGGGCTGCAATCGGTTTTAGAATGAGTTCCAAAGTGTACATCTAGGCATACAGTGTTGCAGGTACACAGGGAAATAAGTAAGAGGAAATGTCCTTGATTATGGACTTCCTATCTAAACCCTCAATGCCCTGTCTTTGACCTTCAACCTTTGACCTCTAAGCCGAGCTCTGCTGTCAAGCACCCTACTTTTCCCTGCTGCTCCCGAGTGGCGCAGTGGTCTAAGGCACGGCATCTCAGTGCAAGAAGTGTCACTACAGTCCCTGGTTCAAATCCAGGTTTGTCACATCCGGCCATGATTGGGAGTTCCATAGGGTAGTGCACAATTGGCCGGGGTAGGTCGTCGTTGTAAAAAAAAATTGTTCTTAACTGACTTGCCTAGTTAAATATAAAAATTGAGAATGAAAATTCATTTTATTCACTCAGAAACTGTTACACTTTCTTTACTGTCACATCAGAACAAACTTCTGACGCATTATCAGCCGACAGAAACAAACGTTTGGAGTTGGTTGTTTGAAGTTAAAGTAAACAAATGAAGACTACAGAGATAGAGACACACACAAGCATGCACACACAAACACACCACACACACACAATCACACCACACACAATCAAACCACACACAATCACACCACACACACTCACACAAACACACCACACACACACACAATCACACCACACACACAGACACAAACATACCACATACACAGAATCACAACACACACACACACACAAACACACCACACACACACAATCACACCACACAAACACAATCACACCACACACACACCACACACACACCACACACAAACACCCCCCCACCCACACACACACACACAAACATACCACACACACACAATCACACCACACACACAAACATACCACACACAAACACCCCACACACACACACACAAACACACCACAAACACCCACAAACACACCACACACACACACAGACACACTCACGGGTCTCGCTACCTTTAGCTGACTCATAAAAGAGTGCTGAGGACTGAGGTGGAGGACTGACTGAGGTGGGGGACTGACCGAGGTGAAATACTAAGGTGAAGGACTGACTGAGGTGGAGGACTGACTGAGGTGGATGACTGACAGGTGGAGGACTGACTGAGCTGAAGGACTGACTCAGTTGGAGGACTGACTGAGGTGAAATACTAACTAAGGTGGAGGACTGACTGAAGTGTAGGACTGACTGAGGTGGAGGACTGACTGAGCTGAAGGACTGACTCAGGTGGAGGACTGACTGAGGTGAAATACTAACTAAGGTGGAGGACTGACTGAGGTGGAGGACTGACTGAGGTGAAGGACTGACTCAGGTGGAGGACTGACTGAGGTGAAATACTAACTAAGGTGGAGGACTGACTGAGGTGGAGGACTGACTGAGGTGGATGACTGACTGAGGTGAAGGACTGACAGGTGGAGGACTGACTGAGCTGAAGGACTGACTCAGGTGGAGGACTGACTGAGGTGAAATACTAACTAAGGTGTAGGACTGACTGAGGTGGAGGACTGACTGAGGTGAAGGACTGACTGAGGTGAAATACTAACTAAGGTGGAGGACTGACTGAGGTGGAGGACTGATTGACTGCCTATGGGTTGTCATTGGGTTTCTTCTCAGCTTCAGTGTTCTTTGTTTGTTTTTTTCGAGCTTTGTAAGTCGATGATCTGATGATGTTGACTGACAACTCATGATATGACAGCATTTTTAAAGTTCAGTTGTCTCGGACCTGGTTTGTGTGTGTGTCCCTTCCTCTCTCTGTCAAAGTCTAGCAGTGGGTTACTCTGGCTTGTCATGTTTAGAGTTTTAGATTCACATGATGCATGATGTTTAAACAGCTTGCTGAGTGCTTTGGTGGGTCTGACAATGTCAATAAGTTCTACAGTAACTCTGTGTGTGTGTGTGTGTGTGTGTGTGTGTGTGTGTGTGTGTGTGTGTGTGTGTGTGTGTGTGTGTGTGTGTGTGTGTGTGTGTGTGTGTGTGTGTGTGTGTGTCCCGTCATTTCTCTGTCAAGGTCTAGCAGTAGGTTACTCTGGCTTGTTATGTTTAGATTTTTAGATTTACATGGCGCATGATGTTTAAACAGCTTGATAAGTGCTTTGGGGGGTCTGACAATGTCAATCATTTATACAGTAACTTACACATATCACTTTTCTAATCTGAAACAGAACAATACCCTTTACTCTGATATGCTTTTGAGTGCTATGGAGTGGATGGTTATCCATTTGTTTCAGGCTGTGTTTGCAGAATCAGCAACGGAGTGGGTTATTATTGAAGAAAATTATATAACTGCGGGACACAACAAATGTGATTTGCTGTAGTCTGACAACACCTTTAAGATGTATGTATTGGATCCATCCCCCTGGGAATGAAAACTAAACTGCATGAAGAAAGGATGAGTGAGTACAGATGTAGGTTCTTCATTTGAGCCAGTTTGCTACAGCAGGAAAAGAATCCTGCAGCAACAGGAAATGTGAATTATTATGTGGATTTTAATTAATGGAAATGTTTGTAGGGTTTGATAATTTTTTTGTAAGGGAACATCAAGTCGCAAATTGTGGAAATTACAAACTTCAGAAGCATTTTTACACCTCAAATACATTACAAGTTTTTAATTTCCTGCATTGCGGGAAAGTTATCCTGCAACAGGGTGATTAAATTAAGATCCTACATTTGTACATCCCTATTTCCCAGCTCCAGGCGTGGGATCCGTGGGGGAATGCCGCCCCATACCATTTTAATCACATGCACATATTTCTGCTTGTAAATAAAACATGCACTCATAGTGATGTAATTAGAAGGATTTATGGAGAAGAGACATTGAATAATTTAGTAGCATCATTACACAGATTATATTTATAAACTCACTTTGTTATATTCACCTAGATCCATTATTATATCAATTTTTTTATTTAACTAGGCAAGTCAACAAGGACAAATTCTTACTTACAATGACAGCCTACCCCAGCAAAACCCTAACCTGGACAACACTGGGCCAATTGTGCACCCCCCTATGGGACTCTCGATCACAACTGGTTTGTGATACAGCCTGGAATTGAACCAGGGTCTGTAGTGACACCTCTAGCACTGAGATGATGTGCCTAAGACCTCTGCGCCACTCGAGAGCCCCAAAATGTTTTTCCCCCTCTCTCCTTGGAAACACACAGATTAATTATATTAATATATGTTGTATTAAACATATTGGTTCAAGGTCTCCGTGTGTGAAGCCTACAATGGCACGTGTTGCACGCATTATATCTCCATAGAGTACAGTTAGAGGGCAATGCTGCTGCTCACAGCCAACTTGGATGATCCATACTAGGGTAGTTTGACTCTGGTTCTCAAGGGCCACAGAGTACACATTTGTCGACAACTCCAAACTTCTTCAACCTTGACTTGGAATCAGACAGCATTTGAACAGGTGTGTGAAATCTCTGTCCTATCAATAACAATGATTGGTCAATGAAGTAACAGGAGGAACTTAGAACCGACAGGGACTGCATCCCTCGAGGATTGGAACGGTACTCCTCGTATTTTAATGTAAGGATATATTCTATCAAAAGTTGTACTCTTTCCAATTTCTCTGTATGATGATAATATTATCTCTGCAGAGTCAATTGCATTACTTTCGTACACAAACTCCTGGCCACATTTTGACGCTTCATTTCCGTCTGTTTGAAGACATCTCTTTAAAAGGAAACGCCAATGCAAAGTGTTGAAACCTGAACTAGATTTTCACTCGTTTAATGTGCATTGCGGTAATGTGCTTATCGCTTTCCATACACAATCATTGTGGTGAAGGTGAATACCTGAGAGAGACCATTTTTGTTTGGCCTAAGTCTCTCTCTCTCTCTCTCTTGCTGCCAGACAAACAAAACAAGTGTTTATTCATTATCAACCCAGCAGTGTATTTTCCGGGTACTGAGTTCACTCCCCTCAGTAAGTGTCTTAAACACTCCTTTCCTATATGAACCCATAATGAGTGTCATATTGAGGGTGGAATTAGAAGCCAGTGTCTACATGAATAGTCTCTCTCCCTCCCTGCGTTATCTCCGGTCCAGCCGGAGCCTAGCTACAGTATATGCAAAAGGGAAGCATATGGTAAGCTTCTTAAGGGGATTTCTTAGTCTGTACGGCCTCCAAAAAACAAATACAGAGAACAGAGTTTATAGACACATGTAAAGGCCTAAGACAAAAAAAATAGGCCAATATATATTTGAATGAAAAGGATGGTGAGGGAGAGAGAGAGGGCGAGGGTGAGGCAGAAAGAGGGAGAGATAGGGAAAGAGAGAGGGGGAGAGAGAAAGAGGTGAAGAGAAAGAGGGGGAGAGAAAGGGAGAAAGAGAGGGAGAGAGGGAGAGAGGGAGGGACAGGAGAGCGAGGGAGAGATAGATGAGTGCTAATGAATGTGTTAGTCATTGCAGACTCCTTCAGTCAGCTTCTGCTGCTGATCCAAGGTCAGTCACTAGGCACAGTTTTGATTTACATTTGGTTGAATTATCAACTAATGTGAATTCAACATTAAATCAACAAAAAATGTTTCCTTGTCATTGGATTTATGTTAAAAGTATGGTGCAAAAAAGACAGATTTTTGCAAATCCAATCAGTTTTCCATGTTTTTTGTTGTTGATTCAACCAGTTGTTGCCCAGTGGGTAGTGTCACTGGGGTTTCACTTCTTGTTTTGTTTCAGTTCAATGATTATTCATTAGTAGTGTAGAACCATCACTTTCATCCCCTATTCATGTGCTACTTGAAGGTATGAGTCTCTGAACTATCCAACTCAGGAACAATGATGAGTTTCCCACTCTTATTAACCAGTTGGAAGCTCATTATGAAACTCTGAAATAAGATGCATCCAGGAACTTTTCTTTGTCCCAACTTTCTCAGCATCCGATAAGGCAGATAGCACATTAATGGAGCGTTTTCAATATAACAAATCGCCCCAAAAAACTGTTCGTATTATGGTAAGTTACAGTGAAGTCCTGTTCAGCTCAGTAACTCACAGGGACTGGATGTGGAGGTCAGTGGTACCAATGGCATTAACTCACTCCAGAGTCCAGCCAGGAGTAAAATAGCTCTGGGGTTAGTTCCAGAGAGCTTTAACTCACTCCAGAGTCCAGCCAGGAGTAAAATAGCTCCGGGGTTAGTTCCAGAGAGCTTTAACTCACTCCAGAGTCCAGCCAGGAGTAAAACAGCTCTGGGGTTAGTTCCAGAGAGCTTTAACTCACTACTACCAATAGGATTTTTTTTTTTAGATCAGGCATGAGATCATTCCCAGAGACTCCACCACCGACACCCTGACCCGTTTCCTTCCTGTTGGACTGGCTGTGTCGAGTCAGCAAATCAAACAACTCAATGGCGTGCTTCACTTTACAGTATGGGCAAAGTGATGATCCACCACAAATTAAACTGTGTGTGTGTGTGTGTGTTAGTTTTATGCATTCACAATTGGAAATGCAGGGAGACTTTTGTACCAGCCCAGCACTAACTCACCCGATTCCAGTAATGGTGGGCAGTAAATTATTGTCATCAACTGTTAGTGCCTGTAGTTCATTTGGACGATGCTTAATGACCATTAGTGTAAAGAATGGAAAAGAAAGTTTTGCATGTCAACTTGTTGGTCTAGTACATGTAGCATGTTGAGTACTTCAGTCAGGGTTGGATAAGCAACTTTCATATGTACAGTGCATTCGGAACATATTCAGACCCCTTTACATTTTCCACATTTTGTTACAGCCTTATTTTAAAATGGATGAAATAGTTTTTTCCCCTCATCAATCTACACACAATTCCTCATAATGACAAAGCAAAAATAGTTTTTGCTAATAAAAAAATTACTTTGGCAGCGATTACAGCCTTGAGTCTTCTCGGGTATGACGCTTGGCACATCTGTATTTGCGGAGTTTATCCCATTCTTCTCTGCAAATCCTCTCAAGGTCTGTCAGGTTGGATGGGGAGCGTCGCTGCACAGATATTTTCAGGTCTCTCCAGAGATGTTCGACCGGGCTCTGGCTGGGCCACTCAAGGTGTTATAGATTTTATGGTGATGACTAAATGTTTGTACACCTAAGAATATTCCATTCTGAAAATGTATGAGATAGAGATAGGGTTATAAGACAAAATGGTAGTCCAATTAATGTGTGTGTCTAGAAATGAATATTGTGGAGAATGGAACAGGTTGAAATGACTTCATTTAGGGAGTATCTGGGAGAACAAAGAATTCTTTGATTCTACTAGACACATGCGAGAGGCTCCTGTCCTTGAAGACAGGAGGGATAGTTAAAGAACCGCCCAAGTTTGACTTATGTTGCAAAGATTGTGATAAGGAATGAATGGGTACTGTGGGAAGACACTATTTTCTTGGAAATGGTGGGGCCTTTGTATCTTTGTATTTCAACATTGTACCATATAAAAGACTGTGTACACCTTTTAGAGCCCAGAGCTCTCCCGTGAATAAATAATCTACATTTGACCATTATAGATTGTTTGTCTCATTTCAACCAGTATCTTACAAATACTGGGTAACAGACAGAGTTTGTTTAATTGAAGTTCAGTTTATGAACATTGAGAACAAAATTTCTATAACAATTTGGTCCTTTCGAGCTGGATCTCAATACCTGTTTCTGTCTAGTTCCAGTGGACACCGAAAACCGTGCACGGGCAGATCAGAGATCCGTGAAATAAAGACCTGACCTCTGAATTGAGGTTTTATTCAGGCCGGTGGGAGACAGGAACACGACAGAGACAGTGACGAGATCCAACCGACATTGCTTTTCCCAGTCTGCAAGACAGGTCTGTAAGGTCTTTATTCACGGATTTATTTTGGGTGGAATGGTTTGGGATATCTTAATTGGGATATCTTAATTTGGATTTTAAAATGTTTAAAATTGAGCAAAAATAAGAGCTTAATATAGTATAATTAGAGACCCATAGGGTGTGGGAAAGTAGCCAGCGTCAGTTAACTTTAAATGATGGATCCAGACTTGGTGTCAGACTTGGTGTCCCCCGTTATCAGGTCCGAAACGACCTGAGGTAAGGCGCTGCCATAAATAAAACTAGTAAACGCTTAATGTATCCGGCCTTAAGTGGTGGCCACGCAGTTATTAACGCAGGAACTTAAGTTATCCGGCCTTAGGTGGTGGCCACACGGGCTATTAAAGTCCAAAAAAGGAGGAGAGGGAATCCTAAAATAGAGATGAGAGATAGAAGATATTAACGACAATATGTCCCAAGCAACAACAGAAAAATAGGCGGTTAACTAGGGCTTTAATGACCCCTGGAAAATAGCTTATAGTTGTATACGGGTGAGATCTAATGTCCAATTGAAAGGTTCCTCTATAGATAAAGTTTCCAGACCGGAGAATCCCACAAGGTATAATACATATCACATAGGCGGTGGGAATATACATAGAACCATAATTAGAGTAATTTGATAACGTTAGGTACCACACACATAGTTCATGGAGACCTATTATAGATACACATATATTGGGAACATAGATGGTCAGCCTAGCACACACATAGGGGGTAGTAACATACACATTACGTGTGAAACACATAGAAAGGTTTTATTATTAACAATGGGCAGTAAATCTTCAAAAGAGGTTCCCGAATTTACGGGAGATGAGCGCTATATGGAGTTAAAAGATAAAAGAAACATTTATTTTGGTCCAAAATGTATCTAGAAATATGGATTTGATAGACATCTAGATGTAGAAAAGCTAGAATTAAGTTTAAAAGAAAAGGTAGAACCAAGCCAGATATGGATAGTACAGATCAGATTGCCAGTTCTCTCGGCGCTCCGGAGACAGGCAAGAAAGGGAGAGAATTCTGGGAACAAAGGTTCCACCGGTGTAGGTGAGAAAGGAAGAAAAGGAGAATTTAAATGTCACAATTGCCGGAAGAAAGGACATTTTGCTAAGGACTGTGAGAAACCCTGCGAGGTAGGTGGGAGGACAGGGCATACATCACGGTACTGTAGAAAGAAAAGAACACAGCCCAGACAGAAAAGCAGGGAATTATTATGAATATCACAGTACAATGATGGGTTTTGGTAGTTTTTGTAAAACCATGGAGTTGCTAAAAGAAGTGCACATAAATTCTACCAATTCGTCGTGAATAAATAACCAGCAAAGAGCCTAACTAACTTTGCGAGGTGAGTAAATTGAAGATTTTCTTGTATCTAGAAATAACGTTAGCTAAATGAGTTAGCCACGATTAGCTTAGGTGTTTGACCGCCGTGTGGGAAAAATAGTACGAATTATGATTTAGAAAGTTTGAATTAACTAGTTCATTAGTTAACTAGTTCATTAAGTTTAAAATGGATAATAACTTTGTATTTCGCCACATTCGAACCATCGCTAAAAGTTTAGATTTGACGTTCAATCTTGATAAAATATTATGTTATGTGGTAGAGCAGAAACACGAGGAGTTATGGCTTTGGTAAAGTACTAAGAACCATGCGACTCAAGAAAAACTTCAGTCTCTGTTTTTCTAATTCGGAATAAATGCATAAGTATTGAGACATGGGGAGGAGGATATAATAACTAATTAAAGTGTCCTCCCTGTAAAAAGCAGAAATAGGTAACAAACTGGTAACAAACGTTAGCAAAAAGAGAGGTGGTTGGAAGCAAGTAATTAGTGGGATGTTTAAAAGTAAAGGTATGAATAAAACATTACTATTGTTTGACAATCAAGCTGATAAGGCAGCACCAACTTTTTGAAGGTCCAACAGTTGTTACTAATAGTTTTGCATTTGACTAAACTAATGCAAAGGTTAAACTGATAGGATTACTGGAAAGGGCCTCTGGGATTGGTTAGTTTAAAGTAAGGTCAATTCCACTTAATGGAAAACTATTATATGAGGTTTGAATATAGTCAAAGTCAAAGTCACCATTATTAGTCAGTTGTACAACCGAATGCCTTCAACCGAAATGTTTCTTCCGCATTTAACCCAACCCCTCTGAATCAGAGAGGTGCGGGGGGCTGCCTTAATCGACATCCACGTCTTCGGCGCCCGGGGAACAGTGGGTTAACTGCCTTGTTCAGGGGCAGAACGACAGATTTTTTCCTTGTCAGCTCGGGGATTCGAACTTGCAACCCTCCGGTTACAAGTCCCTCCGGTTACAAGTCCAACGCTCTAACCACTAGGCTACCTGCCACCCTAGTGCTTGCTTTCAGGAAAAATGGAAGTCAAATACGTATGTATGTGTGTTCATTAAGGGAGACAATAGATAATGGTTAACAGAAATAATCTACTGTATAATAGCTATCAAATTGGTCTATTGGAAATTGGGATAACAAAGTGTTTGTACATGATTATGGCAGTGAGAGACCAACCTACAATACCGTGTGTGATGTGAATGGGTGTAGAAACAATCAATGAGATTGCGAACGTCTCACTGGGGTGTGGGATTTAATTTGTATAGAACTGTTTTGTAAATCCCTGAATAGTTGAACAATTCCTGGTGAAAACTGTTCACTTTCACTAGAAATTGGGGGGAAAAACAAAACCCAGGAGAATTTCATTTAATTTTTTTTTTACAAAAATAAACTTTTTTGTGAGAAACACTATTTTCTATCCAAATTGTACTATTACTTTAGGAAGATTATTATTATCTCCTTAGGAAATTATATGGATAGTGTTTGGGGAATAGAGCCTTGTTCAGTCTGCATAAAGGAGTAGAGAGAGAGTTTTGGGCTGAACACACACGTGTGTTAGAACATGCAGTAAGACAACCATCAGGATTACTCTGGGGCAGTGGCGAGTATATGGGGTGAAAGGGGTAGGCGCCCATCGCCAGACAGTGTAGGTGAGGAGGATAAGATAGATACTGAATTACTAGGTATTTGAGTTAGCTACAGTAGATTTGGCTCTAGCACAGGAACAGAAACCATTTTTAACATTGTTCTGACTCATGAGGCTTCAGAGGGGGAAGCAATGGTACCGGTGCTGATTTCCAAGTTGAGTCCCGTTAACCTATTGGGAAGGGCTGTGATGACACTTTTGAATATAGCTGTACCACCTACTGAAAGGGGCATGAAGGCCCACATAGTTAAGAACAACATGGTCATCTGTGGGGACAGCGAACCTTGTTGCTGGTATAGTCAGGACTTAGTCAGAACGGTGGGAGAGTATGGGTTATTGGGTTCAAAGGGAAAGAAGATTGATGACTGGGTATCCGTGGAGGGAGGGGTTGCGCACAGCCCATCCGCAGACAGATACCGTAGGAAGTTTTGTTTGGCATTCCCTAGATATGACTGTTCGTTTACTCAGACTGTGGACTTTAGGGAGGGGGTCATGACATCAGCTTTGACCTAGAAACATGGGGGAAGAAGGATAAGCCAGTGGCTTGTATTATATTGTTAAATATGCCAAATCTAACAATTGAGCGAAGTACTACTTTGAACCCCTCTACTTTAATCCCAATAGCCACTGATGGGTGCCCCCATGACTGTGTGGTGGAGACGGAGAAAGTAGTTCTCCCCAGACCAGATCTAATTGATTTGCCTTTGCCAGATGCTGAAATTACTATGTTTATAGATGAGTCTTCAAGGTAGAACTCAGATGTTTCGAATACAACTGGGTATGATGTTGCTACTCTTACTAAAAACTTAGAGGCTGAATCACAACCTAGTTTGTCATGATTTCTCCATTCTTAGATATGGTAGAGCCATTTTTAGATATGGTAGTGTTTTGATACAGGGGCAGAGCCTTGTATCAACAGGAGGGATATGATAGAGATGATTGTTAGATATGGTAGAGATTGTTGGACAACACAAATTACTTAATACATTTTTTTGTTAATACAATATTATAGAATGCATGAATTATATGATTAAAAGTAGGTTAAGATAGACACACCTGAGTAGAAAATTAAATTTGGTACAATGTCTACTAATAGTATTAATGAGATATTCGGATAACCCCAGACGAGGGATTATCTCCATTTGAGAAAGGATTTGGTAGACCTTTTAGAATGAGAGTTAGGAAGATAGTAGCAGATCACATGAGAAGTTGTTTGCTAACCACACCTGTATGTCAGAGATTTTATGCCCAACAGAAGAACTACAGAAGGAGGTGAGCCATACGACCCAGCCTGGTGACTGGGTGTGGGCACAGTCTCTGGAGAAAAAGGACAGGAAGCAGCCCCGTTGGGAAGGTCCCTACCAGGTTATGATGGTCACAGCCTTTGCCATTAGAATATCAGAAAGAGCAACCTGGGTCAACGTTACCCACTGCAGAAAGGTAGGAACACATACAAACACCGGGGAGCACACACAGAGTTAAAGAGCAGAACTGGACCAATAGGGTCTGGGGGTCACCTCTGTTAACGAAGATTTCCTACCCCGACCTATCATCACTGTAGTGTGTTCACTAGAGGTGTGAGTATGGGGTGGTACCTAGCAGATTGGTTAAGGGCAGGAGAGGGTTGGCGGTTTTTGGGATATGGGGTACCTTGAGCTGCATCATAGTTTTGATTATCTTTTTTATAAATCCTGATTCAACACCTCTAGTATAAATCATATGTCGCTGACAGGTTTATGAAGTAAAAGACTAGTTATATAATACCCGACCCCTCATGAATAAGAAGGATATAAAGAAGGAGTCCAAATAGGTGATGATGTGAGATTTAAGGTAAATATTAAACATTTCCCTAATAGAGCAGGAATATGGGTGCATAATACATTGTTTCTGTTTGGGACCCACTTCATCTTGTCCCTGGCCTAGGTAATTAAACATACTTGGGGACCGGGGTATGTGAACGGAAAGTGATCTCGATGGAGTTTTAAACAAAGTTTGGATATTAATGACTGTAGTGTAGATGTAGCAGTAACCCTCCAAAAAGTCACAGAAACAGACACGGAATGAAGGTATTGGGCTTACACTGATGATTATGGACACAATGTTTCCTGTTCATTAATCCAGTCGGTGGAGACCAACTTCACGAAAGACCCAGGTCTTGTAATGGATCTCAATAGATGTCTGTCAATGTGACTGATTTGGGTTCAGAAGTATAGGAGAAAATTCTCAACCTTACAGATTCTATAACTGATGTGTGGTGGGCTTGTACCAATAAAGGAGGCTTCTGACAGGCATTACCTAAAGGGTGGAGGGGCACTTGTGTTCTGGTATTATTGGTCCAACCAGTTAGGATTAGACATCAGAGACCAGTTCTGGACGGGATAACTAGAAAAAGGAGAAATATAGGTTCTAATGTAGGCAGTTCTATTTGGATGGATGTCATAGGTATCGCCAGAGAAGTTCCAGATGAGTATAAAACTATGACTCAGATTGGGGAGGGTTTTATCACTACGTTCTTCTGGTGGTTAATGATAACTAAAAATGTTGATTGGATCAATTATATGTATTATAATAAACAAGGATTTGTGAATAAGACTAGAGATGCAGTGATGGGAATCTCTAAACTATTATCCGCCACCTCCCTCATGACCTGGCAAAATAGGTTGGCTCTAGATGTGTTATTGGCTGAAAGGGTGGCGTCTGCAGAAGGGTGGGGGAATAATGTGCTGTACCTTCTTCCCCAATAACATAGCTCCAGCTCTGACGAGTTGGTTTGACAATATGTTTGGACAATGGAAAAATGTAATGATTACTGTGTTGTGGGCTACTTTATCTGTATGACTGTGTTAGTACTTTGTGGGTGTTGTGTGATTCCGTGTGTGAGAGGTTTAATTTCCAGGACTCTGGAGAAATCAATGACACAACAGATGGTGGGATACGGACCAATTCCGAGCTCTGACCAGGGGAATGATGAATACATGCCTCATGACCCTCTAGATGGCTCCAGTTCCTTTACTCATGAGGAACCCATGTTTGATGAGACAACTTTCAATGTTTAGATTAGACCTTAAATGTTATGCTGTTTCTTTTCATGAAGATCATAATGAAAATCCTAACCAGAAGAGTTATGATTGGATATAGGCCTAGAACAGTAATTGATGAGGACCAGATGTAAATACATGTATTGGTTTTATATAATCGTTTTGGTGTCATTATTAATTCTAATCAATATAGATGGGTGATTGTGTGTAAAAATGTAGTCAATAGGGTGGATTGTTATAGAATTTATGGTGATGACTAAATGTTTGTACGTCTAAGAATATTCCATTCTGAAAATGTATGAGATAGAGATAAGGTTATAAGACAAAATGGTAGTCCAATTAATGTGTGTGTCTAGAAATGAATATTGTGGAGAATGGAACAGGTTGAAATGACTTCATTTAGGGAGTATCTGGGAGAACAAAGAATTCTTTGATTCTACCAGACACATGCGAGAGGCTCCTGTCCTTGAAGACAGGAGGGATAGTTAAAGAACCGCCCAAGTTTGACTTATGTTGCAAAGATTGTGATAAGGAATGAATGGGTACTGTGGGAAGACACTATTTTCTTGGAAATGGTGGGGCCTTTGTATCTTTGTATTTCAACATTGTACCATATAAAAGACTGTGTACACCTTTTAGAGCCCAGAGCTCTCCCGTGAATAAATAATCTACATTTGACCATTATAGATTGGGCCTCTGTTTGTCTCATTTCAACCAGTATCTTACAAATACTGGGTAACAGACGGAGTTTGTTTAATTGAAGTTCAGTTTATGAACATTGAGAACAAAATTTCTATAACACAAGGACATTCAGAGACTTGTCCCGAATCCACTCCTGCTTTGTCTTGGCTGTGTGCTTAGGGTCGTTGTCTTGTTGGAAGGTGAACCTTCACCCCAGTCTGAGGTTCTGAGTGCTCTGGAGCAGGTTTTCATCTTTGTACTTTGCTCCGTTAATCTTTCCCTCAATCCTGACTAGTCTCCCAGTTCTTGCAGCTGAAAAACATCCCCACAGCATGATGCTGCCACCACCATGCTTCACCATAGGGATGATGCCAGGTTTCTTCCAAACGTGACATTTGGCATTCAGGCCAAAGTGTTCAATATTGGTTTCATCAGACCAGAAAATCATGTTTCTCATGGTGTGAGAGTTTTTGATGTGCCTTTTGACAAACTCCAAGCGAGCTGTCATGCGCCTTTTACTGAGGAGTGGCTTCCTTCTGGACACTCTACCATAAAGGCCTGATTGGTGGAGTGCTGCAGAGATGGTTGTCCTTCTGGAAGGTTCTCCCACCTCCACAGAGGAACTCTGGAGCTCTGTCAGAGTGACCATCAGGTTCTTTGTCACCTCCCTGACCAAGGCCCTTCTTCCCCGATTGCTGAGTTTGGCCGGGCTGCCAGCTCTAGGAAGAGTCTTGGTGGTTCCAAACTTCTTCCATTTAAGAATGATGGAGGCCCCTGTGTTCTTGGGGACCTTCAATGCTGCATAAATGTTTTAGTACCCTTTCCCTGATCTGTGCCTCGGCACAATCCTATCTCTGTGCTCTACGGATAATTCCTTTGACCTCACGGCTTGGTTTTTGCTTTGACATGCACTGTCAACTGTGGGACCTTATATAGACAGGTCTGTGCCTTTCCAAGTCATGTCCAATCAATTCAATTTATCACAGGTGGACACCAATCAAGTTGTAGAAACATCTCAAGGATGATCGATGAACACAGGATGCACCTGTGCTCATAGCAAAGGGTCTGAATACTTATATAAATAAGGTATTTCTGTTGTTTATTTTTAATACATTTGCACCAATTTCTAAAAACCTGTTTTTGCTTTGTCATTATGGGGTATTGTGTGTAGATTGATGAGGAAAAAATTGTATTGAATCCATTTTAGAATAAGGCTGTAACGTAACAAAATGTGGAAAAAGTCAAGGGGTCTGAATACTTTCCGTATGCACTGTAGATGCTACCTAAGCAGCCATACTGTGTTTCTTTCTGTTGCCACCTCTGTGATCATCTCTCCCAGGGCTGTTAGCTTTCATTGCAGGTACGGGAGACGGGAGAGGTGGCTCATTGACTCCAACGGTTTCCTCGTTATTAATTTAGCATGTTGCTGAGCGGTTTGGAAGGAGAGTGGTGACACCTTCTCCAGGGTTCTGGCCAGCAGCGTTTCACTCTATTAAACGCTGTCCGGGGGCATCATTTATTAACATGATCCACCAGATGGATGATGGGGGAGAGGGAGGAAAGTAGAGGAAAGGGAGGAGGGGGAGAGGGAGGCAGGGAGAGGAGAGAGGGAGGAGGGGGAGAGGGAGGCAGGGAGAGTAAAGAGAGGAGGGGGAGATGGAGGCAGGGAGAGGAGAGGGAGGAGGGGGAGATGGAGGCAGGGAGAGGAGGGGATGAGGGGAGAGGGAGGCAGGGAGAGGAGAGGAGAGGGAGGAGGGGGAGA
Organism: Brachymystax lenok tsinlingensis; assembly: GCA_030435695.1. Lineage (NCBI taxonomy): Eukaryota > Metazoa > Chordata > Actinopteri > Salmoniformes > Salmonidae > Brachymystax > Brachymystax lenok. The sequence goes on from CM059816.1 coordinate 30,283,780, forward strand.
GGGGAGAGGAGAGGAAAGGGGTGGGGGGACTAAAGGTTTTGCTGGGCTGCCTGTCATCATACTGTCCGGGGTTTTAGTTACTCTACTGTGATTGCTGCCAAAAGACTGTTTGTTTCAGAGTGTAATTTTTTATAGATGTTTGGCATCATTTGAGAGCCAACTCAACTCACTATTGGCTTTGAAAATTCTGCAGCTCAGACTTTCTCTCACCCTTTCTCTCTCCATCCCTCCCCTCTCCTCCCTTCACAGCCCTGCCTTCTCTAACAGCACTTAGTAGATGGACCTAACAGACTTCCCTGTGTCTTATTGTGATAAAAACACTTTAATGACAGCTCGGTCTTGTAGCTCCATCCACTTTTATGTGTCAGCCGGTTAGGTCCTAGGGTTTGGTTAGGTCCTGGGGGCCAAGTAGGTCCTGGGGTGTGGTTAGGTCCTGGGGCTCAGTTAAGTCCCATGGGGTCTGGTTAGGTCCTTGGGTCGCATTACATATGTCTGAAAAGCCCAGGTGCATCATCAGGGTTGTCTCATTCAGTCTGACCTCCCGGGGTCAAGTAAGCTAGGTCCATCTACTAAGTGCTGCCTGTCTTCCCAGTCGCCAACTTGGTGTTTGAACTGCTGAATGCTCATAATTTGCAGATGATTGTTGACAAATCAAACAGGATTAAAGGTCATGGCAATTTGTGACTGTTGTTTTTTTGGTAATCAGTGGCTGTATTGAAGGGAGAGTGTTTTTTCCTCTCCTAGGCAATCAGCAATTAATACTGGGGAGGTGTGCTCTTCCCCTCTGCAAGGCCATTAGAAATGAGTGTTAGTACTTCAGTCTCCCCTGTATTCTCAGCAGCAGCTGTAAGCAGTGGTCTCGTCACAAAACTAAGATCGTCGCCGAAACAAAAACGATTCTGCCAGTTGTTGGAGGAAAGAAAGAGATGAAGGCTCCACACCACTCTCTCACTTGAGTATCTTAATTAGTTATCATTTTGCTCTTTTGTAGCTTTGGCAACTATGTGTGTGTTGTCTAAACCTGTTCGCTCCTCTCCCTGTAGGCTTTACAGACGCTCCCCATCCCTTGGTTGCAAGCCTTCTAATAAATGTACCTTGCGCGCACAACCCATGTGGAATTCCGGGTCTCTGGCAATGTTTGGAACTGCTGATCTGCGGTCCAGAACGCAGAGTTCATCTCAGCCTATGTTGCCCTTCAGTCCCTTGACTTTTTGGCCCTGATGGAACATGGATCACCCCAGAGAACACTGCTACTCCAGCTGCTCTCTCTTCATCTGACTACGTTTTTTCTCAGTCTGAGACCATCTGGTCATTGCGGTGTTGGCACAGGTCTACTCATTTCTCCTAAGTGAAGATTTTTATTTTCTTCCTCACTCACCTGCCCATCTCCTCATTTTATTAGCATGTTGTCACTGTCACTTGTACACAAGAGCTTAACAATGTTGTCAACTATCTCCCACCAGGTGCCCTTAGAGTAGTGCTGAGCGATTAACCAAAATTACCTCTTTTTTTTCTCTCTGGTTATTGAACAACTAATTGACAGAAGTCGGTTGAATTATTTGAATTCCATTTCACTCTGTTTTTTTCTGTGAGCTCAATGTGCACATTGCAGAGCTTTTCTAGCTTCTCTAGTTGTAGTTTCCAACAGGCCAATATTCTACATAATTTAGCGCATAAAACGTGGTAATTAACTACAATGACCATAATCCATTGAACATCTACTTACGCCTGATTTGGAAGAGAGAAGAATGTGTGATCTTGAGGGGCAGGGTTGGGGAGTAACGGAATACATGTAATCCATTACATTAAGGGATTACATTTTTTAAAACTGTAATCCGTTACGTTACCAGCAAAAATATTGTAATCAGATTACAGATACTTTTGAAAAACAAGATGATTACTACGAGGATTACTTTTACATTCAGAAAGGATGTTTGCAGAAAGAAGTCTTTGACACTTCTGTTTTCTCAATGACATTCAAATCAGCATTGAAAAAAGGTGCAAGTTTAAGTTTGTTCAACGTGAGCGAGTCTGACCAAAAGTCAGAGACCACTATGATGACACACCAAATGCGTTTGATGGATCGCAGGAAAAGAGCAGGAAAAGGCTTTTGTAGGCTACAGTCCAAGCTAAAAAATTATCCAAAGGCCTAATGGACACACGCTCAAACTCACACACTTTGATAGACTTAAAGGGGCAATCTGTAGTTGCTACATCCATTTTTGGATTTGAAAAATTATGTGTATATATATATATATATATATATATATATATATATATATATATATATATATATATATATATATACACACTACCGTTCGGGGTCACTTAGAAATGTCCTTGTTTTTGAAAGAAAAGCAAATTTTTTGTCCATTAAAAAAACTTCAAATTGATCAGAAATACAGTGTAGACATTGTTAATGTTGTAATTGACTATTGTAGCTGGAAACACCTGATTTCTAAAGGAATATCTACATAGGTATACAGAGGCCCATTATCAGCAACCATCACTCCTGTGGTCCAATGGCACGGTGTGTGTTAGCTAATAAACAGATGCCTCACAAGTCCTCAACTGGCAGATTGTTTTGCGGGTACTACTCAATTTAAGCTGCCAGTTGAGGACTTGTGAGGCGTCTGTTTCTCAAACTAGACACTAATGTACTTGTCCTCTTGCTCAGTTGTGCACCGGGGCCTCCCACTCCTCTTTCTATTCAGGTTAGAGCCAGTTTGTGCTGTTCAGTGAATGGAGTAGTACACAGCGTTGTACGAGATCTTCAGCTTCTTGTCAATTTCTCGCATGGAATAATAGAACAAGAATAGACTGATGAGTTTCAGAAGAAGGGTCTTTGTTTCTGGCCATTTTGAGCCTGTAATCGAACCCACAAATGCTCCAGATACTCAACTAGTCTAAAGAAGGCCAGTTTTATTGCTTCTTTAATCAGTACAACAGTTCTCAGCTGTGCTAACATAATTGCAAAAGGGTTTTCTAAAGATCAATTAGCCTTAATAAAATGATAAACTTGGAATAGCTAACACAACGTGCCATTGGAACACAGGAGGGATGGTTGCTGATAATGGGCCTCTGTACGCCTATGTAGATATTCCATAAGAAATCTGCCGTTTCCAGCTACAATAATCATTTACAACATTAGCAATGTCTACACTGTAATTCTGATCAATTTGATGTTAATGGAAAAAATGTCTGAGTGATCCCAAACCTTTGAACGGCAGTGTATATATATCCATTGATTGTTGAAGAATATAACTTATAAATGCCTCATGAGCTTAGTTCAACTGTCATACTCCACGAGAACCCAAAATATAAGCTTGTTTTACTCCAATGTTTGTAGACATTGTAAATGTAAACAAACACAGTATAGCCTCATAACATGGTTAACACAATCATTTTGATATCATGGATGGTCAGTCCTTGCATCCATAGCTCTGTCTATTAATCTGAGTGGTTACCTTTCTCCAGGCCCATCCCTCAGCTTTCTCCAGGCCCATCTGTGGATTTGCCCTTTAAACAGCTGCGTATTATCACGATATCAAAGTGTCACCAATAAAAAGTTAAACAATAGGCCTATTGCAAATACAGCATATGGCATTCGTTTTCCACATTTAAATAGCACTTTTCAGTAGTGGTCAAAGCATGCCATTCCATGAGAGCAGCATTTATTTTTCAACTCGAATCAATGAGCCCAATCAGTCCTTCATGACAACATAAACAACAGAGTAGGGCTGGCTAATTAGTCCTCAGTTTTGGGGTTATTCTCAGGTAAACAATTTGGCTAATCTATACTTCCATATTTCCAAATCCTATTCTTGAAGATCAAAGGGTATAACATTTATTGGAATGACTGGAATTCTGATAGCCTTTGGTTTTTAAAGTAACGATTTAATTTAATCGCATTATCATATGTAGTAGAAAGTGTTGGGTTAGAAGAATCCTACATACTGTAACCAACCCATAAAGTTAAATGTAACATCCATATATAGCCAGCTATGTAAATTTGAACATTGATTTATCCTGCAATAGATGTTGTTCAATTGGTAACATACAATTTCGTCTTCCAATGCCTCTTAAGGGAAAGTAATCTAAAAGTAATTACCTTACTGAGTTTGGGTAATCCAAAAGTTACTGATTACAATTTTGGACAGGTAACTAGTAACTGTAACGGATTACATTTAGAAACTAACCCTACCCAAACTTGGTGAGGGATTTATAGAGCAGCTGTTGCTTAGCGAGGTATCTCTACTTGAAAATACATGATGTAAGTGATTGATAGTTGGTATTCAACAGTCTTAAAAGTATGCCTTATTCACTTTGAAGAACTACAAAATGTAGATTTTGTCCAGACAGCATTGGCAGCAGCTCTACAGAGATGAGATGCTGACTTGGAATTAAATAATAAAGTCATCAAATAAAACAAGTTTACTATACACAACTAAATATAATGGGAATAAATGATGGTTAATAAGTGATAAGCAGTAATGGGCAGTCACTACCATCATGGGACTTTATTAATTGTTTTATTCTGTTACAGAATTTAACCCAAATAATTGAAATCGAAACTGAACCGACCTCAAAAAGCACTCATCGCTCAGCACTACCTTAGAGTTCCTCAATGAGCTTGACACCTTGATTAGTTCATTTTCTTATGGCGGCTCACCGCTCATCGTACTTGGCAACTTCAACCTCCCAACGTCTGCCTTTGATTAATTTATTTTCAACTCTTTCTTTAACCTCCCTGCCTCTTTTGACCTCATCCTTTTCCAGTCCCCTCCCACTCACAAGGCAGGCCTCATCTTTACTAGAAGCTGTTTGCCTACTAATCTCACTGCAACCCCCCTCCAGGTCTCTGATCCCTACTTTGTTTCCTTTCCTCCAACCCTAGCCACTCAGCCCCTACCCAGATGGTCATGTGCCATCGTAATCTTCATTATCTCTCTCCCACTACTCTTTCCTCTTCTATCCTATCATCTCGCCCTTCTGCTAAATCCTTCTCCCTCCTGTCTCCTGATTCTGACCCTACTCTCCTCCCTTTCCGCATCCTATGACTCGCACTGTCCCCTTTCCTCGACTCGGCCCTCCCCTCCTGCTCCATCGCTGAGTGACTCATTGTGAGCTTACAGAACAGGGCTGCGGGCAGCTAAGCAAAAATGCAGGAAGACTAAACTCCTTTCACTCCCTCTTCTCTATGTTCTCTTGCTCTGTTTCCACTGCTAAAGCCACTTTACATCACTCAAAATTTCAAGCTTCTGCCTCTAACCATTGGAAACTCTTTTCCACATTCTCCTCCCTCCTTAATCCTCCAGCCTTGTCACCCACTTTGAAAAGAAGGTTGACGACATGTGCTCCTCATTCACTCAGCCTATTGAGTCCACTGGCCCCACTCACACTAAACTACCTTATGCCTAGGCCTCTTTCTCCCCTCTGTCTCCAGATGAAATCCTGCGACCAGTGAGGTCCGGCCACCTGACAGCCTGCCCGCTCATCCCCCCTCCTCAATTTCTGGAGACCTTCTTTCCTCATCAACTCATTCTTGACCACTGGCTGCTTCCCCTCTGACTTCAAAACAGCCCGAGTTGCTCCCCTGCTCAAGAAACCAACAGTCGACTTGAGCATGCTGTCTCTGACCAACTCTCTCAGAACAATTTTCTTGACCCTAACCATTATTTTTTTTTATTTAACTAGGAAAGTCAGTTAAGAACAAATTCTTATTTTCAATGACAGCCTAGGAACAGTGGGTTAACTGCCTTGTTCAGGGGCAGAACGACAGATTTTTACCTTGTCAGCTCAGGGATTCGATCTTGCAACCTTTCGATTACTAGTCCAACACTAACCACTAGGCTACCTGCCACCCCAGGGTCAAACAAGATGGATCAGTCAACTGAGACCGCTCTTCTCTGTGTCACGGTGGCTCTCCCCACTGCCATAGCTGACTCTCTCTCCTCTGTTCTCATCCTCCTAGATCTATCCACTGCCTTCGACACCGTGAACCATCACTCCTCTCCACCCTCAGGGCTGGGCGTCTCAGGCTCGGCACACTCTTGGATTGCATCGTACCTGGCAGGCCACTCCTACCAGGTGACGTGGAGAGGACCTCTGTGTCTGCACCACATGCTCTCACTACTGGTGTCCCCAGGGCTCGGTTCTAGGCCCTCTCCTCTTGTCTCTATACACCAAGTCACTCCAGCTCCGTCATATCCTCACATGGTCTCACCTATCATTGCTATGCGGATGATATTCAACTACCTCCAAAACATCTGAAACCCTACCTTTTCAAAGAGTATATTAAATAATCCAACAGTACCCCCAGCCCCCAGGCCAAGGACTTCAGCCCTGAACGCCTGATAGCCTTTGGTTTTTAAAGTAACGATTTAATTTAATCGCATTATCATATGTAGTAGAAAGTGTTGGGTTAGAAGAATCCTACATACTGTAACCAACCCATAAAGTTAAATGTAACATCCATATATAGCCAGCTATGTAAATTTGAACATTGATTTATCCTGCAATAGATGTTGTTCAATTGGTAACATACAATTTCGTCTTCCAATGCCTCTTAAGGGAAAGTAATCTAAAAGTAATTACCTTACTGAGTTTGGGTAATCCAAAAGTTACTGATTACAATTTTGGACAGGTAACTAGTAACTGTAACGGATTACATTTAGAAACTAACCCTACCCAAACTTGGTGAGGGGATTTATAGAGCAGCTGTTGCTTAGCGAGGTATCTCTACCTGAAAATACATGATGTAAGTGATTGATAGTTGGTATTCAACAGTCTTAAAAGTATGCCTTATTCACTTTGAAGAACTACAAAATGTAGATTTTGTCAGACAGCATTGGCAGCAGCTCTACAGAGATGAGATGCTGACTTGGAATTAAATAATAAAGTCATCAAATAAAACAAGTTTACTATACACAACTAAATATAATGGGAATAAATGATGGTTAATAAGTGATAAGCAGTAATGGGCAGTCACTACCATCATGGGACTTTATTAATTGTTTTATTCTGTTACAGAATTTAACCCAAATAATTGAAATCGAAACTGAACCGACCTCAAAAAGCACTCATCGCTCAGCACTACCTTAGAGTTCCTCAATGAGCTTGACACCTTGATTAGTTCATTTTCTTATGGCGGCTCACCGCTCATCGTACTTGGCAACTTCAACCTCCCAACGTCTGCCTTTGATTAATTTATTTTCAACTCTTTCTTTAACCTCCTGCCTCTTTTGACCTCATCCTTTTCCAGTCCCCTCCCACTCACAAGGCAGGCCTCATCTTTACTAGAAGCTGTTTGCCTACTAATCTCACTGCAACCCCCCTCCAGGTCTCTGATCCCTACTTTGTTTCCTTTCCTCCAACCCTAGCCACTCAGCCCCTACCCAGATGGTCATGTGCCATCGTAATCTTCATTATCTCTCTCCCACTACTCTTTCCTCTTCTATCCTATCATCTCGCCCTTCTGCTAAATCCTTCTCCCTCCTGTCTCCTGATTCTGACCCTACTCTCCTCCCTTTCCGCATCCTATGACTCGCACTGTCCCCTTTCCTCGACTCGGCCCTCCCCTCCTGCTCCATCGCTGAGTGACTCATTGTGAGCTTACAGAACAGGGCTGCGGGCAGCTAAGCAAAAATGCAGGAAGACTAAACTCCTTTCACTCCCTCTTCTCTATGTTCTCTTGCTCTGTTTCCACTGCTAAAGCCACTTTACATCACTCAAAATTTCAAGCTTCTGCCTCTAACCATTGGAAACTCTTTTCCACATTCTCCTCCTCCTTAATCCTCCAGCCTTGTCACCCACTTTGAAAAAGAAGGTTGACGACATGTGCTCCTCATTCACTCAGCCTATTGAGTCCACTGGCCCCACTCACACTAAACTACCTTATGCCTAGGCCTCTTTCTCCCCTCTGTCTCCAGATGAAATCCTGCGACCAGTGAGGTCCGGCCACCTGACAGCCTGCCCGCTCATCCCCCTCCTCAATTTCTGGAGACCTTCTTTCCTCATCAACTCATTCTTGACCACTGGCTGCTTCCCCTCTGACTTCAAAACAGCCCGAGTTGCTCCCCTGCTCAAGAAACCAACAGTCGACTTGAGCATGCTGTCTCTGACCAACTCTCTCAGAACAATTTTCTTGACCCTAACCATTATTTTTTTTATTTAACTAGGAAAGTCAGTTAAGAACAAATTCTTATTTTCAATGACAGCCTAGGAACAGTGGGTTAACTGCCTTGTTCAGGGGCAGAACGACAGATTTTTACCTTGTCAGCTCAGGGATTCGATCTTGCAACCTTTCGATTACTAGTCCAACACTAACCACTAGGCTACCTGCCACCCCAGGGTCAAACAAGATGGATCAGTCAACTGAGACCGCTCTTCTCTGTGTCACGGTGGCTCTCCCCACTGCCATAGCTGACTCTCTCTCCTCTGTTCTCATCCTCCTAGATCTATCCACTGCCTTCGACACCGTGAACCATCACTCCTCTCCACCCTCAGGGCTGGGCGTCTCAGGCTCGGCACACTCTTGGATTGCATCGTACCTGGCAGGCCACTCCTACCAGGTGACGTGGAGAGGACCTCTGTGTCTGCACCACATGCTCTCACTACTGGTGTCCCCCAGGGCTCGGTTCTAGGCCCTCTCCTCTTGTCTCTATACACCAAGTCACTCAGCTCCGTCATATCCTCACATGGTCTCACCTATCATTGCTATGCGGATGATATTCAACTACCTCCAAAACATCTGAAACCCTACCTTTTCAAAGAGTATATTAAATAATCCAACAGTACCCCCGCCCCCAGGCCAAGGACTTCAGCCCTGAACGCCTTGGCTTACTGTAATTATCACTGAGCTGGGAGGGGGGAAGAAGGGATGGAGGGAGGAGCTGGTGGTGAAAAGTCATGGGATGAGATAAGTGTAGCTAGAAGAAATTACAGAAAATACACACATCAAAATATAAATACAAAATGCAAGCAAAAAGAAAAACAGTCATTCATCAGTAATAGTCTCTCTTCAAGCCTAACAAAGGCTTCTCATTGGCTAAACCGTTGCTACATGGACACTTTGTCCATGTCTTAACAGCGCACGGGTATTCTCCTTTCTATTATTCGGTATATCCTGCATCTGTTATATCTGTTGCGTGTGCGTACTACACCAACTGCGACTGTGAAACAGAATAAGTCAAGAGTGAAGGTCAGAGTCATTTAAAGGGGTTTCAGACTCCTAGGAATGCGGGATTGTAGGAGAGAGATAGTGTCCTATTGTCCCAGACAAAGTTAGAGATAGAAGGCAAAGAGATAAAAAGAGTGAGCAATGAGGCACAAGTGAAGGAGAGGTAGAAAGAGACCAGAGATAGCGAGTGACGTACAATTTGCTTTTACAGCATATATGTTTACGTGTGTGTGCCTCCAAGACTGTGTGTGTGTGTGTGTGTGTGTGTGTGTGTGTGTGTGTGTGTGTGTGTGTGTGTGTGTGTGTGTGTGTGTGTGTGTGTGTGTGTGTGTGTGTGTGTGTGTGTGTGTGTGTGTGTGTGTGTGTGTGTGTGTGTGTGTGTGTGTGTGTATCTTCAAGTGCAAAAGTGTGTGTATGTAAGGTAAAAATGTATTGCTACTGGAGTGGGATCTATCCTGTCCTTACAGTGACACAATGACTACTTAAGCAATAAGGCACAAGGGGGTGTGGTATATGGCCAATATACTATGGCTAAGGGCTGTTCTTAGGCACAACGCAACGCGGAGTGCCTGGATACAGCCTTTAGCTGTGGTATATTGGCCATATACCATAAATCCCTGAGGTGCCTTATTGGTATTATAAACTGGTTACCAATGTAATTAGAGCAGTAAAAATATTTTTTTTGTCACACCCGGGGTATACGCTCTGATAAACCAAGGCTGTCAGCCAATCAGTATTCAGGGTTCGTACCACCCAGTTTATAACATAATTTCAAGTCTTTCCCTGTCCTCTCCAGTTAATCTAGATACACACTCATAACTGTACCTATGAAATAACACCCCTCTTCCTCCTCATCCTCCGATTCCCCGTCCCTTGCTCCTCGTCTTCCCCATCCCTCGCTCCTAGTCTTCCCCGTCCCTTGCTCCTCGTTTTCCTCGCTCCTCATCTTCCCAGTCCCTTGCTCCTCATCTTCCCCGTCCCTCGCTCCTCGTCTTCCCGTCTCTCGCTCCTCGTCTTCCCCGTCCCTCACTCACATTAGAATGAGCTCTGCATTCTCCTCAGCTTTGCATAACATTAGTCGAAATACATTTACATTGCAGGCATGCGCATGTTATAATGGTATTTTTCATTGCCAGGTTCCACAGAGAATGGAAAGTATAACAACTTGTCTCGCTTACAGTGGAATTGGTGTATGCTGATAATGCTACCACACGTCTGTGCTTTGTAGCACCTGCTCAAAAGGGAATACATTCTGAAATAAACCGCTCACGGTCATGGAAGCATATCAGTTCTGCTCTTGAAAACAAGTTGTTTATACATAAGTATTCATAGATTATGACATAGAAGTTGCTCTGAATAAGAGTGTCTGCTAAATGACTAAAATGTAAATGTGTAATGCTTCTACTCTTTTTCCACACAAGTTAGTTGCAGAAAAACAGACATTAGGAAAGAGCACAGTAAGAACAGCCAAAGGCCTTACAGGGATTCTTCTTACATTAACCACAGAGTCAATCAATATTTCACATTGTTTGTCATCAGAAACCCTAACAACTTTGCTCTATTTCATTTTGAAGGCAGGCGAGATTATATCATAGCCAACGACTCATTCGGCCTGATATGTCAGATAAAACGTTGAGTCTGAGGCTATATGTGTAGTTCAGCCCTTTCACATTGTTGGTTAGTCATTGTCCTGCTGGTGTGGTGGGCTGTGTTGTCTTGGTGATATTATAACTGTGGTGGGCTGTGTGTGTGTGTGTGTGTGTGTGTGTGTGTGTGTGTGTGTGTGTGTGTGTGTGTGTGTGTGTGTGTGTGTGTGTGTGTGTGTGTGTGTGTGTGTGCGTGTGTGTGTGCGTGTGTGTGTTGTCTTGGTGATATTATGCTGTGTGTGTGTTTCAGTTACGTTATCTGTGTTTGCATTCACATTAAAGGGGGTTTGGTCTGTTTGCAGACTACACCACCGCCAGTTTCCATGAGTGTCGACAGAGATCTGCTTTGAGGAACAGTTCATTAGACTACGTTGCAAAATGTAGGCGCTTCTCATTAGGGTAATACTAGACTAGAATGTAACACAGGAGACAGAAACAGGGATGCCCACATTTCAATAAAACAAGTACAGTTGAAGTCGGAAGTTTACATACACTTAGGTTGGAGTCATTAAAACTCGTTTTTCAACCACTCCACAAAATTTTTGTTAACAAACTATAGTTTTGACAAGTAGTTTAGGACATCTACTTTGTGCATGACACAAGTAATTTTTACAACAATTGTTTACAGACAGATTATTTCACTTATAATTCACTGTATCACAATTCCAGTGGGTCAGAAGTTTACATACACTAAGATGACTGTGCCTTTAAGCTTCTGATAGGCTAATTAACATCATTTGAGTCAATTGGAGGTGTACCTGTGGATGTACTTCAAGGCTACCTTCAAACGCAGTGCCTCTTTGCTTGACATCATGGGAAAATCAAAAGAAATCAGCCAAGACCTCAGAAAAAAATAGTAGACCTCCACATGTCTGGTTCATCCTTGGGAGCAATTTCCAAACGCCTGAAGGTACCATGTTCATCTGTACAAACAATAGTACGCAAGTATTAACACCATGGGACCACGCAGCCGTCATACCGCTGTCTCCTAGAGATTAACGTACTTTGGTGTGAAAAGTGCAAATCAATCCCAGAACAACAGCAAAGGGCATTGTGAAGATGCTGGAGGAAACAGGTACAAAAGTATCTATATCCACAGTAAAACAAGTTCTATATCGACATAACCTGAAAGGCCTCTCAGCAAGGAAGAAGCCACTGCTCCAAAACCGCCATAAAAAAGCCAGACTACGGTTTGCAACTGCACATGGGGACAACGAACGTACTTTTTGGAGAAATGTCCTCTGGTCTGATGAAACAAAAATAGAACTGTTTGGCCATAATGACCATCGTTATGTTTGGAGGAAAAAGGGGGAGGCTTGCAAGCCGAAGAACACCATCCCAACCATGAAGCACGGGGGTGGCAGCATCATGTTGTGGGGGTGATTTGCTGCAAGAGGGACTGGTGCACTTCACAAAATAGATGGCATCATGAGGAAGGTAAATTATATGGATATATTGAAGCAACATCTCAAGACATCAGTCAGGAAGTTAAAGCTAGGTCGCAGATGGGTCTTCCAAATATACAATGACCCCAAGCATACTTCCAAAGTTGTGGCAAAATGACTTAAGGACAACAAAGTCAAGGTATTGGAGTGGCCATCACAAAGCCCTGACCTCAATCGTATAGAAAAGTTGTGGGCAGAACTGAAAAAACGTGTGCGAGCAAGGAGGCCTACAAACCTGACTCAGTTACATCAGCTCTGTCAGGAGGAATGGGCCAAAATTCACCCAACTTATTGTGGGAAGCTTGTGGAAGGCTACCCAAAACGTCTGACCCAAGTTAAACAACTTAAAAGCAATGCTACCAAATACTAATTGAGTGCATGTAAACTTCTGACCCACTGGGAATGTGATGAAAGAAATAAAAGATGAATAAATCATTCTCTCTACTATTATTCTGACATTTCATATTCTTAAAATAAAGTGGTGATCCTAACTGACGTAAGACAGGGAATTTTTACTAGGATTAAATGTCAGGAATTGTGAAAAACTGAGTTTAAATGTATTTGGCTAAGGTGTATGTAAACTTCCGACTTCAACTGTATGTTCTACACACACACGCACACAAAACTTACAAAGACCCAAAAGGTCCATCAACAGGGCCATCAACAGGGCATTTCACTACACCCGCAATAACAAATAAGAGTACTTATTTTCCCTGGCAATAATTGCAATCAGGGGGTAAGCATGAACCCAGATTTCTCCATCAGATGCTGCTGATGTTTAACGCAGCAAAAAAGACACACGTACACGACACTTCATGCTGCATTTAGACAAGGGAAAAGCAAGCCTGCAAGACAGTAGGTGTTGCTATGGTGATTTCAGTAAACAAAAAGTTGAAATATTTGAACTCTGACAGCAAGTCCTGCCTACTGTGGTGGCTGACGGCATTCACCGCTAGCCTCAACGGTATTTTTTTGGTTTATATATTTTTTTTAACTAAGTCAGTTAAGAACAAATTCTTATTTACAATGACTATTTACTGTCGTGCTGTCATTGAAAACAATGACATCTACCATATACCATGTAAACACAGCATTAGGAAAATAATCCTGCAGCAATAGGAAATGTGAATTATTATGTGGATTATAATTAATGGACATTTTTTTCAATTTAAGTTTGACATTTCTAACTGGAAATTATAACACCAGAAGTCTTTTAAACCTCAAATACACTATACATTTAAACTGCATTTTAGAGAAAGTTCTCCTGCAGCAGGGTGATCAAATGAAGATCCTACATCTGTAGTTTAAGGTAACGTTGTAATGAGAATAGACATGATGTGATTGCTTGGCCATTAGACAGTGACTCATCAGACAAGTCAAATAAAATGTTATTGGTTACATACACATATTTAGCCAAAGTCACCATTATTTGTACAACCGAATGCCTTCAACCGAAATGTGTCTTCCACATTTAACCCAACCCCTCTGAATCAGAGAGGTGCACTGGGCTGACAGCTGGTTAACTGCCTTGTTCAGGGGCAGAACGACAGATTTCTTCCTTGTCAGCTCGGGGATTTGAACTTGCAACCCTCCGGTTACAAGTCCAACACTCTAACCACTAGGCTACCTTCCGCCCCTTGCAGATGTTATTGCAGGTGTAGCTAAATGCTTGTTTTCCTAGCTCCGACATTGCAGTAGTATATAACAATTCACAACAATACACACAAATCTAAATGTAAAAGAATGGAATTAAGAAATATATAAATATTAGGTGCAGGGTTGCGTAACTGGGTGTAAGCCGGCTAGTGATGGCTATTTAATAGTCTGACAGTGAGTTAGACGGTGACTCATCAGACGGTGAGTTAGATGGTGACTAATCAGACGGTGAGTTAGAAGGTGACTCATCAGTCGGTGAGATAGACTGTGACTCATCAGACGGTGAGTTGGACGGTGACTCATCAGATGGTGAGTTAGACGGTGCCTCATCAGACGGTGAGTTAGAAGGTGAGTTAGAAGGTGACTCATCAGTCGGTGAGATAGACTGTGACTCATCAGACGGTGAGTTGGACGGTGACTCATCAGATGGTGAGTTAGGCGGTGACTCATCAGACAGTGAGTTAGGCGGTGACTCATCAGGCAGTGACTTATCAACGGTGACTCATCAGACAGTGACTCATCAGACGGTGACTCATCCATCAGGCTGTGACTCATCAGACGGTGAGTTAGGCGGTGACTCAGCAGACAGGGAGTTAGGCAGTGACTCATCAGATGCTGATTAACCAGACGGTGACTCATCAGACGGTGAGTTAGGCGGTGACTCATCAGATGCTGACTAATCAGACGGTGACTCAATAGATGGTGAGTTAGGCAGTGACTCATCAGACATTGACTCATCAGACATCGACTCATCAGACAGTGAGTTAGACGGTGGCTCATCAGACAGAGTTAGGCGGTGACTCATCAGACGCTGACTAATCAGGCGCTGGCTAATCAGACGGTGACTCATCAGACGGTGAGTTAGGCTGTGACTCAGCAGACGGTGAGTTAGGCAGTGACTCATCAGACGCTGACTAATCAGACGGTGACTCATCAGACGGTGAGTTAGGCGGTAACTCAGCAGACAGTGAGTTAGGCAGTGACTCATCAGAAGCTGACTAATCAGACGATGACTCATCAGACGGTGAGTTAGGCGGTTACTCATCAGATGGTGAGTTAGGCGGTGACTATTCAGACGGTGACTCATCAGACGGTGAGTTAGGCAGTGACTCATCAGACATTGACTCATCAGACATCGACTAATCAGACAGTGAGTTAGACAGTGGCTCATCAGACAGTGAGTTAGGTGGTGACTCATAAGACGCTGACTAATCAGACGCTGACTAATCAGACGCTGACTAATCAGACGGTGACTCATCAGATGGTGAGTTAGGTGGTGACTCAGCAGACGGTGAGTTAGGCAGTGACTCATCAGACGCTGACTAATCAGACGGTGACTCATCAGATGGTGAGTTAGGCGGTAACTCAGCAGACAGTGAGTTAGGCGGTAACTCATCAGACAGTGAGTTAGGTGGTGACTCATCAGACATTGACTCATCAGACATCGACATATCAGACAGTGAGTTAGACGGTGGCTCATCAGACAGTGAGTTAGGTGGTGACTCATCAGACATTGACTCATCAGACATCGACATATCAGACAGTGAGTTAGGCGGTGATTCATCAGACAGTGAGTTAGGTTGTGACTCATACAGAGAAAATCTCTTTCCCTGGCATAAATAGTTGTCGGTCTTTTGTTTTTGAATGGATGTTATTGTTTGAAAAACAATATATATATATAAAATAAAAAGAGTTTGAGAGGGGTAGTCGCCACATGGACACGTGTTTAACTATTAATCAATTGGCTAATAGACATGGCTGCCCATCTGTACTGTTGAGTCTGACATTGAGTTGGTAAGGCAGAGGGTCCTTAGCTAGGACAGGCTTGTCTGCCATGCTCCGATTTGGTCTGCTAAACATGGTCTATTTTTACAGACGATTGTGTCTGGGGCATTTGCTGTGCTGAAAAAGGGAGAGGGAGAGAGCAGAGCCAAAATAGGAGAAAGGAGTCAGGAAAAACAACCCCTCTCCATCTGACATTTACACAAGTGACACAGCTGCACGGAGCACATATGCATTGGGAAGGGAACCATTTAGAGGACAAGGAGAGACCATGTGCATACATACAACGCACACTGTGTGACACACACAAACACACAGATAAACACATGCACATAATGTATGCAACAAACACACACACTCACAGAGGGGGGTATGGAGGGAGCCAGGTACATTTGGGGGTAGGTCTAATCCCTCTCCCTGTTTCTCATTCTCGCACACAGGCATACGGATTCCCTCTACTTTGTGAAGCCAGTGAGGCTAACATCAAAGCAGATATACCTTGGCTTTCACTCAGAGACAGATAGGCAATTACATAACCTGTGAGCTCTTAACGAGACACGCACTGGAACAATCAAACTCTGCCCCCATGTGCTCGCCAACACCAGGCAACTTGTGCTTAAATCCTGTCTCCTCTCAAGGGAAATATTAAATCTGCCATGTTTTTCCCTATAGTTATTAATGCTGATAAAACATAATAATAATCTAACCTAAAGAATGATAGTCGTTCTGTTTTATTCCTGGAGCTGGAGGTACACTTCATGACCAGAAGTATGTGGACACCTACTCATCGAACATCTCATTCCAAAATTATGGGCATTAATAGGGAGTTGGTCCCCCCTTTGCTGCTATAACAGCATCCACTCTTCTGGGAAGACTTTCCACTAGATGTTTGAACATTGCTGCAGGGACTTGCTTCCATTCAGCCACAAGAGCACTAGTGAGGTCGGGCACTGATGTTGGGCGATCAGGCCTGGCTCGGAGTCAGCGTTCCAATTCATCCCAAAGGTGTTTGATGGGGCTGAGGTCAGGGCTCTGTGAAGGCCAGTCAAGTTCTTCCACAACTATCTTGGCAAATCATTTCTGTATGGATCTCGCTTTGTGCATGGGAGCAGGAAAGGGCCTACCCCAAACTGTTGTCACAAAGTTGGAAGCATAGAATTGTCAAGAATGTCATTGTATGCTGTAGCATTAAGATTTCCCTTTAGTGGAAATTAGGGGCGTGGCCTGAATTATGATAAACAGCCCCAGATCATTATTCATCCTCCAGCGAACTTTACAGTTGGCACTATGCATTGAGGCAGGTAGCATTCTCCTGGCATCCGCCAAACCCAGATTTGTCCGTTGGACTGCCAGATGGTGAAGCGTGACTTATTACTCCAGAGAACGCCTTTACACTGCTCCAGAGTCCAATGGTGGCAAGCTTTACACCACTCTAGCCAACGCTTGGCATTGTGCATGGTGATCTTAGGTTTGTGTGAGGCTGCTCAGCCAGTTTGGAACTCGTAGTGGGTGTTGCAACTGAGGACTTCAGCGGTTCCGTTCTGTGAGCTTACCACAAGAGGCCTACCACTTTGCAGCGTTTCCATTTCGCATTAACAGCACTTATAATTGACCAGGCAGCTTTTTTACTCCTATTTCATGATATCCAATTGGTAGTTACAGTCATGTCCCACCACTGCAACTCCCGTATGGACTCCGAAACACGACCCACCAAGCCGCACTGCTTCTTGACACACTGCTCACTTAACCCAGAAGCCAGCCGCACCAATGTGTCGGAGGAAACATCATACAGCTGGCGACCGAAGTCAGCGTGCGTGCTCGCAGCCCACCACAAGGAGTCGATAGAGCGCAATGGGACAA
The DNA here is from genome assembly GCA_030435695.1 of Brachymystax lenok tsinlingensis. Taxonomy (NCBI): domain Eukaryota; kingdom Metazoa; phylum Chordata; class Actinopteri; order Salmoniformes; family Salmonidae; genus Brachymystax; species Brachymystax lenok. The sequence goes on from CM059816.1 coordinate 30,301,350, forward strand.
GGACATCCGGGCCGGCCAAACCCTCCCCTAACCCCGGACGACGCTGGGCCTCACGGGTCTCCCCTGGGATCTAACCCAAGTTTGTAGTGACGCCTCTAGCAGTGCAGTGCATTAGACCGCTGCGCCAATTGGGAGGCCCCAGCAGGGTAGAAATTTGACGAACTGACTTGTTGGAAAGGTGGCATCCTATGACGGTGCCACTTTGAATGTCACTGAGCTCTTCAGTAAGGCCATTCTACAGCCAATGTTTGTCTACAGAGATTGCATGGCTGTGTGCCTGATTTTATACACCTGTTTGTGGCTGAAATAGCCGAATCTACTAATTTGAAGGGTTGTCCACATACCTTTGTACATATTGTATATTTCCTGGACCCTGAGGGTGCTCAGCGTGAGGCTGCTCAGGTCTGGACATAATAGAGAGATACGTGATCGTATACAAATGTAAGAAATGTTTTTGAAATTATGTTTTAGTCAAACATTACATCTGTTTGGGCTTCTTGCAGTCAATTTGCAGTCTACTAATTATTTGACATTTTAGCAGCCACTCTTATCCAGAGCGACTTATATGAGCAATTAGGGTTAAGTACCTTGCTCAAGGGCACATCTACAGATTGGCCCGCGACTGAATCTAGTTGATGATCCCTACCTTAAAATGTACAACCTTTTACATATGATTCATCAAACAGTTCCGTTGATGTAGTCTAGGCTTACTTAACGCTCATGATAAAAAATTCACCTACAGAGAATGTAAACACATGGCGCAAGGCTTCATGCTCCCTCGAGGCTGAAGTAAGGCAGGAAAGTGGGTGGAAGGAGGCGCCGGTAAATAACCAAAGAAATGTATAGCCTATGTATGACCCATCTTCCAGCATATTCAAACTTGTGACTGTCACACTAGCTCACCTCTTTGTGTCCCTAGACAGCAAACTCACATATATACCATGTGGCCCTGCTGATAAGTCAGAAGCACAGAGCAGGGCTGCCAGTGGTGAGAGGAACACTTTGTAGCCACCATATAGGAGAAATGGAAAAGAACCCTCTAGAATTCCACACGTTCATGTTTAATTTGGAGAGGATCAGCTAGGCTATAACTTGTGGGCAGGCCTGAAAGGATGTCAAGTAGCCTGGTTCAAAATCAAGTGTCCTCATTGGTGTGAGGGCTGTAGCTTGTAAACAATGGTGTTGTGACTCTTCGTCCTTTTCTCCAAATAAATGTTTTCCTTTAAGTATGGAACAATATATAGTCTCCTATATCCTAGACCTGGGGAGCATAGTAAGCTAGGCAATGGCACAAAGTCTGGGGAGGATATCATGTTGGACATTTCGAAAGGGGGAGGGTCCTCTTCAGATAGACAACTCTCCCAACAAATCACAAGTTTGGGTAAAATGCGAGCGGGAATTGTGCTCATGTTTATCATGTTTAGCTAGCACAACAAGCGGATATGGAAGCTAAGTTACCAGTGATGCGTTTCCCATCTCTGACTTGTCCTCTCTGTCCCAACCAAGGACCCAGGATTCTAGTCTGGAAGCACGCTTTCGACTGTGCCCAGAGGACGTTATTGCAGTGCTTATGTCAGCCTCTGTGATAGGCCGCTACAGGATAGTCGAGGCGCCCCAGTACGTTTTCATGCCCCTGATAACGTTAAATTGATGTTGTGAGAGAAGCATAAGCTTTGCCCTCGTTTGCCTCCAATTGTGTTCAAACTGAGATAACAGAGACTTTAACCTGTGCGTGTGTGACAAATGCTGTGGGCCTGTGAGTCTCTTGGGTGAAAAAAGGAAGATTCATCTTGTGCTATCTGCAGTTATCCTTGCACAAATTCTCTCTGTTTCTCTCTCTCTGTCTCTCTCTGTCTCTCTCTGTCTCTTTCATATACAGTACCAGTCAAAAGTTAGTACTATTTTCTACATTGTAGAATAATAGTGAAGACATCAAAACTATGAAATAACACATATGGAATCACGTAGTAACCAAAAAGGTGTTAAACAAATCAAACTATATTTCATATTAGAGTATACCACTCCTGATTGGCTCAAACACATTAAGAAGGAAAGAAATTGCACAAATGAACTTTTAATAAGGCACACCTGTTAATTGAAACGCATTCCAGGTGACTACCTCATGAAGTTGGTTGAGAGAATCCCAAGAGTATGCAAAGCTGTCATCAAGGCAAAGGGTGGCTACTTTGAAGAATCTAAAATCTAAAATATATTCACATTTGTTTAACACTTTTTTGGTTACTAAATGATTCCATATTTATTATTTCATAGTTGTGATGTCTTCACTATTATTCTACAATGTAGAAAATAGTAAAAATAAAGAAAAACCCTTGAATGAGTAGGTGTGTCCAAATGTTTGACTGGTACTGTATATATAACTGTGGGGGGTGATAATATAGCAAGCTGGAACTGGTTGAGGGAGCTCATATTATAGGAGATGGTGCTCCCCAGAAGCACAGAGAGGAGGTGCACATTACCCACTGGGCATAGAAGTCTGTTCAACATCTAGTTTTGAATTACATTTGGTTCAGTTGTCAACTAACGTAAAATAAAATAAAAAGTCACCATGTCATTGAAATAAATACGAAACTCCCTTATGTAGATAACATTTCGCGAATTCAATCAGTTTTCCATGTTGTTCCAACATCCTCACATTACATGTTTTGATTGAAATGACTTGGAAACAACGTTGATTCAACCAGTTTTTGCCCACACATTCCGTCCCTTATTTGCATTTTGCTCTCGGTGGTGCTAGCCAGTCTCCTCTTCATACTAGCAACTTGACACTTTTTGTAGTGAAGAGGTTGGACGGAGCAGGCATCTGTTGTCGAATGATAGTCAATTCAATGTAATACAACATTGTTTCCAGACGACGTAGCGCAGACAGACAGAAATATCCTTCTAATTAATAAACAGAATCAAACCAATCAAATAATGGCTTGTCACCGCGCCTGAGCGAAACAATACTCATGAAACGCATGCTTCTCTGAGCTCGGTTTCTAAGCAAGAGTTGAGGAATCCGCCTCCCGATATATCCTCTTCCTGAATACGAGCCTACCGTTTGGCTCTCGCTATCTTGTCTGATTGCGCGGTGGATTCGCAATTCCGAGCAGCTTTTAAAACAAATAATTCAGACCGCAGCCAGACTTTGCCAGAGGCACGATACAGCAGCTCACAGCACAACAGGCAAGGTTCGGTCCGACCAGCATAGACGAGTGAGGAGGGTTGAGAGAAAGCGATAGGCGCGTTCACACTGGGATAACAGCTGGACTGGGTATGCAAATGAGCTGCCAGGAATGACTGCACCGAGCACCCACGAGCCTTCTCATGTATCTGATCGATAGGGGATATTAGGGCCAGCTGGCCAGAGCGGGCACAGTTATAAACAACTCGATGACGGCGCGGCTCACTCTGAGCAAGTTGAGAAACAGTGTGCATCACTGTCGAAACCAAGCGCCCACCGCGACGTTAAACACATTCAGCTGTCAAATAGGCTACAAGTCTACTTTCGCAACAACATGTCAGTGTTTTGCCAGGACAGCGGTGTTTGAATGACTCGGACAGGGAGGACATACGTTGGCAGCCCTAAGGTTTTCGACATGCCAGAGAATGTTTCGTTCTCCAGGAACCGCACGGTTCTGGACGCGCGGCCGGGGACGCGTCCCGCATGGGCTATCACGGTACTGGCCAGCGTGCTGATCTTCACCACGGTGGTGGATGTCTTGGGCAACTTGCTGGTTATCATTTCAGTGCTTAGGAACCGGAAACTTAGAAATGCGGGTAAGGTGATAATGATTGTTTGTGTTTGTGTGTGTGTGTGTGTTCGCTCGCTCGCGAGAGAGACAGAGAAAGATGGCACCAGTAGTTATACCTTAATATTGTTGAAATAATTTGGCATGACGTTGACATATCAACCAATGCAATAGATATATTCTAAATGCAATGAAAAGGAGAGATTCTGAAAATATGATTTCGTTCTCGTGCTTTATCTGAATCGCTGAGCGGTCTCATTCACACCAATAAGCCTACATGCAAGACTCCACATGTGAATGAGACTGCTGAAAATAATGAATGTATTCCTCCTTTGCGAAAGGATTTAGTTCACTTTATGCACAGATAAAATTAAGATTGTATCGAATGTTGATGATTTGAGTTTTAATCACTTTTTGTTATGGGAAAATGTTATGTCTTATTGTCTGTAATGTGTTTTAATAACCTATTGCAATGCTTTGACAGTCATTCATCAGTCACTTGTGAGGATTCTGCAGGCAGTTCTCAGATCTTATGGAGCCACTCGATTCCTACCAAACAATTTATGCATAAATTGCATAGATTATGAAGAGGGTAAAAGAGTGCCATGGATTCTTTTGTTTAGCTTGCTTTATTGTTTATAGACCTCTAGTTTATTCATTCATCTATTGTTTTATTCAATATTGATCAGAATTGTTTATAGATTTATTGTCTTATTTATTTGAATAATTAAGTAAATAGCCATGCTTTTTTGTGTGTGCATAAGCCGGGGCCTAAACTTTATTTCCAGTGTGGGTTTTGCAAACCTTTTTCATAGTCCTGCCGAGTCCATACTGGAAATTCAGAAGAGCACACAGTATAAAACTGATGGATTCCCGCCATGGGTATCCAAACAGAGCGGCAAGAAGTCCGCTCCAACACACCGACAGCCGTGTTATTGTTGCAAACACAATATGTGCCCATTCGGGTGACTTACAATGGGTTTATTTTGTTTGGCTTTTTCACAGTAGTCTAGTAGCTGTCATCAAGGTTACTGATTAATATTGGAATATATGTTTGAAAACAGAATGCACATTTAATTGTGATGGTTTGGGGGTTTAAAGCAGGGACCGGGAATAGTGTTAATACCCTTGGTCAATTTAAGTCAGTTTTTTCCAATACTGACCGCCCAAATCCCGTTTTTTCTTTATGGCATGGTCCAGATGTTGACTGTTTGAGGTTGGAGCCAATGGCCGACCTTCCGTACCCGCTCTCTGTTTCCCCGTCTCTGTCTCTGTCTCTCTCTGTAGCACTTTATCAGCAGTCCCAGTCGTTATTTATTGTCCTCGGTTCACTTGCTTTTATTCTTGCTCAGAAGCATCATCTACCAGGGGCGTCATGTACCCTAAAAATCAGAGGGGACATCTTTTTCCTGCAATATAGAGCCATAATCATTATGCTTATTTCTATGTAAAAAATGTATATGTTTCTGCATTTCTAAGCATACCTCTTGAGATGTCTGTATCCTACTAACTCGTCGTTCTTTTTTTAAAGAAACTAAATATGTTTGTCTGCATCTCTGATTGAAAGTTATTTGAGTCTTATTCAGTACATTTAGTAACAATAGTGGTAGAGACTCCTCCATCCTCCACTCATTCAAACGTAGGTGTGGATCCTGCAGTCTGACCCCTCTGCTGTCTCTGGCTCAACACCCACGCTGGACCCGCCAATCTAGACGTGTGAACTTTTTATACTTTTTATGGAGGGAGGCTAATTAAAACATATATTACCATAGCATTTTTGTATGTTCTCTATAATTATGTACATGGAAATGTATCACTTGACCAATTCGGCCACTTGGGTGCATTTGGGCAAACTCGTGAGGGACACCTGGGAGACTTGATAAAACATATTATGTAGATCTCGTATTCTTGAATGTATCAGTCTCAAACTGCACACACACTGCTGCTCTCTTATGGACAACATCTAAAGTACACCCAACTTCCTATGTCAATGTATGGCCTTTTATTGCATTTCAAAGATGATGCACCAAATAAAAAAATAGAAAGTGCACGTTTTTGTTTGTTTATCTTTTACCAGATCTAATGTGTTATATTCTCCTACATTCATTTCACATTTACACAAACTTAAGTGTTTACTTTCAAATAGTATCAAGAATATGCATATCCCTGCTTCAGGTCCTGAGCTACAAGCAGTTAGATTTGGGTATGTCATTTTAGGCGGAAATTGAGATGAAGGGTCCAATCCTTATTAAGTAGCTAACGTTGCCAATGAAAGGAAGTTAGACTAGCGAGCAACAAACATGTAAGCATGTACTGTAGACCGTTTTGTTTACATGAAAGAGATAATGGTGGCATTGGCGTTTCTCTACAAGTAGGATGAGTCAACGTATTAGTTATACTTGAACGAATGCACGTACACACACACACACACACACACACACACACACACACACGCGCGCGCGCACACATAAACCAGAACCATGGACAGCCACATCTTATTTAGCTTACGTTGATTGGACTAAATTGTTTTGGGTATCTTTTAGTTGTCACTGTATTACACTAAGCATAGATGATTTGATGATGTCGAAATATTGAAGTTGAAATGTTGCTGGAATAGTGGAGGCAGCACCTATTTCTTTTCGACTTGCGGTAACTCTCTGTGGTTCTAAATCAATAGTTGTTTAGTAGTCCGAAAATTTCGGAAACATTAACTGTTTGTTACATGCGATATGCTTTGCGGACTTCACCAGACAGAGGTTGCTCTCCGGTTTTGAAATTAAACAAAGGTGTGGTTGAATTTATTCTGTCACTGTGTTTTCTTATTGTCTCGGCTTTAGGCCTATATATCACGGTCCCAAGGCATATGAACTAAGAGTTTATAGAGAAAACAACGCAATTATCACAACACATAGGTTGTAATAATTTTTTTACCCTATCCCAAACCTTAACCCTTAACTTAACCTTTTGAAATTAGTGCCTAAACGTATCGTTTTTACCCTACCTAACCTTAACCCTTACCTTAACCTTTTGAAATGAGTGCCTAAACGTATCGTTTTTACCCTATCCCAAACCTTAACCCTTACCTTAACCTTTTGAAATGAGTGCCTAAACGTATCGTTTTTACCCTATCCCAAACCTTAACCCTTACTTTAACCTTTTGAAATTAGTGCCTAAACGTATCGTTTTTACCCTATCCCAAACCTTAACCCTTACCTTAACCATTTGAAATGAATGCCTACACGTATCGTTTTTACCCTACCTAACCTTAACCCTTAGGAAAGTAACGTTATTTATAATAAGGGTTAAATGGAGAAAATCGGACCTCTCTGAAACCTCTCGTTGTCCTGTAAGCATTTCATGGCAATGCAGGAATTTTGCCCTCAGAGCTGGGGGCCAGAATGTTGTGGTTTTTCGCAGACGACCGTGGACAAAAGTAGGAGTGGAAAGATCACCTTTCTACTAAAAGTATTGCATGACTCTATTGTACTGTATAATCGTATTTGCCGAGAAAAAATAGTATTTTATAAACATTTCATGCAATTCTACGTCATTTTACATATTAGCAGAATATTTTTTAATACCACACAAATGACCGAAATTACAGACTAAGAATGGACAGGCCTACGTGTTCATCTCATCATATTTCTCCAATGCCGAATCAGTGTGTATTGTTTGCAACGAAACTGTCCCTGTTTGCAAATAATTACATCTGAGACACCATTAGGAATCGGAGCATGGTACTTTCAAAAGTTAGGGCTGTACCTTTCCACCCCAGACAGAGTAGGCCTACTGACGCAGAAAAATGTAAACCGGCCTGCTACTCTTCTTCCACGGCTTAACCCAACGAGAGAAGGTCACAAGTGTTTCCCTAAAAGCCTCCTGGTTTTAAACCTCTTCTATTGTACAGAAAGTGAAAAGTTTAATCAATTGATAGTGACATAATTAGATTACTTCCCAAGCAAAGTACATGTTTTGTCTCCTCTGCTATAGAAGGTTGTAGCTCAGTCTCTAAATGTCAAAGAAACGAAACAATGATATCGCCCTATACATCGTCATAGTCACGTCTTTCCGGGGTATTTTACAGCTTGTTTCTAGCACGAACCAAGGCGCCATTATAGATCACTTTATATAATGGTTCAGTTTAATTTTCTGTAAAATCTTAAGCTAACAAAGTCCTGTGCTTTTTACAATTTTTCTTAATAAAAGTTAGGGCTATGGCATACCCTCTCACATCCCCTAAATTCGAGTCTTGGTTTTAATTTACCTGCACTTCAGTGACACGCAGTTATGCTATTCAAAGAGTGCATGGTGGGTGGATGAATTTACTGACACATCTATGGATATAGCAGCCTATAGCCACATTTAGTCTGTCAAACAGGTAGGCCTACCTATTATTTCTTGAATAGGCAGAAATCGGCTCCAACACAAATCCCTCTTGTTGTTAGTAAAGTCTAATTAAAATGAAGATGGTTGAAATGAATTATGCCTACTGGAATTTGCCTACTGTCCGCACCATGAGCTGTCCGTTTCTGATTGATTGTGGTGCGGCTGCTGCTTCAAGTTTCAGCACCACAATGTCAATTACTCGAATCTGTCTTATTGTTGTCTTACTCTGATAAATACATCACGGGCAAGAAACATATTATTTTTAATAAAAGCAATTACAGCAAGCTATTAAAGTTGACCTCTGGTCCTCCTCATCTTCGCGCTCTCCTTCTCAAACTGAACAGAACATAGGCTATAGGTAGTCACGCGCAAGATTTTTTGGACTACACCTAATCGACAATTATTTTCGGAAGAAGCCTTTGACTCCCCTCCTGAACTGCCACCATAGCCCTACACAGCACAGCCATTAGATAGGCCGCACAAACAACGTTTTTGATCAGCAAGAGCAGAGCAGGGCTCAGGGTTGGAATATCTATTGCAGTGTAATGCAGCCTGGTTGTTTTTACCCCATCCCAACATATATCTTAGAAATGTAACTTTGCTCTGTGCTTCTCCAAGTATGCACTTCGTAGCCTATAGCCCATAGGCTATGGATCATTGGATTGAGACCACACTAAATAGCCTGTTGTCGCACTTGATATTGTGTGCCCAGCGAAGAATCAGAGATTAGGAACGGCATCGGGCGCACATCGATATATGGTCTAATATTGACATTTCATCAATTACACATTACATGACCCTCCCCAGGACTAGATAAAAAAAAATACTAAACCCTCCCCTTGACTGACATTGAACATTTCCCTCCCCCATTTTCCTCCAGGTACCAATTCAGTAATTTTTTTATCCATCCCTTACCTTAACCATTCAGAATGCGTAATTCCATGATGCTGGATTAGAAGGTTGCGTGTTTGATCCCAGTCGTGGAGACTGTTTTTTTTGTTGTTTGTTGTTTTAACCCCCTAGAGACGATGCACACCACCGGAAATCTAATTAGCATAATAAACATCTGTCCGTTTAAGGTAGAGATCTGTTGTTTTGTTCTGGATGTGTCTCAATCCACCTAATCTGCCGATGTGGAACACATCTGGGGTGAAAAGTGACAAAGATAGAGCTGTGTGGATTGAGACACATCCAGTGCAAAACAACTGATCTCTATCACAAAATTGTCTGTAGCATCCGAACCCCCACAAGTGTCTCGGTATAGTGGATGTGCCAACCTCTTTCTGTAGCGTATGAACAGTTTGGGCTACACACTAATATGACTCCTCTTTGGAAAGGTACATGATGGTCTGCTCTAGGATGCCCACAGGCCTGACAAGACTCGTCTGAATGTCACCGGAGCAGTTGAAAAAAATGTATGAAAGTATATATGGAGACTGTTTAGTGCCAAAAATAACAGGTTAAATACATGTAAAAAAAATATAATAATTCTGCAAAAGTTCTCTCAGACAGACATAGGACAAACACTTCAGAACAAACTTCCTTTAGATTTGTGGGAAGGGGACTATCTATTGTCTCATGCAATTAATCTGTTATTCAATGCATTTGTATGGCCAAATAGCAGTAATTACCAGATGTAATTTTCTGGCTAATTTGTAAATATATTTTATTGACTCTTCAAGGGGTCTTAAAATTCCAAATCAAATATCTAAAATCCTTAGTATGACTTTCATAAAGCAATTCCATATAGCTTAGAGGAACCCGGATGGTGTATCAAATCACTCAGTCACTACAAAGATACAGTGTCCGTCCTAATTCAGTTGCCGGAGAGGAAGGAAACCGCTCAGGGATTTCACCATGAAGCTAATGGTGACTTTAAAACAGTTAGAGTTTAATGGCTGTGATAGGAGAAAACTGAGGATGGACCAATAACATTGTAGTTACTCCACAATACTAACCTAATTGACAGAGTGAAAAGACTGTACAGAATACAAACATTCCAAAACATGCGTCCTGTTTGCAACACGGCACTAAAGAAATACTGCAAAAAATGTAGCAAAGCAATTAACTTTTTGTCCTGAATACAAAGTGTTATGTTGGGTTAAATCCAACACAACACATTACTGAGTACCACTCTCCATATTTTCAAGCATAGTGGTGGCTGCATCATGTTATGGGTATGCTTGGTTCAGTCTGCTTTCCACCAGACACTGGGAGATGAAATCACCTTTCAGCAGGACAATAACCCAGGGGCGCACCTTTCACTGGGGAATGTGATACAAAATGATGCAACGGTGTGCTTTAGAACCATGCGTACGCTTTCGAGCGGTCGGTAGGCTGTTTGGAGTGTTTATTCCACTGCATAAAAAGTTATATAAAAACAAACATGTCCCCCCCGCTTCTAAAACCAAAGTTGCGCCCCTGCAATAACCTAAAACACAATCTACACTGGAGTTGCTTACCAAGAAGACAGTGAATGTTCCTGAGTGGCTGAGTTACAGTTTTGACTTAAATCTGGTTGAAAGTCTATGACAAGACCTGAAAATGGTTTTCTAGCAATGATCAACACCCAATTTGACAAAGCTTGAAGAATTCTGAAAATAATAATGGGCAAATGTTGCACAATTCAGGTATGGAAAGCTCTTAGAGACTTACCCAGAAAGACTCACAGCTGTAATTGCCGCCAAAGGTGCTTTCACAAAGTATGGACTCGATTGTGAATACTTACGTAAATTAATATTTCTGTACTTCATTTTCAATACATTTGCAAAATTGTCTAAAAACATGTTTTCGTGTTTGTGTGTAGATGGGTGATTTTTTAATTTTTTTAATCCATTTGGAATTTAGGCTGTAACACAACAAAATGTGGAATAAGTCAAAGTGTATGAATACTTTCTGAAGGCGCTGTATCCCCTAACCTTAACTCTCACCTTACCAGAATGAGTTCCTTAACGAACGATACAGAGTAGCAGGAGCAACCAAAACAGAATGAGTGCCTTACCTTCAGAATGAGTGCCTTACCTTCAGAATGAGTGCCTTACCTTCAGAACGAGTGCCTTACCTTCAGAACGAGTGCCTTACCTTCAGAACGAGTGCCTTACCTTCAGAACGAGTGCCTTACCTTCAGAACGAGTGCCTTACCTTCAGAATGAGTGCCTTACCTTCAGAATGAGTGCCTTAAATTCAGAGTAGCAGGAGCAACCAAAACACTTAAACATTTGACGTTTGGAGCAACTTTGAAATTTGGCATTTGAAGAGTGTTGATGAACGTTTAATTCTGCAGTAAGACTGTTGCGTGTTGTCCCAACGCCCTATTATGACACTTTCTGTTGGTGTTTCCTTTATTTTGTCAGTATATCATAAAGGGTAATTGTTCTGTCAAATAGTCTAACCACATGCTTCTGGTGGAGTTATGCTTAAGACTGATCAAATAAAGTTGTTTGAATTTTATTTGAATGAAAGGGTTCTGATGATGTTGACTCGGGTGATCTCTGGGGTAGGAAGGGTACACCTATCAACTGGGTCTCTGCCTGCATCTCTGCTCTGTTTCCATCAGGGTCATCTCTCCATCTATCCTGTCCTCCCTCTTGTTCCCTCTCCCTTTCTCTCTGTGGCACTCCATGGCTAGAGTTCTGCATGTGTGTTGAGAGTCGGAGTAGAGACAGAACACAGGTTATATGGTGCACTCAGCATACAGTATAATAATTAGGGTGAGTTTGAGTTGATTGATTCTTGCTCACAAATAAAACTGGAAAAAAAAGCTAAATGTACATAATTAAACTCACTTAAAATACCTAATACATTGCATTACAGTTTTTCTCAGTCGCTTTGGTGCATTTCTCACATCACTATTTACATTTGCACAACAGTTAATGCAGTTCTCAAAACAATTAGTACAAACTGCAAAAGCGTGTCACTTGCTCAAAATGGATAGCTCATTCCTCAAAAGCAAGTATTCATGTAAATGAAAGTGTCAGTGTCATCAAGATGAAAAGTCCTGACACCATTGTTTATGAACAAGATGTTTTCATTATGACAGTTTACTCTGTAAATGTTTTCCAATGCAAAAAAGTCAGATCTTGGTGACACTACCTGAAAATGCTCAAGACAGCACTATATACTATTTGCACAGCCATTTGAAAAATACAGTAAAGTTACACATTACTGTATTTAGTGAGGTAACTGAGTACAAGACACTGAATATGTATGTTTCAAATTTTTACTGCATATGCTCTTTGCAATTCTAATTTGTTCACAGCATTGTGCAAAAGAAAAAATACACCCTTATTTACAACAAACATAAACTCCCTTTGGGTAGAGCTGTGCACAACTGTAAACAATATTGCAGTACATATTGGAACTGAACATACAACATACATAGTACTGTAATCATTCATGCACATCCAGACGTTCCTCTCTGTCTGGCCACATAATTTCATCTACATCACAGCGAATATCATCTCTTGCAATGCAGCGAGGAAGGTATCTCCTCGAGTGGCGAATCCACCCTTTGCAGGACTCTGCTGTGATGTCATCACATGCTGCATCCATGGCCGCTAGCAGGGCCATTTGGGTATGTGGATGCCGGTCATATACCTTCCACCTCCAGGAAGAGAAAAACTCCTCTATTGGATTTAGGAATGGTGAGTAGGAGGGAGATATTCCACCAGCATCCTATCATGTGCTGCAAACCACTGTCTGACGACATCTGAGTGGTGAAAACGCACATTATCCAAAACAACAACATGCTTGCTCAGATGGTCTCCAGTTAGACCCCTCTCATTCTCAGGGATTATGTCCCTGTAAAGAGTGTCTAAAAAAGTCAGCAGATGTTGTGTGTTGTATGGACCAAGACGGGGGATATGGGTGAGGACGCCGTTTTCTGAGATGGCTGCACACATAGTAATATTCCCTCCTCGTTGGCCTGGGACATCAATGGTTGCTCTCTGTCCAATGCGATTCCTTCCACGTCTTCTACCTTTTGCCAGATTGAAACCCGCCTCATCAAGGTATATGAATGTGTGCAGCGGTTCCCTGGCCTCCAGCTCCAGTACATGCTTTATTACAGAAGAGGGAGTGAGAAAAACTATAACAACTTTTCCTGTGTAACATAATGCATTTTGGACAACATATTGTACAGTATGCACTGTGAATACACACACACAGAACTGTCATGTAAGTGTAGTGCATGACACTACACAAAGTAAACAGTTTACAGCACTGAACATTAGAATATGCATAGAACACATACATGTTTTACCTGTACATACTGGTGACGGATCTCCTTCACTCTGTCGCTGTTCCGTTCAAATGGCACATTGTACAATTGTTTCATGCGCATTTCATTCCTCCTGAGCACTCTGTCAATTGTAGCGACTGAAACAGATTCAATATTCCCAAAGATGTTGTCATCCTCTATAACAGCACTTTGTATCTCTCTCAACCTTATGGCATTGTTTGCAATCACCATTGCACAAATGGCTTCCTCTTGTTGCGGAGTAAAAGGGGCCCTCTTCCACCTCTGCAAGGTTGTCTTGCAATCCTGTGTGGTGCAGAGTAAAATTACAGTAAATATGGCAAATCTTTACTGTAACACTACTGTACACTACAATACACTAAATGTGTGATGCAGTAAAGCAGTACGTCTAAATGTAAAATGTACAGTGACAAGTTATTGTCCCACTGCAAGCTTCATGTATGACACAATGACAGTAGCGCAGTGCAGATTGTTTAGTGCTGAATTACTGTCCATTTATACACACCTGTTCTCCCGACGAAATGTTTGAATAATTGAATTTACAGTGGTTCTCCCAACATTTGGCTGCACCCTTCGACCAGCCTCAGCCATTGTGAGGCCGTGATTGACAACATGATCCACAATTGTAGCCCTGATTTCATCAGGGATCCGCCTATGTACTTGGCCTCTTCTTCCTCTTCCCTGTTTTGTCCCCTTCCCCTTCCTCCCCGCACCCTCACCCCTCTTCCACGAGGCTGACCTTCCATTTCTGTGTCACAGTATTGTAGAAATGGTACACACTATGTCCTGCTTGGTTCATATATGCTTGTAAAGTGGGGTTTATGGGATTCAGCTCTGACAGTGATTGTAGAAAAGTGGCTTATCATTGGTTGCAACTAATGCTTCACACACCCCTTCTCATCAGTGAAAGTTGAGATTCACCTGAGAGAAATTGTTCAATTTAGGAGACATTTCCATGAAAAAAAATATTTTAAAAAAATGTGTAAAATTTGCTTGACAGATTTTGACAACTAGTTCAACATTTTTGTATGTAATGACTCAAGCAATGAAATGAGGACTATTAGTTTTATATGGAATGACTATTCAGCATTCACAAGTATAGTTAATTTTGACTGACATGACATAAGCAAATGATAATGTTATAAAGCAGCAGAGAGTTGTATGAAAGCAATTGATGCATGTCCAAAAGCATTTGCAATTTGTTGGAAGGAATGAGAACCTGCTACTATGATGTGGACAAATGACTAAATGTTGTGGAGGTTGAACTAACTGTTGTGCAAATGTAAATAGTGATGTGAGAAATGCACCAAAGCGACTGAGAAAAACTGTAATAGAATAGAGGACACTTACAACATCACAGGACATGTTCTTCATGATGGAAACTGAAATGTTAGAAATAAGAGCCAACAGCAGATAGTAGTCAGAAGTCATGCATGGGGTAGCAGCTCCCTGGTTCTGAATTGGATCACTTGGTTTCTACTTGACAACTTATCATTGTGCACACAGACGTCATTCTTATTTCACTCTATGACGTAGTTCTCTCAGTTTCAATCCTCTCGAGGAATCGGCACCTGTGTGTGTGTGTATTGACCTATAGGAGAACAAATAAAATGTTTTATTGCCACGTACACCGGACAGGTGCAGTGAAATGTGTTGTTTCACAGGGTCAGCCATAGTAGTACAGTGCCCAAGAGCAAATTAGGGTTGAGTGCCTTGCTCAAGGGGACATCGACAGATTTTTGACCTTGGGTATTCAAACCAGCAACCTTTCGGTTACTGACCCAACACTCTAGGCTACCTGAGACCCCCATGACCCTCTCATGGACCCCATTAATATTCTTGGCTCGTTAACAGGTCCCAGAGCTCTCCTCTCCCCCACTCTTAACGAACAGGAGCCAATTAAAGGCAGGCAGGTCTTCTTCCTGAGTGTGTTGGGGGAACACCAATAGAGCCAGACCTCGTTGCAGACACAGGGCCGGAGCACATTGGCAGCACGGCGGATATTTTCTCTCTCTCTCTCTCTCTCTCTCTCTCTCTCTCTCTCTCTCTCTCTCTGGTTTCCTCTTTCCAATCACCCTCTCTATCTCCCTTGTTGAGTGTGTCAGCGCTGGGGAGGTGGTAGTGTTTCTGTGTGTGTAATGCCTAGCCATTTACAGCTCCCTCCATCCAACACAGTTCCTCTATTCCTCTTCACAATAACCATGACCTACCTCTACCTCTAAGTGTGGTCTTAAAACTAACCTCCGGACAGTGTTATGAACACATTGGTTTGGACTATGGCCATCTCTTGAAGTTCTATGCCAGTTGGTTGCAGTTAGGGAGAATAAGGGAGGAGAGAGGGAGGGAGGTCAGTACAGGGACAGGGAGTTAGAGAGAGATAGAGAAAGACGGAGGGAGTGTGTCTGTGTTTCTTCGTACTACAGTGTGTGGTTTGAGTGTGGCCAGTGGTGGTAAGCTGGTTGACAATTCTGAGAAAACCATGGGGACAGGCTGTGATCTGTACTGGCTCCTCTCTTTTGCTCCAAAGCACAAACTGGTTTTCTGACTGGTTTCTGAGTGCACTAATACTATTTTCTGACTGGTTTCTGAGTGCACTAAAACTCTTTTCTGACTGGTTTCTGAGTGCACTAAAACTATTTTCTGACTGGTTTCTGAGTGCACTAATACTCTTTTTTCTGATTGGTTTCTGAGTGCACTAATACTCTTTTCTGATTAGGTTCTGAGTGCACTAATACTCTTTTCTGATTGGTTTCTGAGTGCACTAAAACTCTTTTCTGATGGGTTTCTGAGTGCATTAATACTATTTTCTGACTGGTTTCTGAGTGCACTAATACTGTTCTGATTGGTTTCTGAGTGCACCAAAACTCTTTTCTGATTGGTTTCTGAGTGCACTAATACTCTTTTCTGAGTGGTTTCTGAGTGCCCTAATACTATTTTCTGATTAGGTTCTGAGTGCACTAATACTCTTTTCTGATTGGTTTCTGAGTGCACTAAAACTCTTTTCTGATGGGTTTCTGAGTGCATTAATACTATTTTCTGATTGGTTTCTGAGTGTGCTAATACTCTTTTCTGATTGGTTTCTGAGTGCACTAATAGTATTTTCTGATTGGTTTCTCAGTGCATTAATACTCTTTTCTGATTGGTTTCTGAGTGCACTAATATTCTTTTCTGAGTGGTTTCTGAGTGCCCTAATACTATTTTCTGATTAGGTTCTGAGTGCACTAAAACTCTTTTCTGATTGGTTTCTGAGTGCATTAATACTATTTTCTGATTGGTTTCTGAGTGTGCTAATACTCTTTTCTGACTGGTTTCTGAGTGCACTAATACCATTTTTTTATTGGTTTCTGAGTGCATTAATACTCTTTTCTGACTGGTTTCTGAGTGCAATAATACTCTTTTCTGACTGGTTTCTGAGTGCAATAATACTCTTTTCTGATTGGTTTCTGAGTGCATTAATACTCTTTTCTGATTGGTTTCTGAGTGCACTAATACTATTTTCGGAGTTTACTTAGGCACTGGTTCTTTGAATGCACTAAAGCAGACTGGTCTCATTAATTAAAGGGGCTTTTTGAGTCTGTTTCATAGTCATAGAGTAAAATGAGAACTTTGTCACGTACAGTTGCCTACCTACCTACACAAAACTATCCACTGACATAAAACTCTCCTTGGTCAACTTTATCGTGGGTTTGAGTTCAGAAAATACTGCACCTTTTCATAAATGGATTGTGTGTGTTTCTGTGTGTGTTCTGTGTGTGTTTGTGTGAGAATATCTGAGGAATTCAAACAAAGAAGACCGTTTGGTAAAAAGACAGAACTGCAGACAGAGAGACAGAAATTGCTTCAGTGGGAGAGAGTGACAGGAAGATTCAGACAGCAGGTTCAAGTGCTGTATCACCAAGAAGTCACTCAAAACAGGCTTTCAGCTTTCAGCTCCCTGTGTCTCGTAATGAAGCCCCAGTGGACGTGTACAGTATGTTCATTTGTGTTTGGGGATTTTTGATCTATAGTGTGTGTTTTGACTCATAATGAGTGTGTGTCTTCTTGTGTACGGAGAGCACGAGTGTGATGAGACAGAAACAGAGCCAATGCTGGTGCTGGTATCACTCACACACTCACTCTCACTCTCACTCTCCCACTCACTCACTCACTCACTCACTCACTCACTCACTCACTCACTCACTCACTCACTCACTCACTCACTCACTCACTCACTCTCACTCACTCCACTGAGCTCTTCACTAATGTAAGGTGATTTGGTGGTTTCCCATGACATTTACCTATCTGAAAGAGTGCAGGCTCCGTCCCTTCACAGGCGCGTGTGGATCTTTTCCGCCAAAAGCCACCTCCTCGTCCTCGCCCGCCAAACCAGAGAGAGACGCTGGGTGGCTAAGGCTTCTGCCTGCTCCACTCCACAGACCCCATATACATTATTATATGTGACTCACCACCTGGATTCGGTCTTATGTAGCAAAATGTTTCATTTATTTTATTTTTACATGGATAAAAGTAGAGACTCAGAGCTACAAAATGGTATATCATACACTGCATTTGAGGAACAATGGGAAAGTAATTCTGCTTTGAAACTTGTTCAACTTGTAAACTCACTTTTGAGAAAATTGCCTTAGAATGTTTTGTATCTAGTGAAGAGCACTTCTTTGTCTACACGCATTAAGCATTGTTCACACCCTCCTAAGCTTTAGCCCCACCCATCTCGTTTCGCTTTCGGAGCGCACACTTGACGCTCTGGCCGATGATTTGTTTACCTCTGGATAACATGAAAACAGCCTAACCAGCTCTGCTGGCAACAATTTCATTACGCTTTTTTGCAGACGTTTACTGACACCGGCCATATTCAACGGGTGTTGTACACACATCACGTAACATTAGCTAACGAGCCAGCCAGCTAACGTTAGCTAGTTAAACAACAAAGAACAGTGCCAACAATGCCACAGTGCTGGGACATAACCAACCAGGTTCAATGTTAGCTTGCTAACATTAGGCTCTAACTAGAAAAGCAAACGGCTCTGGGAAACGAATAATAACGCCAGCTAGGGAGCCAGCCAGCTAACATCAGTTAGCTAGCTAAGAGTACACTTTAGCTTGAAATGAAACCACTTTCTGTCAGAAATGTGTAATATCTGAAAATGTAGCTAGCTAACGCTAGACTATTTTAACTGTATACATCATCATGCATGTTGGACGCGTCTCCCTGTCAGGAATGCCATACCACGGTTGCCCTTAGTTTGTAGATGTAATCCGCAGACAGGTGTTTTCTCCATCTCTTTAGCTATCATACTCTAATTCCACTGATTTCAAAACTTGATCTTCCAGAAAGTGGAGAGCAACACTTATGCAGCTCCACTACACAATAAATTTTTAAAAAGCGGCATTTGACAGGATTACCAACACAGACTGACAAGCCCAAATAGACAGAAGCCTTCTATATTGCAGACAAATCCTCTCTCCTCTCTCAGCATGTCCAGCCCACTCATTATCTCAGCCAATCATGGCTAGTGGGAAGGCTGCTAACTTTTTTTCTGTGGCTTAAACAACAAGGCTCGTAATTTAACAATTTTATTTGTATTTGCAGATGACATACAAGTTAGTTATTATGTTCGAGAAAGCATTTCTGCCAAAAAACGCATTTTGATGAAAAAAAAAAAAAAGACATTCAAACAACTCTCCTGTGAAGTCGGGACTTACGACATATGCCTAGTTTACTGAATAGGGTCACATATTCATGAAGTGTACCCAATGGAACCTCTCCAGAGCTCACTACAGAGAGACTGAGAAAGTAGGCATGCCGCGGCCGAGAAGATGACTGCAACGTCCCCCATCCTCCCCGTTATAGAACTATGTGAAAAAATTGAATTAGACAGTGAGAGAGTATTAGATCGTGACTGTATTGGGACTAGTAGCTGTATTGGGACTAGTAGCTGTATTGGGACTAGTGGCTGTATTGGGACTAGTGGCTGTATTGGGACTAGTAGCTGTATTGGGACTAGAGGCTGTATTGGGACTAGAGGCTGTATTGGGACTAGTAGCTGTATTGGGGCAAGTGTCTGTAATAGGACTTGTGGCTGTATTTGGACATGTTAGCTGTATTTGGACATGTTGGTTGTAATGGGATTAGTGGACGTATTGGGACTAGAGGATGTATTGGGACTAGTGGCTGTATTGGGACTAGAGTCTGTATTGGGACTAGTGGCTGTATTGGGACTAGTACCTGTATTTGGACTAGTGGCTGAATTGGGACTAGTGGCTGTATTGGGACTAGTGACTGTATTGGGACTAGTGGATGTATTGGGACTAGAGGCTGTATTGGGACTAGAGACTGTATTGGGACTAGTGGCTGTATTGGGACTAGAGGCAGTATTGGGACTAGAGGATGTATTGGGACTAGAGGCTGTATTGGGACTAGTGGCTGTATTGGGAATAGTAGCTGTATTTGGGATAGTGGCTGTATTTGGGCTAGTGGCTGTATTGGGACTAGTGGCTGTATTGGGACTAGTGGCTGTATTGGGACTAGTGGCTCTATTGGGACTAGAGGCTGTATTGGGACTAGTGGCTGTATTGGGACTAGTAGCTGTATTGGGGCAAGTGTCTGTAATGGGACTAGTGGCTGTATTTGGACATGTTGGCTGTATTTGGACATGTTGGTTGTAACGGGACTAGTGGTTGAATTGGGACTAGTAGCTGTATTGGGACCAGAGTCTGTATTGGGACTAGTGGCTGTATTGGGACTAGTACCTGTATTTGGACTAGTGGCTGTATTGGGACTAGTGGCTGTATTGGGACTAGTGGCTGTATTGGGACTAGTGGCTGTATTGGGACTAGAGGCTGTATTGGGACTAGAGGCTGTATTGGGACTAGTAGCTGTATTGGGGCAAGTGTCTGTAATAGGACTTGTGGCTGTATTTGGACATGTTAGCTGTATTTGGACATGTTGGTTGTAATGGGATTAGTGGACGTATTGGGACTAGAGGATGTATTGGGACTAGTGGCTGTATTGGGACTAGAGTCTGTATTGGGACTAGTGGCTGTATTGGGACTAGTACCTGTATTGGGACTAGTACCTGTATTGGGACTAGTGGCTGTATTGGGACTAGTGACTGTATTGGGACTAGTGGATGTATTGGGACTAGAGGCTGTATTGGGACTAGAGACTGTATTGGGACTAGTGGCTGTATTGGGACTAGAGGCTGTATTGGGACTAGAGGATGTATTGGGACTAGAGGCTGTATTGGGACTAGTGGCTGTATTGGGACTAGTAGCTGTATTTGGGATAGTGGCTGTATTTGGGCTAGTGGCTGTATTGGGACTAGTGGCTGTATTGGGACTAGTGGCTGTATTGGGACTAGTGGCTCTATTGGGACTAGAGGCTGTATTGGGACTAGTAGCTGTATTGGGGCAAGTGTCTGTAGTGGGACTAGTGGCTGTATTTGGACATGTTGGCTGTATTTGGACATGTTGGTTGTAACGGGACTAGTGGTTGAATTGGGACTAGTGGCTGTATTGGGACCAGAGTCTGTATTGGGACTAGTGGCTGTATTGGGACTAGTACCTGTATTTGGACTAGTGGCTGAATTGGGACTAGTGGCTGTATTGGGACTAGTGGCTGTATTGGGACTAGTGGCTGTATTGGGACTAGTGGCTGTAATGGGACTAGTGGCTGTAATGGGACTAGTGGCTGTATTTGGACTAGTGGCTGTATTGGGACTAGTGCTTGTAATGGGACTAGAGGATGTATTGGGACTAGTAGCTGTATTGGGGCAAGTGTCTGTAATGGGACTAGTGGCTGTATTGGGACTAGTACCTGTATTGGGACTAGTACCTGTATTGGGACTAGTGGCTGTATTGGGACTAGTGGATGTATTGGGACTAGTGGATGTATTGGGACTAGAGGCTGTATTGGGACTAGAGACTGTATTGGGACTAGTGGCTGTATTGGGACTAGAGGCTGTATTGGGACTAGAGGATGTATTGGGACTAGAGGCTGTATTGGGACTAGTGGCTGTATTGGGACTAGTAGCTGTATTTGGGATAGTGTCTGTATTTGGGCTAGTGGCTGTATTGGGAATAGTGGCTGTATTGGGACTAGTGGCTGTATTGGGACTAGTGGCTCTATTGGGACTAGAGGCTGTATTGGGACTAGTGGCTGTATTGGGACTAGTAGCTGTATTGGGGCAAGTGTCTGTAATGGCACTAGTGGCTGTATTTGGACATGTTGGCTGTATTTGGACATGTTGGTTGTAACGGGACTAGTGGTTGAATTGGGACTAGTGGCTGTATTGGGACAAGAGTCTGTATTGGGACTAGTGGCTGTATTGGGACTAGTACCTGTATTTGGACTAGTGGCTGAATTGGGACTAGTGGCTGTATTGGGACTAGTGGCTGTATTGGGACTAGTGGCTGTAATGGGACTAGTGGCTGTAATGGGACTAGTGGCTGTATTTGGACTAGTGGCTGTATTGGGACTAGTTCCTGTAATGGGACTAGAGGATGTATTGGGACTAGTAGATGTATTGGGAATAGTGGATGTATTGGGAATAGTGGAATTAATGGGACTAGTACATGTATTGGGACTAGTGGCTGTATTGGGACTAGTGGATGTATTGGGACTAGTAGATGTAATGGGACTAGAGGATGTATTGGGACAAGTGGCTGTACTGGGACTAGTGGATGTATTGGGACTAGTGGATGTATTGGGACTAGTGGCTGTATTGGGACTAGTGGCTGTATTAGGACTTGTGGCAGTATTGGGACTAGTGGCTGTATTGGGACTAGTGGATGTATTGGGACTAGTGGATGTATTGGGACTAGTGGCTGTAATGGGAATAATGCATGTATTGTGACTAGTAGCTGTAATGGGACTAGTGTCTGTATTTGGAATAGTGGATGTATTGGGACTAGTAGCTGTATTGGGACTAGTGGCTGTATTCGGACTAGAGGCTGTATTGGGACTAGTGGCTGTATTGGGACTAGTGGCTGTATTTGGACATGTTGGCTGTATTGGGACTTACGGCTGTATTGGGACTAGCGGCTGTATTGGGACTAGAGGCTGTATTGGGACTAGAGTCTGTATTGGGTCTAGTGGCTGTATTGGGACTAGTACCTGTATTTGGACTAGTGGCTGAATTGGGGCTAGTGGCTGTATTGGGACTAGAGAATGTATTGAGACTAGTGGATGTATTGGGACTAGTGGCTGTATTGGGACTAGTGGCTGTCTTGGGACTAGCGGCTGCATTGGGACTAGCGGCTGCATTGGGACTAGCGGCTGTATTTGGACTAGTGGCTGTATTGGGACTAGAGGCTGTATTGGGACTAGAGGCTGTAATCGGACTAGTGGCTGTATTGGGATTAGAGCTGTATTGGGACTAGTGGATGTATTGGGACTAGTGACTGTATTGGGACTAGTGGCTGTATTGGGACTAGTGGCTGTATTGGGACTAGAGGCTGTATTGGGACTAGAGGCTGTATTGGGACTAGAGGCTGTATTGGGACTAGTGGATGTATTTGGACATGTTGGCTGTAATGGCACTTGCGGCTGTATTGGGACTAGCGGCTGTATTGGGACTAGCGGCTGTATTGGGACTAGAGTTAGTATTGGGACTAGTGGCTGTATTGGGACTAGTACCAGTTTTTGGACTAGTGGCTGAATTGGGACTAGTAGATGTAATGGGACTAGTGGATGTATTGGGACAAGTGGCTGTACTGGGACTAGTGGATGTATTGGGACTAGTGGATGTATTGGGACTAGTGGATGTATTGGGACTAGTGACTGTATTAGGACTTGTGGCTGTATTGGGACTAGTGGCTGTATTGGGACTAGTGGCTGTATTGGGACTAGTGGATGTATTGGGACTAGTGGATGTATTGGGACTAGTAGATGTATTGGGACAAGTGGATGTAATGGGACTAGTAGCTGTAATGGGACTAGTGGCTGTATTTGGACATGTTGGCTGTAATGGGACGTGCGGCTGTATTGGGACTAGCGGCTGTATTGGGTCTAGTGGCTGTATTGGGACTAGTACCTGTATTTGGACTAGAGGCTGTATTGGGACTAGTGGCTGTATTGGGACTAGTAGCTGTATTGGGGCAAGTGGCTGTAATGGGACTAGTGGCTGTATTTGGACATGTTGGCTGTATTTGGACATGTTGGTTGTAACGGGACTAGTGGTTGAATTGGGACTAGTGGCTGTATTGGGACCAGAGTCTGTATTGGGACTAGTGGCTGTATTGGGACTAGTACCTGTATTTGGACTAGTGGCTGAATTGGGACTAGTGGCTGTATTGGGACTAGTGGCTGTATTGGGACTAGTGGCTGTATTGGGACTAGTGGATGTATTGGGACTAGTGGCTGTAATGGGACTAGTGGCTGTAATGGGACTAGTGGCTGTATTTGGACTAGTGGCTGTATTGGGACTAGTGCCTGAAATGGGACTAGAGGATGTATTGGGACTAGTAGATGTATTGGGAATAGTGGATGTATTGGGAATAGTGGAATTAATGGGACTAGTACATGTATTGGGACTAGTGGCTGTATTGGGACTAGTGGATGTATTGGGACTAGTGACTATATTAGGACTTGTGGCTGTATTGGGACTAGTGGCTGTATTGGGACTAGTGGCTGTCTTGGGACTAGCGGCTGCATTGGGACTAGCGGCTGCATTGGGACTAGCGGCTGTATTTGGACTATTGGCTGTATTGGGACTAGAGGCTGTATTGGGACTAGAGGCTGTAATCGGACTAGTGGCTGTATTGGGATTAGAGCTGTATTGGGACTAGTGGATGTATTGGGACTAGTGACTGTATTGGGACTAGTGGCTGTATTGGGACTAGTGGCTGTATTGGGACTAGTGGCTGTATTGGGACTAGAGGCTGTATTGGGACTAGAGGCTGTATTGGGACTAGAGGCTGTATTGGGACTAGTGGATGTATTTGGACATGTTGGCTGTAATGGCACTTGCGGCTGTATTGGGACTAGCGGCTGTATTGGGACTAGCGGCTGTATTGGGACTAGTGGCTGTATTGGGACTAGTACCAGTTTTTGGACTAGTGGCTGATTTGGGACTAGTAGATGTAATGGGACTAGTGGATGTATTGGGACAAGTGGCTGTACTGGGACTAGTGGATGTTTTGGGACTAGTGGATGTATTGGGACTAGTGGATGTATTGGGACTAGTGACTGTATTAGGACTTGTGGCTGTATTGGGACTAGTGGCTGTATTGGGACTAGTGGCTGTATTGGGACTAGTGGATGTATTGGGACTAGTGGATGTATTGGGACTAGTAGATGTATTGGGACAAGTGGATGTAATGGGACTAGTAGCTGTAATGGGACTAGTGGCTGTATTTGGACATGTTGGCTGTAATGGGATGTGCGGCTGTATTGGGACTAGCGGCTGTATTGGGTCTAGTGGCTGTATTGGGACTAGTACCTGCATTTGGCCCCAGACTAGTGGCTGGAATCTGGGAACTAGTGGCTGCATGTGGGACTAGAGAAATGTATTGAGACTAGTGGATGTATTGAGACTAGTGGCTGTATTGGGACTAGTGCAACTGCATTGGGACCACGGCTGCATTGGGACTAGAGGCTGTAATTGGGACTAGTGGATGTATTAGGGACTTCGTGGGATGCTATTGGGACTTGTAGGCTGTATTTGGAACTAGTGGGATGTATTGGGACTAGTGACTGTTTTTGGAACATGTTGGCTTTGTATTTGGACATATTGGTTGGTTAAAAGGGACTAGTGGTTGCATTTGAGATTAGTGCAGCTGTAATGGGACTAGTGGCTGTATTGGGACTAGAGTCTGTATTGGGACTAGTGGCTGTATTGGGACTAGTACCTGTATTTGGACCTAGTGGCTGAATTAAAATTAGTGGCTGTATTGGGACTAGTGGACTGTATTTGGACTAGTAGATGTGTATTGGGGCTAGTGGATGTACAGTGGGGAAAAAGTATTTAGTCAGCCACCACTGTGCAAGTTCTCTCACTTAAAAGATGAGAGAGGCCTGTAATTTTCATCACTTAGGTACACTTCTAACTATGACAGACAAAATGAGGAAAAAATCCAGAAAATCACATTGTAGGATTTGTTGCCATGAATTTATTTGCAAATTATGGTGGAAAATAAGTATTTGGTCAATAACAAAAGTTTATCTCTAATACTTTGTTATACTACCCTTTGTTGGCAATGACAGAGGTCAAATGTTTTCTGTAAGTCTTCACAAGGTTTTCTAAGCACACTGTTGCTGTATTATTTTGGCCCATTCCCTCCATGCAGATCTCCTCTAGATACAGTGATGTTTTGGGGCCAAGCCGCTACAAATACAGACTTTCAACTCCTCCAAAGATTTTCTATGGGGTTGAGATCTGGAGACCGGGCTAGCCACCTCAGGACCCTTTGAAATGCTTCACGGCTTCTGACCACTCCTTCAAGGTTGCCCGAGGCGGTGTGTCAGGGATCATTGTCACTGCTGGAAAGACCCAGCCACGCTTGTCACCTCAATGCCCTTTGCTGATGGAAGGAGGCGTTTTCACTCAAAATCTCACGATGGACATATGGCCCCATTCATTCTTTCCTTTACACGGATCAGTCAGCCCTGGTCCCTTTGCAGAAAAACAGCCCCCAAAGCATGATGTTTCCACCCCATGCTTCACAGTAGGTATGGTGTTCTTTGGATGGCAACTCAGCATTCTTTGTCCTCCAAACCTTACGACATTTAGTTGAGTTTTTTACCAAAAAAGTTCTATTTTTGGTTTCATCTGGACATTCTCCCAATCCTCATCTGGATCATCCAAAATGCTCTCTAGCAAACTTTAGATCAAGCGGGCTGAACATGTACTGGCTTGAAAGCAGGGGGACACGCCTGGCACTGCAGGATTTGAGTCCTGGCGGCGTAGTGTGTTACTGATGGTAGGCTTTGTTACTTTGGTCCCAGCTCTCTGTCAGGTCATTCACTAGGTCCTCTGGGTGGTTCTGGGATTTTTGCTCACCGTTTCCAGATCATTTTGACTCCCACGGGTGAGATCTTCAAGGGAGCCCCAGATCGAGGAAGATTATCAGTGGTCTTGTATGTTCCTCTCCATTTCCTAATAATTGCTCCCACAGTTGGGATTTCTCTTCCAAACCAAGCTGCTTTTACCTATTGCAGATTCAGTCTCTCCCAACCTGGGTGCAGGTCTACAATTTTGTTTCTGGTGTCCTTTGACAGCTCTTTGGTCTTGGCCATAGTGGAGTTTGGAGTGTGACTGTTTGAGGTTGTGGACAGGTGTCTTTTATACTGATAACAAGTTCAAACAGGTGCCATTAATACAGGTAATGAGTAGGAGGACAGAGGAGCCTCTCCCAAAGAAGAAGAAGTTACAGGTCTGTGAGAGCTGGTGAAATCTTGCTTGTTTGTATGTGACCAAATACTTATTTTCCACCATAATTTGTAATAAATTCATAAAAATCCTACAATGTGATTTTCTGGATTTTCTTTCCTCATTTTGTCTGTCATAGTTGGAAGTGTCAACACCTATGATACCAGAAAATTACAGGCCTCTCTCATCTTTTTAAGTGAGAGAACTTGCACAATTGGTGGCTGACTAAATACTTTTTTTCCCCACTGTATTTGGGCTAGTGGCTGTATTGGGACTAGTGGCTGTATTGGGACTAGTGGCTGTATTGGGACTAGAGGCTGTATTGGGACTAGTGGCTGTATTGGGACTAGTAGCTGTATTGGGGCTAGTGTATGTAATGGGACTAGTGGGTGTATTTGGGCTAGTGGCTATATTGGGACTAGTGGCTGTATTGGGACTAGTGGCTGTATTGGGACTAGAGCCTGTATTGGGACTAGAGGCTGTACTGGGACTAGTGGATGTATTGGGACTAGTGGATGTATTGGGACTAGTGGATGTATTGGGACTAGTGAAGCTGTATTAGGACTTGTGGCTGTATTGGGACTAGTGGCTGTATTGGGACTGAAGTAGGCTGTATTGGGACTAGTGGGATGTATTGGGACTAGTGGATGTATTGGGACTAGTAGATGTATTGGGACAAGTGGATGTAATGGGACTAGTAGCTGTAATGGGACTAGTGGTCTGTATTTGGAACATGTTGGCTGTAATGAGGACATGGCTGTGTATTGGGACTAGCGGCTATTGTATTGTAAGGTCTAGTGGCTGCATTGGGACTAGTACCTGTATTTGGACTAGAGGCTGTATTGGGACTAGTGGCTGTATTGGGACTAGTAGCAGCATAAAGGAGCAGTATTGTAATGGGACTAGTGGCTGTATTTGGACATGTTGGCTATTGTATTTGGACATGTTGGTTATGTAACGGGACTAAAGTGCGGTTGAATCTGGGACTAGTGGCTGTATTGGGACCCAGAGTCTGTATTGGGACTAGTGGTTGTATTGGGACTAGTACCTGTATTTGGAACTAGTGGCTGAATTGGGACTAGTGGCTGTATTGGGACTAGTGGCTGTATTGGGACTAGTGGCTGTATTGGGACTAGTGGATGTATTGGGACTAGTATTGTAATGGGACTATGTGGCTGTAATGGGACTAGTGGCTGTGTATTTGGACTAGTGGCTGTATTGGGACTATTAGTGTCTGAAATGGGACTAGAGGATGTATTGGGACTAGTAGATGTATTGGGAATAGTGGATGTATTGGGAATAAAAATTAATGGGACTAGTACATGTATTGGGGACTAGTGGCTGTATTGGGACTAGTGGATGTATTGGGACTAGTGACTATATTAGGGACTTGTGGCTGTATTGGGGACTAGTGGCTGTATTGGGACTAGTGGCTGTCTTGGGGACTAAGCGGCTGCATTGGGACTAAGCTGCCGTACTGGGGACCTAAGCGGCTGTATTTGGACTATTGGCTGTATTGGAGACTAGAGGCCACAAGACCAGAGGCTGTAATCGACTAGTGGCTGTATTGGGATTAGAGCCGTATTGGGACTAGTGGGATGCATTGGGACTAGTGACTGTAGCTGGGACTAGTGGCTGTACTGGGACTAGTGGGCTGCATTGGGACTAGTGGCTGTATTGGGACTAGAGGCTGTATTGGGACTAGAGGCTGTATTGGGGACTAGAGGCTGTATTGGGACTAGTGGATGTATTTGGACATGTTGGCTGTAATGGCACTTGCGGCTGTATTGCACGTTAAGCGGCTGTATTGGGACTAGCGGCGATTGGGACTAGTGGTTGTATTGGGACTAGTACCTGCTTTTGAGACTAGTGGCTGATTTGGGACTAGTAAAGATGTAATGGGACTAGTGGATGTATTAGACAGAGTGGCTGTACTGGGACTGAGTGGATGTTTTGGGACTAGTGGATGTGGCTGGGACTAGTGGATGTATTGGGACTAGTGACTGCATTAGGACTTGTGGCTGTATTGGGACTAGTGGCTGTATTGGGACTAGTGGCTGGCTGGGACTAGTGGATGTATTGGGACTAGTGGGATGTATTGGGACTAGTAGATGTATTGGGACAAGTGGATGTAATGGGACTAGTAGCTGTAATGGGACTAGTGGGCTGTATTTGGACATGTTAGCTGTAATGGGATGTGCGGCTGTATTGGGACATGGCCAGGCTGTATTGGAGTCTCCAGTGGCTGTATTGGGACTAGTACCTGTATTTGGACTAGTGGCTGAATTGGGACTAGTGGCTGTATTGGGACCAGAGAATGTATTGAGACTAGTGGATGTATTGGACTAGTGGCTGTGCTGACCATGGGTTGCATTGGGACTAGCTGCTGCATTTTGCAGGACTAGAGGCTGTATTGGGACTAGTGGATGTATTGGGACTCGTGGATGTATTGGGACTTGTGGCTGTATTTGGACTAGTGGATGTATTGGGACTAGTGACTGTTTTTGGACATGTTGGCTGTATTTGGACATGTTGGTTGTAATGGGACTAGTGGTTGTATTGGGACTAGTAGCTGTAATGGGACTAGTGGCTGTATTGGGACTAGAGTCTGTATTGGGACTAGTGGCTGTATTGGGACTAGTACCTGTATTTGGACTAGTGGCTGAATTGGGACTAGTGGCTGTATTGGGACTAGTGACTGTATTTGGACTAGTAGATGTATTGGGGCTAGTGGATGTACAGTGGGGAAAAAAAGTATTTAGTCAGCCACCAATTGTGCAAGTTCTCTCACTCTAAAAGATGAGAGAGGCCTGTAATTTTCATCATAGGTACACTTCAACTATGACAGACAAAAGGAGGAAAAAAATCCAGAAAAATCACATTGTAGGATTTGTTATGAATTTATTTGCAAATTATGGTGGAAAATAAGTATTTGGTCAGCAACAAAGTTTATCTCACTACTTTGTTACAGTACCCTTTGTTGGCAAATGACAGAGGTCAAATAAGTTTTCTGTAAGAGTCTTCACAAGGTTTTTCACACACTGTTGCTGGTATTTTGGCCCATTCCTCCATGCAGATCTCCTCTAGAGCAGTGATGTTTTTGGGGCTGTCGCCAAGCAACACAGACTTTCAACTCCCTCCAAAGATTTTCTACAGGGGGTTGAGATCTGGAGACTGGCTTCAGGCCACTCCAGGATCTTGAAATGTTTCTTAAACGGCTACTCCTTCGTTGCCCGGGCGGTGTGTTTTGGGATCATTGTCATACAAAGACCCAGCCAATACGTTTCATCTTTCAATGCCCTTGTTGATGGAAGGAGGTTTTCATCAAAATCTCGACACAGCATGGCCCCATTCATTCTTTCCTTTACACGGATCAGTCGCCCTGGTCCTTTGCAGAAAAACAGCCCCAAAGCATGACGATGTTTCCACCCCCATGCTTCACAGTAGGTATGGTGTTCTTTTTGGATGCAACTCAGCATTCTTTGTCCTCCAAACCACGATTTAGTTGAGTTTTTACCAAAAAGTTCTATTTGCCTTTCATCTGGACATTCTCCCAATCCTCATCTGGATCATCCAAATGCTCTCTAGCAAACTTTAGAGCGGGCCTGAACATGTACTGGCTTAAGCAGGGGGGACACGCCTGGCACTGCAGGATTTGAGCCCTGGCGTAGTGTAGTGTTGTTACTGATGGTAGAGCTTTGCTTACTTTGGTCCCAGCTCTCTGCAGGTCATTCACTAGGTCCCCGTGTGGTTCTGGGATTTTTTTGCTCACCGCTCTTGTGATCATTTTGACCCCACGGGTGAGATCAAAATGCGTGAGCCCCAGATCGAGGAAGATTATCAGTGGTCTTGCTATGTCTCTCTCCATTTCCCTAATAATTGCTCCCTACAGTTGATTTCTTCAAACCAAGCTGCTTACCTATTGTAGATTCAGTCTTCCCAACCTGGTGCAGGTCTACAATTTTGTTTCTGGTGTCCTTTGACAGCTCTTTGGTCTTGGCCATAGTGGAGTTTGGAGTGTGACTGTTTGAGGTTGTGGACAGGTGTCTTTATACTGATAACAAGTTCGGGAAGAGGTGCCAGACAGGTAATGAGTGGAGGACAGAGGAGCCTCTTAAAGAAGAAGTTACAGGTCTGCAGAGAGCCAGAAATCTTGCTTGTTTGTATGTGACCAAATACTTATTTTCCACCACATAATTTGCAAATAAATTCATAAAAATCCTACAATGTGATTTTCTGGATTTTCTTTCCTCATTTTGTCTGTCATAGTTGAAGTGTACCTATGATGAAAATTACAGGCCTCTCTCATCTTTTTAAGTGAGAGAACTTGCACAATTGGTGGCTGACTAAATACTTTTTTTCCCCACTGTATTTGGGCTAGTGGCTGTATTGGGACTAGTGGCTGTATTGGGACTAGTGGCTGTATTGGGACTAGAGGCTGTATTGGGACTAGTGGCTGTATTGGGACTAGTAGCTGTATTGGGGCAAGTGTATGTAATGGGACTAGTGGGTGCATGTTGGGCTACAGAGTGGCTATAATTGGGACTAGTGGCTGCATTGGGACTAGTGGCTGGCTGGGACTAAGAGCCTGTATTGGGGACTAGAGGCTGTATTGGGACTAGTGGCTGTATTAATTAGTAGCTGTATTAAAGTGTCTGTTCCAATGGGACTAGTGGCTGTATTTGGACATGTTGGCTGTAATTTGGACATGTTGGTTGTAACGGACTAGTGGTTGAATTGGGACTAGTAGCTGTATTGGGACTAGTGGCTGTGTATTGGTCAAGAGACTGTATTGGGACTAGTGGCTGTATTGGGACTAGTACCTGCATTTGGACTAGTGGCTGAATTGGGACTAGTATGCTGTATTGGGACTAGTGGCTGTATTGGGACTAGTGGCTGTATTGGGACTAGTGGCTTTAATGGGACTAGTGGCTGTATTTGGACTAGTGGCTGTATAGGGGACTAGTAGCTGTATTGGGGCAGAGTGTCTGTAATGGGACTAGTGGCTGTATTTGGACATGTTGGCTGTATTTGGACATGTTGGTTGTATAGCAAGGACTAGTGGTTGAATCTGGGACTAGTAGCTGTATTGGGACTAGTGGCTGTATTGGGACAAGAGTCTGTATTGGGACTAGTAGCTGTATTGGGACTAGTACCTGTATTTGGACTAGTGGGCTCGAATTGGGACTGAGTGGGCTGTATTGGACTAGTGGCTGTATTGGGACTAGTGGCTGTATTGGGACTAGTGGCTGTAATGGGACTAGTGGCTGTATTGGGACTAGTGGCTGTATTTGGACTAGTGGCTGTATTGGGACTAGTGCCTGTAATGGGACTAGAGGGATGTATTGGGACTAGTAAGATGTATTGGGAATAGTGGAATTAATGGGACTAGTATTATGTATTGGGACTAGTGGCTGTATTGGGACTAGTAGGATGTAATGGGACTAGTATGGCTGTATTGGGACAAGTGCCTGTACTGGGACTGAGTGGATGTATTGGGACTATTATTGGATGTATTGGGACTAGTGGATGAATTGGGACTAGTGGCTGTATTAGGACTTGTATGTATTTGGACTAGTGGCTGTATTGGGAACTAGTATTGCTGTATTGGGACTAGTGGATGGCTGGGACTAGTGGATGTATTGGGAATATTGTACTGTATTGTGACTAGTAGCTGTAATGGGACCAGTGGCTGCATTGGGACTAGTGGCTGTATTGGGACTGAAGTGGCTGTATTGGAGACTAGTGGGATGGCTGTTAGGACTAGTGGATGTATTGACCAGTGACTGTAATGCAGCATGTATTACGGCCAGACTAGTAGCTGTAATGGGACTAGTGTCTGTATTTGGCGGAATAGTGGATGCATTGGGACTAGTAGCTGTATTGGGACTAGTATTGCTGTATTGGGACTAGAGTCTGTATTGGGTCTAGTGGGTTTATTTGGACATGTTGGCTGTATTGGGACTTACGGCTGTATTGGGACTAGCGGCTGTATTGGGACTAGAGAGCTGCAGCTGGGACTAGAGTCTGTGGCTGGGTCTAGTGTGGCTGTATTGGGACTAGTACCTGTATATGGACTAGTGGCTGAATTGGGGCTAGTGGCTGTATTGGGACCAGAAGACCATGCTGAGAACTAGTGGATGTATTGGGACTAGTGGCTGTATTGGGACTAGTGGCTGTCTTGGGACCAGCGGCTGCATTGGGACCAGCGGCTGTACGTGGGACTAGCGGCTGTATTTGGACGCTAATTGGCTGTATTGGGACTAGAGGCTGTGTATTGGGACTAGAGGCTGTAATCGGACTAGTGGCTGTATTGGGATTAGAGCTGTATTGGGGACTATTGTAGCTGTATTAAATAGTGACTGTGTATTGGGACTAGTGGATGTATTGCAGGACTAGTGGCTGTATTGGGACTAGTGACTGTATTGGGACTAGTGGCTGTATTGGAACTAGTGGCTGTATTGGGACTAGAGGCCATTAGACCAGAGGCTGTATTGGGACTAGAGGCTGTAATTGGGACTAGTGGATGTATTTGGAACATGTTGGCTGTAATTAGCACTTGCGGCTGTAATGTTGAACTTGCGGCTGTATTGGGACTAAGCAGCTGTATTGGGACTAGAGTTAGTATGTGGGACTAGTGGCTGCATTGGAGACTAGTACCAGATTTTGGACTAGTGGCTGGAATTGGACTAGTAGATGTATCTTCTGGGACTAGTGGATGTATTGGGACAAGTGGATGTATTGGGACTAGTGGGATGTATTGGGACTAGTGACTGTATTGAGGGACTAGTGGATGTATTGGGACTAGTGGATGTATTGGGGACTAGTAGATGTATTGGGTACAAGCTGGATGTAATAGGATCTTAGTAGCTGTAATGCCAGGACTAGTGGCTGTATTTGAGACATGTTACGTAATTGGACGCAGTGCGGCTGTATTGGAGACTAGCGGCTGTATTGGGTCTAGTGGTTGCTATTGGGACTAGTACCTGTATTTGGACCAGTGGCTAAATTACGGGACTAGTGGCTGTGCTGGGACTAGAGAATGTATTGAGACTAGTGGATGTATTGGGACGTTAGTGGCTGTATTGGGACTCAGCGGTTGCATTGGGACTAAGCGGCTGCATTGGGACTAGAGGCTGTATTGGGACTAGTGGGATGTATTGGGACTAGTGGCTTGTATTGGGACTTGTGGCTGCATTTGGACTAGTGGGATGTATTGGGGACTAGTGACTGTTTTTGGACATGTTGGCTGTATTTGGACATGTTGGTTGTAATGGGACTAGTGGTTGTATTGGGACTAGTAGCTGTACGGGGACTAGTGGCTGCATTAGACTAGAGTCTGTATTGGGACTAGTGGCTGTATTGGGACTAGTACCTGTATTTGGACTAGTATCTGAATTAGGGACTAGTGGCTGTATTGGGACTAGTGGACTGTATTTGGACTAGTAGATGTATTGGGGCTGAGTGGATGTATTTTGGGCTAGTGGGCTGTATAGGGACTAGTGGCTGTATTGGGACTAGTGGCTGTATTGGGACTAGAGGCTGTATGTGTGGGAATTAGTGGATGTATTGGGACCAGTGGCTGTATTGGGACCAGCGGCTGCATTGGGACCAGCGGCTGCATTGGGACTAGGGAGGCTGTATTGGGACTGAGTGGATGGCTGATCTAGTGGCTGTATTGGGACTTGCCTGGCTGTATTTGGACTAGTGGATGGCTGGGGACTAGTGACTGTTTTTGGACATGTTGGCTGTATTTATGGACATGTTGGTTGTAATGGGACTAGTGGTTGTGGCTGGGACTAGTGAGCTGTAATGGGACTAGTGGCTGTAGCTGGGACTAGAGTCTGTATTGGGACTAGTGGCTGTGTGGGACTAAATTAGTACCTGCATTTGGAACCAGTGGCTGAATTGGGACTGAGTGGCTGTATTGGGACTAGCTGACTGTATTTGGACTAGTAGATGTATTAAAGCTAGTGGATGTATTTAAGCTAGTGTGGCTGTATGAGGACTAGTGGCTGTATTGGGACTAGGCTGGCTGTATTGGGACTAGAGAGCTGTATTGGGACTAGTGTGGCTGTATTGGGACTAGTAGCTGTATTAAAGTGTCTGTAATGGGACTGAGTGGCTGTATTTGGACATGTTGGCTGTATTTGGACATGTTGCTGTAACGGACTAGTGGTTGAATTGGGACGAGTAGCTGTATTGGGGACTAGTGGGCTGTATTGGGACTAGAGGCTGTATTGGGACTAGAGGCTGCATTGGGACTAGTGGCTGTATTGGGAATAGTAGCCATTTAGCTAGTGGCTGCATTGGGACTAGTGGCTGTATTGACCAGAGGCCTGTGGGCTGGGACTAGAGGCTGTATTGGGACTAGTGGCTGTATTGGGACTAGTAGCTGTATTAGGGGCAAGTGTCTGTAATGGAGGACTAGTGGGCTGTATTTGGACATGTTGGCTGGGTATTTGGAACATGTTGGTTGTAGCAACGGGACTAGTGGTTGAATCTGGGACTAGTAGCTGTATTGGGACTGAAAGTGGGCTGTATTGGGACAAAGAGTCTGTATTGGGACTAGTGGCTGCATTGGGACTAGTACCTGTATTTGGACTAGTGGCTGAATTGGGACTAGTGGCTGTATTGGGACTAGTGGCTGTATTGGGACTAGTGGCTGTATTGGGACCAGGATGTATTGGGACTAGTGGCTGTGATGGGATCTTTAGTATTTTAATGGGACTAGTGGCTGTATTTGGACTAGTGGCTGTATTGGGACTAGTAGCTGTATTGTGCAAGTGTCTGTAATGGGACTAGTGGCTGTATTTGGACATGTTGGCTGTATTTGGACATGTTGGTTGTAACGGGACTAGTGGTTGAATTGGGAAGCTAGTAGCTGTATTGGGACTAGTGGCTGTATTGGGACAAGAGTCTGTATTGGGACTAGTGGCTGTATTGGGACTAGTGAATGTATTTTGGACTAGTATGAATTGGGACTAGTGATGGCTGTATTAGACTAGTGGATGTATTGGGACTAGTAGCTGTAATGTAATTAGTGGGCTGTAATGGGACTAGTGGCTGTATTTGGACTGAGTGGCTGTATTGGGACTAGTGCCTGTAATGGGACCAGAGGGATGCATTGGGACTAGTAGATGTATTGGGAATAGTTGAATTCAATGGGACTAGTATATGTATTGGGACTATTGGCTGTATTGGGACTAGTGGATTGTATTGGGACTAGTAGTCATGTAATGGCACTAGTGGCTGTATTGGGACAAGTGAGCCTGTACTGGAAGGACTAGTGGATGTATTGGGACTATTGGATGTATTGGGACTAGTGGATGTGCTGGGACTAGTGGCTGTATTAGGACTTGTAGGCTGTATTGGGACTAGTGGCTGTATTGGGACTAGTGGATGTATTGGGACTAGTGGATGGGCTGGGACTAGTGACTGTAATGGAAATATTGCATGTATTGTGACTAGTAGCTGTAATGGGACTAGTGGCTGTATTGGGACTAGTGGCTGTATTGGGACTAGTGGGCTGTATTGGGACTAGTGGCTTTGTATTGGGACTAGTGAGATGTATTGGGACTAGTGGATGTATTGGGACTAGTGACTGTAATGCAGGAAATATTGCATGTATTGTTACTAGTAGCTGTAATGGGACTAGTGTCTGTATTTGGAATAGTGGATGTATTGGGACTAGTAGCTGTATTGGGACTAGTGGCTGTATTGGGACTAGAGGCTGTGTATTGGGACTCAGTGGCTGTATTTGGACATGTTGGCTGTATTGGGGACTTACGGCTGTATTGGGACTAGCGGCTGTATTGGGACTAGAGGCTGTATTGGGACTAGAGTCTGTATTGGAGTCTAGTGGCTGTATTGGAGACTAGTACCTGTATATGGACTAGTGGCTGAATTGGGGCTAGTATTGGCTGTATTGGGACTAGAGAATGTATTGAGACTAGTGGATGTATTGGGACTAGTGGCTGTATTGGGACTAGTGGCTGTCTTGGGACTAGCGGCTGCATTAGGACTAGCGGCTGCATTGGGACTAGCGGCTGTATTTGGACTATTGGCTGTATTGGGACTAGAGGCTGTATTGGGACTAGAGGCTGTAATCGGACTAGTGGCTGTATTGGGATTAGAGCTGTATTGGGACTAGTGACTGTATTGGGAATAGTGACTGTATTGGGACTAGTGGCTGTATTGGGACTAGTGGCTGTATTGGGACTAGTGACTGTATTGGGACTAGTGGCTGTATTGGGACTAGTGGCTGTATTGGGACTAGAGGCTGTATTGGGACGAGTAGCTGTATTGGGACTAGTGGCTGTATTGGGACTAGAGGCTGTATTGGGACTAGAGGCTGTATTGGGACTAGTGGCTGTATTGGGAATAGTAGCTGTATTTGGGCTAGTGGCTGTATTTGGGCTAGTGGCTGTATTGGGACTAGTGGCTGTATTGGGACTAGTGGCTGTATTGGGACTAGAGCCTGTATTGGGACTAGAGGCTGTATTGGGACTAGTGGCTGTATTGGGACTAGTAGCTGTATTGGGGCAAGTGTCTGTAATGGGACTAGTGGCTGTATTTGGACATGTTGGCTGTATTTGGACATGTTGGTTGTAACGGGACTAGTGGTTGAATTGGGACTAGTAGCTGTATTGGGACTAGTGGCTGTTTTGGGACAAGAGACAGTATTGGGACTAGTGGCTGTATTGGGACTAGTACCTGTATTTGGACTAGTGGCTGAATTGGGACTAGTGGCTGTATTGGGACTAGTGGTGTATTGGGACTAGTGGCTGTATTGGGACTAGTGGATGTATTGGGACTAGTGGCTGTAATGGGACTAGTGGCTTTAATGGGACTAGTGGCTGTATTTGGACTAGTGGCTGTATTGGGACTAGTAGCTGTATTGGGGAAAGTGTCTGTAATGGGACTAGTGGCTGTATTTGGACATGTTGGCTGTATTTGGACATGTTGGTTGTAACGGGACTAGTGGTTTAATTGGGACTAGTAGCTGTATTGGGACTAGTGGCTGTATTGGGACAAGAGTCTGTATTGGGACTAGTGGCTGTATTGGGACTAGTACCTGTATTTGGACTAGTGGCTGAATTGGGACTAGTGGCTGTATTGGGACTAGTGGATGTATTGGGACTAGTGGCTGTAATGGGACTAGTGGCTGTAATGGGACTAGTGGCTGTATTTGGACTAGTGGCTGTATTGGGACTAGTGCCTGTAATGGGACTAGAGGATGTATTGGGACTAGTAGATGTATTGGGAATAGTTGAATTAATGGGACTAGTATATGTATTGGGACTAGTGGCTGTATTGGGACTAGTGGATTGTATTGGGACTAGTAGATGTAATGGGACTAGTGGCTGTATTGGGACAAGTGCCTGTACTGGGACTAGTGGATGTATTGGGACTATTGGATGTATTGGGACTAGTGGATGTATTGGGACTAGTGGCTGTATTAGGACTTGTGGCTGTATTGCGACTAGTGGCTGTATTGGGACTAGTGGCTGTATTGGGACTAGTGGATGTATTGGGACTAGTGACTGTAATGGAAATATTGCATGTATTGTGACTAGTAGCTGTAATGGGACTAGTGGCTGTATTGGGACTAGTGGCTGTATTGGGACTAGTGGCTGTATTGGGACTAGTGGCTGTATTGGGACTAGTGGATGTATTGGGACTAGTGGATGTATTGGGACTAGTGACTGTAATGGAAATATTGCATGTATTGTGACTAGTAGCTGTAATGGGACTAGTGTCTGTATTGGGAATAGTGGATGTATTGGGACTAGTAGCTGTATTGGGACTAGTGGCTGTATTGGGACTAGAGGCTGTATTGGGACTAGTGGCTGTATTTGGACATGTTGGCTGTATTGGGACTAGCGGCTGTATTGGGACTAGAGGCTGTATTGGGACTAGAGTCTGTATTGGGTCTAGTGGCTGTATTGGGACTAGTACCTGTATATGGACTAGTGGCTGAATTGGGGCTAGTGGCTGTATTGGGACTAGAGAATGTATTGAGACTAGTGGATGTATTGGGACTAGTGGCTGTATTGGGACTAGTGGCTGTCTTGGGACTAGCGGCTGCATTGGGACTAGCGGCTGCATTGGGACTAGCGGCTGTATTTGGACTATTGGCTGTATTGGGACTTGAGGCTGTATTGGGACTAGAGGCTGTAATCGGACTAGTGGCTGTATTGGGATTAGAGCTGTATTGGGACTAGTGACTGTATTGGGAATAGTGACTGTATTGGGACTAGTGGCTGTATTGGGACTAGTGGCTGTATTGGGACTAGTGACTGTATTGGGACTTGTGGCTGTATTGGGACTAGTGGCTGTATTGGGACTAGAGGCTGTATTGGTACTAGAGGCTGTATTGGGACTAGAGGCTGTATTGGGACTAGTGGATGTATTTGGACATGTTGGCTGTAATGGGACTTGCGGCTGAATTGGGACTAGCGGCTGTTTTGGGACTAGCGGCTGCTTTGGGACTAGTGGATGTATTTGGACATGTTGGCTGTAATGGGACTTGCGGCTGTATTGGGACTAGCGGCTGCATTGGGACTAGCGGCTGCATTGGGACTAGAGGCTGTATTGGGACTAGTGGATGTATTGGGACTAGTGGATGTATTGGGACTAGTGGCTGTATTTGGACATTTTGGTTGTAATGGGACTAGTGGTTGTATTGGGACTAGTAGATGTATTGGGGCTAGTGGATGAATTTGGGCTAGTGGCTGTATTGGGACTAGTGGCTGTATTGGGACTAGTGGCTGTATTGGGACTAGTGGCTGTATTGGGACTAGAGGCTGTATTGGGACTAGTGGATGTATTGGGACTAGTGGCTGTAATGGGACTAGTGGCTGTAATGGGACTAGTGGCTGTATTTGGACTAGTGGCTGTATTGGGACTAGTGCCTGTAATGGGACTAGAGGATGTATTGGGACTAGTAGATGTATTGGGAATAGTGGATGTATTGGGAATAGTGGAATTAATGGGACTAGTATATGTATTGGGACTAGTGGCTGTATTGGGACTAGTGGATGTATTGGGACTAGTAGATGTAATGGGACTAGTGGCTGTATTGGGACAAGTGCCTGTACTGGGACTAGTGGATGTATTGGGACTATTGGATGTATTGGGACTAGTGGATGTATTGGGACAAGTGGCTGTATTAGGACTTGTGGCTGTATTGGGACTAGTGGCTGTATTGGGACTAGTGGCTGTATTGGGACTAGTGGATGTATTGGGACTAGTAGATGTAATGGGACTAGTGGCTGTATTAGGACTTGTGG
Organism: Brachymystax lenok tsinlingensis; assembly: GCA_030435695.1. NCBI lineage: Eukaryota > Metazoa > Chordata > Actinopteri > Salmoniformes > Salmonidae > Brachymystax > Brachymystax lenok. The sequence goes on from CM059816.1 coordinate 30,341,410, forward strand.
CTGTATTTGGACTAGTGGCTGTATTGGGACTAGTGCCTGTAATGGGACTAGAGGATGTATTGGGACTAGTAGATGTATTGGGAATAGTTGAATTAATGGGACTAGTATATGTATTGGGACTAGTGGCTGTATTGGGACTAGTGGATTGTATTGGGACTAGTAGATGTAATGGGACTAGTGGCTGTATTGGGACAAGTGCCTGTACTGGGACTAGTGGATGTATTGGGACTATTGGATGTATTGGGACTAGTGGATGTATTGGGACTAGTGGCTGTATTAGGACTTGTGGCTGTATTGGGACTAGTGGCTGTATTGGGACTAGTGGCTGTATTGGGACTAGTGGATGTATTGGGACTAGTGGATGTATTGGGACTAGTGACTGTAATGGAAATATTGCATGTATTGTGACTAGTAGCTGTAATGGGACTAGTGGCTGTATTGGGACTAGTGGCTGTATTGGGACTAGTGGCTGTATTGGGACTAGTGGCTGTATTGGGACTAGTGTATGTATTGGGACTAGTGACTGTAATGGAAATATTGCATGTATTGTGACTAGTAGCTGTAATGGGACTAGTGTCTGTATTTGGAATAGTGGATGTATTGGGACTAGTAGCTGTATTGGGACTAGTGGCTGTATTGGGACTAGAGGCTGTATTGGGACTAGTGGCTGTATTTGGACATGTTGGCTGTATTGGGACTTACGGCTGTATTGGGACTAGCGGCTGTATTGGGACTAGAGGCTGTATTGGGACTAGAGTCTGTATTGGGTCTAGTGGCTGTATTGGGACTAGTACCTGTATATGGACTAGTGGCTGAATTGGGGCTAGTGGCTGTATTGGAACTAGAGAATGTATTGAGACTAGTGGATGTATTGGGACTAGTGGCTGTATTGGGACTAGTGGCTGTCTTGGGACTAGCGGCTGCATTGGGACTAGCGGCTGCATTGGGACTAGCGGCTGTATTTGGACTATTGGCTGTATTGGGACTAGAGGCTGTATTGGGACTAGAGGCTGTAATCGGACTAGTGGCTGTATTGGGATTAGAGCTGTATTGGGACTAGTGACTGTATTGGGAATAGTGACTGTATTGGGACTAGTGGCTGTATTGGGACTAGTGGCTGTATTGGGACTAGTGGCTGTATTGGGACTAGTGGCTGTATTGGGACTAGAGGCTGTATTGGGACTAGAGGCTGTATTGGGACTAGTGGATGTATTTGGACATGTTGGCTGTAATGGGACTTTCGGCTGTATTGGGACTAGCGGCTGTATTGGGACTAGCGGCTGCTTTGGGACTAGTGGATGTATTTCGACATGTTGGCTGTAATGGGACTTGCGGCTGTATTGGGACTAGCGGCTGCATTGGGACTAGCGGCTGCATTGGGACTAGAGGCTGTATTGGGACTAGTGGATGTATTGGGACTAGTGGATGTATTGGGACTAGTGGCTGTATTTGGACATTTTGGTTGTAATGGGACTAGTGGTTGTATTGGGACAAGTAGATGTATTGGGGCTAGTGGATGAATTTGGGCTAGTGGCTGTATTGGGACTAGTGGCTGTATTGGGACTAGTGGCTGTATTGGGACTAGAGGCTGTATTGGGACTAGTGGATGTATTGGGACTAGTGGCTGTAATGGGACTAGTGGCTGTAATGGGACTAGTGGCTGTATTTGGACTAGTGGCTGTATTGGGACTAGTGCCTGTAATGGGACTAGAGGATGTATTGGGACTAGTCGATGTATTGGGAATAGTGGATGTATTGGGAATAGTGGAATTAATGGGACTAGTATATGTATTGGGACTAGTGGCTGTATTGGGACTAGTGGATGTATTGGGACTAGTAGATGTAATGGGACTAGTGGCTGTATTGGGACAAGTGCCTGTACTGGGACTAGTGGATGTATTGGGACTATTGGATGTATTGGGACTAGTGGATGTATTGGGACTAGTGGCTGTATTAGGACTTGTGGCTGTATTGGGACTAGTGTCTGTATTTGGAATAGTGGATGTATTGGGACTAGTAGCTGTATTGGGACTAGTGGCTGTATTGGGACTAGAGGCTGTATTGGGACTAGTGGCTGTATTTGGACATGTTGGCTGTATTGGGACTTACGGCTGTATTGGGACTAGCGGCTGTATTGGGACTAGAGGCTGTATTGGGACTAGAGTCTGTATTGGGTCTAGTGGCTGTATTGGGACTAGTACCTGTATATGGACTAGTGGCTGAATTGGGGCTAGTGGCTGTATTGGGACTAGAGAATGTATTGAGACTAGTGGATGTATTGGGACTAGTGGCTGTATTGGGACTAGTGGCTGTCTTGGGACTAGCGGCTGCATTGGGACTAGCGGCTGCATTGGGACTAGCGGCTGTATTTGGACTATTGGCTGTATTGGGACTAGAGGCTGTATTGGGACTAGAGGCTGTAATCGGACTAGTGACTGTATTGGGATTAGAGCTGTATTGGGACTAGTGGCTGTATTGGGAATAGTGACTGTATTGGGACTAGTGGCTGTATTGGGACTAGTGGCTGTATAAGGACTAGTGACTGTATTGGGACTAGTGGCTGTATTGGGACTAGTGGCTGTATTGGGACTAGAGGCTGTATTGGGACTAGAGGCTGTATTGGGACTAGTAGGTGTATTTGGACATGTTGGCTGTAATGGGACTTGCGGCTGTATTGGGACTAGCGGCTGTATTGGGACTAGCTGCTGCTTTGGGACTAGTGGATGTATTTGGACATGTTGGCTGTAATGGGACTTGCGGCTGTATTGGGACTAGCGGCTGCATTGGGACTAGCGGCTGCATTGGGACTAGAGGCTGTATTGGGACTAGTGGATGTATTGGGACAAGTGGATGTATTGGGACTAGTGGCTGTATTGGGACTAGCGGCTGTATTGGGACTAGTGACTGTATTTGGACATGTTGGCTGTATTTGGACATGTTGGTTGTAATGGGACTAGTGGTTGTATTGGGACTAGTAGATGTATTGGGGCTAGTGGATGAATTTGGGCTAGTGGCTGTATTGGGACTAGTGGCTGTATTGGGACTAGTGGCTGTATTGGGACTAGTGGCTGTATTGGGACTAGAGGCTGTATTGGGACTAGTGGCTGTATTGGGACTAGTAGCTGTATTGGGGCAAGTGTCTGTAATGGGACCAGTGGCTGTATTTGGACATGTTGGCTGTATTTGGACATGTTGGTTGTAACGGGACTAGTGGTTGAATTGGGACTAGTAGCTGTATTGGGACTAGTGGCTGTATTGGGACCAGAGTCTGTATTGGGACTAGTGGCTGTATTGGGACTAGTACCTGTATATGGACTAGTGGCTGAATTGGGACTAGTGGCTGTATTGGGACTAGTGACTGTATTGGGACTAGTGGCTGTATTGGGACTAGTGGATGTATTGGGACTAGTGGCTGTAATGGGACTAGTGGCTGTATTGGGACTAGTGGCTGTATTTGGACTAGTGGCTGTATTGGGACTAGTGCCTGTTTTGGGACTAGAGGATGTATTGGGACTTAGTAGATGTATTGGGAATAGTGGATGTATTGGGAATAGTGGAATTAATGGGACTAGTATATGTATTGGGACTAGTGGCTGTATTGGGACTAGTGAATGTATTGGGACTAGTAGATGTAATGGGACTAGTGGATGTATTGGGACAAGTGGCTGTACTGGGACTAGTGGATGTATTGGGACTAGTGGATGTATTGGGACTAGTGGCTGTATTGGGACTAGTGGCTGTATTGGGACTAGTGGCTGTATTGGGACTATTGGCTGTATTGGGACTAGTAGCTGTATTGGGGCAAGTGTCTGTAATGGGACTAGTGACTGTATTGGGACTAGTGGCTGTATTGGGACTAGTGGATGTATTGGGACTAGAGCTGTATTGGGACTAGCGGCTGTATTGGGACTAGAGGCTGTATTGGGACTAGAGTCTGTATTGGGTCTAGTGGCTGTATTGGGACTAGTACCTGTATATGGACTAGTGGCTGAATTGGGGCTAGTGGCTGTATTGGGACTAGAGAATGTATTGAGACTAGTGGATGTATTGGGACTAGTGGCTGTATTGGGACTAGTGGCTGTCTTGGGACTAGCGGCTGCATTGGGACTAGCGGCTGCATTGGGACTAGCGGCTGTATTTGGACTATTGGCTGTATTGGGACTAGAGGCTGTATTGGGACTAGAGGCTGTAATCGGACTAGTGACTGTATTGGGATTAGAGCTGTATTGGGACTAGTGGCTGTATTGGGAATAGTGACTGTATTGGGACTAGTGGCTGTATTGGGACTAGTGGCTGTATAAGGACTAGTGACTGTATTGGGACTAGTGGCTGTATTGGGACTAGTGGCTGTATTGGGACTAGAGGCTGTATTGGGACTAGAGGCTGTATTGGGACTAGTAGGTGTATTTGGACATGTTGGCTGTAATGGGACTTGCGGCTGTATTGGGACTAGCGGCTGTATTGGGACTAGCGGCTGCTTTGGGACTAGTGGATGTATTTGGACATGTTGGCTGTAATGGGACTTGCGGCTGTATTGGGACTAAGCGGCTGCATTGGGACTAGCGGCTGCATTGGGACTAGAGGCTGTATTGGGACTAGTGGATGTATTGGGACAAGTGGATGTATTGGGACTAGTGGCTGTATTGGGACTAGCGGCTGTATTGGGACTAGTGACTGTATTTGGACATGTTGGCTGTATTTGGACATGTTGGTTGTAATGGGACTAGTGGTTGTATTGGGACTAGTAGATGTATTGGGGCTAGTGGATGAATTTGGGCTAGTGGCTGTATTGGGACTAGTGGCTGTATTGGGACTAGTGGCTGTATTGGGACTAGTGGCTGTATTGGGACTAGAGGCTGTATTGGGACTAGTGGCTGTATTGGGACTAGTAGCTGTATTGGGGCAAGTGTCTGTAATGGGACCAGTGGCTGTATTTGGACATGTTGGCTGTATTTGGACATGTTGGTTGTAACGGACTAGTGGTTGAATTGGGACTAGTAGCTGTATTGGGACTAGTGGCTGTATTGGGACCAGAGTCTGTATTGGGACTAGTGGCTGTATTGGGACTAGTACCTGTATATGGACTAGTGGCTGAATTGGGACTAGTGGCTGTATTGGGACTAGTGACTGTATTGGGACTAGTGGCTGTATTGGGACTAGTGGATGTATTGGGACTAGTGGCTGTATTGGGACTAGTACCTGTATTTGGACTAGTGGCTGTATTTGGACTAGTGGCTGTATTGGGACTAGTGCCTGTTTTGGGACTAGAGGATGTATTGGGACTTAGTAGATGTATTGGGAATAGTGGATGTATTGGGAATAGTGGAATTAATGGGACTAGTATATGTATTGGGACTAGTGGCTGTATTGGGACTAGTGAATGTATTGGGACTAGTAGATGTAATGGGACTAGTGGATGTATTGGGACAAGTGGCTGTACTGGGACTAGTGGATGTATTGGGACTAGTGGATGTATTGGGACTAGTGGCTGTATTGGGACTAGTGGCTGTATTGGGACTAGTGGCTGTATTGGGACTATTGGCTGTATTGGGACTAGTAGCTGTATTGGGGCAAGTGTCTGTAATGGGACTAGTGACTGTATTGGGACTAGTGGCTGTATTGGGACTAGTGGATGTATTGGGACTAGAGCTGTATTGGGACTAGCGGCTGTATTGGGACTAGAGGCTGTATTGGGACTAGAGTCTGTATTGGGTCTAGTGGCTGTATTGGGACTAGTACCTGTATATGGACTAGTGGCTGAATTGGGGCTAGTGGCTGTATTGGGACTAGAGAATGTATTGAGACTAGTGGATGTATTGGGACTAGTGGCTGTATTGGGACTAGTGGCTGTCTTGGGACTAGCGGCTGCATTGGGACTAGCGGCTGCATTGGGACTAGCGGCTGTATTTGGACTATTGGCTGTATTGGGACTAGAGGCTGTATTGGGACTAGAGGCTGTAATCGGACTAGTGACTGTATTGGGATTAGAGCTGTATTGGGACTAGTGGCTGTATTGGGAATAGTGACTGTATTGGGACTAGTGGCTGTATTGGGACTAGTGGCTGTATAAGGACTAGTGACTGTATTGGGACTAGTGGCTGTATTGGGACTAGTGGCTGTATTGGGACTAGAGGCTGTATTGGGACTAGAGGCTGTATTGGGACTAGTAGGTGTATTTGGACATGTTGGCTGTAATGGGACTTGCGGCTGTATTGGGACTAGCGGCTGTATTGGGACTAGCGGCTGCTTTGGGACTAGTGGATGTATTTGGACATGTTGGCTGTAATGGGACTTGCGGCTGTATTGGGACTAGCGGCTGCATTGGGACTAGCGGCTGCATTGGGACTAGAGGCTGTATTGGGACTAGTGGATGTATTGGGACAAGTGGATGTATTGGGACTAGTGGCTGTATTGGGACTAGTGGCTGTATAAGGACTAGTGACTGTATTGGGACTAGTGGCTGTATTGGGACTAGTGGCTGTATTGGGACTAGAGGCTGTATTGGGACTAGAGGCTGTATTGGGACTAGTAGGTGTATTTGGACATGTTGGCTGTAATGGGACTTATGGCTGTATTGGGACTAGCGGCTGTATTGGGACTAGCGGCTGCTTTGGGACTAGTGGATGTATTTGGACATGTTGGCTGTAATGGGACTTGCGGCTGTATTGGGACTAAGCGGCTGCATTGGGACTTGGGGCTGCATTGGGACTAGAGGCTGTATTGGGACTAGTGGATGTATTGGGACAAGTGGATGTATTGGGACTAGTGGCTGTATTGGGACTAGCGGCTGTATTGGGACTAGTGACTGTATTTGGACATGTTGGCTGTATTTGGACATGTTGGTTGTAATGGGACTAGTGGTTGTATTGGGACTAGTAGATGTATTGGGGCTAGTGGATGAATTTGGGCTAGTGGCTGTATTGGGACTAGTGGCTGTATTGGGACTAGTGGCTGTATTGGGACTAGTGGCTGTATTGGGACTAGAGGCTGTATTGGGACTAGTGGCTGTATTGGGACTAGTAGCTGTATTGGGGCAAGTGTCTGTAATGGGACCAGTGGCTGTATTTGGACATGTTGGCTGTATTTGGACATGTTGGTTGTAACGGGACTAGTGGTTGAATTGGGACTAGTAGCTGTATTGGGACTAGTGGCTGTATTGGGACCAGAGTCTGTATTGGGACTAGTGGCTGTATTGGGACTAGTACCTGTATATGGACTAGTGGCTGAATTGGGACTAGTGGCTGTATTGGGACTAGTGACTGTATTTGGGACTAGTGGCTGTATTGGGACTAGTGGATGTATTGGGACTAGTGGCTGTATTGGGACTAGTACCTGTATTTGGACTAGTGGCTGTATTTGGACTAGTGGCTGTATTGGGACTAGTGCCTGTTTTGGGACTAGAGGATGTATTGGGACTTAGTAGATGTATTGGGAATAGTGGATGTATTGGGAATAGTGGAATTAATGGGACTAGTATATGTATTGGGACTAGTGGCTGTATTGGGACTAGTGAATGTATTGGGACTAGTAGATGTAATGGGACTAGTGGATGTATTGGGACAAGTGGCTGTACTGGGACTAGTGGATGTATTGGGACTAGTGGATGTATTGGGACTAGTGGCTGTATTGGGACTAGTGGCTGTATTGGGACTAGTGGCTGTATTGGGACTATTGGCTGTATTGGGACTAGTAGCTGTATTGGGGCAAGTGTCTGTAATGGGACTAGTGACTGTATTGGGACTAGTGGCTGTATTGGGACTAGTGGATGTATTGGGACTAGAGCTGTATTGGGACTAGCGGCTGTATTGGGACTAGAGGCTGTATTGGGACTAGAGTCTGTATTGGGTCTAGTGGCTGTATTGGGACTAGTACCTGTATGGACTAGTGGCTGAATTGGGGCTAGTGGCTGTATTGGGACTAGAGAATGTATTGAGACTAGTGGATGTATTGGGACTAGTGGCTGTATTGGGACTAGTGGCTGTCTTGGGACTAGCGGCTGCATTGGGACTAGCGGCTGCATTGGGACTAGCGGCTGTATTTGGACTATTGGCTGTATTGGGACTAGAGGCTGTATTGGGACTAGAGGCTGTGTCGGACTAGTGACTGTATTGGGATTAGAGCTGTATTGGGACTAGTGGCTGTATTGGGAATAGTGACTGTATTGGGACTAGTGGCTGTATTGGGACTAGTGGCTGTATAAGGACTAGTGACTGTATTGGGACTAGTGGCTGTATTGGGACTAGTGGCTGTATTGGGACTAGAGGCTGTATTGGGACTAGAGGCTGTATTGGGACTAGTAGGTGTATTTGGACATGTTGGCTGTAATGGGACTTGCGGCTGTATTGGGACTAGCGGCTGTATTGGGACTAGCGGCTGCTTTGGGACTAGTGGATGTATTTGGACATGTTGGCTGTAATGGGACTTGCGGCTGTATTGGGACTAGCGGCTGCATTGGGACTAGCGGCTGCATTGGGACTAGAGGCTGTATTGGGACTAGTGGATGTATTGGGACAAGTGGATGTATTGGGACTAGTGGCTGTATTGGGACTAGCGGCTGTATTGGGACTAGTGACTGTATTTGGACATGTTGGCTGTATTTGGACATGTTGGTTGTAATGGGACTAGTGGTTGTATTGGGACTAGTAGATGTATTGGGGCTAGTGGATGAATTTGGGCTAGTGGCTGTATTGGGACTAGTGGCTGTATTGGGACTAGTGGCTGTATTGGGACTAGTGGCTGTATTGGGACTAGAGGCTGTATTGGGACTAGTGGCTGTATTGGGACTAGTAGCTGTATTGGGGCAAGTGTCTGTAATGGGACCAGTGGCTGTATTTGGACATGTTGGCTGTATTTGGACATGTTGGTTGTAACGGACTAGTGGTTGAATTGGGACTAGTAGCTGTATTGGGACTAGTAGCTGTATTGGGACTAGTGGCTGTATTGGGACTAGTGGCTGTATTGGGACTAGTACCTGTATTGGGACTAGTGGCTGTATTGGGACTAGTGGCTGTATTGGGACTAGTGACTGTATTGGGACTAGTGGCTGTATTGGGACTAGTGGATGTATTGGGACTAGTGGCTGTAATGGGACTAGTGGCTGTATTTGGGACTAGTGGCTGTATTTGGACTAGTGGCTGTATTGGGACTAGTGCCTGTATTGGGACTAGTAGATGTATTGGGACTAGTAGATGTATTGGGAATAGTGGATGTATTGGGAATAGTGGAATTAATGGGACTAGTATATGTATTGGGACTAGTGGCTGTATTGGGACTAGTGAATGTATTGGGACTAGTAGATGTAATGGGACTAGTGGATGTATTGGGACAAGTGGCTGTACTGGGACTAGTGGATGTATTGGGACTAGTGGATGTATTGGGACTAGTGTCTGTATTGGGACTAGTGGCTGTATTGGGACTAGTGGCTGTATTGGGACTATTGGCTGTATTGGGACTAGTAGCTGTATTGGGGCAAGTGTCTGTAATGGGACTAGTGACTGTATTGGGACTAGTGGCTGTATTGGGACTAGTGGATGTATTGGGACTAGAGCTGTAATGGGACTAGTGGCTGTATTGGGACTAGTGGCTGTATTTGGACTAGTGGCTGTATTGGGACTAGTGCCTGTAATGGGACTAAAGGATGTATTGGGACTAGTAGATGTATTGGGAATAGTGGATGTATTGGGAATAGTGGAATTAATGGGACTAGTATATGTATTGGGACTAGTGGCTTTATTGGGACTAGTGAATGTATTGGGACTAGTAGATGTAATGGGACTAGTGGATGTATTGGGACAAGTGGCTGTACTGGGACTAGTGGATGTATTGGGACTAGTGGATGTATTGAGACTAGTGGCTGTATTGGGACTAGTGGCTGTACTGGGACTAGTGGCTGTATTGGGACTAGAGGCTGTATTGGGACTATTGGCTGTATTGGGACTAGTAGCTGTATTGGGGCAAGTGTCTGTAATGGGACTAGTGGCTGTATTTGGACATGTTGGCTGTATTTGGACATGTTGGCTGTAACGGGACTAGTGGTTGAATTGCGACTAGTAGCTGTATTGGGACTATTGGCTGTATTGGGACTAGTGACTGTATTGGGACTAGTGGCTGTATTGGGACTAGTGGCTGTATTGGGACTAGAGGCTGTATTGGGACTAGAGGCTGTATTGGGACTAGAGGCTGTATTGGGACTAGTGGATGTATTTGGATATGTTGGCTGTAATGGGACTTGAGGCTGTATTGGGACTAGCGGCTGTATTGGGACTAGCGGCTGCATTGGGACTAGTGGATGTATTTGGACATGATGGCTGTAATGGGACTTGCGGCTGTATTGGGACTAGCGGCTGCATTGGGACTAGCGGCTGCATTGGGACTAGAGGCTGTATTGGGACTAGTGGATGTATTGGGACTAGTGTATGTATTGGGACTAGTGGCTGTATTTGGACTAGTGGATGTATTTGGACTAGTGGCTGTATTGGGACTAGCAGCTGTATTGGGACTAGTGACTGTATTTGGACATGTTGGCTGTATTTGGACATGTTGGTTGTAATGGGACTAGTGGTTGTATTGGGACTAGTAGCTGTATTGGGACTAGTGGCTGTATTGGGACTAGAGTCTGTATTGGGACTAGTGGCTTTATTGGGACTAGTACCTGTATTTGGACTAGTGGCTGAATTGGGACTAGTGGCTGTATTGGGACTAGTGACTGTATTGGGACTCGTAGACGTATTGGGGCTAGTGGATGAATTTGGGCTAGTGGCTGTATTGGGACTAGTGGCTGTATTGGGACTAGTGGCTGTATTGGGACTAGTGGCTGTATTGGGACTAGAAGCTGTATTGGGACTAGTGGCTGTATTGGGACTAGTAGCTGTATTGGGGCAAGTGGCTGTAATGGGACCAGTGGCTGTATTTGGACATGTTGGCTGTGTTTGGACTAGAGGATGTATTGGGACTAGTGGCTGTAATGGGACTAGTGGCTGTAATGGGACTAGTGGCTGTATTTGGACTAGTGGCTGTATTGGGACTAGTGGCTGTAATGGGACTAGAGGATGTATTGGGACTAGTAGATGTATTGGGAATAGTGGATGTATTGGGAATAGTGGAATTAATGGGTCTAGTATATGTATTGGGACTAGTGGCTGTATTGGGACTAGTGGATGTATTGGGACTAGTAGATGTAATGGGACTAGTGGCTGTATTGGGACAAGTGCCTGTACTGGGACTAGTGGATGTATTGGGACTAGTGGATGTATTGGGACTAGTAGATGTATTGGGACTAGTGGCTGTATTGGGACTAGTGGCTGTATTGGGACTAGTAGCTGTATTGTGGCAAGTGTCTGTAATGGGACTAGTGACTGTATTGGGACTAGTGGCTGCATTGGGACTAGTGGATGTATTGGGACTAGTGGCTGTAATGGGACTAGTAGCTGTATTGGGACTAGTGGCTGTATTTGGACTAGTGGCTGTATTGGGACTAGTGCCTGTAATGGGACTAGAGGATGTATTGGGACTAGTAGATGTATTGGGAATAGTGGATGTATTGGGAATAGTGGAATTAATGGGACTAGTATATGTATTGGGACTAGTGGCTTTATTGGGACTAGTGAATGTATTGGGACTAGTAGATGTAATGGGACTAGTGGATGTATTGGGACAAGTGGCTGTACTGGGACTAGTGGATGTATTGGGACTAGTGGATGTATTGAGACTAGTGGCTGTATTGGGACTAGTGCCTGTACTGGGACTAGTGGATGTATTGGGACTAGAGGCTGTATTGGGACTAGTGGCTGTATTGGGACTAGTAGCTGTATTGGGGCAAGTGTCTGTAATGGGACTAGTGGCTGTATTTGGACATGTTGGCTGTATTTGGACATGTTGGCTGTAACGGGACTAGTGGTTGAATGGGGACTAGTAGCTGTATTGGGACTATTGGCTGTATTGGGACTAGTGACTGTATTGGGACTAGTGGCTGTATTGGGACTAGTGGCTGTATTGGGACTAGAGGCTGTATTGGGACTAGAGGCTGTATTGGGACTAGAGGCTGTATTGGGACTAGTGGATGTATTTGGATATGTTGGCTGTAATGGGACTTGCGGCTGTATTGGGACTAGCGGCTGTATTGGGACTAGCGGCTGCATTGGGACTAGTGGATGTATTTGGACATGATGGCTATAATGGGACTTGCGGCTGTATTGGGACTAGCGGCTGCATTGGGACTAGCGGCTGCATTGGGACTAGAGACTGTATTGGGACTAGTGGATGTATTGGGACTAGTGTATGTATTGGGACTAGTGGCTGTATTTGGACTAGCGGATGTATTTGGACTAGTGGCTGTATTGGGACTAGCGGCTGTATTGGGACTAGTGACTGTATTTGGACATGTTGGCTGTATTTGGACATGTTGGTTGTAATGGGACTAGTGGTTGTATTGGGACTAGTAGCTGTATTGGGACTAGTGGCTGTATTGGGACTAGAGTCTGTATTGGGACTAGTGGCTGTATTGGGACTAGTACCTGTATTTGGACTAGTGGCTGAATTGGGACTTGTGGCTGTATTGGGACTAGTGACTGTATTGGGACTAGTAGATGTATTGGGGCTAGTGGATGAATTTGGGCTAGTGGCTGTATTGGGACTAGTGTCTGTATTGGGACTAGTGGCTGTATTGGGACTAGTGGCTGTATTGGGACTAGAAGCTGTATTGGGACTAGTGGCTGTATTGGGACTAGTAGCTGTATTGGGGCAAGTGGCTGTAATGGGACCAGTGGCTGTATTTGGACATGTTGGCTGTATTTGGACATGTTGGTTGTAACGGGACTAGTGGTTGAATTGGGACTAGTAGCTGTATTGGGACTAGTGGCTGTATAGGGACCAGAGTCTGTATTGGGACTAGTGGCTGTATTGGGACTAGTACCTGTATTTGGACTAGTGGCTGAATTGGGACTAGTGGCTGTATTGGGACTAGAGACTGTATTGGGACCAGTGGCTGTATTGGGACTTGTGGATGTATTGGGACCAGTGGCTGTAATGGGACTAGTGGCTGTATTGGGACTAGTGGCTGTATTGGGACTAGTGGCTGTAATGGGACTAGAGGATGTATTGGGACTAGTAGATGTATTGGGAATAGTGGATGTATTGAGAATAGTGGAATTAATGGGACTAGTATATGTATTGGGACTAGTGGCTGTATTGGGACTAGTGAATGTACAGGGACTAGTAGATGTAATGGGACTAGTGGGTGTATTGGGACAAGTGGCTGTACTGGGACTAGTGGATGTATTGGGACTAGTGGATGTATTGGGACAAGTAGATGTATTGGGACAAGTTTTTTTATCTGAATAATGAATGTATTGTGACTAGTAGCTGTAATGGGACTAGTGTCTTAATTTTCAATAGTGGCTGTATTGGGACTAGTAGCTGTATTGGGACTTTTGGCTTCATTGGGACTAGAGGCTGTATTGGGACTAGTAGCTGTATTTGGACATGTTGGCTGTATTGGGACATGTTGGTTGTAAGGGGACTAGTGGTTGAATTGGGACTAGTAGCTGTATTGGGACTAGTGGCTGTATTGGGACCAGAGTCTGTATTGGGACTAGTGGCTGTATTGGGACTAGTACCTGTATTTGGACTAGTGGCTGAATTGGGACTAGTGGCTGTATTGGGACTAGTGACTGTATTGGGACTAGTGGCTGTATTGGGACTAGTGGATGTATTGGGACTAGTGGCTGTAATGGGACTATTGGCTGTATTGGGACTAGTGGCTGTATTTGGACTAGTGGCTGTATTGGGACTAGTGCCTGTAATGGGACTAGAGGATGTATTGGGACTAGTAGATGTATTGGGAATAGTGGATGTATTGGGAATAGTGGAATTAATGGGACTAGTATATGTATTGGGACTAGTGGCTGTATTGGGACTAGTGAATGTATTGGGACTTGTAGATGTAATGGGACTAGTGGATGTATTGGGACCAGAGACTGTATTGGGACTAGTGGCTGTATTGGGACTAGTACCTGTATTTGGACTAGTGGCTGAATTGGGACTAGTGGCTGTATTGGGACTAGTGACTGTATTGGGACTAGAGGCTGTATTGGGACTAGTGGATGTATTGGGACTAGTGGCTGTAATGGGACTAGTGTCTGTAATGGGACTAGTGGCTGTATTTGGACTAGTGGCTGTATTGGGACTAGTGCCTGTAATGAGACTAGAGGATGTATTGGGACTAGTAGATGTATTGGGAATAGTGGATGTATTGGGAATATTGGAATTAATGGGACTAGTATATGTATTGGGACTAGTTGCTGTATTGGGACTAGTGGATGTATTGGGACTAGTAGATGTAATGGGACAAGTGGATGTATTGGGACAAGTGGCTGTACTGGGACTAGTGGATGTATTGGGACTAGTGGATGTATTGGGACTAGTGGATGTGTTGGGACTAGTGGCTGTATTGGGACTAGTGGCTGTATTAGGACTAGTGGCTGTATTGGGACTAGTGGCTGTATTGGGACTATTGGCTGTATTGGGACTAGTGGATGTATTGGGACTAGTGACTGTATTGGGACAAATAGATGTATTGGGACAAGTGAATTTTATGGGAATAATGAATGTATTGTGACTAGTAGCTGTAATGGGACTAGTGTCTTAATTTTGAATAGTGGCTGTATTTTGACTAGTAGCTGTATTGGGACTTTAGGCTGTATTGGGACTAGAGGCTGTATTGGGACTAGTGGCTGTATTTGGACATGTTGGCTGTATTGGGACTTAAGGCTGTATTGGGACTAGAGGCTGTATTGGGACTAGAGTCTGTATTGGGTCTAGTGGCTGTATTGGGACTAGTACCTGTATTTGGACTAGTGGCTGAATTGGGGCTAGTGGCTGTATTGGGACTAGAGAATGTATTGAGACTAGTGGATGTATTGGGACTAGTGGCTGTATTGGGACTAGTGGCTGTCTTGGGACTAGCGGCTGCATTGGGACTAGCGGCTGCATTGGGACTAGCGGCTGTATTTGGACTATTGGCTGTATTGGGACTAGAGGCTGTATTGGGACTAGAGGCTGTAATCGGACTAGTGGCTGTATTGGGATTAGAGCTG
Source organism: Brachymystax lenok tsinlingensis (assembly GCA_030435695.1). NCBI lineage: Eukaryota > Metazoa > Chordata > Actinopteri > Salmoniformes > Salmonidae > Brachymystax > Brachymystax lenok. Next base: position 30,356,502 of record CM059816.1, read on the forward strand.
TATTGGGACTAGTGGCTGTATTGGGACTAGTGACTGTATTGGGACTAGTGACTGTATTTGGACATGTTGGCTGTATTTGGACATGTTGGTTGTAATGGGACTAGTGGTTGTATTGGGACTAGTAGCTGTATTGGGACTAGTGGCTGTATTGGGACTAGAGTCTGTATTGGGACTAGTGGCTGTATTGGGACTAGTACCTGTATTTGGACTAGTGGCTGAATTGGGACTAGTGGCAGTATTGGGACTAGTGACTGTATTGGGACTAGTAGATGTATTGGGGCTAGTGGATGTATTGGGTCTAGTGGCTGTAATGGGACTATTGGCTGTATTTGGACTAGTGGCTGTATTTGGACTAGTGGATGTATTGGGACTAGTGGATGTATTGGGACTAGTGGATGTATTGGGACTAGTGCCTGTATTAGGACTTGTGGCTGTATTGGGACTAGTGGCTGTATTGGGACTAGTGGCTGTGTTGGGACTAGTAGATTTATTGGGACAAGTGGATGTAATGGGATTAGTAGCTGTAATGGGACTAGTGGCTGTATTTCGACATGTTGGCTGTAATGGGACTTGCGGCTGTATTGGGACTAGCGGCTGTATTGGGTCTAGTGGCTGTATTGGGACTAGTACCTGTATTTGGACTAGTGGCTGAATTGGGACTAGTGGCTGTATTGGGACTAGAGAATGTATTGAGACTAGTGGATGTATTTGGACTAGTGGCTGTATTGTGACTAGCGGCTGCATTGGGACTAGCGGCTGCATTGGGACTAGAGGCTGCATTGGGACTAGAGGCTGTATTGGGACTAGTGGATGTATTGGGACTAGTGGATGTATTGGGACTAGTGGATGTATTGGGACTAGTGGCTGTATTTGGACTAGTGGCTGTATTGGGACTAGCAGCTGTTTTGGGACTAGTGACTGTATTTGGACATGTTGGCTGTATTTGGACATGTTGGTTGTAATGGGACTAGTGGTTGTATTGGGACTAGTAGCTGTATTGGGACTAGTAGCTGTTTTGGGACTAGAGTCTGTATTGGGACTAGTGGCTGTATTGGGACTAGTACCTGTATTTGGACTAGTGGCTGAATTGGGATTAGTGGCTGTAATGGGACTTGCGGCTGTATTGGGACTAGCGGCTGTATTGGGTCTAGTGGCTGTATTGGGACTAGTACCTGTATTTGGACTAGTTGCTGAATTGGGACTAGTGGCTGTATTGGGACTACAGAATGTATTGAGACTAGTGGATGTATTGGGACTAGTGGCTGTATTGGGACTAGCGGCTGCATTGGGACTAGCGGCTGCATTGGGACTAGCGGCTGCATTGGGACTAGAGGCTGTATTGGGACTAGTGGATGTATTGGGACTAGTGGATGTATATGGACTAGTGGCTGTATTTGGACTAGTGGATGTATTTGGACTAGTGGCTGTATTGGGACTAGCGGCTGTATTGGGACTAGTGGCTGTATTTGGACATGTTGGCTGTATTTGGACATGTTGGTTGTAATGGGACTAGTGGTTGTATTGGGACTAGTAGCTGTATTGGGACTAGTGGCTGTATTGGGACTAGAGTCTGTATTGGGACTAGTGGCTGTATTGGGACTAGTGGCTGTATTTGGACTAGTGACTGTATTTGGACTAGTGGCTGTATTGGGACTAGAGGCTGTATTTGGACTAGTGGATATATTGGGACTAGTGGATGTATTGGGAATAGTGGATGTAATGGGACTATTATATGTATTGGGACTAGTGGCTGTATTGGGACTAGTGGATGTATTGGGACTAGTAGATGTATTGGGACTAGTGGATGTATTGGGACTAGTAGATGTATTGGGACTAGTGGCTGTATTGGGACTAGTGACTGTATTAGGACTTGTGGCTGTATTGGGACTAGTGGATGTATTGGGACTAGTGGCTGAATTGGGACTAGTGGCTGAATTGGGACTAGTGGCTGTATTGGACTAGTGGCTGTATTGGGACTAGTGGCTGTATTGGGAGTAGTGGATGTATTGGGACTAGTGGCTGTATTGGGACTAGTAGATGTATTGGGACAAGTTGATGTAATGGGACTAGTGGCTGTATTGGGACTAGTGGCTGTAATGGGACTAGAGGCTGTATTGGGACTGGAGGCTGTATTGGGACTAGTAGCTGTATTGGGACTAGTGGCTGTATTGGGACTAGAGGCTATTTTGGGACTAGTGGCTGTATTTGGACATGTTGGCTGTAACGGGACTTGCGGCTGTATTGGGACTAGCGGCTGTATTGGGACTAGAGGCTGTATTGGGACTAGAGGCTATATTGGGTCTAGTGGCTGTATTGGGACTAGTACCTGTATTTGGACTAGTGGCTGTATTGGGACTAGTGGCTGTATTGGGACTAGTGGCTGTATTGGGACAAGAAGCTGTATTGGGACTTGTGGCTGTATTGGGACTAGTGGCTGTATTGGGACTAGTGGCTGTATTGGGACTAGCGGCTGCATTGGGACTAGCGCCTGCATTGGGACTAGTGGCTGTATTTGGACTATTGGCTGTATTTGGACTAGTGGCTGTATTGGGACTAGTGGCTGTATTGGGACTAGTGGCTGTATTTGGACATGTTGGCTGTAATGGGACTAGCGGCTGTATTGGGACTAGTGGCTGTATTGGGACTAGAGTTAGTATTGGGACTAGTGGCTGTATTGGGACTAGTACCTGTATTTGGACTGGTGGCTGAATTGGGACTAGTGGATGTATTGGGACTAGTGACTGTATTGGGACTAGTGGCTGTATTGGGACTAGTGGCTGTATTGGGACATGTTGGCTGTAATGGGACTTGCGGCTGTATTGGGACTAGCGGCTGTATTTGGACTAGTGGATGTATTGGGACTAGTGGATGTATTGGGACTAGTGGATGTATTGGGACTAGTGCCTGTATTAGGACTTGTGGCTGTATTGGGACTAGTGGCTGTATTGGGACTAGTGGCTGTGTTGGGACTAGTAGATTTATTGGGACAAGTGGATGTAATGGGATTAGTAGCTGTAATGGGACTAGTGGCTGTATTTGGACATGTTGGCTGTAATGGGACTTGCGGCTGTATTGGGACTAGCGGCTGTATTGGGACTAGTGGCTTTATTGGGACTAGAGTTAGTATTGGGACTAGTGGCTGTATTGGGACTAGTACCTGTATTTGGACTGGTGGCTGAATTGGGACTAGTGGCTGTATTGGGACTAGAGGCTGTATTGGGATTAGAGGCTGTATTGGGACTAGTGGCTGTATTAGGACTAGTGGCTGTATTGGGACTAGTGGCTGTATTTTGACAAGTGATAGATGGTGCTAGGGGGTAGAGGTGACAGTTAATATACCATCAGGTAGTGATAGATGGTGCTAGGGGGTAGAGGTGACAGTTAAGACCACTGTACCTGTTTATAGCCCATCTGTAAATAGCCAAACCAACTGCCTCATCCCCTACTGTATTTATTTATGTATCTTGTTCCTTTGCACCCCAGTTTTTTCTACATTGCACATTTATCTACTGCACATTAACCATTCCAGTGTTACATTGCTATATTGTAATTACTTTGCCACCATGGCCTATTTATTGTCTTACCTTCCTTATCCTACCTCATTTGCACTCTTTGTGTATAGATTCATTTTTTTCTACTGTATTATTGACTGTATGTTTGTTTTACTCCATGTGTAACTCTGTGTTGTATGTGTCAAACTGCTTTGCTTTATCTTGGCCAGGTCGCAGCTGTAAATGAGAACTTGTTCTGAACTTGCCTACCTGGTTAAATAAAGGGGGTAGAGGTGACAGTTGATATGCCATCAGGTAGTGAAAGATGGTGCTAGGGGGTAGAGGTGGAAGGTGATATACCTCTACCCCCTAGCACCATCTATCACTACCTGATGGTATATCACCTGTCACCTCTACCCCCTAGCACCAACTATCACTACCTGATGGTATATCACCTGCCACCTCTACCCCCTAGCACCATCTATCACTACCTGATGGTATATTAACTGTCACCTCTACCCCCTAGCACCAACTATCACTACCTGATGGTATATCACCTGCCACCTCTACCCCCTAGCACCATCTATCACTACCTGATGGTATATTAACTGTCACCTCTACCCCCTAGCACCATCTATCACTACCTGATGGCATATCACCTGTCACCTCTACCCCCTAGCACCATCTATCACTACCTGATGGTATATCACCTGCCACCTCTACCCCCTAGCACCATCTATCACTACCTGATGGTATATTAACTGTCACCTCTACCCCCTAGCACCAACTATCACTACCTGATGGTATATCACCTGCCACCTCTACCCCCTAGCACCATCTATCACTACCTGATGGCATATCACCTGTCACCTCTACCCCCTAGCACCATCTATCACTACCTGATGGTATATTAACTGTCACCTCTACCCCCTAGCACCATATATCACTACCTGATGGTATATTAACTGTCACCTCTACCCCCTAGCACCATCTATCACTACCTGATGGTATATCACCTGTCACCTCTACCCCCTAGCACCATCTATCACTACCTGATGGTATATTAACTGTCATCTCTACCCCCTAGCACCAACTATCACTACCTGATGGTATATCACCTGCCACCTCTACCCCCTAGCACCATCTTTCACTACCTGATGGCATATCAACTGTCACCTCTACCCCCTTTATTTAACCAGGTAGGCAAGTTCAGAACAAGTTCTCATTTACAGCTGCGACCTGGCCAAGATAAAGCAAAGCAGTTTGACACATACAACACAGAGTTACACATGGAGTAAAACAAACATACAGTCAATAATACAGTAGAAAAAAATGAATCTATACACAAAGAGTGCAAATGAGGTAGGATAAGGAAGGTAAGACAATAAATAGGCCATGGTGGCAAAGTAATTACAATATAGCAATGTAACACTGGAATGGTTAATGTGCAGTAGATAAATGTGCAATGTAGAAAAAACTGGGGTGCAAAGGAACAAGATATATAAATAAATACAGTAGGGGATGAGGCAGTTGGTTTGGCTATTTACAGATGGGCTATAAACAGGTACAGTGGTCTTAACTGTCACCTCTACCCCCTAGCACCATCTATCACTACCTGATGGTATATTAACTGTCACCTCTACCCCCTAGCACCATCTATCACTACCTGATGGCATATCACCTGTCACCTCTACCCCCTAGCACCATCTTTCACTACCTGATGGCATATCACCTGTCACCTCTACCCCCTAGCACCCTCTACCACTACCTGATGGCATATCACCTGTAACCTCTACCCCCTAGCACCATCTATCACTACCTGATGGCATATCACCTGTCACCTCTACCCCCTAGCACCATCTTTCACTACCTGATGGCATATCACCTGTCACCTCTACCCCCTAGCACCCTCTACCACTACCTGATGGCATATCACCTGTCACCTCTACCCCCTAGCACCATCTATCACTACCTGATGGCATATCACCTGTCACCTCTACCCCCTAGCATATCACTACCTGATGGCATATCACCTGTCACCTCTACCCCCTAGCACCATCTATCACTACCTGATGGCATATCAACTGCCACCTCTACCCCCTAGCACCATCTATCACTACCTGATGGTATATTAACTGTCACCTCTACCCCCTAGCACCATCTATCACTACCTGATGGCATATCACCTGTCACCTCTACCCCCTAGCACCCTCTACCACTACCTGATGGCATATCACCTGTCACCTCTACCCCCTTGCACCATCTATCACTACCTGATGGTATATCACCTGCCACCTCTACCCCCTAGCACCATCTATCACTACCTGATGGCATATCACCTGTCACCTCTACCCCCTAGCACCATCTATCACTACCTGATGGCATATCAACTGCCACCTCTACTCCCTAGCACCATCTATCACTACCTGATGGCATATCAACTGCCACCTCTACCCCCTAGCACCCTCTACCACTACCTGATGGTATATTAACTGTCACCTCTACACCCTAGCACCATCTATCACTACCTGATGGTATATTAACTGTCGCCTCTACACCCTAGCACCATCTATCACTACCTGATGGTATATCACCTGTCACCTCTACCCCCTAGCACCATCTATCACTACCTGATGGTATATTAACTGTCACCTCTACCCCCTACCACCATCTATCACTACCTGATGGTATATCAACTGCCACCTCTACCCCCTAGCACCATCTATCACTACCTGATGGTATATTAACTGTCACCTCTACCCCCTAGCACCATCTATCACTACCTGATGGCATATCACCTGTCACCTCTACCCCCTAGCACCCTCTACCACTACCTGATGGCATATCACCTGTCACCTCTACCCCCTTGCACCATCTATCACTACCTGATGGTATATCACCTGCCACCTCTACCCCCTAGCACCATCTATCACTACCTGATGACATATCACCTGTCACCTCTACCCCCTAGCACCATCTATCACTACCTGATGGCATATCAACTGCCACCTCTACTCCCTAGCACCATCTATCACTACCTGATGGCATATCAACTGCCACCTCTACCCCCTAGCACCCTCTACCACTACCTGATGGTATATTAACTGTCACCTCTACACCCTAGCACCATCTATCACTACCTGATGGTATATTAACTGTCGCCTCTACACCCTAGCACCATCTATCACTACCTGATGGTATATCACCTGTCACCTCTACCCCCTAGCACCATCTATCACTACCTGATGGCATAGTAACTGTCACCTCTACCCCCTAGCACCATCTATCACTACCTGATGGCATATCACCTGTCACCTCTACCCCCTAGCACCATCTATCACAACCTGATGGCATATCAACTGCCACCTCTACCCCCTAGCACCAGCTATCACTACCTGATGGCATATCACCTGTAACCTCTACCCCCTAGCACCATCTATCACTACCTGATGGCATATCACCTGTCACCTCTACCCCCTAGCACCATCTTTCACTACCTGATGGCATATCACCTGTCACCTCTACCCCCTAGCACCCTCTACCACTACCTGATGGCATATCACCTGTCACCTCTACCCCCTAGCACCATCTATCACTACCTGATGGCATATCAACTGCCACCTCTACCCCCTAGCACCATCTATCACTACCTGATGGTATATTAACTGTCACCTCTACCCCCTAGCACCATCTATCACTACCTGATGGCATATCACCTGTCACCTCTACCCCCTAGCACCCTCTACCACTACCTGATGGCATATCAACTGTCACCTCTACTCCCTAGCACCATCTATCACTACCTGATGGCATATCATCTGCCACCTCTACCCCCTAGCACCCTCTACCACTACCTGATGGTATATTAACTGTCACCTCTACACCCTAGCACCATCTATCACTACCTGATGGTATATTAACTGTCGCCTCTACACCCTAGCACCATCTATCACTACCTGATGGTATATCACCTGTCACCTCTACCCCCTAGCACCATCTATCACTACCTGATGGTATATTAACTGTCACCTCTACACCCTAGCACCATCTATCACTACCTGATGGTATATTAACTGTCACCTCTACCCCCTAGCACCAACTATCACTACCTGATGGGATATCACCTGTTACCTCTACCCCCTAGCACCATCTATCACTACCTGATGGTATATCAACTGTCACCTCTACCCCCTTGCACCATCTATCACTACCTGATGGTATATCAACTGTCACCTCTACCCCCCTTCCCCTCCCTGGGCTTTTCTCAGGACCTGTCTTTGCTAAATAAATCAATACACTCTCACATCTTCTTCTAAACTTTGAGTTGCGTTTTGATTTCAGAGACTGTTGATTATAATCCCCCTGCCATGACTCCCTACCATGTCCTCTTTGTGGACGTGTGTGGGTTCAGCAATGTCCTTTGTGTGTGTTTGTGTTGGGGGTTGCTTCCCCTGGAAGGTCGCCTTGTGTTCTACTCTCATTCCCATTCTCATTCCATCAGGTCATTGCAGAGGGGCTGTAGAGGGTTGGGGGAAGTGGTCTTATGACTTCTAATACACCTGATGAGGGTGAAAATGAATTGAAATAGGGAATTGTCGGTGGCCTTCATGCTAAGAGTCTCTCTCTCTCACACACACACACACACACACACTGAACAGGGTGTGGGGCATCAGCGCTCTGTCGCCTCCACTAGTGCTACCGCTCCCCTCCGTTTTCCATGTTGTCAGCAAACAGCCTACACACACACACACACACATACACACATACAGACACAAACATACACACTCATACATACACACAAACACACACACTACACTCACATGCCATGGGCCACAAACACTCAGCCTGCGAGGGGTGCAAGGTGACTTTGAAATGTCAGCTTCCGTTTCATGACATGATGAATACGGAGTGCTGACTCTGGTTTCCGACAATGTGAAGCGTTAGCGTAACCCAACACGAAGCCCCTCATCCCTCCACCCCGTCTCTCATCTCCCCATAATTGGTCTGATAGAGCTGAACGTGGCCGGCCCAGCAAAGCCCAATTAAGAACCCAGCAGTCTTAGTGTTACTGTCCTGAGCTGGGTGTCGGATGCTGGGGTGCTTGACCAACTGACTCATTGGCTGTTTTGAAGGGGATGACTGGACTCTTCCTCTCCTTTCCGTGGGTGGAGCAGATGCTTTGTCAACAAGTTGAACAGAGGCTCAATATGCTCAACTCTTGTTATGCCTGAGAGTCCATTTACTGTATAGTTATTAGCTTGCTTTGTGTGAAAATATTTTGTTTGGTGGATTTTCTCATTCCTAAAAGAGGGGTTCTGTTTGTTGCAACCTCTGTACTACCCAGGCTTACCCATTAGGAAACGGTGACATGGATACCTGTGCTCCGGTGGCCATTGTGGCACCACAGTGGCCATTGCATGAGAAGGAAACATGGCTTATGTAACTGTCTCCCGCGAAGGACAGGCACGGGGGAGGAGTTTGTGTGTGTGTGTGTGTGTGTGTGTGTTTTGTATCTGTGTCAGGGTGGGTGGTTGGAGGTTATATAGGCTAGGCTTTGATGTAGACCCAACGTTTCCATGAGCCTTTTAAAATAACAAAAATCATTACACCAGCCACGGTACACACACTATACACACACACTGTACACACACACACTGTATGCACACACAAACATACACACATGTACTCTCCCTCAACCGTCATCTTTATTCAACAGCGAGCTTTGTCACAGTTAAACCTCCCTGAAGGCATGGTATAACACTGAAGGAGCGTCTCTCCCCGACAAGTGGCTCCCATTTCAACGAGATGAACCCTCTGCACTCCAGATGAAGAGTGGAGGAGGGGGAAGAAGGGCAGAGTGGAAGAAGGGAAAGGAGAGGGAAGAATGGAGAGGGGGTAGAAGAGGAGAGGGGATAGAAGGGGATGGGGATAGAAGGGGAGAGGGAATGGGGCTAATTATGAGTAGACAAGAGAAGATGACAAAGTAAAGGAGAGAGCAGATGAAAAGAAGAGGAGAATGTGAAGGAGAGAGCAGAGGAAAAGAAGAGCAGAGGGAATGAAAGGAGACATCGGAGAGAAAAGAAAATGAAGGGGACGTTTAGGACATCAAGAGAGGAGGAGTGGAGAGATGGGAAGGAGGAGGGGAGGAGAGTGGAGGAGGGTGAAGAGATGAGAAGGGAAGGAGGAGGGAGGAGAGTGGAGGAAAGTGGAGGAGGGTGAAGAGATGAGAAGGGAAGGAGGAGGGAGGAGAGTGGAGGAAAGTGGAGGAGGGTGAAGAGATGAGAAGGGAAGGAGGAGGGGAGGAGAGTGGATGAAAGTGGAGGAGGGTGAACAGAAGGGAAGGAGGAGGGGAGGAGAGTGGATGAAAGTGGAGGAGGGTGAAGAGATGAGAAGGGAAGGAGGAGGGGAGGAGAGTGGATGAAAGTGGAGGAGGGTGAACAGAAGGGAAGGAGGAGGGGAGGAGAGTGGATGAAAGTGGAGGAGGGTGAAGAGATGAGAAGGGAAGGAGGAGGGGAGGAGAGTGGAGGAAAGTGGAGGAGGGTGAAGAGATGAGAAGGGAAGGAGGAGGGGAGGAGAGTGGAGGAAAGTGGAGGAGGGTGAACAGAAGGGAAGGAGGAGGGGAGGAGAGTGGATGAAAGTGGATGAGGGTGAAGAGATGAGGAGGGGAGGAGGAGGGGAGGAGAGTGGATGAAAGTGGAGGAGGGTGAAGAGATGAGAAGGGAAGGAGAGTGGAGGAAAGTGGAGGAGGGTGAAGAGATGAGAAGGGAAGGAGAGTGGAGGAAAGTGGAGGAGGGTGAAGAGATGAGAAGGGAAGGAGAGTGGAGGAAAGTGGAGGAGGGTGAAGAGATGAGAAGGGAAAAGAGGCAAGGATAAGGGGGATAGAGGAGAGGAAAGGACATCGGAGTAGAGAAAAGAACAGAGAGTTTACTGACACCAAGTAACTCTAGGGGGTATTGTGAGCTCATAGTAACCCAGTTCACGTTCCTGTGTGTACCTCCAAATCCCCTGTGTGTTATTTTGGTAGGGAGCCATGGCCCGGAGCATATGCTAGCATGCACTAAAATCATGTTAGCTTCCATTGATGTATGATTAATTTTAATGACTTTGGCACCTTGGCCATCCTCTCTAATAAATGATTTCCGTTAAACCTACTCTATCCAGTAAAACACACACTAAAACACACACAAGGTGCTAATGCTAACTCTAACCATTAAAACACACTCTAAACACACACTATGCTAACTCTTACCATTAAAGTACACACTAAAATACATGCAATGTTAATGGTAACTTTATCCATTAAAACACATTCTAAACAAACTCCCTGTAACTATCTCCAGCCCTAGTGGAGCAGCTCATATGTTTTTTTTCTTCCAAAAAGCTGTTTCTGACTCTATAGTGTTAACTCCACAAAATACAATTTCACCTGTGGTTTTCTATCCCTCTAAATAGTGAGTGGTTTATATTTAGAAAGCCTAACATTGTGCTCTTGAATTTGTTTGTTTTATTTGCCCGACTTCTCAAAGAAAGCACATTTCCATTTAAAAAAAATAAAAATAATTCTATGCACTTTGAAAATATATTTTTAGCAGAGAGGGTATTGCAGGGCCTTTCCTCAGATTCTCAGCAACAATGAGTCTGACTTAGGAATTTGTATTTTCTTCTCAGTGCCTCGCTTGCCTGGGGGTGGTTGCACGCAGACATAGCGGCTCTAACATTTATATTGATTAACTCCATGGAACCTTGAAATGTGCTTTACATTGTGGCGTGTGGAGAAGGCGTTTGCAGGCACGTATTGCATGTTGGTTGAACAAGGTATACCAAGGCCTAGGAGATGAGCTTGGTTGTGCCGTGATTGCAGTCTTTGTAAGAAGTCATGTATGTCTCTTTCACTCTGTCACTTGGGCACATAGCAACCGGCTCTGTCTCATTCTACTATGGAGCAGCTGTGTGTGTGTGTGTGTGTGTGTCTGTGTCTGTGTCTGTGTGTTTGTCTTTCTCTTGGATGAAGTGGTGTGTTTCTATGAATATCTTATAGCACACTGTGATTCACTGTTTCTCTTGAAGATAGAGAAGCTTTTATGTCTCACTAGACCTTTCTGTCTGTCTGTCTGTCTCTCTCTCTCTTTCTTTGCGACAGTGGTGTATCGTAATCTCTGATGGGTGGCGTTTTATTGGTGGGTCCTTCAGATAATACAATGCTGTAAGAGACCTGTTTACCTCCTCTCCGGGAGCGAACCACTTCTTTTCCTCTGCACACAGTTTCATAGAGAACCTGAATCCGGCAGGATGGTTTTTATGTAATTATTAGGATCATCCAGGTAACCGTCGAGCTTGTTAACTCACAGCAGTGATGTCACCCTTAACACTGTGCTGATGTCAACGCTGAAGAGTTACATAAACGCTATGTTATGCAATGTCAATGAAAATATAATAACTGCCATAGGCTTGTGTTCTCACAGGCACGGCATTTACACTGAGTGGACAAAACATTAGGAACACCAGCTCTTTCCATGACGTAGACTGACCAGGTGAATCCAGGTGAAAGCTATGACTCCTTATTGATGTCACTTGTTAAATCCACTTCAGTCAGTGTAGATGAAGGGGATGAGACAGGTTAAATAAGGACTTTTAAGCCTTGAGAAAATTGAGACATGGATTGTGTATGTGTGCCATTCAGAGGGTGAATGGGCAAGACAAAATATTTAAGTGCCTTTAAATTAGGTATGGCAGTAGTTGCCAGCCGCACCGGTTTGTGTGTGTCAAGAACTGCAACGCTGCTGAGTTCTTCACGCTCAACAGTTTCCTACGTGTATCAAGAGTGGTCCACCACCCAAAGGACATTCAGCCAACTTGACAAAACTGTGGGAAGCATTGGAGTCAACATGGGCCAGCATCCCTGTGGAACACATTCAACACCTTGTAGAGTCCATGCACAAACGAATTAAGGCTGTTCTGAGTGCAAAAGGGGGTGGAACTCAATATTAGGAAGGTGTTCCTAATGTTTGTTCACTCAGTGTGTCTGTGGAGCCATAATTGTAGCATCTGGCGTAGTCAACCACAATGTGAACTTGAGTAGCGTCACACTTGAAACCCAGTTCAAAGCCAACATGCTGTAGTTACAGTAGTTACAGTTAACCTCCTCTTGTAACACAGACTAACTGACCAACTTACTAACAAACAGTCAGTTGAGAAGCGCCCTAGCTGGAGAGGAAGGGTCAGACATGTTGCATTATTATGATGAAGCCTCAGTACCTGGACGGGGCCTTGCTATTAGTTACTAACAGTACCTGGCCGGGGCCTTGCTATTGGTTACTAACAGTACCTGGACGGGGCCTTGCTATTGGTTACTAACAGTACCTGGACGGGGCCTTGCTATTGGTTACTAACAGTACCTGGCCGGGGCCTTGCTATTGGTTACTAACAGTACCTGGCCGGGGCCTTGCTATTGGTTACTAACAGCACCTGGCCGGGGCCTTGCTATTGGTTACTAACAGTACCTGGCCGGGGCCTTGCTATTGGTTACTAACAGCACCTGGCCGGGGCCTTGCTATTGGTTACTAACAGTACCTGGACGGGGCCTTGCTATTGGTCACTAACAGCACCTGGCCGGGGCCTTGCTATTGGTTACTAACAGTACCTGGCCGGGGCCTTGGTATTGGTTACTAACAGTACCTGGCCGGGGCCTTGCTATTGGTCACTAACAGCACCTGGCCGGGGCCTTGCTATTGGTTACTAACAGTACCTGGACGGGGCCTTGCTATTGGTCACTAACAGTACCTGGCCGGGGCCTTGCTATTGGTTACTAACAGTACCTGGACGGGGCCTTGCTATTGGTCACTAACAGTATTTGGCTGGGGGCTTGCTATTGGTTACTAACAGTACCTGGCCGGGGCCTTGCTATTGGTTACTAACAGTACCAGTGAAGCAGGTAGAGAGAGAGAGTTGCTGGTGTCCCCTGAAAAGTTAAGATCCTATATCACAGACTAACTGATTTACCTGACTAGCAGACAGTCGGTTGATGTGTAGGAGAGTCAAACATATTGCATTATTGAGACGTGGCCTCTGGGGGAAGATGGTTAGAACTATATTAGCTGGATTCCACTGGGCTGGACTAATGGGCTATGATAGTTAAAAGATGAATCCAAACCTGAAGAACCAGCCGTCCCCAGAACATCGGAACTTCATAACATCCCCAACCAAAACTTTGAGAGATACGTTTATTTTCAGAACACTTAGGGGAATATTCCTAACTCTCACCAAACTCTGTTCAAAAAAGTCAATATGTTTCTGTTCTTTCATCAACACCACTTTCAGTGGATTAGGGGACATGCCGAGTAGGGAACTTTGCATTTTAAAACTTCCAAATGTCAGTGATCAAAGACAGTTGGTTGCTTTGAGTAGTGTTGAAACCTTTCAAAGCTTAACATTTTTTTCTGTAATTCGTTAAAAAGCCTTGAGGTTGGGGAAGGTGTTGGGTTTACTTTGTCTTTCATTACTTCTATGAGTTGTCAGCAGGGGAATGTACTTAAATTCACTGACTTAGTTCACTCACAGGTAAAAATAAAGAGTTATCTTCATGGATTCACTCTTTTTAAGGGTTTAAATGAGCTCTGCCAACTTTCTTCTGATATTTGAGACCAACACTCACATAAGCCAACGTCAGAGAGCGAAGGGCATCATGGTGATCTGTAGGTGCTGTTGTTGATGATGTTGATTATGATGATGAACATGAAAGGAAATTGATGATTATTATGATGGAATTGACATGTCGTTGATCATTATGATGATGAAATTGACAGGAAATAAATGATTATGATGATGCAATTGATTTGAAATTGATGTTTATGATGATGCAATTGACTGGAAATTGTTAGTGACCATGATAATAATGTTGATGATGATTATGCAACTTACAGGACATTGATGATGATAAAAATGCTGACTGCTAGTGACTCTTACATACAGTACCAATCAAAAGTTTGGACACAGCTACTCATTCTAGGGTTTTTCTTTATTTTTTACTATTTTCTACATTCTAGAATAATAGTGAAGACATAGTGAAGACATCAAAACTATGAAATAACACATTGAATAAGGTAGTAACCAAAAAAGTGTTAAAACTTCTTAGGGAGTAGTGGTGCGCTAGCGCCCCACCTGCGACAACATCCGGTAAAATGCAGAGAGCCAAATTTAAATTACAAAAATAGTAATATTAAACATTCATGAAAATACAAGTGTTGCACACCATTCAAAAGCTTAGAATCTTGGTAATCTCACAGCGTTGTCAGATTTCAAAAAGGCTTCACGACGAAAGCATAGCATTTGATTGTCTGAGGACAGCGCCCCACATACATATTCAATTAGCATAATAACATAACCAGCACGGGTGTCACAAAACTCTAAAATAGCTATAAAATAAATTACATACCTTTGAAGATCTTCCTCTGATGGCAATCCAAAAGGTCCCAGCTATACAATAAATGGTCCTTTTGTTCGATAAAGTCCCTCTTTATATCCCAAAAGCTCAGTTTGGGTGGCGCGTTTTGTTCAGTAATCCACCGTTCCACTCGTTCAATATACATGTCACGATCTCCTGTAGTGACGGACCAAGACGCAGCGATGCTTCCAGTATACATATTTATTAAACGTAACGTAACTGGGAAAAAACAATAAACAAACGAAGATCGCAACAGCGGAACATAACATAGAATAAACACTTAAGCTATGAACCAAACAATAACCCACAAAACCGTAGTGAAAACCACAAACATACAGTGGGGCAAAAAAGTATTTAGTCAGCCACCAATTGTGCAAGTTCTCTTACTTAAAAAGATGAGAGAGGCCTGTAATTTTCACCATAGGTACACTTCAACTATGACAGACAAAATGAGGAAAAAAAATCCAGCAAATCACATTGTAGGATTTTTTATGAATTTATTTGCAAATTATGGTGGAAAATAAGTATTTGGTCACATACAAACAAGCAAGATTTCTGGCTCTCACAGACCTGTAACTTCTTCTTTAAGAGGCTCCTCTGTCCTCCACTCGTTACCTGTATTAATGGCACCTGTTTGAACTTGTTATCAGTATAAAAGACACCTGTCCACAACCTCAAACAGTCACACTCCAAACTCCACTATGGCCAAGACCAAAGAGCTGTCAAAGGACACCAGAAACAAAATTGTAGACCTGCACCAGGTTGGGGAAGACTGAATCGGCAATAGGTAAGCAGCTTGGTTTGAAGAAATCAACTGTGGGAGCAATTATTAGGAAATGGAAGACATACAAGACCACTGATAATCTTCCTCGATCTGGGGCTCCACGCAAGATCTCACCCGTGGGGTCAAAATGATCACAAGAACGGTGAGCAAAAATCCCAGAACCACACAGGGGACCTAGTAAATGACCTGCAGAGAGCTGGGACCAAAGTAACAAAGCCTACCATCAGTAACACACTACGCCGCCAGGGACTCAAATCCTGCAGTGCCAGACGTGTCCCCCTGCTTAAGCCAGTACATGTTCAGGCCCGTCTGAAGTTTGCTAGAGAGCATTTGGATGATCCAGATGAGGATTGGGAGAATGTCATATGGTCAGATGAAACCAAAATATAACTTTTTGGTAAAAACTCAACTCGTCGTGTTTGGAGGACAAAGAATGCTGAGTTGCATCCAAAGAACACCATACCTACTGTGAAGCATGGGGGTGGAAACATCATGCTTTGGGGCTGTTTTTCTGCAAAGGGACCAGGACGACTGATCCGTGTAAAGGAAAGAATGAATGGGGCCATGTATCGTGAGATTTTGAGTGAAAACCTCCTTCCATCAGCAAGGGCATTGAAGATGAAACGTGGCTGGGTCTTTCAGCATGACAATGATCCCAAACACACCGCCCGAACACGAAGGAGTGGCCGTAGAAGCATTTCAAGCTCCTGGAGTGGCCTAGCCAGTCTCCAGATCTCAATCCCATAGAAAATCTTTGGAGGGAGTTGAAAGTCCGTGTTGCCCAGCAACAGCCCCAAAACATCACTGCTCTAGAGAAGATCTGCATGGAGGAATGGGCCAAAATACCAGCAACAGTGTGTGAAAACCTTGTAAAGACTTACAGAAAACGTTTGACCTCTGTCATTGCCAACAAAGGGTATATAACAAAGTATTGAGATAAACTTTTGTTATTGACCAAATACTTATTTTCCACCATAATTTGCAAATAAATAAATAAAAAATCCTACAATGTGATTTTCTGGATTTCTTTTTCTCATTTCGTCTGTCATAGTTGAAGTGTACCTATGATGAAAATTACAGGCCTCTCTCATCTTTTTAAGTTGGAGAACTTGCACAATTGGTGGCTGACTAAATACTTTTTTGCCCCACTGTATATATGGTTCCCAATTAGAGGCAACGACACTCAGCTGCCTCTAATTGGGAACCATTAACCCAACATAGAAATAGCACACCTAGAACCAAAAACCCTACACCAAAAACGAAACTAAACACGCCAGCCTTTAAAACTAGGCCTAGACGTGACAGTACAAGACATAGAAAACGTAAAATGGTTACCTATAAACTTTGTCCAAACAGCTCAAACAAGGTTTCTAATCGATCCTCAGGTACCCTTATATGTATATAAACAATAATATTTCAGATGGAAAATAACCTGGTCGTTAGAAAAGGAAAAAAACAAAGCGTGCGCTCTCTGTCACTAAACAGTATAGTCCACTCCTGAGTCCACTTGGAAAAACAGCTCTTACTCCTTGGTATTCCAAAAAACAAGCCTGAAACCTTGTCTAAAGACTGTTGACATCTAGTGGAAGCCATAGGAACTGCAATCTTGGAGCTAAATCCCCCTGCTTTGAAGAGCATGTCAAAAGAAAAAGTGTGACATCACAAAATCACAATTTCCGCATTAATTTTCCTCTGGTTTTTGCCTGCCAAATCAGTTCTGTTATACTCACAGACATTATCTTAACAATTTTAGAAAATTCAGAGTGTTTTCTATCCAATATATGCATATCCTAGCTTCTGGGCCTGAGTAACAGGCAGTTTACTTTGGGCACGCCAGACTCTCCCAACTTCCGAATTCTGCCCCGGAGCCTAAAAGGTTACAAATCAAAATACATTTTAGATTTGAGATTCTTCAAAGTAGCCACCCTTTGCCTTGACGACAGCTTTGCACATGACAGCTTTGCAAAAATCAAAATATATTTAGATTTTTTTCATTACTACATGATTCTATATGTGTTATTTTATAGTTTTGATGTCTTAACTGTTATTCTACAATGTAGAACATAGTAAAAAATAAAGAAGAACCCTTGAATGAGTAGGTGTGTCCAAACTTTTGACTCGTACTGTAACTTTTGATAAAAGACAGCTATGATGGGGATGACTATGACAGTAATGATGGTGATGACTAAGACGACAGCAAAGAGTGAAGTGATAACAACCTCACCAATGACGACAATGACACTCCTACGCTACACTGTAATTGTATTGTCTGTTACCTCAGCAATGCTAGAACACACGCTTTGTGCTGTGTCTAGACGTGTATTTTACACCTTCGCCTAATGCCCACCGGTTTGTACAGTGTATTAGGTGTATTTAATCAAGGATTTCTGAGTAAAACGCTACCGAAATTCTATCATCACAAGCTCTTGATCATTGCTACTCTCCCTTCTGGGACAGTTACAAGGCCTTCCCCGCCTTCCCTTTGGCAAATCAGATCACATGTCCATTTGGCTTCTCCCCACCTATAGGCAGAAACTTAAACAGGAAGCAGCTGTGGTAAGGATTGTTCAATGTTGGTCTGACCAGTCGGAATCTATGCTCCAAGATTGGTCACGAGGAATGGGAAATATTCTGGGTCGCCTCTGAGAATAGTTTTGACGTATACACTGACTCGGTGACTGAGTTCATCAGGAAGTGCATAGAGGATATAACTTTGTGACATAGACACACCAGATTTTTATGTTATGTTTATTAATTGTGAAAAATATGAATAACATTCCACCCATGAGGCCACTAGGTAATTTGACTGCAGGAAAGGGCTACCATGTTAACCCTCTCAAGACTGCCGGCCCAGACGGCATCCCAAGCCGTGTCCTCAGAGCATGTGCAGACCAGCTGACTGGAGTGTTCACGGATATATATCTCTCCTGTACCCAAGAAAAAGGAAACGTAACTGAACTAAATGACTATCGCCCTGTAGCACTCACTTCTGTCATCATGAAGTGCTTTGAGAGGCTAGTTAAGGACCATATCTCCTCCATCTTACCTGACGCCCTAGACCCACTACAATTTGCATACCGCCCCAGTAGATCCACGGATGATGCAATCGCCAGCGCATTGCACACTGCCCTAGCCCACCTGGACAAGATAAGTACCTACGTAAGAATGCTGTTTATCGACTACAGCTCAGCCTTCAACAACATAGTGCCCTCCAAGCTCCTCACTAAGCTCAGGGCCCTGGGTTTGAAATCCTTCTTGTGCAAATGGGTCCTGGACTTCCTGATGGTCCGACCCCAAGTGGTGAAGGTATGCAACAACTGCCATGCTGATCCTGAACACGGGGGCCCCACAGAGTCTGTGCTCAGCCCCCTCCTGTACTCCTTGTTCACCCATGACTGCTTGGCCATGCACGTCTCCAACTCAATCATCAAGTTTGCTGACGACAAAAGTGTTTGGCCTGATTACCAAACGTTATGAGACAGCTTACAGGGAGGAGATGAGTGCCCTGGTGGAGTGGTTCCATGAAAATAACCTCTCCTTCAACATTAACAAAACAAAGGATCTGATCGTGGTCTAAGGGAGACAGCAAAGAGAGCACGCCCCTATCTACATCGACTTGGCCACAATGGAGAGGGTCAAAAGCTTCAGATTCCTCGGCATGCTCAGCACTGAGGACCTGAAATGGTCTCTTCACACAGACAGTGTGGTGAAGAAGGTGCAAGAGCTGTGTATGTGACCAATAAACTTTAATTTGATTTGATATCCTATCAATCCCAAGTCATTGTTATCATTATCCCTGACTGACTGTCGCACTGCGTTAGCCAGCCCATGCCATGATATCCTGTAGAGTCATCATTCATCCACCTGTGCTACTCTTCCCCTATTAAGTCCCTGTGTACGTCCTTCCCGGGAGGTGCTGTGCTGTATTTGCTGAGTCTTCACTACAGTCTAATCACCCCCATCTCGGCTATGCTCTCTGTCAAAGGGCCATAGATACATATTCTTTTCATGGGAATGTGGACAAATTCTGCCATCCGTTCTCCACTTGTCTGTCTGTCACATAACCCAGCTAATGCCCTAATGGACCCAGCTAATGCACCCCCCGGAAACAAAATTACAAATTACATTTCCTTAGTTTCCGTAACACAAAATCACCAAAACTACTATCTGCTAAAGAGAGGAAATACCTCACGGTGAGGAGTAGAACCAGGACCCGTTATGGCTCTTAAACCCTGACAGTGGGAAGCTTGTGGCCGAGGTCAGACCACTGAAGAGGGGGAAGACTACATAACACCACAGTTGGTGGGCGAGCGGTATCTCAACCTGTTACAAAAGGAACACTCCTCTCTTCTCCTCTTCTCCTCTCGTCCCTGCCTGTCTGCCCACCTGAAGCGGCCCCGAGCTGACCCTCTTTCATCCTATCTGTTCTTTTATATAAGCCTGTTTTTAAGCTTGATTTATTTCCAGACACTATTCTTCTTCTCTTTCACCTGTTCCAACTCCTCCACGGTCTTCCCTCCTACTCCCAGTGTTGTACTGTGTCAATTAGAACAGCTAAGCTGTAACTTTAGTACCCATCAAAACTAATTATTGCAACATAGGCCTGGATTCAATCAGAACAAGCGTTAACTGGCAATAGCCCACAGCCACATAGCTGATGTTCTGGGGTTGTCGCAGGTGTAACTGTGATCGAGCTGTCAAATCAGTGAGCAGCTGTTCTTGACACATGCCAGTGTTTAAACTTGTAAACAAGGCTGAATGGGATTTCTCTTAATGCGACTCTGTGTAGCCAGTTGGAATGTCTGCTTTAGGTATAATGCCAGGAGCCGCCTGTGGATTTGGCAGGTTGATGTTTGTTGTCATGAGTCTTGAATTGGAGGCAGAACTGAGCGATTTCCCCTTAGGCCAGCTGTAAAGTCAAATTTGGCTATATTGTAAAAATTATTGTAAAGCAAACATTGGGTTTTTGGTCTTAATTTAAGGTTAGGGTTAGGCATTAGGTTTAGCAATGTGGTTAAGGTTCGGGTTAAGGTTAGGTTTCAAATCAGATTTTATGAGTTTGTGTCTGTGCCAGCTAGTGACCACTCTGCAGAGCTACCTCCAGAACAAAATTTTTGACGAAAATCGCAACCTGCGTGAATTTAACAGTTCTCCCCTTTTCCCTTTCCCTAACACAGTTCCACCACTGACACCTCCAAAATAACCACTATGCAGATTTTCGACGAAAGCGGATCTGATTGAACAGAGCTCATAAACTGTAAATAAACTGTCTGTAAGAATGAACCACTGTTCCAATGAATGAATCACGTTAACATGGGATGAGATTCATTTAGAGACGTCTCTGCATTTAGCAGTTTGGCCCGTGTTTTTATCCAGAACATTTATTTAAAATGTCTTATTCAGGATTAACAGCGTTGGCAGGAATGATGAGAGGAAGAACATGCAGAGTTAAAAGGTCAAAAGTCAGGGAATACGCAATGCTTGGCCTCATGCACAGGGATTTTGATTGGCTTCCTGGAACTAAAGGGATGAAAGGCGGAGAGAGGGTGTCCTTTAGCTGCTGGCTGCCACAGGGAAACCGCTCTGTGTCAGATATTGCTTTGTGTGTGTTTGTGTGTGTAGGCATACAAACGTTCCTGCGTGCGTGTGTGTCCCTGTCTAGAGGATTCTCATAGTGTTAGCCAATTCCTTTGTTCAGAGCCTACTTTCACAACTCCTATTTCCCTGATTATCCATTAATTCACAGAGCAAAACAAGCAAAGTGCTGTTTGTTTCGAGCCAGGCTGGCTGTAAAGACGTCCTTGGCAGACATTTTGTTAGAGCCAATGTCAATGGTCATAGGGGACTAGTTCATCACCCTGTTGTTGCAGGAAATTTCACGCACAGCAGGAAATGCAAACTTGAAGCATACTCAAGGTTTAAAAAGGCTTCTAAAGTTTGTAATTTCCACAAAATAAATTCTGACTTGATTTCCACAAACTAAAAAGGTATCAACCCCTGTACAAATCTACATTAATTATAATAGTGTACCCGGTGTGAAATGGCTAGTTAGCTAGCGGGGTGTGCGCTAACAGCATTTCGATCGGTGACGTTACTCGCTCTGAGACCTTGAAGTAGTTGTTCCCCTTGCTCTGCAAGGGCGGCGGCTTTTGTGGAGCGATGGGTAACAAAGCTTCGAGGGTGGCTGTTGTTGATGTGTGCAGAGGGTCCCTGGTTTGAGCCCAGGTAGGGGTGAGGAGAGGGACGGAAGCTATACTATTGATGCAGTTGATGCAGGTTTGTTTTACGATCCTACATCTTTAGAGGTTAAGTTTAAATTGGTCTAAGATCATGGCACATCTGAGAAACTGGGAGGTAATACAGTTTATTGAAGGGTCCAGAATCTTGTCTGCCAATGTCACCTTGCAGAGCAATGCAGTCAGCGCATACAGCTCAGTAATATGATTAGGTGTTCATGAAGGGGAAATTGCCAGGTTACAGAGTGCTGCCCTGCACAGTGGTTTGTTATTCAGTCAGTCAGTCAGTCAGTCTCTCTCTCTCTCTCTCTCTCTCTCTCTCTCTCTCTCTCTCTCTCTCTCTCTCTCTCTCTCTCTCTCTCTCAGCGCACAACTTGGACATGAGGCTATGGTCCTGTGCATGTAGTGTGTGTGTTGGATCCAGACAGTGGAAGGTGGTCAGGATGCCAACATTAGGCCAGATGTTGGATGCTAACCCTAATTTCATACAGATCCACTAATCCTCCTTGCCTTTGCTGGGGCTGAAGGAAGACAGACACACATATACACACACAAACACACACACACACACACACAGACAGACACGTCTAAGCTCTCTCTGTCGTGTAGAGGCATGAGGATGCAGATAGATAGAGAGGGGTGACTGTCTTCTGAGATGTTATTCTTGGACAGGAGGCAGCCCTAATCTACCCACACAGACACAGGTTGGCACATACGCGTACATACATTGAGTACACAGTACATACAGACAGACAAGCACACACACAAACACACACACACACACACACATACACACGTGCACAGAGAAACACTGACGTGTACACACACACACATACACACACACACACACACACATTTATCTCTCTTCAGCGCAGCATGATTGATTGGGAAGCCCTGCCACAGTCCAGGGGAAGATTTCATTATTTGCATAGTAAATGTTGTTTGTTTATTCATTGCCTTAAGAGGGACAGGAATGGCACGTCTGTCTGTCACTCTCATTCAGATCTCTAGGCAAGTGCGTGTGTGACTGTGTGTGTGCATTTTTTTGTTTTGTCTTTTTTTTTTTGTGTGAGATTGGGAGTAACGTACCCATCCTTCCAGAAAAGTCCACTGCTCCAGGGAAGTAATGTACCCATCCTTCCAGAAAAGTCCACTGCTCCAGGGAAGTAATGTTCAGTCAACTTGAGATAAGTGCACATAGTTTGCACTTAACTTAAAAACTCTTTTTTAATGCAGGTCATAATCCGAATTCAAATAAAACAATTCCAACTTTAATCAGTATATTACTAATACCATTGTACTTTTCAGGAGTTAATTGTACTTTCGGTTGAAATTGCTATTCTATATCAAATGGTTCAGCAGGAAAAGCTGTATTAGGCCTTGTAGTAAAAATGCACCTGTTTTCTTATCACTGATACTATCACTGTCTTTTTGATTGAAACCACTGACATAATGATGTCTTCGTCCCAGAACGGTTCAAAAGAGGGAACGATTTGTTGTTCCAATTTGGTTTTGAAGTGTAGACAGACAGATAGCCGATTGGATCCTTGCCCTTCCTGACTCGATGCCATTGGATCAGAGATAATTTTTTTATTCTGGCCAAACATCGCTCCCTTGCTCTTCTCTCTCCACCAGTCCAACTATAATTGGTGGATTTGGACCAAACCCTCTCCATGTCTCTCAAATAAAAATAAAAATCCCTCTCCCTCCCTCCCTCCCTCCCTCTCTCTCTATTTCTCCTTTTTCTATATCGTCTTTCTCTTTTCTATCTTTCTAAACTCCCTCTAGCTCTCTCTTGATCTCTTCCACCCCTCCCCCAACTCTCTCTCTCTGTCTGGCTGTGGCACAAGCTACTATATGTGGTGCCACCACATCACCCAATATATTATCTCTTCAACATGCCCACAGGCACCACATCACCCAATATATTATCTCTTCAACATGACCACAACCACACACCTAGGGGGCAAAATTGGTTGAAAATGAACCTTTTTTGGTGTGACTGAGAGAGAGAGCCTGAATACCAACCTGCTATCTAAACTGGCTCACTGTCTGCCCACCCGTAGTCTCCTTCCGTTAATGCTCAAACACAATTCCTTCATGGTCTTAGTTAGTGTCACAGTTCTCGGTCACAAACCTGCCTTCTACTCAGGCCCTTGGCTCCTAGCGATCAACAACTGGGGAGAGGGCTCTGAGAGAAAGATGTGAACGAGGAGGAGGATGGAAAAAGGAGGGAGGTGATAGAGGGATGGATGGATGGATTAGAGGAAAAGTGGGAGTTTATCAGGGAGTCCTCTGTGGAAGTTACACTCAAGTAGAAATGATCAGTCTTCATCTGGACAGCCAGGGAGCGCCAGAGACAGGACAGGAGATGAGGGATGAGACAGATGGAGAGAGGGAAAGGAAGGGAGGGGGAAAGATAGAGAGGAATAAGTGGTATGGCAACCTCTCCTCCTCCTCCTCCTCCTCCTCCTCCTCAATCCCTCTCTCTTTCGCTATCCCTTCCTATACCGCTCTCTTCGTGTCACCTCTCCAACGACACCTCCCCTGTGCTACCACCCACCATATGACCTTGTCATCTACGCTCTGTGACCCTTCCTGTCTTATCTCCTCTTCGCTCTGCCACCCTCTTCCTATATCAAGTCCCTTCGTAGAAAAAACGGTATTATCTCTGGGTGCTGCAGACTGAATCAGAATTCACTCAGTGCTCCTGCATCTACCCCTTACTTCAATCTGCCCCCACCTCCCGCTGGCAGATCACCAGGCTCACTAGCTTCTATCACCTCACCCCATCGCAACGCAGCCGTCTCCACCACAGGAGGCTGGTGAGGGGAGGAAGGCTCATAATAATGGCTGGAATGGAGAGAATGTTTGGTACTATTCAACTTATTCGATACTATGAGCCCCTCCTCCCCAATTAAGGTGCCACCAGCTGCCTGTGGTCTCCATGGTTACTCAGCGTGAACTCGATCAGGTGAGCGTTGGCACCTCTCCCACACCTCTTACAAGAGTGCTCTCTCCCTCAGTTTTCTTTTTTACACCCCCACCTCTTTCCTTTTATTTTCTTCTTTAGCTCCCACCCCCACCTCTTTCCTTTTATCTTCTTCTTTAGCTCCCACCCCCACTCCACCTCTCCCTATTTTTTTCTCTTATTATTTTCCTCCAACCCTGTGATAAATCTGCACGGGCATTAAGACAGACAACTTTAATTAAAGTGGAATTGTACATGCACCCACTGTTAATGCGTTCTCTCTGTATAGCTGTTAATGAGACCTCTCTGTATAGCTCTTAATGGGATCTCTGTATAGCTGTTAATGGGATCTCTGTATAGCTGTTAATGGGACCTCTGTGTAGCTGATAATGAATATTTGTTCTGTCTTTTCTGTTGGATTAAACTGAAATCTATGGCTTGTTTTAAAAATAGCGATATTTTGGAGATTATTTCATTTTCATATAACTGAACGTGAGAGGTTGTAATCTGAATAGGGAAAAAGGCCATTCTTGAACATGGGGTGAGACATTCTTATCAATCTGCTAGAGAACCAGTTCGACGTCACCGGCCTTCTAGCCATCGCCAATCCACTTTTCATTTTTCCATTTGTTTTGTCTTTGTTTCTACACACCTGGTTTCAATTCCATAATTACATGTTCATTATTTAACCCTCTGTTTCCCCCATGTTTGTGTGCGTGTTTATATGTCTATTGTTCCTTGTCGGTATAGTTCCGGCTGGTATTTTCGCCCGTGTGTTTTGGGCACGTTGTATTTTGTTTACCTTGTGCGGTATTGAGTAAATACGTTGTTCACTTATCTCTGCTCTCCTGCGCCTGACGTTTTGCACCAGCTACACACCAGTTCTTGACAGAAACACGCACCTCAAATGGAGTCAGCAGGAGCAGTTACCCCGGTACCAGGGGTTGAGGAGCGCGTCCGGCAGCATGAGGAGATCCTGCGTCCTGCACACGATGGAGCGCTGGGAGAGAAGAGGAGTTCCTCCAGCGTCTCCACCAGCACCACCAAGGGCACCGCTGATCACCCCACCTTCACCCGGTCCCAGTGGAATTTGTCTCTCCCTTCCGAGGGAGTACGATGGGAAGGCAGCGGGATGTCAGAGGTTCCTGCTCCAACTGGAGCTCTACCTGGCGACCGTGCACCCGGCTCCTTCGGGCCGGGAGAGCGTGTCCGCCCTCAGGGAAATCCCTAGATTGGGCCAACGCCGTGTGGGAGGAAGGAGGAACGGTGCTGGACCAATTCGAGGATTTCAACGTCTTGTACACCTGAGGCAGGGGACGAGGAGCGTCCAGGAGTTCGCTTTGGACTTCCGGACCCTGGCCGCCAGCGCCCCTGATCGTTCACTACCGTTGTAGTTTGCGTGAGGACGTCCGTCGGGAATTGGCCTGCAGGGACACAACTCTGACCTTCGACCAGCTGGTGGACCTGTCCATCCGGTTGGATAATCTGCTGGCTACCCGCGGACGTCCAGATCGGGGTCTGTCGATTCCATCCCCCAGCACCACCACTCCGACGTCCATGGAGCTGGGAGGTGCTGCAATTAGGGCGACCGGAGGAGGGGCCGAGCCATGCACCATCTGTGGCCACAAAGGGCACACTGCCGGTTGGTGCTGGGGAGGTTCCTCTGGGAGTCGAGGCAGCAGGAATGGCACTCTCGGGTCACCCCAGGTGAGTCGGCACCATGCTCACCCAGAGTCCTCTGTTGCTCACATGTTCCTGTATATACATTTTCCAGATTTTTCCCTGCATTCCCAGTATAAGGCGCTCGTAGATTCAGGCGCAGCTGGGAATTTCATTGACTGGTCATTTGCCCATAGTTTAGGGATGCCCATTGTTCATGCCCTAGATAGTCGACCATTAGGGTCAGGGTTAATTAGGGAGGCCACCGCACCACTGGTCATTGTGACGCAGGAGGATCACAAGGAGATTGATTCTCTTATTGATTCTCCTGCTTTTCCCATGGTGCTGGGCCTACCCTGGTTGGCCTGTCATTACCCCACTATTTCGTGGGGTGGTCAAGAAAGTGTTCGGGGAGGTGTTTAGGGGTTTCCGTTGGTGCTACTATGGTGGAAAGTCCAGACCAGGTCTCCACCGTGCGCATTCCCTCCAAATATGCCGATTTGGCTCTCGCCTTCTGTAAAAAGAAGGCGACTCAATTACAATCCCATTGACGGGGGGATTGTGCGATAAATCTCCTGGTAGACGCAGCACTTCCCAGGAGTCACGTGTATCCCCTGTTGCAGGAGGAGACGGCGGCAATGGAAACATATGTCTCCGAATCCCTGGGGCAGGGTTGCATTCGGCCCTCCACTTCACCTGCCTCCTCGAGTTTCTTTTTTGTGAAGAATAAGGATGGAGGTCTGCACCCGTGTATTGACTATCGAGGCATCAATCAGATCACGGTGAGGTATAGTTACCCGCTACCTCTCTTAGCCAGTGCCATCGAGTCAATGCACGGGCGTGCTTTTTCACAAAATTGGATCTCAGGAGCGCTTACAACCTGGTGCGTATCCGGGAGGGAGACGTGTGGAAGACGGCTTTTAGTACCACCTCAGGGCACTATGAGTACATGCCGTACAGTTTGATGAAGGCTCCATCAGTCTTCCAGGCTTTTGTAGACAAGATTTTCAAGGATCTGCACAGGCAGGGTGTGGTGGTGTATATTGATGACATTCTGATATACTCCGCCACACGCACCGAGCATGTGTCCCTGGTGCGCAGAGTGCTTGGTTGACTGTTGGAGCATGACCTGTACGTCAAGGCTGAGAAATGTCTGTTCTTTAAACAGTCCGTATCCTTCCTAGGGTACCGCATTTCCACATCAGGGGTGGAGATGGAGAGTGACCGCATTTCTGCCGTGCGTAATTGGCCGACTCCCACCACAGTAAAGGAAGTGCAGTGGTTTCTACGGTTTGCCAACTACTACCGGAGGTTTATCCGGGGCTCTGGTCAGGTAACGGCTCCCATTACCTCACTGCTGAAGGGGGGACCTGTGCGTTTGCAGTGGTCGGCTGGGGCGGACAGGGCTTTTGGTGACCTGAAGGCTCTGTTTACCTCAGCTCCCGTGCTGGCTCATCCGGATCCCTCTTTGGCGTTCATAGTGGAGGTGGACGCGTCCGAGGCTGGGATAGGAGCCGTGCTCTCTCAGCGCTCGGGTACGCCACCAAAGCTCTGCCCCTGTGCCTTCTTTTCGAAGAAGCTCAGCCCGGGGGAGCAAAACTATGATGTGGGGGACCGGGAGCTCTGGCTGTTGGCTGTTGTCAAGGCCTTGAAGGCGTGGAGACATTGGCTTGAGGGGGCTAAACACCCTTTTCTCATCTGGACTGACCACCACAATCTGGAGTACATCCGGGCGGCGAGGAGACTGAACCCTCGTCAGGCAAGGTGGGCCATGTTCTTTACCCGTTTTGTTTTCACCCTGTCCTACAGACCAGGTTCCCAGAACGCGAAGGCAGACGCACTGTCCCGGATGTATGACACAGAGGAGCGGTCCATGGATCACACTCCCATACTCCCGGCCTCTAGCCTGGTGGCACCGGTAGTGTGGGAGCTGGACGCGGACATCGAGCAGGCGTTACATACTGAGCCCACTCCTCTCCAGTGTCCAGCTGGGCGTCTGTACGTTCAGTCTGCTGTCCACGACCGGTGGATCTATTGGGTTACAACCCTTACCCGTTCCACAACGGCCGTGGTCGCACCTGTCAGTGGACTTCTTAACTTCTTAGGGCTAGGGGGCAGTATTTTGAAGTTCGGATGAAAAACGTGCCCAAAGTAAACTGTCTGTTACTCAGGCCCAGAAGCTAGGATATGCATGTAATTAGTAGCTTTGGGTAGAAAACACTCTGAGGTTTCTAAAACTGTTATAATAATGTCTGTGAGTATAACAGAACTGATATGGCAGGCAAAAACCAGAGCAAAATCCGTTCGGGATGTCTGAATCAGTCATGTCACACTGTTTTCAATAGGCCAGCTATTCAAAGCTTCATAGTTTAACCCCCAGATTGCAGTTTCTATGGCTTCCACTAGATGTCAACAGTTTCTAGAAAAAGGTTTCAAGCTTCAATCATGAAAATCAAGGGAGTAAGACCACTTGTTCCTGAGTTCACGTCAAGTGTCCTGTTTTGGATTTTGCGCGTAACAGGGAATGCAAGCTCAGTTCTTTTTCAGTTTATATTCATATATTACAGTTTATATTCATTTTAGGGTATCTGAGTATTGATTAGAAATGCTGTTTGACTTTTTTCGATGAACTTTATGGGTACTTTTGGGATATCGTTTGTCTGCATGGATGAACGCCTTTGGGCAGGTGGATTACTGAACAACGCGCCAACCAAAGAAAGCTATATGGATACACAGAGGAACTTTATCGAATAAAAATACCTTTTAATGTGTAATATGGACGCTTGGGTATGCCATCAGAGGAAGATCATCAAAGGTAAGCGATTTATTTTATGCTATTTTTGAGTTTTGTGACAGCTCTGCTGGTTATGTTATTCTGCTAATTGAATTTTTGACGCGAAATCTGCCCCTCCGCCTGCCCTGCCGCGGTTTGTGGGGCCATTCAAAATCCTGAGGAGACTGAACGAGGTTTGCTACAGGTTACAGCTTCCCCCAGATAATCGTAATAACCACCCGTTCCATGTGTCTCTCCTAAGGCCGGTGGTGGCTGGTCCACTCCAGGAGTCTGAGGTGCCGGAGTTTCCTCTGCCCCCTCTGGACATCGAGGGGGCCCCGGCGTATGCAGTTCGAGCCATACTGGACTCGAGGCGTCGGGCAAGGGGCCTTCAGTACCTCATGGAGTTGGAGGGGTACGGTCCGGAAGAGAGATGCTGGGTGCCGATGGAGGACGTATTGGACCCTTCGATGCTGCGGGAGTTCCACCGTCTCCATCCGGATCGCCCTGCGCCTCGTCCTCCGGGTCGTCCCCGAGGTCGGTGTCGGCGTGCTGCTGGAGCCTGTCACAGGGGTACTGTCACGACTTCCGCCGAAGTCGGTCCCTCTCCTTGTTCGGGCGGTGTTCGACGTCACCGGCCTTCTAGCCATCGCCAATCCACTTTTCATTTTTCCATTTGTTTTGTCTTCTACACACCTGGTTTCAATTCCACAATTACATGTTCATTATTTAACCCTCTGTTTCCTCCATGTTTGTGTGCGTGTTTATATGTCTATTGTTCCTTGTCGGTATAGTTCCGGCTGGTATTTTCGCCCGTGTGTTTTGGGCACGTTGTATTTTGTTTACCTTGTGTTTACCTTACCTTACCTTGTGCCGTATTGAGTAAATACGTTGTTCACTTATCTCTGCTCTCCTGCGCCTGACGTTTTGCACCAGCTACACACCAGTTCTTGACAGTGAGGCTGTGAAGGGATCCACATTTTGGATTTAAAATAAAACATGAATCATCAGCGTACAATGACACCTTGGTTTTTAAGCCCTGGATTTCTAGGCCCTTGATATTATTGTTGGATCTTTTCGATGACCATAATAAATAGATATGCCAATAGTTGACAGCCTTTTTTTACTCCTCTTGATAGTTTATTTTAGATTTTTTTTTTTTTTACTCCCCTTTTCCCAATTTTATGATATACAATTACGATCCTGTCTCATCACTGCAACTCCCCAACGGGCTCGGGAAAGGCAAAGGTCGAGTTATGTCTCCCTCTGTCAGCTCCCTCTACAGATTTTCTACAGATTTTCTATGGGATTAAGGTCTGGAGACTGGCTAGGCCACTCCAGGACCTTAATGTGCTTCTTCTTGAGCCACCCCTTTGTTGCCTTGGCTGTGTGTTTTGTGTCATTGTCATGCTGGAATACCCATCCACAACCCATTTTCAATGCCCTAGCTGAGGGAAGGAGGTTCTCACCCAAGATTTGACGGTACATGGCCCCGTCTATCGTCTCTTTGATGCGGTGAAGTTGTCCTGTCCCCAAAGCATAATGTTTCCACCTCCATGTTTGACAGTGGGGATGATGTTCTTGGGGACATAGGCAGCATTCCTCCTCCTCCAAACACGGTGAGTTGAGTTGATGCCAAAGAGCTCCATTTTGGTTCATCTGACCACAACACTTTCACCCAGATGTCCTCTGAAACATTCAGATGTTCATTGGCAAACTTCAGACAGGCATGTATATGTGCTTTCTTGAGCAGGGGGACCTTGCGGGCGCTGCAGGATTTCAGTCCTTCACGGCGTAGGGTGTTACCAATTGTTTTCTTGGTGACTATGGTCCCAGCTGCCTTGAGATCATTGACAAGATCCTCCCGTGTAGTTCTGGGCTGATTCCTCACCGTTCTCATGGTCATTGCAAGTCCACAAGGTGAGATCTTGCATGGAGCCCCAGGCCGAGGGAGATTGACAGTTCTTTTGTGTTTCTTCCATTTGCAAATAATCACACCAACTGTTGTCACCTTCTCACCAAGCTGCTTGGCGATGGTCTTGTAGCCCATTCCAGCCTTGTGTAGGTCTACAATCTTGTCCCTGACATCCTTGGAGAGCTCTTTGGTCTTGGCCATGGTGGAGAGTTTGAAATTTGATTGATTGATTCCTTCTGTGGACAGGTGTCTTTTATACAGGTAACAAGCTGAGATTAGGAGCACCCCCTTTAAGAGTGTGCTCCTAATCTCAGCTCGTTACCTGTGTAAAAGACACCTGGGAGCCAGAAATCTTTCTGATTGTGAGGGGGTCAAATACTTACTTCCCTCATTAAAATGCAATTCCATTTATAACATTTTTCACATGCTTTTTTTCTGGATTTTTTTGTTGTTATTCTGTCTCTCACTGTTCAAATAAACCTACCATTAAAATTATAGACTGATCATTTATTTGTCAGTGGGCAAACGCAGGGGATCAAATACTTTTTCCCTCACTGTATGTTATGTAAAAGAAATCTGTTATAAATTCTTGTCCTGGTTAAAAACTAGCTTGGTTGAGCCTCCACCATGTATATTTCACTAGGTCAGGATATTTGTGATGGACCGGCTCGATTCGGTCCAATGTAGCAAAATTTTTAATTGTGTAATTACATTTTTTTTTTTGTAACAATGGGAAAGTAATTCTGGTTTGAAAGTTAATTAACTTGTAACCTCACTTTTAAGAAAATGGCATGTGAATATTTTGGTACTACTACTGGAGAGCGCTTCTTCGTCTACACCCATTCAACGCCATTCACACCCTCTTAAGCTTCAGCCCCACCCATCTCTTTAAGGGTTGATCTGAGCATTCTTTCCTTACAAAAGCAGTCAAGCAACCCAGCTAAATGGCTAATGTTGGCTATCTTGCTTGCTACTTTCAGACACAAATGAGAGAACAGCTCACTGACCATTTTACTCGCCCTAGCAGAGCTGGTTAGGCTGTTTTTATGTTTTCAAAAGCGTTGGTGACGGCAACTGTGCTGCTGGCAATATTTTAAGCTTTTTTGCCAATGTTTACCGACACCGGCCATATTCAATGGGTGTTGACCGTTCGCAAATTTGTCAGTTATTCTGCTCTCTGTTACACTCAGACGAGAGTGCTCTGAAATCGTGGTAGAATTTACCAGCTACGTCTGTCAACAGTTTTCACAGGGACATCATTAACATTCTATTGAAATTGTTACTTGCATAGCGGAGTCTTTTATTAAGACATGTAGCTAGCTTGCTAGCTAGCTAAACAATGAACCATAATCCCAACTCATGACTTTACTACCCTGCAAGAATCTCCAGGTAGCTCACAAACCAGGTTCAATGAAAATTAGAAACGTGTAATATATGAAAATGTCGGTAGCTAGACTATCTTACCTGTATACGTGGACGGACGCTTCTCACTCTCTGTCATGGATGCCATGCTTGCCCATGGTTTGAAGATGTAATCCGGAGACAGGTGTTTTCTCCAGCTCCTTAGCTATCATACTCTAATTCCACTGATTTCAAAACTTGGTCCTCCAGAAAGTGGAGAGCAACACTTATGCAGTTCTACTACGCGATAAATATATATATATAAAAAAGCTGCGTTAGACAGGATTACCTACACATACTGACCAGCTCAAATATACAGAGGAGTTCAACATGGCAGACCAATCCGAACTCATATCTCAGCATGTCCAGCCCACTCATTATCTCAGCCAATCACGGCTAGCGGGAAGTTTGCTGCCATTCATGGCTAAACCAACTAGGCTCGTAATTTAACAATTTTATTCGTATTTACAGATGACGTACAAGTTTGTTATTAAGGCACATGAAAGTTCACATGTTCCAGAAGGCATTTCTGCCAAAAAATGCATTTTGATTAAAAAAAAAAAAAGTTTACGCTCAAATGGCTCTCCTGTGAAGTAGTGAAGCGCGACATACACCTAGTTTCCTGAAACTAGTCACATTTAAGCCTCCTTATATCCACTAGTTCCATTATATCCATGATATTCGTGATTTCCTTAAGCCTCTCTTTCTAGAATCTTAGTTATCCGGATTAACCTAGGTGTTGTTAACACTGACCCCTATAAAAAAAAGAGAGTTGCACACTCCACATGTATAACCTCCCAGTAATTTATTGGGTATAAAAACACCAACGTTTCGGCATCACTGGGCTTTCTTCTGCATCACTTTGCCTTCTTGAACCTGAAGGCACAGTGATGCCAAAACGTCAACACTTCTACACTAAATACTTTTCTCTGGGTGTGCGCTAGCTCATGCTTTTTGTTAACACTGACCCCAACACTCCCCATCTGGCCACTAGTGCTGCCCTACCCGCTCTCTGCTCCCCCCCCCCCCCATTCTGCCACCCACTTCACACTCTCTCCTCTGGCTGTCTCTAGATAAACTGTGATGATTGTGATGAGTAAGAGCTGGCCCGGGGTCATGGTTGTATAACATGGTCCCAGTTAGGGTTCTATTCAATCTGTATCGCTAACTCACAGGAAGCTAAGACATACAACTGGGAACAGCTGTTTGTCTAATTAGGAAAGAAGGGATAAAAGCATTCAGTGCGCAAATAAATCATTAATCGTTCGTAAACAGAGGTTTTCGCAGTTCTTTATTCAGATTTACTGGCAACAGGAACAGAAGGTGATACGTAATATTTATGTAAATATAGGAAGCTACATTTTTACATAAAAGAAAATAGAAAAATTATAAGATATTTCCTGAAAATCTCAATCATTTGGGATTAACACAAAAAGCTCAAACAAGATTGCCTTCAGTAAGTCAGTTGTTGCCTCTGTAGTGGTGGTGGTTTCTCTCCATAGCTAGGTGCATCTTGTGAATTATACATGCGTGTAATACTAAGCCTGATAAGACCTTAAGGCTATGCACTGCCCTATGGACTTACAGTACTTATTGTTGTAAGCAATTACAAAACTGTGTTCTAAATGTGTTTTTTATTTTACATAAGTGTAGGGGTTAATATTTAGGTTAAAGTCTGACACAGTAGCTCTCTCTCTCTGTCTCTTTCTCCCTCGCGCGCTCGCTCTCTCTGTCTCTGTCTCTGTCTCTGTCTCTCTCTCTGTCCGTCTCTCTACATCTCTCTCTCTGTCTCTTTCTCACTCTCGCACTCTCTGTCTCTGTCTCTCTCTCTGTTCGTCTCTCTATGTCTCTCTGTCTCTGTCTCTGTCTCTCTCTCGTCTCTCTCTCTCTGATTGCATCCATTGTGTGTGGGTATCTGTCTGTACTGTATGTGATACCATGAATATAGTATAAGAGTGATACACCACATTGTGGTAGTTATAACGATTAAACACTGTCAATACAGTGTCAATAAAAACTTAATTTATGTGAATCAGAAATGGCCCCCTATTCCCTATATAGTGAACCCATAGGGCTCTGATCAGAAGTAGTGCAGTATATACACTTAAAAAAGGTTCCAAAAGGGTTCTTCAGCTGTCCCCATATGAAAAGCATTTTTCTCTGTGGAAAGGGTTCTTCATGGAACCCAAAAGGGTTTTACCTGGAACCTAAAGGATTCTACCTGGAACCAATAAGGGTTCTTCAAACGGTTTTCCTATGGGGATAGGTTCTAGATTGCACTTTTTGACTAAGAGTGTAGTCAGACACCCTGGGGGTTTCTCTAGGCAGAGTCCTGCAAACAGGAACCTTTTAGGTGTCTCACAAAAAGTGAGGTTGGAGGTGAAAGTTCAGGTGTCTGATGATGCTATTAGAGAAGTTGTGTAAGGTGACTCAGTGTCAAATGTATCATACCACAGGGCTTCAAGGGAACAGATTAACCATGACCCAGAGGTCATCCTTCAGCAGTGTTTGTGTGTGTGTGCGCTGTGTGTGAGTGAGTGATTCAACTAGGAATAAAGTAAAATTGTGTTTGATGTGTAAAGTTCAGTAGCCTCAGAACACTCAAGGCTGTCAGTTAAAATACAAAGCACTTTACAGCACAATTATGCAACAAGGCCAGCAGTGAAGGATCATACGATTTTATTTCGCTTTTATTTTGAAGAGCCAACAGCAGTATCTATTTCCCCTCTATAACGATCAACCTTGCGTCATCCTTCTGTTTTGTCTGTCATCTAATACACAAGTGTTAAATGCAGCAGGGCAGGAGAAGATGGCCATTCTTCACTTGACTTTAGGACTGACAGAGTGGCATTGGCCCCACGACAGGTACAGGATGGAAAATGGATCACACTCAGAGCTCCAGCTGGGTAGAAATTATCAGGCACAGTTATGGCCAGCCGACGACCCTGCCATATGCCAGTGGATGGAGGCTGCTGGAGGGTGGCAGTTGGGGTTGTCCTGTCCTGCATGGGCATTGCCCAACTTCAAAATGAAGGAGAGATGGATGAGGGAATTAGTATAGGAATGGACACCACTATGGCCACCTTTTCCCCATTAAAAACCACTAGGCCTGCCTAGGGGACACTGATTCAGAAAAGTGGTGAATTTCTGGCTTGGCAGTTAGGACTGTCCTTTGCCTTGTCTGACCATAATGATGGATGAAGAAGGTTAGTGTATGAACAGGCTCTTCTATGGCCATATTTTCCAGTGACAATCCTAAGAGAATTGGAAACTGTAGCGGGGACAAGTAGGGTGCTAGTTTGGTTTGGTCTGGCCTTGTCTTACCTAACCTAACCACAAAACAAGGTGTGATGAATGACAGAATCAGCACCTGTATATCGATAAATTGATATCTATTGCCACTCCCCTTAGAAATGTAGAGATGAGTTACGTGCCAGAGATACTGGAGACTCTAGCAGAGCAGTTGGGATGGGTAGCTTGTGGCTACTAGAGATCAGTACAGGATATACAGAGAGAGACATAAAGCAAAGAGTGTGAGAGGCAGAAAAGTGCCAGAGGGACCACACAGTGCCAATGTGGTTGGGAAATGCCAAAGGGGGTGGTAGGATGAAATTGCATTGGCAGATGTGGGTGTATTAGATCATGTTAAATCAATAACAAAGCACAGTTTTCCTCATCAGCCAATGCAAATTTTGAATTAACATTGCATTTTGGGTTAGGCCCACTGAGACAAGTGTGTTTCTGTGTGGATTGGATTGTATAATTGCTGTTTGATGGAACACAACATTGCAAAAGTGTGTGTGTGTTTGTATCTCTCCCAGAGGGAGCATTCTCAGATCGTGCATTGCCTTGGCCCCGCTTGTGCTTGCGTGGAGAAGGACATCAAAGAAGGCCTGCAGCAGCCCTCTTCTCACTTCCTCACCCTCTCTCTTTCCATCTTTCTCTACCAAGCCTCTCTACATCAGTATGCAACTGGATAATCTCTCATATTCCCTTGCTTCCACCCAAGGGTCTGAAGGTTTACTCTCCAAAGCAAATGTTTGTTTTGTTGTGTGTTTTCTTTCTTCTTGTGGGTTTTTACATCTCTGACCTCTAGTAGACTGTTTTGGTGCCAAGTACTGTAACTACCCAGCAAACATGTCCACATGGCATCAGGGCTGTAAATAATGTCAGTGGAATTGTGTTTAGAAATTTTTACAAATTAATCAAAAGCTGAAATGTCTTGAGTCAATAAGTATTCAACTCCTTTTTGATGGCAAGCCTAAATAAGTTCAGGAGTAGAACATTGCGGAACAAGTCACATAATAAGTTGCATAGACTGTGTGCAATAGTGTTAAACATGATTTCTATCTGTAAGGTCCCTCAGTCAAGCAGTGAATTTCAAACAGAGTCAACCACAAAGACCAGGAAGGTTTTCCAATGCCTCACAAAGAAGTGCACCTATTGGTAGATGGGTAACAAACTAACTAAACAAACATTGAATATCTCTTTGAGCGTGGTGAAGTTATTACACTTTGGATGGTGTATCAATACACCCAGTCGCTACAAAGATACAGGCGTCCTTCCTAACTTAGTTGCCGGAGGGGAAGGTAACCGCTCAGGGATTTCACCATGAGGCCAATGGTGACTTTAAAACAGTGAGTTTAATGACTAATTGGAGAAAACTGAGGATGGAACAACATTGTAGTTACTCTACAATACTAACCTAACTGACATAGTAAAAAAAAAAAATCTCCAAAACATGCATCTTGTTTTCAACAAGGCACTAAAGTAATACTGCAAAAAATGTGGCAAAGCAATTCACTTTGTCCTGAATACAAAGTGTTATGTTTGGGGCAAAATCCAGTCAGTTAAGTCAGTTAAGAACAATTTCTTATTTTCAATGACGGCCTAGGAACTGCCTTGTTCAGGGGCAGAACGACAGATTTTTATCTTGTCAGCTCAGGTATTCAATCTTGCAACCTTTCAGTTACTAGTCCAACGCTCTAACCACTAGGCTACCTGCCAATACATTACCGACTCTCCATATTTGTAAGCTTAGTGGTGGCTGCTTCATGTTATGGGTAAGCTTGTGCTTGTGAAGGACTGGGGTGTTTTACAGGATAAAAAAAACATTTTGGAGCTAAGCGCAGGCAAAATTCTAGAGGAAAACATGGTTGTTTACTTTAACCTAAAACACAAGGCCCAGTCAATGTACACTGGGGTTGCTTGCCAAGAAGACAGAAAATGTTCCGGATTAGCAGAGTTACAGTTTTGACTTAAATCTACTTGAAAATCTATGGCAAGACCTGCAAATGGTTGTCTAGCAATGAACAACCAATTTGAAGAATTTAGACAATAATGGGCAAATGTTGCACAATTCAGGTGTGGAAAGCTCCTAGAGACTTAGCCAGAAAGACTCACAGCTGTAACGCGCGCTGCCAAAGCTGCTTCTACAAAGTATTGACTCAGGGGTGTGAATACTGTAACGTAGCCGCAGGGAGTCAGGCACAGATGCTGAGTTTAATAATGTAGCGTTACAATAACAAGATAAGCGTCTGGACATAAAAACTGAACCAATACTGCCTGAAGAGTGATGCTAGGGAGTGCTAGATAAAGGGGGAGTAATCAGGGTAGTGATGGAGTCCAGGTTTGCCTCATGATGTGGCGCAGGTGTGCGTAATGAGGGTTGCCAGGTGTGCATAATGATGGGTTGCCAGGACCGGTGGTTAGTAGAGTGGCGACGTGGATCACCGGAGAGGGGGAGCGGGAGTAGACGTGACAAATACTTATAGAAATGAGATGTTTTCTGTATAAAATGTTCAATACATTTGCAAAAATTTCCAAAAACATGTTTTCACCTTGTCATTTTGGGGTATTGTGTGTACATGGGTGAGAAAAAAAACATATTTAATACATTTTGTTTGACAGGAAAATTTGGAATAAGTCATGGGGTATGAATACTTTGAGGGCACTGTATGTCTTTCCTCAAACTAAGTGTTACTATTTACCATCGGAAGTGGTAGCAACATTTGAAATTGTGTTTTTTACATTGGATAAAT
Organism: Brachymystax lenok tsinlingensis; assembly: GCA_030435695.1. Classification (NCBI taxonomy): domain Eukaryota; kingdom Metazoa; phylum Chordata; class Actinopteri; order Salmoniformes; family Salmonidae; genus Brachymystax; species Brachymystax lenok. The sequence continues at coordinate 30,395,213 of CM059816.1, forward strand.
GTAGAGATATTTCATACACTGCAGTTGAGGAACAATGGGAAAGCAATTCTGCTTTGAAAGTTGATAAACTTGTAAGCTCACTTTGGGAAAATGGCCCTTGAATATTTTTGGTACCGACTGGAGAGCTCTTCTTTGTCAACACCCATTCAGCATCATTCACACCATTTTAAGTTTTAGCCCCACCCATCTTTAAGGATTCACATGTGAGGCTATGTCCTAATCAAACAAAGATTTCAAGACTAAAGGCTGGTTTATACTAGGGGTGAGTTCATCAATGTAATCTGGAGTGCCAGAGTGTGCTCTGGGCATTCGTAAACTCAGAGCAATGTCAGATTGGCCGTTTCGTAATTGGCCTTTCGGAGAGCACACTGGACACTCTGGCCAAAAAGTAGGGTTGATCCAAGCGTTCTGACCTTACAACAGCACCCAAGCTAACTTACTAACTTTGGCTAGCTTGCTAGCTACTTCCAGACACAAATGAGAGAACAGCTCACCTTGACCATTTCACTCTCCCTAGTAGAGCTGGTTAGGCTGTTTTTATTTTATCAAAACCGTTGTTGACTGAGCTGCTGACAACAATTTTATTGAGCTTTTTTTGCCAATGTTTGCTGACACCGGCCATATTCAACGGGTGTTAAGTGTTCGTAAATTCGTAAATTATTCTGCACTCTGGCACACTCAGACGAGAGTGCTCTGAAATCAGAGTAGATTGCCAGAGCGAATTTACCAGCTATGTCTATTGACAGTTTTCGTAGTGACATCATAAACATTCTATTGAAATAGTTACTTGCATAGTGGAGTCTTTTGTTTAGACATGTAGCTAGCTAGCTAAAAAATTAACCATAATCCCAACTCATAACGTTACTACCCTGCATGAATCTGCAGGTAGTCAACAAACCAGGTTCAATGTTAGCTAGCTAACTTTAGGCTAGCAATGCAAATGGCTCTGAGCTACGAATAATATTACTACAAAGATCATACACGTAACGTTAGCTAGCTAGCCAGCCAGCTAACGTTAGCTAGCTAGCAAACAGTACACTGACCTGAAATGAAAAATACTTTCTGACAAAATTAGAAACGTGTAATATCTGAAAATGTAGCTAGGTAGACTCCCTTACCCATATACATGGATGGACGCTTCTCCCTCTCTGTCACGGATGCCATGGTTGCCCTTAGTTTGAAGATGTAATCCGGAGCCTTCTGTGTTCTCTTTTCGATTCCGTCTGCATTTTTGCAATCAATCGACAGAATTTTCTCCATCTCCTTAGCTATCATATTCTAATTCCACTGATTTCAATACTCAGTTCTCCAAAAAGTGGAAACCAACACTTATGCATTTCTACTACGTGATATATCTTTTTTGAAACACATCTCATCTCTCGGCATGTCCAGCCCATTCATTATCTCAGCCAATAATGGCTAGCGGGAAGGTTGCTGGCTTTTTCCATGGCTAAACCAACTAGGCTCGTAATTTAACAATTGTATTTGTATTTACAGATGGCATAAATGTTTATTATTAAGGAACATGAAAGTTCATATGTTCCAGAAAACATTTCTGCAAAAAAACGCATTTTGGTCTGTGGCAGAATCATGCTGTGTCTGAATACTTTCTGAAGGCACCTCTTCTTATTATTGGTGTCCTTTAGTATTGGTTTCTTTGCAGAAATTCAACCATGAAGGCCTGATTCACAGTCTCATCTCAACAGTTGGTGTTGAGATGTGTCTGTTACTTGAACTCCGTGAAGCATTTATTTGGGCTGCAATTTCTGAGGCTGGTACCCTTTAATGAACTTATCTTCTGCAGCAGAGGTAACTCTGGGTCTTTCTTTCCTGTGGCGGTCCTCTGAGAGCCAGGTTCATCATAGCGCTTGACGGTTTTTGCGACTGCACTTGAAGAAACGTTCAAAGTTTTTGATTGACTGTCATTTCTCTGCTTATTTGAGCAATTCTTGCTATAATATTTACTTTGTCTTTTAACAAATAGGGCTATCTTCTGTATATCACCCCTACCTTGTCACAACACAACTGATTGGCTCAAACACATTAAGAAGGAAAGAAATTGACAAGGCACAACTGTTATTTGAAATGCATTCCAGATTACCTCATGAAGCTGGTTGAGTGAATGCCAAGAATGTGCAAAGCTGTCATCAAAAATAAAGAAAAACCCTTGAATGAGTAGGTGTGTCCAAAATTTCGACTGGTACTGTATATTTTTATTATTATTATTATTATTATTATAAAACCTTGTTTTGCAGATACTGCTTTATTTGTCATGAAAAAATAATGTCCCCATGTAGTCTGACCACATTGGGCCGATGCGCCTTTGCTCAGACAGATTTCCCAAGGGCAGCCCTCACTTTGCCTGAAATAACCCCACCCTTTGGATTGGATGCCCTTATTCGGCCTTTTGGGGCCCAATATGACCTCATGTTATTGGCCTTATGTGTTTTGCCAACCCTGTGCCAATTTATGTATACATCCATAGCTCTGTCTATGATTTCCAGGGTGGTGACATTTTTCCGGCCTCATCCCTCAGCTTTTTACGAAAACACAGCTTTGTTATTGGGGGTACAGCTTTGTTATTGTTTGAAATGCAGATTGCCTCTTTGAGGTATGTTGTTAAGCACCTATTATAGTTTCACAACAGTATTTATTTTTATTTTACCCTTATTTTAAGTTGACTGAGAACACATTCTCATTTACAGCAACGACCTCGGAATAGTTACAGGGGAGAGGAAGGGGGATGAATGAGCCAACGTAGAAAGGTGAAGAAAGTAGAGCAATCGAGATGAGGAAGTAGAAATGACATAGAGTGATAGAGATGAGGAAAAGGACAAGAACAGGGGAATAGTGAATAGAGCAGAGATGGAAGCAGAGGAGTGGAATAGCCTAAAGGAGAGATGTGTCTTTGAAGTGGCAGGAAATGTTTTAAAATAATTTTTGCATGAAGCATAGTTCTCTTTTCCTTCCTTCCGTAGCCATTTGACCGGAGTGGCAATCAATTTTATGTGGCATATGGAAGATATCATTCAATTTAACACTTGTAATATTAACTGGAGAAGACAGTAATAGGCAATTCCACGGTAACGGAATTGCGCTGAGACTCACATAAAAATGTTCACTTAAAATTTATGCTAAACAAAAAACATTGATTTGAAAGTTTAACAAACCGTACAACTCCATGCACAAGGACTACCTTTAACAATTAACACTGAAAATGTTGCAAAAACATAGTAACGGAATTTAGGTGAACGTTTTTTATGTGACCACATTTTCCAAAAACTCTGTAAAATATCTGCTCTGAATTAAGATTTAAAGACGTCTGCAGAAAGAATGGGGTGTCAGCTATGCATGACATGACACATTGACTTTGGAAACATCTATTTTGGTTATTGAACTACAGTAAGTGAAGTGGAATTACACCCGGTAACGGAATTGCGGTAACGGAATTTCATCATGGGATCTTTACCACACAGAAATAATTATGGATAGTCATGCAATCCTCTTCATGGTGATGCATCCTATATCGGTACACAAAGGTATAAAAATGCAATATCCTCTCCTGCATATTTTGGGTATTATTCTACACACTTATTCTAATTAGCTCTGTCCCTCAAACAAGACTAAATCTGAACCAATCATAAATGTCTATGTTTCATGAGTTTGGACATTAAAGTACAGCACAGTAGAGCTCAGTAGTGTACATCAGAGTACAATAGAGTACAGCACAGTAGAGTTCAGTACAGTACAGCACAGTAGAGTTGAGTACAGCACAGCACAGCACAGCTCAGTAGAGTAGAGTACAGTACATTAGAGTACAGTATAGCACAGTACAGGACAGTAAGCAGAGCACAGTAGAGTTCAGTACAGCAAGGTACTGTAGAGTAGAGTACATTACAATACAATACATTACAGAGGGAAAATGGCTGGTCTGAGGTAAGGCCTAGCATCGAAACAATTTAGACTGACGAATATGAATATTAGTACGCAGGCTGAGGTGGAAATGAACTGCCATTCAAAATGAGGAGCAAATCAAGGGGAATGTAAAGTACATGGGGCATGCTAATATGCTAATGGTAACAATCGTCTGCCCCGTGGCCACTGCACAGTACAGACACATACTTTCTTTTGTCTTGGCAAAGCGGGAGTGCTTTGACACAATGATTGTTTTCACAAGCCATTTAGGAGCTGTGTACCTTTTCTCATCCAATTAGCTGGGTGACGAGCGATCGGGTGAGGCAGCTCTGAGACTGCATGGTTTAGCGTCCTGCATGCAAACGACACAGAAGACCAGTCAGGGAAATTCTACTCCCATCATTCTAGTAAATATATTCTCTTAAGTATTCTCCTAAAGATACATCGTCTTTCTATTCTCTCTAAGTCCCTTAACCCCCTAGAGTCGATTGACAACTGGTGCGTCAAACTAAGTGACATAATAAAAAATCCCCAACAAAATCCGTCAATTTAAGCTAGAGATGTAAGATAAAGATATAAGATAGAGATAAAAGATAGAGATATAAGCTAGAGATATGAGATAGAGATAAAAGATAGAGATGTAAGATAGAGATATAAGCTAGAGATATAAGATAGAGATATCAGATAGAGATATAAGCTAGAGATATAAGACAGAGATATAAGACAGAGATATCAGATAGAGATATCAGATAGAGATATAAGCTAGAGATATAAGCTAGAGATATCAGATAGAGATATAAGACGGAGATATAAGACAGAGATATAAGATGGAGATATAAGATAGACATATAAGCTAGATATATAAGCTAGATATATAAGATAGAGATATAAGATAGAGATATAAGATAGAAATATAATATACAGAAATAAGCTAGAGATATAAGATTGAGATATAACATTGAGATGTAAGATAGAGATGTAAGATAGAGATATCAGATAGTGATATAAGATAGAGATATCAGATAGAGATATCAGATAGAGATATACGATAGAGATTTAAGATAGAGATATCAGATAGAGATATAAGATAGAGATATAAAATACAGAAATAAGATAGAGATATAAGATAGAGATATCAGATAGAGATATCAGATAGAGATATAAAATAGAAATACAAGACAGAGATATCAGATAGAGATATCAGATAGAGATATAAGATAGAGATATAAGATAGAGATTTAAGAAAGAGATAAAAGATAGAGATGTAAGATAGAGATATAAGCTAGAGATATAAGATAGAGATATCAGATAGAGATATAAGCTAGAGATATAAGACAGAGATATAAGACAGAGATATCAGATAGAGATATCAGATAGAGATATAAGCTAGAGATATAAGCTAGAGATATCAGATAGAGATATAAGACGGAGATATAAGACAGAGATATAAGATGGAGATATAAGATAGACATATAAGCTAGATATATAAGCTAGATATATAAGATAGAGATATAAGATAGAGATATAAGATAGAAATATAATATACAGAAATAAGCTAGAGATATAAGATTGAGATATAACATTGAGATGTAAGATAGAGATGTAAGATAGAGATATCAGATAGTGATATAAGATAGAGATATCAGATAGAGATATCAGATAGAGATATACGATAGAGATTTAAGATAGAGATATCAGATAGAGATATAAGATAGAGATATAAAATACAGAAATAAGATAGAGATATAAGATAGAGATATCAGATAGAGATATCAGATAGAGATATAAAATAGAAATACAAGACAGAGATATCAGATAGAGATATCAGATAGAGATATAAGATAGAGATATAAGATAGAGATTTAAGAAAGAGATATAAGATAGAGATATAAGATAGAGATTTAAGAAAGAGATATAAGATAGAGATATAAGATAGAAATATAAGATTGAGATATCAGATAGAGATATAAGATAGAGATATCAGATAGAGATATAAGATAGAAATACAAGACAGAGATACATGATAGAGATATAAGATAGAGATATAAGATAATAATATATGCAATAATCCAAGATGGCTTAGTAGTCGGACGTGTATTTTGTCTTGTCCTGTCCCATGTAAATATCGTTTTTATAATATTTGTATGTATTTTCTTCACATATCTTTTTATATATGCTCTCTAGAATTCAACTTCAAAACACTCTCCTGCAACCTGCCTCACCCAATGTGGTGCGGATCTGTGTTTCAGATAGAGATAGAGATATCAGATAGAGATATCAGCTAGAGATATCAGATAGAGATTTTAGATAGAGATATAAGCTAGAGATATAAGATAGAGATATAAGATGGAGATATAAGATAGACACTTAAGATAGAATATAAGATACAGAAATAAGATGGAGATATAAAATACAGAAATAAGCTAGAGATATAAGACAGAGATATAAGATAGAGATATCAAATAGAGATATCAGATAGAGATATCAGATAGAGATATAAGATAGAGATTTAAGAAAGAGATATAAGATAGAGATATAAGATAGAGATATCAGATAGAAATATAAGATTGAGATATCAGATAGAGATATCAGATAGAGATATAAGATAGAAATACAAGACAGAGATACATGATAGAGATATAAGATAGAGATATCAGATAGAGATATAAGATAATAATATATGCAATAATCCAAGATGGCTTAGTAGTCGGACGTGTATTTTGTCTTGTCCTGTCCCATGTAAATATCGTTTTTATAATATTTGTATGTATTTTCTTCACATATCTTTTTATATATGCTCTCTAAAATTCAACTTCAAAACACTCTCCTGCAACCTGCCTCACCCAATGTGGTGCAGATCTGTGTTTCAGATAGAGATAGAGATATCAGATAGAGATATCAGCTAGAGATATAAGATAGAGATATCAGATAGAGATATCAGATAGAGATTTTAGATAGAGATATAAGCTAGAGATATAAGATAGAGATATAAGATGAGATATAAGATAGACACTTAAGATAGAATATAAGATACAGAAATAAGATAGAGATATAAAATACAGAAATAAGCTAGAAATATAAGACAGAGATATAAGATAGAGATATCAAATAGAGATATCAGATAGAGATATCAGATAGAGATATCAGATAGAGATATAAGATAATAATATATGCAATAATCCAAGATGGCGTAACAGTCGGACATGTTATTTGTCTTGTCCCGTCCTGTCCCATGTAAATATCGTTTTTATAATATTTTTATATATTTTTTTTTTTTTTTAATCCGGAATCTCCCAACAAATGCTAGCTAACTTCACTAGCTAACGTTAGTATTTAGCTTACTATTGCTAGCGGGCATCAGCTAATCTTTAGCTCGGAAAAGCTCTCGCCGTTCGTATAACACGACTCAAACCTGAGCTTACTGGACCTATTTTTATTTTTTTCTCTCCATATCCCCAGATTCCTACCGCAGGTTGGATATTTTTCACCTGGATCCTGTAGCTAGCTAGCTGCTACCTGAGTGCCTATCGGCTAACGTCGGTCCCGGAGCAATGCACCAATTAGCCTGAAGCTAGCCCGTGCTTGACACATCTCCCGGCTGGCTGAAGAATCTCATCAGCCACTCCTGGGCTACAACACCTATCCGGACCCGTTTTTACTGCCGGTGTGGAGCCCCACCGGGCCTTCACAAGTGGACTACCGACGTTATCTGCCCGAGGGGGTTATTCAACTGGCCCTCCGTTTGCTGTCGTTTGCTGTCTAGAGCATATCGGCTGCTAGCCAAACAGGTCCATCGGACAATTTCTTGGGACACTATTACCTATTTTTGCCAACTGGCCTGGTCCCCTTCACCACACGGAACCCCATTAACCCATTAATCACGACTTGGTCTACTGACGGAAACGCACGAGGAGGCTATAAACAGACTTCCCCCGTCTTTGTTAGCCGGCCTGCTTGTTTTTGCTAGCTTGCTGTCCCCGGCTAGCTGTCTGAATCGCCGTGTCCCCAACCAGCCTCACTACTAACTGAACCCTTATGTTCACTAGGCTAAGCATGCCTCTCCTCAATGTCAATATGCCTTGTCCATTGCTGTTCTGGTTAGTGTTTATTGCCTTATTTCACAGTAGAGCCTCTAGCCCTGCTCAATATGCCTTATCCAACCCTTTAGTTCCATCTCCCACACATGCGATGACATCACCTGGTTTAAATGTTTCTAGAGACAATATCTCTTTCATCACCACCCAATGCCTAGGTTTACCTCCACTGTATTCACGTCCTACCATACCTTTGTCTGTACATTATTCCTTTAATCCATTTTATCGCCCCCTGAAACCTGTTATTTTTACTCTCTGTTCAGAACGTCCTAGATGACCAGTCATTATAGCCTTTAGCCGTACCCTTATCCTACTCCTCCTCTGTTCCTCTGGGGATATAGAGGTTAATCCTGGCCCTGCAGTGCCTAGCTCCACTCCTATTCCCCAGGCGCTCTCATTTGTTGACTTCTGCAACCGTAAAAGTCTTGGTTTCATGCATGTCAACATTAGAAGCCTCCTCTCTAAGTTTTTTTTATTCACTGCCCTAGCACCAACCCGGATTTCCCGGATTTCCTAGCAGTGTCTGAATCCTGGCTTAGGAAGACCACCAATAACGCTGAAATTTCCATCCCTAACTATAACATCTTCAGACAAGATAGAATGGCCAAAGGGGGCGGTGTTGCTATCTACTGCAGAGATAGCCTGCAGAGTTCTGTCTTACTTTCCAGGTCTGTACCCAAACAATTTGAACTTTTACTTTTAAAAATCTGCCTTTCTAGAAACAAGTCTCTCACTTTTGCCGCTTGCTATAGACCCCCTGCCCCCAGCTGTGCTCTGGACACCATATGTGAACTGATTGCCCCCCATCTATCTTCAGAGTTCGTGCTGCTAGGTGACCTAAACTGGGACATGCTTAACACCCCGGCCATCCTACAATCTAAGCTTGATGCCCTAAACCTCACACAAATCATAATTGAACCTACTAGGTACAATCCCAAAGCCGTAAACACGGGCACCCTCATAGATGTCATCCTAACTAACTTGCCCTCCAAATACACCCCTGCTGTTTTCAACCAAGATCTCAGCGATCACTGCCTCATTGCCTGCATCCGTAATGGGTTTGCGGTCAAACGATCTCCCCTCATTACTGTTAAACGTTCCCTAAAACAGTTCAGCGAGCAGGCCTTTCTAATCGACCTGGCCAGGGTATCCTGGAAGGATTCCGTCAGTAGAGGATGCCTGGTTGTTCTTTAAAAGTGCCTACCTCACCATCTTAAATAAGCATGCCCCATTCAAGAAATTTAGAACCAGGAATAGATAGAGCCCTTGGTTCTCTCCAGACCTGACTGCACTTGACCAGCACAAAAACATCCTGTGGCGTTCTGCATTAGCATCAAACAGCCCCCATGATATGGAACTTTTCAGGGAAGTAAGGAATCAATATACATTGGCAGTTAGAAAAGCCAAGGCTAGCTTTTTCAAGCAGAAATTTGCCTCCTGTAACACAAACTCCAAAAAGTTCTGGGACACTGTAAAGTCCATGGAGAATAAGAGCACCTCTTCCCAGCTGCCCACTGCATTGAGGATAGGAAACGCTGTCACCACCGATAAACCCACAATAATTGAGAATTTCAATAAGCATTTTTCTACGGCTGGCCATGCTTTCCACCTGGCTACTCCTACCCCGGTCAACAGCCCTGCACCCCCCTCAGTAACTCGCCAAAGCCTCCCCCATTTCTCCTTCTCCCAAATCCAGTTAGCTGATGTTCTGAAAGAGCTGCGAAATCTGGACCCCTACAAATCAGCCGGGCTAGACAATCTGGAACCTTTTAATTTTTTATTATCTGCTGAAATTGTTGCAACCCCTATTACTAGCCTGTTCAACCTCTCTTTCGTGACGTCTGAGATTCCCAAAGACTGAAAGCAGCTGCGGTCATCCCCTCTTCAAAGGGGGAGACACTCTTGACCCAAACTGCTACAGACCTATATCTATCCTACCCTGCCTTTCTGAGGTCTTTGATAGCCAAATTAACAAACAAATTACAAACCATTTCGAATCTCACCGTTCCTTCTCTGCTATGCAATCTGGTTTCAGGGCTGGTCATGGGTGCACCTCAGCCATGCTCAAGGTCCTAAATGACATCATAACCGCCATCAATAAGAGACATTATTGTGCAGCCGTTTTCATTGATCTGGCCAAGGCTTTCGACTCTGTCAATCATCACATCCTGATCGGGAGACTCAACAGCATTGGTTTCTCAAATGACTGCCTCGCATGGTTCACCAATTACTTCTCTGATAGAGTTCAGTGTGTCAAATCAGAGGGCCTGTTGTCCGGGCCTTTGGCAGTCTCTATGGGGGTGCCACAGGGTTCAATTCTTGGGCCGACTCTCTTCTCTGTATACATCAATGATGTCGCTCTTGCTGCAGGGGAGTCTCTGATTCACCTGTACGCAGACGACACCATTCTGTATACTTCTGGCCCCTCTTTGGACACTGTGTTAACTACCCTCCAGACGAGCTTCAATGCCATACAACTCTCCTTCCGTGGCCTACAATTGCTCTTAAAGTAAAACTAAATGCATGCTCTTCAACCGATCGCTGCCCGCACCTGTCCCCCCGTCCAGCATCACTACGCTTGACGGTTCTGTCTTAGATTATGTGGACAACTACAAATACCTAGGTGTCTGGTTAGACTGTAAACTCTCCTTCCAGACTCACATCAAACATCTCCAATCTAAAATTAAATCTAGAATTGGCTTCCTATTTCGCAACAAAGCTTCCTTCACTCATGCTGCCAAACATACCCTCGTAAAACTGACCATCCTACCGATCCTCGACTTTGGTGATGTCATTTACAAAATAGCCTCCAATACTCTACTCAACAAATTGGATGCAGTCTATCACAGTGCCATCTGTTTTGTTACCAAAGCCCCATATACCACCCACCATTGCGACCTGTACGCTCTTGTAGGCTGGCCTTCGCTTTACACTCGTCACCATATCTACTGGCTCCAGGTCATCTACAAGTCCCTGCTAGGTAAAGTCCCGCCTTATCTCAGCTCGCTGGTCACCTTAGCAGCACCAACCCGTAGCACGCGCTCCAGCAGGTATATCTCACTGGTCACCCCCAAAGCCAATTCCTCCTTTGGCCGACTCTCCTTCCAGTTCTCTGCTGCCAATGACTGGAATGAACTACAAAAATCCCTGAAATTGGAGACACTTATCTCCCTCACCAGATTTAAGCACCAGCTGTCAGAACAGCTCACAGACCACTGTACCTGTTTATAGCCCATCTGTAAATAGCCCGATCAACTACCTCATCCCCTACCGTATTTATTTATTTATCTTGTTCCTTTGCACCCCAGTTTTTTCTACATTGCACATTCATCTACTGCACATTTACCATTCCAGTGTTAAATTGCTATATTGTAATTACTTTGCCACCATGGCCTATTTATTGTCTTACCTTCCTTATCCTACCTCATTTGCACTCTTTGTGTATAGATTCGTTTTTTTCTACTGTATTATTGACTGTATGTTTGTTTTACTCCATGTGTAACTCTGTGTTGTTGTATGTGTCAAACTGCTTTGCTTTATCTTGGTCAGGTCGCAGTTGTAAATGAGAACTTGTTCTCAACTTGCCTACCTGGTTAAATAAAGGTGAAATAAAATAAAAAATAAATAAAGATAGAGATATAAGCTAGAGATATAAGCTACAGATATAAGCTAGAGATATAAGATAGACACATAAGCTAGATATATAAGATAGAGATATCTGCTAGAGATATCAGATAGAGATATCAGATAGAGATATAAGATAGAGATATAAGCTAGAGATATAAGACAGAGATATAAGATAGAGATATAAGATAGAGATATCAGATAGAGATTTCAGATAGAGCTTTCAGATAGAGATTTTAGATAGAGATATAAGCTAGAGATATAAGATAGAGATATAAGATGGAGATATAAGATAGACATATAAGACAGAATTATAAGATACAGAAATACGCTAGAGATATAAGATAAAGAAATAAGTTAGAGATATAAGATAGAGATATGAGATAGAGATAAAAGATAGAGATGTAAGATAGAGATATAAGCTAGAGATATAAGATAGAGATATAAGCTAGAGATATGAGATAGAGATAAAAGATAGAGATGTAAGATAGAGATATAAGCTAGAGATATAAGATAGAGATAAAAGATAGAGATGTAAGATAGAGATATAAGCTAGAGATATAAGATAGAGATATAAGCTAGAGATATAAGATAGAGATATAAGCTAGAGATATAAGATAGAGATATAAGACAGAGATATCAGATAGAGATATCAGATAGAGATATAAGATAGAGATATAAGCTAGAGATATAAGATAGAGATATAAGATGGAGATATAAGATAGACATATAAGACAGAATTATAAGATACAGAAATACGCTAGAGATATAAGATAAAGAAATAAGTTAGAGATATAAGATAGAGATATGAGATAGAGATAAAAGATAGAGATGTAAGATAGAGATATAAGCTAGAGATATAAGATAGAGATATAAGCTAGAGATATAAGATAGAGATATAAGCTAGAGATATAAGATAGAGATATAAGACAGAGATATCAGATAGAGATATCAGATAGAGATATAAGATAGAGATATAAGCTAGAGATATAAGATAGAGATATAAGATGGAGATATAAGATAGACATATAAGACAGAATTATAAGATACAGAAATACGCTAGAGATATAAGATAAAGAAATAAGTTAGAGATATAAGATAGAGATATGAGATAGAGATAAAAGATAGAGATGTAAGATAGAGATATAAGCTAGAGATATAAGATAGAGATATAAGCTAGAGATATAAGATAGAGATATAAGCTAGAGATATAAGATAGAGATATAAGACAGAGATATCAGATAGAGATATCAGATAGAGATATAAGATAGAGATATAAGCTAGAGATATAAGATAGAGATATAAGATATAGATATAAGATATAAATATAATATACAGAAATAAGCTAGAGATATAAGACAGAGATATAAGATTGAGATGTAAGATAGAGATGTAAGATAGAGATATCAGATAGTGATATAAGATAGAGATATGAGATAGAGATATCAGATAGAGATATAAGATAGAAATACAAGACAGAGATATATGATAGAGATATAAGATAGAGATATCAGATAGAGATATACGATAGAGATTTAAGATAGAGATATCAGATAGAGATATAAAATAAAGATATCAGATAGAGATATAAGATAGAGATATCAGATAGAGATATCACATAGAGATATCAGATAGAGATATAAGATAGATATATTAGATAGAGATATAAGCTAGAGATATAAGATAGATATATCAGATAGAGATATAAACTAGAGATATAAGAAAGAGATATAAGATAGAGATATATGCATATTTGGGATGGTCTCAATCCACCGCATCCGCCGATGTCGCACTTCCGCATCTGGGGTGAAAGGTGGCAGAGCAAGAGCAGTTTTTCTCAGACCATGAGACATCCTGAAAATCGGTCTTCTCATGAAACATCCGTAGCATCCGTATGGTTTGGTCTACAAACGAATATTACCACTCTATGAGACTCACGAACACGATGGTGGTCTCCGTTTTGCTCCACGACCCCCACAACGTGACGTGCCAACTTCTGTTTGTAGTGTCCAAACCATTTGGGCTACAAACTAATGTGACCCCACAGTAGAAAGGGGAGATTCTCAAGAACACAATGTTGTTCTGTTCTCCGTTTTGCTCTACAACCCCCACAACTGACTCGTCTGAAGGTAATCGGTACTGGTTAAAAAAAACAAATGGAAGTATGAAGGTAGTTTTGTGCCTACCCAGAAAAAGAGGTTAAATATATGTAAAAATATATATTTTTTCTGATTTCCTATATCACCTACATATAGTACAGACACTTAAACACCTTGTTTCTTATGATGTATTTTTTTACTGTCAATTATGAACGTGTTATTCAATGTGTTTCTCTGGGCTATAGTAGTGAAGGTGTCACGATCGTTGTAAGAAACGGACTAAGGCGCAGCGTGCATGACGTTCCACATCTTTTATTACCAAGTGGAACGTAAACAAAACAAGAAAGCAATAACGACCGTAACAAATAGTATAGCACACAGCCACTAACATGAAACACAAACAATAACCCACAACACAGGTGGGGCGAGGACAAACTAAATAGGATTCCCAATTAGAGGCAACGACAAACAGCTGCCTCTAATTGGGAACCATACACAACACCAACAAAGACATACAAATACTAGAACACACCCTAGTCACGTCCTGACCAAAACCACCATAGAAAACCCAGAGGGCTATCTATGGCCAGGACATGACAGAAGGCCAAAATCTATATTTTATAATTATTATATTTTTTGTCTGTTCTCAGGGAAGCTAGGGTTAGTGTGAAGGTAAAGGTATTTAAAATTGCATTTGTTCTAAGTTTACATATGGACTTGTTTTAAGATGGGTTGTACTATGAACCATTTAACTATTTGATTTGGAATTGTAGGACACCTTCAGGTATTAAAAAAAAAGAATTCTAAACGCTACTACACCAGCTCTGACGTTCGTCGAATGTGGCAGGGCTTGAAAACTATTACGGACTACAAAGGGAAACCCAGACTCGAGTTGCCCAGTGACACGAGCCTACCAGACGAGCTAAATGCCTTTTATGCTCGCTTCAAAGCAAGCAACACTGAAGCATGCACGAGAGCACCAGCTGTTCTTTATGACTGTGTGATAGCGCTCTCGGTAGCTGATGTGAGCCAGACCTTTAAACAGGTCAACATTCACAAAGCCGCGGGGCCAGATGGATTACCAGGACGTGTACTCAAAGCATGCATGGACCAACTGGCAAGTGTCTTCACTGACATTTTCAACCTCTCCCTGACTGAGTCTGTAATACCTACATGTTTCAAGCAGACCACCATAGTCCATGTGCCCAAGGTAGCGAAGGTAACCTGCCTAAATGATTACCGCCTCGTAGCACTCATGTTGGTAGCCACCCTAGACCCACTCCAATTTGCATAACGCCCCAACAGATCCACAGATGACGCAATCTCAATCACACTCCACAGTGCCCTTTCCCACCTGTACAAAAGGAACACCTGTGTGAGAATGCTGTTCATTGACTACAGCTCAGCGTTCAACACCATAGTGCCTCTCGAAGCTCATCACTGAGCTTAGGACCCTGGGACTAAACACCTCCTACAACTGGATCCTGGACTTCCTGACGGGCCGCCCCCCAGGTGGTAAGGGTAGGCCAAACACAACTCCAACACCATCATTAAGTTTGCAGACGACACAACAGTGGAAAGCCTTATCACCAACAACAATGAGCCTATAGGGAGGAGGTCAGAGAACTGGCAGTGTGGTGCCAGGACAACAACCTCTCCCTCAATGTGAGCAAGACAAAGGAGCTGATCGTGGACTACAGGAAAATGCAGGCCAACAGGCCCCCATTAACATCAACGGGGCTGTAGTGGAGCGGGTCGAGAGTTTCAAGTTCCTTGGTGTCCACATCACCAACATCCGGAGCGCCAAGTCTAGGACCAAAAGGCTCCTTAACAGCTTCTACCCCGAAGCCCTAAGACTGCTGAACAATTAATGAAATGGCCACCAGACTATTACATTGACCCCCTCCCCCTCCATTTGTTTTGTACACTGCTGCTACTCGCTGTTTATTATCTATGCATACTCACTTCACCCCTACCTACATGTACAAATTACCTCTAACCTGTACCCCCGCACACTCACTCAGTACCAGTACTCCCTGTATATAGCCTCGTTATTGTTATGTTATTGTGTTACTTTTTTATAATTTTTTACTTTAGCTTATTTGGTAAATATTCTCTTAACTCTTCTTTGACAGCACTGTTGGTTAAGGGCTTGTCGTATTCGACGCATGTGACAAATAAAGTTTGATTTGATTTGATTTTAACCCTAGCCTCAATCTTAACCCTTAGCTCTAACCCAAACCCTTTCCCTTGATAAAGGACCAATAATCTAATGTGTTGTTGTCTCTCTCCTCTGTAGGGAATGTGTTTCTGGTGAGCCTGGCCTTTGCTGACCTAGTTGTGGCCTTCTATCCCTACCCCCTGGTGCTCTACGCCATCTTCCATGACGGCTGGTCGCTGGGAGAGACACAGTGCAAAGTGACTAAGACCTGTCTGTCTGTGTGCTGTCTGTCTGTCTCTCTAGCCCCGTTTATACCTGGTTCTAACATGTTTCCTTTGTCCTGATCTTGTCCACATTCAGATTATGGCCACATTTTTAGACAGGTGTATATGATTAAAATTCAGATTGTGATCTGACTGTGATCTGATCTTCCTGACCACCTCTGGAGGTAGCCAGGCACGCATTGCAAATATAATGTGTGAGTTACAGTGGGGCAAAAAAGTATTTAGCCAGCCACCAATTGTGCAAGTTCTCCAACTTAAAAAGATGAGAGAGGCCTGTAATTTTCATCATAGGTACACTTCAACTATGACAGACGAAAAAGAAATCCAGAAAATCACATTGTAGGATTTTTAATGAATTTATTTGCAAATTATGGTGGAAAATAAGTATTTGGTCAATAACAAAAGTTTATCTCAATACTTTGTTATATACCCTTTGTTGGCAATGACAGAGGTCAAACGTTTTCTGTAAGTCTTCACAAGGTTTTCCCACACTGTTGCTGGTATTTTGGCCCATTCCTCCATGCAGATCTCCTCTAGAGCAGTGATGTTTTGGGGCTGTCGCTGGGCAACACGGACTTTCAACTCCCTCCAAAGATTTTCTATGGGGTTGAGATCTGGAGACTGGCTAGGCCACTCCAGGACCTTGAAATGCTTCTTCTGAAGCCACTCCTTCGTTGCCGGGCGGTGTGTTTGGGATCATTGTCATGCTGAAAGACCCAGCCACGTTTCATCTTCAATGCCCTTGCTGATGGAAGGAGGTTTTCACTCAAAATCTCACAATACATGGCCCCATTCATTCTTTCCTTTACACGGATCAGTCGTCCTGGTCCCTTTGCAGAAAAACAGCACCAAAGCATGATGTTTCCACCCCATGCTTCACAGTAGGTATGGTGTTCTTTGGATGCAACTCAGCATTCTTTGTCCTCCAAACACGACGAGTTGAGTTTTTACCAAAAAGTTCTATTTTGGTTTCATCTGACCATATGACATTCTCCCAATCCTCATCTGGATCATCCAAATGCTCTCTAGCAAACTTCAGACGGGCCTGAACATGTACTGGCTTAAGCAGGGGGACACGTCTGGCACTGCAGGATTTGAGTCCCTGGCGGCGTAGTGTGTTACTGATGGTAGGCTTTGTTACTTTGGTCCCAGCTCTCTGCAGGTCATTCACTAGGTCCCCGTGTGGTTCTGGGATTTTTGCTCACCGTTCTTGTGATCATTTTGACCCCACGGGTGAGATCTTGCGTGGAGCCCCAGATCGAGGAAGATTATCAGTGGTCTTGTATGTCTTCCATTTCCTAATAATTGCTCCCACAGTTGATTTCTTCAAACCAAGCTGCTTACCTATTGCAGATTCAGTCTTCCCAACCTGGTGCAGGTCTACAATTTTGTTTCTGGTGTCCTTTGACAGCTCTTTGGTCTTGGCCATAGTGGAGTTTGGAGTGTGACTGTTTGAGGTTGTGGACAGGTGTCTTTTATACTGATAACAAGTTCAAACAGGTGCCATTAATACAGGTAACGAGTGGAGGACAGAGGAGCCTCTTAAAGAAGAAGTTACAGGTCTGTGAGAGCCAGAAATCTTGCTTGTTTGTATGTGACCAAATACTTATTTTCCACCATAATTTGCAAATAAATTCATAAAAATCCTACAATGTGATTTTCTGGATTTTTTTTCCTCATTTTGTCTGTCATAGTTGAAGTGTACCTATGATGAAAATTACAGGCCTCTCTCATCTTTTTAAGTGAGAGAACTTGCACAATTGGTGGCTGACTAAATACTTTTTTGCCCCACTGTATATGTATGTTTGTGTGTGTATAAGGATGACAATAATATTTGGACAAGATCAGGACAAAGGACTAATGTTAGCGCCATATAAATGAAGCTTCTGACTTTCCTTTTTTCTTTCTCAATGTATCTATGCTCACCTCCTATCTCTCTAGCCCTGTTTATGCCTGCCTTTAACATGCATCCTTCATTATGATCTTGACCTGATCTTATCTGTTTACACTTATAAGATCTGATCATCAGATCACAATTGTGTCTTTTAATCGTCTACACTAAAAATGTGTGTCAGAACCAGGTATAAACAGACCTTCTGCCCCCCTCTCTCTCTCTATCTATCTCTCTCTAGGTCAGTGGTTTCCTGATGGGCCTGAGCGTCATCGGCTCCATCTTCAACATCACCGGCATCGCCATCAACCGCTACTGCTACATTTGCCACAGCTTTGCCTACGATAAGCTCTACAGCTACCGCAACACCCTCCTACTGGTGGGGCTCATCTGGCTCCTCACCATCCTGGCTATCATACCAAACTTTTTTGTAGGGTCACTCCAGTACGACCCCAGGGTGTATTCGTGTACCTTTGCTCAGGCCGTCAGTACATCGTACACCATCACTGTGGTGGTGATTCATTTCTTCGTGCCCATCGCCGTGGTTACCTTCTGCTACCTGAGGATCTGGATCCTGGTCATCCAGGTGAGGAGGAAGGTAAAGTCAGAGGTGAAGTCTCGACTCAAACCCAGCGACATGCGCAACTTCATCACCATGTTTGTGGTGTTTGTGCTCTTCGCCATCTGCTGGGCGCCGCTCAACTTCATTGGGCTGGCCGTGGCCATCGACCCGGAGACGGTGGCGCCACGGATCCCAGAGTGGCTGTTCGTGGTCAGCTACTTCATGGCGTACTTCAACAGTTGCCTTAACGCCATCATCTATGGGCTGCTCAACCAGAACTTCCGTAAGGAATACAAACGGATTATCATGGCCATGTGGATGCCTGGTCTGTTCTTCCAGGAGGCGTCACAGGGGGGCACAGAGGGTATGAGGAGCAAGCCCTCGCCCAGACTGGGACTCAACAACAACGATCACATCAAAGGAGAGGCTTTGTGACGTTGACACCAAGGTTCTCCACTCCTTTCACATGTGTTTTGTTTCTTTTTTCAGTCGTGGAGTGCCATTTCTCTATTGTATCTCACTGACTGCACAGTTGTGCTGTTACCAAAGCCTCAATGAACTCTCGGAATGGTGCGGATTAAAGAGAGAGAGAGACATACACAAGAAAAGAGAGAAAGAGAGAGGAGGTGTTGACTGATGATACAATTCAAAGAGTGCCATTGATGAAGCATACAGTATACACTACATTGCCAAAGGTATGTGGACACCTGCTTATCGAACATCTCATTCCAAAATCATGGGCATTAATATAGAGTTGGTCTCACCTTTGCTGCTATCAGCCTCCACTCTTCTGGAAAAGCTTTCCACTAGATGTTGGAACATTGCTGCGGGGACGTGCTTCCATTCAGCCACAAGAGCATTAGTGAGGTCGGGCACTGATGTTGGGCGATTAGGCCTGGTTCGCAGTCGGCGTTCCAATTCATCCCAAAAATGTTTGATGGGTTGAGGTGAAAAACAGCCCCAGATCATTATTCTTCCTCCAACAAAGTTTACAGCTGGCACTATGCATTGGAGCAGGTAGCGTTCTCCTGACATCCACCAAACCCAGATTCTTCCGTTGGACTGCCAGATGGTGAAGAGTAATTCATCACTCCAGAGAACGCGTTTCCACTGCTCCAGAGTCCAATGGCGGCGAGCTTTACACCACTCCAGCCGGTGCTTGGCATTACGCATGGTAATCGTATGCTTGTGTGTGCCTGCTTGGCCATGGACGAACAGTTCTTGTGCTGACGTTGCATCCAGAGGCAATTTGGAACTGGGTAGTGAGTGTTGCAACCGAGGACAGGCGATTCTTCCACACTACGCGCTTCAGCACTCGGTAGTCCCGTTCTGGGAGCTTGCCTACCACTTCGCGGCTGAGCCGTTGTTGCTCCTAGATGTTTTCACTAAAACAGCACTAACAGTTGACCGAGGAAGCTCAAGCAGGGCAGAAATTTGACTTGTTGGAAAGTTTGGCATCCTATGACGGTGCCACGTTTAAAGTCACTGAGCTCTTCAGTAAAGCCATTCTACTGCCAATGTTTGTCTATGGAGATTGCATTTCTGTGTGCTCGATTTTATACGTCTGTCAGCAACGGGTGTAGCTGAAATAGCCGAATCTACTAATTTGAAGGGGTGTCCACATACTTTTGTATATATAATGTATGTTCTAACTTATTATGTATCATACCCTTATGTACACCTCAGGCTGCCTGCCTGTTCTCTGCTGCTGTAACAATATGCATTTTAAAGTGGAAGCACCAAAATTATTATTACATTTTTTTACACCATTACATCCATTGCATTTTTATATAGGACAGTATATTTAAAGACGTGTTATCTTCACAGTTTCCTCTGTAAGAAAGTTATTTATCACACTTTTTTAATTTATTTTCTATATCTATATATTGTTATCATTATGACAATCATTATGACCAGCGTACATTAGCGTAGATCACAATTTGTAAAAATCCTTTTGGTTGTAAATAACAAATAAGTGATGGAACATGCCAACGGTAGGAGCTCACAAGGTCCTACTACTAGCTAGGCAATTGGATTGTCAAAAGGTGCCTGATTTTATGCTCATGATCTCAAACAGGAGATTTGCCAAAAACAACCCCTTTACGATTTAACCCAGTTAGTATGGGTTAACTCATTAGGGTTAGAGTCAGCATACAGCATTTGGCTTAGAGTTACACAAGGATATAAGACTGAGTAGTCAACTACATTAGATACATCAGCAGATTTTGTCATTTCTGTTGACACAGGAATGGGGTGCTATGATGCCCCACGGCAGAGTGTCCTGAAAAACCCTCGCTGTTACATTATAAGCACAACGAAGCTGTTTTAACTCTGATGACATTGTACTTATGCTGTTTACAGGTTTCAACTGTACTCTTAGTAATGCATGAAGACTTATTCTATGCATTTTACACTTCATGTCATTACCTTAAAACACTACAGCAAACCAACTTACTCAATACCAGGGGCGCAACTTTCACTGGGGACACGGGGGGACATTACCTCCCAAATTCTGAAATAGCATTTTTGTCCCCCCCCCAGTTTTATCATTCCACTTTGATAATAAATGCGGCACAGGTTAGCGTTATGACCAAGCGGAAGGCTCAGAGTGTTTGGTTAAGCTGTTTTCTGGTTTTCACCCAGCTGGATTTAGGACTGCACAGACACCACAGAGTGTGCGGACAGGCTGTGTGAACAGAGGCAGCTGCTGTCTGTGTTGTGTTTTTTTTTCTCAGAGTTGTAAAAGCAAGCAGAGCAGAAACTGGCTACTCTTTAGTTGACTGATCTAGCTGGCAAGGTAACTGATGTTTGACAGAAAAAAAGTATTTACTCCCAGTGCTGAGCTAGTATTGTAACTGACATGTTACTTTAATGTTTAATCTAATGTTTCATCCTATCTTGATTGAAGTGAATGAACCATTAGCAGCTAGTTAGCTAGCTGGTAACTACCACAGCTAGTTCAGCTCTAGTTAGCTATCTGTCAGGTAGCAGTTTCTAACAGCTGTTGTGTGTATGGAAATGTTTTGTTGCCTTTGTTTTGTCCCGTTTCAACAGAAGTAAATTTGATAATGTACCATTGTACCATTAGCTGGAGCTAGCCAAAAGTTGGCTAACATTAGCTTGCTAGCTAGTTCACTAACTTCAGCTATTATTTTTGCCTCAATCACACCATACCTGAATCAAACCAGCGGACAAACAACTGAAGACTAGGGCTGTCCACGAACCCAAAAAATCTTGGTCGAGAGTCATCTTGTTCTTTCGCCCAATCGATTGGTCAAAATGTTTAATATTATGTTTTACTTATATAGACATACACCCTATGTTTGAATAAAACCAATTACGTATGCACTGAGCCTGTCTGATGCTTTAAGCCGACTGTTTGATTAAATAATTAAGACACACATCTGACTCAAGAACGAGCCTGATGGTCACACTGTTTAAAAAAATGACAGCGAGTGTCTGTGTGACTGGCGCATGTTGTCTTGCTCATCTCCCTACAGCAGCGAAAAGGCACCACAGCACAGCAAGTGTTTATTGCACTGTCCATACTAAAGCTGAAACATCATTTCATCCATTTAGTTTCTTACTTGTTTCTGACTGGAAAGATCCCTAATTTGTTTAGGAAAAACATTCCCTATTCCCTCAACCCTTGCTCTCTTTATGTGAAACATGTAAGCATGGCATGCATCTGACCAATAGGGTTATAAATTGGTTATAACAAACGCCGAACACAGTAACACGTGACAGCAAAATGGACGTGGAGGACGTGAAAAAGATACTGGAAACAGGCGAATGTTTCCAAGTTGCTCAGGAAGGAAAGGATAAATCGGATCTGTTTAAGACATTTGACTTAGTTGTGGAAACTACTGCTTATAAAAATAAAAGAACGTGTATTATTAGGTGTGCCAAACTGTTGCTGTTAGATTCGAATATAATATTTTTTTCTGACCATTTGTAACAGTGTAAACAGTAAATATGTGTACCAGAGTCTGTTCTAACAAAGAAAAAAAACATGTAGGCTTTATTACTGCAGTCTAAAACCAGTTGCATGCATTCGTGAATTGCGGTCTATATATTGTTTAGGCTAATTATTGAAGCTTCCTTTGTTATTTAATTTAAAAACTAAAATGCTTGATTGCATTTCAAAGCATGAATGTCTCGTATACTGTGTGATGGCATGAAGGAATGATTGATTGATTGATAAAGTAGCCTATATATTGAAATATAGGCCTAAATCAGTTAGTTCCCTTATGAAGACTGAATAGGACACGCTCTTAGGCATACAGCTCCATCGTGGTTATACAAGGATACTATACAAAGACCACTAACGATAACGACATGACTTATTCTGATAATGAGGATCATAATAATAATTGTAATAATAACAATAAGAAGGAGATAAAGAAAAAGGAGTGTAGAGGAGCGAGAGCTGTGCTGCATATTGTGTGACAAACCGGTGCTGTTAGATTACAACATCATTGTTCTGCCTCTTTGGAACGGTGTAAACAACACTAAATACATTAGAAGTAATAGCAGTCTGTTCTAACGAACAAAAAAATCTAAAGCCTTTATTACAGTATAGCAAAGATTAAAAAAATCTCAAATCTGTGAAATTGCTTTATCCAACATTTTACCAAATTAGTAGGCTAATAAACAGACACTCAAACAGGCAACATAAGCTAGATCTGTAGCTATATATGGATGATTTAAAGCCAGGCACATTTAACAATTAGGCTTTTGATTATAGACCGAATTAAGTTGGTTTCCTCTCTCCTAAATTTCCTTAGACAATTAGGCTAAGGCAAGGGCTGTTTCCTCATCTCTGCTGCTGCTGCCTCTGCCGCATTGTTCTCAATATGCTTGTTAATTTTGCACATAGCGACATAGGGAAAGGCGCCAATTCTAAGGCGCACTGAAGATTATGTTTCAGAACCGCGGACTGCGACCGTATCCAACGCGGGAGAATGCGCATTTGTTATTAGATAATATTATATTTATTAGTGTTGCACCATTATTTCTACATAATATAACCATATACAATTTCAGTATCACATGTCTTAGAGTGATGGACCGTGCCCGTGGCCTCCGCAATGGATTAGTCCACTGAGACCAGCGCGAATCAGAACGCTGTCTTGTGCACCATAATATTTAATTTATTGCGACTGTTCGACTAAAGAAATCTCGGTCGACCAACAGCCTATCAACCAAACAATCGACCAGTTGACTAAATGGGGTCAGCCCTACTGAAGACCGATATTCTGACATTATTCAGCGCAATGTGAGTTTTTATTAGTCAGTATAACAATGTAACGTTATTGATCTCGGTATGCACAGCTCTACAGGCTTCAGTGTCATGGTGCATTGTCAGTAGACAACACTATGTTTATTATGTCTTAGCAGGGTCAGATGGAAGACCAGTCTATGGACTCAGGTGAATTTTGCAGTATATTATAACAATCAGT
This sequence comes from Brachymystax lenok tsinlingensis, assembly GCA_030435695.1. Classification (NCBI taxonomy): domain Eukaryota; kingdom Metazoa; phylum Chordata; class Actinopteri; order Salmoniformes; family Salmonidae; genus Brachymystax; species Brachymystax lenok. The sequence goes on from CM059816.1 coordinate 30,419,305, forward strand.
GAATGATACAAAGATCCATCTTGAGTTGATAGGTAGGTTACAGTCTGGGATCTGGGAATAATGATAATTTCAATTATTGAACCATTGATTCTACTCTTGGTTAATATGTATAAATGTACACCAAGGTAATTCTTTGTCATGCCTCATCTTAGCAGTATCAGATGGTGTCATGGGTCTCATCAGGGAACGGGGACACCCAGGGAACGCCAGTCAGCGATGATGCAGAGGTTAACCTTTGCAGATACAGCACTTTATTATCTCTGTGCAGCAAAGACTGGAAAAGCAAGAAGCTTCAAAGATTGAAACTATTTTAAGGCAGTCTGACAAACCTCTAAAGTTGGTTTCCAAACTGTATCATGGGTTGATAGAGGCTTTTCCCGATAACACAAAACATGTAAAACAAAAATGTGAAGAAGACCTAAGAGACACTACTGATGATGATGAATGCATACAGATATGTTGAATGCCCAGTCATGTTCATTTAATCTGTGACATAAATGACTGCAGTTTAAGACCATCCATAGAACGTACTATATGCCAATGAAACTGAATATCACACACTCAGAAATATTATTATTCTGATCAAGGTGTAAAGCACAAAAAGGGACATATTTGCATATGTTATGGTCTTGTGATGGCTGGCTAAATTCTGGCAAAGAGTTTGTTATTTCAGCTCAGCATGTCTACAGATTCTCCCTTCTCCCTGTTGGAAATGTTAATACTGGAGATTGTTGTCTGAAGAACATTTATAGCGGCTAAGAAATTCATTGCCATTAATTAGAAGGTTGGTTATCCTCCCACAATGGATGGAATGAATGTTATTTATCACTAGATTTGATTTATTACCAGATTAAGGGTATACTGTGCAACTTTCATAAAGTCTGGATGCCTTATATGGAATACTGTACTACAAAAGGAGTCTGTATTGAAAACATGCCCACATCAGGGGAGATACTTATTTAGGCAATCCCTAGCTTCTGGGCTGCTCAGTCCTGGCCCTTGGGGTCTGCTGTACTGTTGGTTGTCACTCTGGCCCTGCCCTAACACACCTGAAACCAATAATGACTGTTTCACTAAGATCCTAAAGCTGAGTGGGGTGTGTTGGGTTGGGGCACTGCAGGGCCGTGGACCAATAGGAGCAGGATGGGGTGATCCAGATATATTGTGTGCAGGTAAAAAGAGCTCTACAGTACTATTAGACCTATGATATGAATTATATGGAGTGTTTATTGTTGCTGTGTGTTAATATGTAGGTGTATGTGTGTTTTTATTTAACTTATGTTTTCCAAAACCTTCCCTTGAGACATAAAAAAAAAGATGGTAAGAAGTTGTGCTGGGCAGAGAGTTTAGTTATTGACTAGACTGGTAGGGGTCGGGTGTGCATGCGGCTCGGGCTGCCTGGGCGGTCTGGCTGAAATTTGATATAGAGGATGTCTTAATAAAGACAATCAAAAGTCTTTGTACTTTATTTGTAAGAGTTGTTAGGCTATTGGTTAAAGGTGCAACATAATATTTATTATTGAATTATCATTGATCTAGTTCAGTCTTGTCAACCACTTAAACATATTTAATAATGATCTCTTACCTAGCTTGATGACTGTGGGCCTTTTTGCTTACTTTTTGTTGTTGTAAATAGAGACGGCAATAAGAGGGGTCATATTAGATTTTGTAGAAATGCATGAAATAAGCTTTAGATGCCCCCCAAAATGGGAGGACCCCCAGACCCCCTGCCAAGTTATGTCCTCCCCACGTATACAATCAAAGTTGCGCCCCTGCTCAATACTTTATCTATGTGAATAATGACAATACTGTTTTTATGAAGAAGTTCATCTTAGTACAAATCAGTTTAATTAATTCAGGCCATAATGACGCTGAATACCAATGTTGTGATACTGTGTTCCATGATGATGCAGAATGTGCATGATAAACTCTGATGCTTTGTATATTTTTTGGGTTGCTTGTTTGTTTTTTATTTTTGCTTTAGTTTTGAAGAGACTAGGGTCTCTATTCAATCCGTATCGCAGAAGTTCAGCGTTACAGTGTGATTGAAATTTAAAGGCAATGTTCGCGCGTTAGCATTCACGGTATTCACTGCATATGTCGGCTCAATCGGAAATTACTTTTACATTAATATCATGCAATCTGATTTATGAACTGATACACAAAACGACGCTGAATTCAAAACATACAGTTTTTCTATTTAAATTATTATACAAAATTCTTGCAACCAATAGTATGTTTTATATATGGGGGATACAACCATCCCAGCTCTGCAGATTTTGCTGCGAAGAGACAGAATCATTAGATAATTTGTTTTGGTACTGTCTATATGTAGCTTGTTTTTGGTCGCAGGTTCAGGAATGGCTGAAGAATTGTAACATTTACCTGGAGCTAACTCTGCAGATAGCACTGCTGGGGGATTTGAAAAGGCATAGTCAATTGATCAATAATATAATAATACTCTTAGCAAAAATGTTTATCTTTAATTTACAATCTGTAGAAACTATGAGAAAAGAAAGGTTCAGAACTTTTGTAAAACATCACAGCACAGTTGAAAAATGTGGTGTTCAGTGATAGATGGAAGGGGTTGAATGGAGCTGAAGTGTGGGACTTAAAATAACAAGATAACTAATGTAAAATATACTGTGTCAGTTAACTGTATATAGGTTCAGAACTTTTGTGAAACAGCACAGTTGAAAAATATATGGCAAATAGAAATCAAAACTGGATGGTCTTCAGAGATCAATGGGAGGTGTTGAGGGTAGCTGAAGGATGGGACTAAAAACAAACAAAAGACAACTATTGTAAAATATACTGTGTCCATAAAATGTATATAGTATGTATAAGCTGGAAGTAGAAGCCTAAGTGTTGTTGTCTATTAGTTTACTCCAATTAGGGGAGGGGTGGTTAGGGGAGCATTATCTCACCAGCGTTAGGGGAAAATAATAAAGACATAAAACAAAGAAAACACTTCAGCGATACAGATTCAACAGAGTCCTAGCTTGATGTCTGAAGACCTTGTGAAAACTACTGCTGAAGATATCGATGATGTTGACAAAGATTATATGATGATGAATATGATGATGATAATGTTGATGAATATGATGATGAATATGATTATGATAATGTTGATGAATATGATTATGAATATGATGATGATAATGTTGATGAATATGATGATGAATATGAATATGATGATGATAATGTTGATGAATATGATGATGAATATGATGATGATCATGTTGATGAATATGATGATGAATATAATGATGAATATGTTGATGAATATGTTGATGATAATGTTGATGAATATGATGATTAATATGATGATGAATATGATGATGATAATGTTGATGAATATGATGATAATGTTGATGAATATGAGGATGAATATGATGATGATGATAATGTTGATGAATATGATGATGAATATGATGATGGTAATGTTGATGAATATGATGATGCATATGATGATGATAATGTTGATGAATATGATGATGAATATGATGATGATAATGTTGATGAATATGATGATGAATATGATGATGATAATGCTGGTGAGAGGAAGATTCTTCTTAATAGGCATGTATGCATGTGGATATGAAAACGGAGAAGGAGTGTAGTGGTCAAGCTACAAGATTTGTGCTTTTGTAATTAAGCGAAATACATTGTATTTCTTGCTATGTTTTACACATAAAATCAATGAAAAACATGATTTTGAAGGGTTGTCGATGTAAAAGTTTAGATGTTAATAAAAGCCTTTATTTTTAATAACTTTTCTCAGTTAATTACTGCTTTTCAGACACGTTTGGTGATACTTTATATCAAAACTGAGATGGCTAAGACAATTCATTTAGAAGAGGCAGATGCACTTTTTGATATTGCTGGGTTTGTAAAACACACACATGTTTTTCATGGCAGTGAGTGATGTGAAAACGACAGCTGCTGGAGAGAAGTCTCTCTTCCTCTCCCTCTTTTGTTCTCTCTCACCCACCGTCATCTCTCCCTCTTTGATCTCTCTTCCTCCAATTCTCTCGCCTTCTCCCTCTCGTTCTCTCATAATATTTTGTCTGCTCTTAGCTATTCCTTCTTCGTTCACTACACTGCTTGCCCCATGCTTCTGTATGTGCTCAGTACTTGAGGCCGCCCTCTGTGAGCACTGCTTAGTGGTGGATGGGAGAATAATGCATACAAATTGCTTCTGTCAGCCCAAACATTGCTGAAGTTGGAGAGCACCCATCATCTCTATGCTTGTTTATTTGTTTGTTTATTTGCATCCCCATTAGCTTTTGCAGAAGCAGCAGCTACTCTTCCTCTGTGTCCCTGTGTCCCTGTGTGTGTGTGTGTGTGTGTGTGTGTGTGTGTGTGTGTGTGTGTGTGTGTGTGTGTGTGTGTGTGTGTGTGTGTGTGTGTGTGTGTGTGTGTGAGAGAGAGAGAGAAACCTGTTCCATAACCAGGTCAGCTCTGCACTTTGTCCTGGAGAATCTCACAGTGGGTAGAGACCACACAATTTCTGACAGACAATACTGCAGCACTGGCCGAGATAGTATGGACACTTTAGGGTGTGCTCGGAGGCGCACACTTGTCACCTTTAATTGGTTTGTTCACATATGACATCATCATGTTAACACACATGCTAAGAATCTCCAGGCGAAGTATCTTCCCTCTTAGTTACTCCTCACGCACACCCACACACGCACCCACACCCACTTTTCACACAAGGTGGTGTACAAGAGAGGTGTTTAATTGATTTCTCAGCGAGAGGCCGGCAGATTGCCATCGCTGAAAGGCAAATGACAAAGTCATGATAAAGCGTCTGAACAGTAAAAACGCTTGTCAGAGGGTTGTCGTTGCTCAGCCCCCCTCCTCCCCTCTCCCTCCCTGGGCGTGTGTGCTTGTGTTTGTGTGTTTGTGTGTGCGTGCAAGGTTGGGGAATAATGTAAGGTATTACAAAAAAACGGTAACTCTAATCCGTTACGTTACCAGCAAAAATATTGTAATCAGATTACAGATACTTTTGAAAAACAAGATGATTACTACGAGGATTACTTTTACATTCAGAAAGGATGTTTGCAGAAAGAAGTCTTTGACACTTCTGTTTTCTCAATGACATTCAAATCAGCATTGAAAAAAGGGGCAAGTTTAAATTTGTTCCACCTGAGCGAGTCTGACCATAAGTCAGAGACCACTATGATGACACACCAAATGTGTTTGATGGATTGCGGGAAAAGAGCAGGAATAGGCTACAGTCCAAGCTATGTCTTCCAATTTTATTTAACCTTTATTTAACTAGGCAATACAGTTAATAACAAATTCTTATTTACAATGACAGCCTAGGAACAGTGGGTTAACTGCCTTGTTAAGGAGCAGAACGACAGATTTATACCTTGTCAGCTCGGGGATTCAATCTAGCAACCTTTCGGTTGCTGGCCCAACCACTAGGTTACTGGTTGAACCACTAGGTTACTGGCCCAACCACTAGGTTACTAGTTTCTAACCACTAGGCTACAAGCCCCACCAATGGTGTGACTGCTGTCGGCATCCAAAGACTTGAATAAACGCATGGACGTAAGGATGACAGCAGTGGTGTAGTCTACAATGATACGGATATCACTTATTACTGATATCTACATACTGTAGCGCATTGATGTGAATCACACTGCACTGCTGCTCTCTCATTTAGCTATTTGCACCTTACGGATTGTGTTTGTTGTGGATGGCTGTTCACAAATCTAAATGTGTATTTGACCCCAATAATGGTATCATGACACTAGGCGAGACCCAAATGCAGACACAGGAGGCTGATGGTTGGAGTTTAAGATATTTAATAAATCCAAAAGGAGTAGGCAAGAGATTGGTCGTTGACAGGAAAAAGGTCATAACCAGATCAGAGTCGAGGAGGTACAGAGTGTCAGGCAGGCTCGAGGTCAGGGCAGGCAGACTGGTCAGGCAGGCGGGTACAGAGTCCAGAACAGGCAAGGGTCAAAACCAGGAGGACTAGGAAAAAGGAGACAAGGCAAAGCAGGAAACCGGGAAAAACCGCTGGTAGGCTTGGACATACAAGACAAACTGGCACAGAGAGACAGGAAAAACACACATAAATACACTGGGGAAAACAAGCGACACCTGGAGGGGGTGGAGACAATAAAGAGGACAGGTGAAACAGATCAGGGTGTGACAAATGGTTGACTTCAAGAAGTTTAAGGTGCCTATCAAGTATTGTTTTTACAGCTGCATAGTGCGGACCCAAGCCTGTGAAATAAAAATGGGCCTTTTATTGCTCAATCTAATTCATGCTGATAAAAAAGGTATATATATATATATCCATTGATTCTTGAAGAACATAACTTATAAATGCCTCAACAACATATAAATGTTCATCGGATGAGAACCCAAAATATAAACTTGTTTTTCTCCAATGTTTGTAAACATTGTAAATTTAAACAAACACTGTATAGCCTCATAACATGGTTAAAACAATGTTATATCATGGATGGTTAGTCCTTCCATCCATAGCTTCTTCTATTAATCTGAGAGTGGTTATATTTCTCCAAGCCCATCCCTCAGGTTTTTACCAAAACAGAGGAGGGGCGGCCGTTTTGTTATTGTTTCATCTGTGGATTTGCGCTTTAAACAGGTGCGTATTATCACAATATCAATGTGTCACCAACAAAAAGGTAAACAATAGGCCTATAGCAAATGCAGCATATGGCATTAATTTGTCACATGTAAATAGCCCTTTTCAGTAGTGGTCAAAGCATGAGCGCAGCATTTATTTTTTCAGCCCAATCAGTCCTCCATGACAACAAAATCATAAACAACAGAGTAGGGCTGGCTAATAAATCCTTAGTTTTGGGGTTATGCTCAGGTAAAACAGTTTGGCTAATCTATACTTACATTTTTCCAAGTCCTATTCTTGAAGATCCAGGGGTATAACATTATACTTGACTGACTGGAATTCTGATAGACTTCAGTTTTTAATGTAAAGATATAATTTATCTGTATTATTATACGTAGTAGAAAGCGATGGGTTAGAAGAGGCCTACATAACCAACCCATAAATGTAAATGTTATGTTCATATATAGCCAGCTATGTAAACTTTAACATTGATTTATCCTGCAATAGATGTCGTTCAATTGGTAACATACATTTTTGTCTTCTTCTAATGCCTCTTAAAGGAAAAGTAATCTAAAAGTAACGGAATGTAATCAGATTACATTACTGAGTTTGGGGTAATGCAAAAGTTACGTTGCTGATTACAATTTTGGACAGGTAACTAGTAACTGTAACAGATTACATTTAGAAAGTAATCTACACAACCCTGTCTGTGTGTGTGTCTCTGAATGATGAGGAGAGATGTGGGCCTGCCTGCATAACAGCAGCCTGAGATTTATGTCCTGACGCATCAGAACAGGAACAGACTTAACAAATGCAGGATTACATTTCTCTGACAGTTAAGTTACACCTGGCATGGACCATTGAAGGGTGGGTGGTGAGGTAGTTAGGGGAAAAGGTGGAAGCAAGGAATGTAGGATGGCATAGAGTAAGCCACTGAAGTATGAAATGATATAAACTTGTATTGGTCGTGTACACAGTTTAGCAGGTGTTATGGCGGGTGCAGCGAAATGCTTATGTTCCAAGATCCTATCAATCAATGCAGTAAATGTCAACAAGCACACAATAATAAAAAATGGAAAAAATGATTTACAAAAATGTGTACAGCAGTGGTTAGAGCGTTGGACTTGTAACCGGAGGGTTGCAAGTTTGAATCTCCAAGCTGACAAGGAAAAAAATCTGTCGTTCTGCCCCTGAACAAGGCAGTTAACCCACTGTTCCCCGGGTGCCGAAGACGTGGATGTTGATTAAGGCATCCCCCTGCACCTCTCTGATTCAGAGGGGTTGGGTTAAATGCGGAAGAAACATTTCGGTTGAAGGCATTCGGTTGTACAACTGACTAATAATGGTGACTTTTTGACTTTGAAATAGTATGTAAACATTATCTAAGTGGCCCGTGTTCAATGACTATGTACATAGGGCAGCAGTCCCTAAGGTGCAGGGTTGAGTACCTACAGTACCTGTTGGTAGCCACCTGGTGACAATGACTGAGGGGCAGAGCAGGGTACTGGGCGGAGGCTGTCTAGTGGTGACTGTTTAACAGTCTGATGGCCTGGGGATAGAAGCTGTTCACCAGTCTCTCTGTCCCAGCTTTGATACACCTGAACTGTCTCCGCCTTCTAGATGGTAGTGGGTTACACAGGCTGCTGTTGGATCTGACAATGAATCTCGATGGTTGTACAGTCGTCTCCAATAAAACTGTGAAGGACCTCTGCGTTACTCTGGACCCTGATCTCTCTTTTAACAAACATAACAAAAATATTTCAACAGCAGCCTTTTTCGATCTTTGTAACAATGCTCAAATATGATTTTTTTTTTTTTCCAAAAATACTTTTGCCACTTCGAAACTAGACTTCTGCAGTGTTCTACTCTCCGGCTACTCAGATAAGGTACTAAATCAACTTCAGCTAGTGCTAAATACGTCTTCTAGAATCTTGATTAGAACCAAACAATTCAATCATATTACTCCAAGGGTTTACTGCTAACCTACAAAGTTTTACATTGACTTGCTCCTACCTATCTCTCCGATTTGGTCCTGCCGTATATACCTACACATACGCTATGGTCACAAGACGCAGGCCTCCTTATTGTTCCTAGAATTTCTAAGAAAACAGCTGGAGGCAGGGCTTTCTCTTACAGAGCTACATTTTTATGGAAAAGTCTGCCAATCTATTTGAGAGACGCTGACTCAGACTCAACCTTTAATTCTTTACTGAAGACACATCTTTTCAGCAGGTCCTATGATTGAGTGTAGTTTGGCCCAGGAGTGCAAATGTGAACGCCAAGGCACTGGAGTGAAGAAACGCCCTTGCTGTCTCTACCTGGCTGGCTCCCCTCTCTCCACTGGGATTCTCTGCCTCTGACCCTGTTACAGGGGCTGAGTCACTGGCTTACTAGTGCTCTTCCATGCCATCCCTAGGAGGAGTGCATCACGCTATACTCAACATGATTGGGTTGTGTCACTGACGAGATCTTCTTTCCTGTCCTCGGCCTCATGCGGTGGGGAATATATTTGTGGGATATCCTCGGCCTTGTCTCAGGGTAATAAGCTAGTGGTCTGTTGATATCCCTTTGGAGGTGTGGGGGCTGTGATTTGGCAAAGTGGGTCGGGTTACAGTGCATTTGGATTTTTTTGTAACGTTACAGCCTTATTCTAAAATGTATTAAATAATTTTTTCCCTCATCAATTACACAAAAAAAAACATAATGACAAAGCATAAACAGGTTTTTAGAAATGTTTGCAAAAAACGAAATAAAGAAATTGAAACATCACATTTACATAAGTATTTCCGACGCTTTATTCAGTACTTTATTGAAGCACCTTTGGCAGTGATTACACCCTCAAGTCTTCTTGGGTATGATGCTACAAGCTTGGCACAACTGTATTTGGGGAGTTTCTCCCATTCTTCTCTGCAGATCCTCTCAAGCTCCGTCAGATTGGATGGGCAGTGTCGCTGCACAGCTATTTTCAGGTTTCTCCAGATATGTTCGATTGGGTTCAAGTCTGGGCTCCGGCTGGGCCACTCAAGGACATTCAGAGACTTGTCCCGAAGGCACTCCTGTGTTCTTGGCTGTGTGCTTTGGGTTGTTGTCCTGTTGTAAGGTGAACCTTCGACACGCTCTGGAGCAGGTTTTCATCAAAAATCTCTCTGTACTTTCCTCTGTTCATCTTTCCCTCGATCATGACTAGTCTCCCAGTCCCTGCCACTGAAAAACATCCCCACAGGATGATGCTGCCACCACCATGCTTCACCGTAGGGATGGTGTCAGATTTCCTCCAGACATGACGCTTGGCATTCAGGCCAAAGACTTCAATCTTGGTTTCAACAGACAAGAGAATCTTGTTTCTGAGTCCTTCAGGTGCCTTTTGGCAAACTCCAAGCGGGCTGTGATGTGCATTTTACTGAGGAGTGGCTTCCAACTGGCCACTTTACAATAAAGGTCTGATTGGTGGAGTGCTACAGAGATGGTTGTTATTACATACAGCTGGGAAGAACTATTGTATATCAGAGAGACGTCAACTTACCAGCACAACCAGCACTACGACCAGGAATATGACTTTCCAAAAGCGTATCCTTTGTCTGCACCTCCCAGGGCATTTGAACTGATTCCAGAGGCCGACCCAAATCAAAACAGTTGGAGGAGAGGGGGCCGGAGTGGTCTTCTAGAGAGGCTTCCGATGTGTGCCCACCACCCACCGCTTCCCACCACCCACCACCCATGTCCAGTCCCTAGTTAACAAAGTTGATAAAATTAGGGCAAGAGTTGCTTTCCAAAGAGATATCCGGGATTGTAACATACTCTGTTTCACGGAGACATGGCTTGCTGGAGTCCGTACAGCCAACGGAATTTTCAGTGCATCGCGCCGACAGGAACAAACATCTCTCTGGTAAGAAGAAGTGCGAGGGTGTATGTTTCATGATTAACGACTCATGGTGTAATTGTAACAACACACAGGAACTCAAGTCCTTTTGTTCACCTGACCTAGAATTCCTCACAACCAAATGCCGACCATATTATCTGCCAAGAGAACTCTCCTCAGTTATCGTCACAGCCGTGTATATCCCCCCGCAAGCGGATACCAAGACGGCCATCAAGGAACTTCACTAGACTTTATGCAAACTGGAAACCATATATCCTGAGGCTGCATTTATTGTAGCTGGGTTTTTTACAAAGCTAATCTGAGAACAAGGCTACCAAATTTCTATCAGAATATTGATTGCAGTACACGAACGAGTAACACACTCGACCACTACTACTCTAACTTTCCGTGATGCATACAAGGCCGTCCCCCATCCTTCTTTTGGCAAATATGACCATGACTCCATCTTGTTGCTCCCCTCTTATAGACAGAAATTAAAACAGAAAGGTCTATCCAACGCTGGTCTGACCAATCGGATTCCACGCTTCAAGATTTAATCATGGCAAGGAGACTGGAAACATAGCTGAATACAAACAGCGTAGTTATTCCCTCGGTAAGGCAATCAAACAAGCAAAGTGTCAGTATAGGGACAAAGTGGAGTCGCATTTCAATGGCTCAAAAACGAGATGTATGTGTCAGAGTCTACAGACATCATGGATTACAAAAAGAAAACCAGCCCCGACGCGGACATTGATGTTCTGCTCCCAGACAAATGAAACCACTTCTTTGCGAGCTTTGAGGACAATGCAGAGCCACCGACACGGCCCGCTACCGAAGACTGTGGGCTCTCCTTCTCCGTGGCCGACGGGATTAAAACATTTAAACGTGTTAACCCTCGCAAGGCTGCCGGCCCAAACGACATCCCTAGCCGCGTCCTCAGAGCTTGCGCAGACCAGCTGGCTGGTGTGTTTACGGACATATTCAATCAATCCTTATCCCAGTCTGCTGTTCCCACATGCTTCAAGAGAGCCACCATTGTTCCTGTTCCCAAGAAAGCTAAGGTAACTGAGCTAAATGACTATCGCCCCGTAGCACTCACTTCCGTCATCATGAAGTGCTTTGAGAGAATAGTAAAGGATCATATCACCTCCACCCTACCTGTCACCCTAGACCCACTCCAATTTGCGTATCGCCCCAATAGGTCCACAGACGATGCAATCGCTGTCACACTGCACACTACCCTATCCCATATGGACAAGAGGAATACCTATGTAAGAATGCTGTTCATTGACTACAGCTCAGCATTCAAAACCATAGTACCCTCCAAACTCCTCATTAAGCTTGAGACCCCGCCCTGTGCAACTGGGTCCTGGACTTCCTGACAGGCCGCCCCCAGGTGGTGAAGGTATGAAACAACATCTCCACTCCACTGATCCTCATCACTGGGGCCCCACAAGGGTGCGTTCTCAGCCCTCTCCTGTACTCCCTGTTCACCCACGACTGCGTGGCCATGCACGTCTCCAACTCAATCATCAAGATTGCAGACGACACTACAGTGGTAGGCTTGATTACCAACAACGAGGAGACAGCCTACAGGGAGGAGGTGAGGGCCCTCGGAGTGTGGTGTCAGGAAAATAACCTCTCACTCAATGTCAGCAAAACAAAAGAGATGATTGTGGACTTCATGGGAACAGCAAAGGGAGCAATTTTTGAAGGACAATTCCTTCGACCTCATGGCTTTGTTTTTGTTCTGACATGCACTGTCAGCTGTGGGACCTTAAATAGACAGGTGTGTGCCTTTCCAAGTCATGTCTAATGGACTCCAATCAAGTTGTAGAAACATCTCAAGGATGATCAATGGAAACAGGATGCACCTGAGCTCAATTTCATAGCAAAGGGTCTGAACACTTATGAAAGTAAGGTATTTCATTTTTTTATTTTTAATACATTTGCAAAAATGTCTAAAAAACACTATTTTTGCTTCATCATTATGTGTTATTGTGTGTAGATTGATGAGGAAAACAATTAATTTAATACATTTTAGAACAAGGCTGTAACGTAACAAAATGTGAAAAACGTCAAGGGGTCTGAACACTTTCCAAATACAATGCATATCCTGCATGGTTGGCCCTGTCTGGGGGAAACTTTGGACGGGACAACAGTGTCCCCCTACCCCCCTGTCTCAGTCACCAGTATCTATGCTGCTATAGTCTATGTGCCGGGAGTCTAGGGTCAGTCTGGCATATTTGGTGTAATTATTCTGTTTTATCTGGTGTCTCTATGCTGCTATAGTCTATGTGCCGGGAGTCTAGGGTCAGTCTGGCATATTTGGTGTAATTATTCTGTTTTATCTGGTGTCTCCCGGAGGACCTGAGCCCTCGGACCATGTCTCAGGACTACCTGCTGCTGATCCACTTTCTGCTGTTCTGTCCCGCACCTGCTGTTTCGATTATCCCTCTCTATGCCTCACCTGCTGTCTCAACCTCTGAATGCTTGGCTATGAAAAGCCAACTGCCATTGACTTCTGTGGTGCTGACCTGTTGCCACTGTGATTATTCTTTGACCCTGCTGGTCATTTATGAATGAACCATCAGCTATATACTCTTACAATCTCCACCTGGCACATTCAGACGAGGACTGGCCACCCCTCAAAACCTGGTTAATCTCTAGGTTTCTTCTTAGGTTCCATTCTTTATAGGAAGTTTTTCCTAGCCACCGGGCTTCTACATCTGCATTGCTTGCTCTCTGGGATTTTAGGCTCAGTTTCTGTATAAGCATTTTGTGACAACTGCTGATGTAAAAAGGGCTTCTAAATACATTTTGATTTATTGATGATCTTCTTGGCCTTCCTGTGACACCGGGTGCTATAGATGTCCTGGAAGGCAGGCCCCTGTTGGTGAGTTGGGCTGACCGCACCACCCTCTGGAGAAACCTGCGGTTGCGGCCAGTGCAATTGCCATACCAGGCGGTGATACAGCCCGACAGAATGCTCTCAAAGGTGCATCTAATGGTTTACGAGGGACTTAGGGGCCAAGCCGAATTTCTTCAGCCTCCTGATGTTGAAAAGGCGCTTTTGAACCTTATTCACCACACTATCTGTATGATGGGACCATTTCAGGTCCTCAGTGATGTGAACGCCGAGGAGCTTCTCGTCTCCCAGCGTCTGTCCTCATAGAATGCTGGCACCAATATACAAATATTGGAAGCATCAGGGAGTTTTTTGTTTGTTTTGGTTGGTGTCGTCGGGTGGAGCTTCCAAAGGAACCGGGATGCCTCAGCTGGCTCGTCAGGCTTCCATGCCTTAGCTGGCTCGAGAGGTTCACGCTGGGGGGGCGGGGAGACGGGAGGGGGTACTGTCACGCCTTCTCCCGCCCTCTCTGGCACTCGAGGGCACCAGGCTGACCATAATTACGCACACCTGTCACCATCGTTACGCGCATCAGCGCTTCATTGGACTCACCTGGACTCAATCACTTTATTGATTGCCTCCCCTATATCTGTCTATTCCTCAGTTTCATCCCCGTGTCAGCATTAATGTCAATTATGTTTCCCTTGTCCAGACGCTGTCTTTGTATAGTTTTATGTCTGTTCAACCATTAAATATTCACTACCTGAACTTGCTTCTCATCTCCCAGCGTCTGTCCTCACACATACATAGGTATTCCTCTTGTCCAGGTGGGATAGGGCAGTGTGCAGTGCAATTTGCGTCGTCCATGGATCTATTGGGGCGGTATGCAAATTGTAGTGGGTCTAGGGTGTCAGGTAAGATGTTGGTTTGGTCTTTAACTAGCCTCTCAAAACACTTAATGATTACAGAAGTGAGTGCTATGCGCGAAAATCATTAATTTCAGTTACTTTTGTTTCTTAGGTACAGGAATGATGGTGGATATCTGAAGCAAGTGGGGACAACAGACTGGGATAGTGATTGATTGAATATGTCCGTAAACACTCCAGCCAGCTGGTCTGCGCATGCTCTGAGGACGCGGCTTGGGATGCCTTCTGAACTGCGGCATTTTATGCGGTCTGCATTTGATGGTGATGTACTCCAGACAGGAAGAACAAAATTAGTTCTTTTTTGTTCCTGTCCACGCAATGAATGTAAAACAGAGTATGTTACGATCACTTATGTCTCTCTGGAAGGAGATCCTTAACCTGAGCTCGTCTACTTTATTGTCCAGGGACTGAACGTCACCAAGTAATATACTTGGAATGGTTTGTTCGTCGCCTGAGTCTGACTAGGACCCACCCCTCTTCTCCGGTGGCAACGTTTTAGAATATCACCCTATATGAATGGGGCTGCCTCTGGCAGTTCAAACAAAGCATCCAGGTCCGGCAAATCACATTTCTGGTCAAATATGTTGCAGTATATGTTTTTTCAGACTCACCATTCTTGACATAAAGCTTTTTTTTTTACCCTAAAGCAGTGTTCTTCACTTCTTTTCCTGGAGGGCCACAGGGCTAGGATTAGGGTAAGGGTTGTGGTTAAGGTTAGATTAAGGTGGTGGTTAAGGGTTAGGGTTGTGGTTTAGGCTAGGAATAGGGTTGAACCGGAATGTGGACATGAAGCTATGATTAGGGTTGTTGTTGAGGCTAGGGTAAGGGTTGAAACGGGATGTGGACATGAAGCTAGGGTTATGTTTCAGGGTTAGGGTTGAGGGTTAGGGTTGAACCGGGTTGTGGACATGAAGCTAGGATTAGGGTTCGGGCAAGGACTGAACCTGGACACTGAGTGCTTCCACCTCTTTAAAGTAGTCATCTGGATGAGGATTCCAATGGGTTGGGAGCAATCAGCCAATGATCAGAGCATTGTCTTCTTCAAATTGTGTAATGTGGTTTGTAAATGGCTTTAAGCTATATCACTGCCATCTAGTGGTCACAAAAAATGAATGACACTCAAGATCTGGTTCAGGACTCCAGCACTGCTGGTGGAGGTAAATCACCAGTATTAGCTTAACACTTTTTCAAACACAAAATAAGAAACATTTTTACTAATTTAATGGCACAGATGCAAAGTTGATACCTCTTTCCATCTCTATGGGTTAGGCTTATGACTACTGTTTTCTCTATGCCACTAACCAGTCTAATTGGGGCGTACAGACCCAGTGATGCCTCCTCTCACTGTTCAGTTATGAATAATTGAGCCGCTAGCACTGTTCTGTCTGCAGCTTCTTTGGCTTTGCTGTCTGTTTTCACTCTGTTTCTTTGTCAGAGGCACAGTAAGTTCGCAACACATTTCCAGCACATAATAAAGACCCAACATGGTCAGGCAGACACGAATGCCACACACACACACTCACACCAGTGGCGATCAGTGCTGTTTAAGATTAGGGATGATTATTTTTTCAATTTCAATGTAACAGCAATAGGTTTAGGCTACTACATGATAGCCTAAACCTATCGAGAGTTTCATGTTCCTTGGTGTCCACATCACCAACAAACTATCATGGCCCAAACACGCCAAGAAAGTCTTAAAGAGGGTACGACAATGCCTATTCCCCCCTCAGGAGGCTGAAAAGATTTGGCATGGGTCCCCAGATCCTCAAAAAGTTATGCAGCTGCACCATCGAGAGCATCCTGACCGGTTGCATCACCGCCTGGTATTGCAACTGCTCGGCATCCAACCGCAAGGCGCTACAGAGGGTAGTGCGTACGACACAGTAAATCACTGGGGCCAAGCTTCCTGCCATCTAGGATCTAAATACTTGGCAGTGTCAGTAAAATTGTCAAAGACTCCAGTCACCCAAGTCATAGACTGTTCTCTCTGCTACCGCACGGCAATCGGCACCGGGAGCGCCAAGTCTAGGTCCAAAAAGCTCCTTAACAGCTTCGACCCCCAAGCCATAAGACTGCTCAACAGTTAATAATACGGCCACCTGGACTATTTACATTGACCCCCTTGTTTTTACACTGCTGCTACTCGCTGTTTATTATCTATGCATAGTCACTTTACCCCCTCCTAAATGTACAAATGATCTCGATTAACCTGTACCCCCGCACATTGACTAACCTGTACCCCTTGTACATAGCCACTTTATTGATATTTTATAGTGTTACTTTTTATTTTATTTTTTACTTTATTTATTCGTTTATTTAGTAAATATTTTCTTAACTCTATTTGTTGAACTGCATTGTTGGATAAACAACTTCTTCGGGATCGGTGTCCCTTCCATGGGACGGTTGAGCTAACGTAGGCTAATGCGAATAGCATGAGGTTGTAAGTAACAATACAATTTCCCAGGACATAGACATATCTGATATTAAAGCTTAAATTCTTGTTAATCTAACTGCACTGTCCAATTTACAAGAGCTATTACAGTGAAAGAATATTGTCGAGAGACAATACACAGGTTGAGAGACAAATTTGAGGTTGACAGACAGTGTAATCATTAGTCAAACAGTTGCAAATTAGAGTTTCTATTGGACAAATTCAGTATGCCAGAATGAATACACCCCTGATCAAGCGTAAACACAGTTCACCTTCATAGCAGCCACGTTGTATTCCTTCTCACATCTATGCGCTCTCCTCCTCTCACCTCTTCCCTTCGGAACCGCTACACACAGCCTACATCGTTGTCATCATATTAGCTAAAGTAACGTCATAGTCAGCACAGCTAATAGAACTAACGTGTAAGTAAACCCGCTACAATCATGCAGTAACGTTACCTTGTACAGTCAGTAAGCAGTTCCACCAGCAGGCCTGGTGGCAATAAATTAGTTAAACCAAAAGCTTACCTTGACTTGGAAGAATTCCGGTGTTGTTTTGGAAAGTCATAGCCAGCTAGCTAACATAGCATCCCTCTGTTTGAGCAGGGTGTTTCTGTAGGCTAAACTAGTTAGCTGCATTCTCTAGCTAAGTAAGTGAAAGTGAAAATGAAAAAAATGACAAAATCGCTCTCTTTTTCTCTCTTGCATCTCCTTCATTATGGAAGAAATGAATTTGTTAAAAACTGTTCAGCTATTGTCTTTATCTCTCTTTGAGTCAACTACTCACAACGTTTTATGCACTGCACTGCAGTGCTAGCTAGCAGTAGTTTATGCTTTCAGTACTATATTAATTATCTGATCCTTTGATTGGGTGGACGACATGTCAGTTCATGCTGCAAATGCTCTGACAGGTTGGAGGACGTCCTCCGGAATTTGTCATTATTACTGTGTAAGTCTATGGAAGGGGGTGAGAACCATGAGCCTCCTAGGTTCTATATTAAATTCATGCAAATCATTAATTCTTTTTAAATAAATATATTCTTTACTTTCCAAATAAACTTTATATTTCCATGGAAATACATGGGTAGCCATAAGAAAGACACAAAAACAAAATATTGTTTGATTTGATTTGATTTGCAAAATACCAAATTCGATAAAAGTCTGTCAGTCATTTGTGTACGATGAGGCCGCAGTATGATGCCACCATGGCTGAAGACACGCTCCACCCGGAGCACTGGAGGCAGGCACTGCCATGACCCTGATGGCCACTCGGGAAAGTGAAGGAAGAGCCTTCATGTTCATTGCCCAGAACAAGAGGGCATTCTGTCCTTCGCATATGTCAAGGTAGTGACTTAGCTGTAGTGCTGGAGTGGTCCCAGCTTTCTTCTCTCTTACAGTATGCTGCAAACAGCCCTTCTTCTTGTCCAAGACTATGGTCCTCTCGGTCTTCCTCATCAACAAGAGGCACAGCTTGCTCAGTCCCTGCACCATCTTGCAGAATCAGTTCTGGCAAAACATGTAAAAGCATAGCAGAAACAAAAAGGATGGTGTTAGAGTATTGGGAATACAGTGGGTTGAATTGAAAAAGTTATATTGTTGCAGTCAACTGGATTAACTTCTCAGGGATCAGTGGGGCGCTAGCGGGCTGCTCCCGACACTACCAGGTAAAATGTAAGGCGCCAAATTCAAAATCCAAAAGTTGAATTATTAAACATCCACCAATATACAAGTGTTCCATACTCATCAAAAGCTCTGTTTCTTGGCAATATCACAGCGTTGTCAGATTTCAAAAAGGCTTTACGGAGAAAGCAGCACATTTCATTGTTTGAGGGTAGCACCTCACATATTTTTCCCATAGCCATGTATCGATTAGCCATCATGGCACACACATAACACATTTCACAGCGAAAACAAATCAATTACCTGTTGAAGAACTTCTGCTGAGGTCATCCTAAGTGTCCAACGAAGACAATCCATGGATCTTTTGTTAGAAAAAGTAATGTATTTTATCCATAAATCCTCCATTTGGTTCGCGCGTTATAATCAGAAACGACAGCTTCCACTACTCCATTAAAACGTGAAGCGAACTCGTTCATCTTTTACCTATAAACTTGTCCAAGAACAATCAAACATAGTTTTAAATGTATCCTTAGGAACACTTTTACGTATATTTACTATTATAAATCAGCCGGAATATAAACTGATCGATAAAGACGGTAAAAAAGACACTGCATGACTTCTCGTGCGCGCGCGCTGGGTACTGTTTTCATGACAGAGTGACTTCCTTGTTTGCTCTTCTTCTCTGGTGTTATTCATCCAAAATGAAAAAAAATACACTGTCTCGAGACTGTTGACATCATAAGGAAGCGATGGGTACTGCATTCATATATATATGGTCATTTTCATGAGGGAGGGGTGCCCAAATGAGCAATGTGTCAAAATCACTTTTTCCAGGACAGAAATTCCTCGGGGTTTCGCCTGCTATATGCGTTCTGTTTTACTCACAGACAAATGGTTAACAGTTTTGGAACATTCAGAGTGTTTCCTATCCAATGGTACCAAATATATGCATATCCTATTTTCTGGGCCTGAATGGGAGGCATTTTACTTTGGGCACGCCAGGCTCTCCAAAACCGACCCCTCAGCTGCCACTCCCTAACAAGTTAAATTATGAGAAAAAGTTACATTAAACTCAATAATATTTACCTTTCACTCTTTGTGCCACGTCCTCCTTGACCTCCTCCTTAACCAGCACATGGTGCTCCACCCACATCAGAGAAAAGGTCAGATCCAAGGCAGCTGCTTTGAGGTAGACTGGATCTGAAAAGGGGGCAGTGATTCCATCTTGTGTCCTTGCCATTTTCACAGTGAATGAAGATTCCAAGAAATGTTTTGTTCAGGGATGCCTGGAGACTTCTGACCAGGCCACTCAGAAAATGGACTTGAGGCTTCCGCTGCTCCAGGTGCTGATTCAGGGACAGGACTGAGGAAACAACATAACTTATTGTGACTATCTTCTCCCCCCTGTGTCAAAACTGTTGCTTTAAATGGCTTCAGGATGTCCACCAACTCCTTCAACTTATTCTACTCCCGTACTGTGAACAACAACTCCTTGTGCCCAGCCTTTTCTAGAACATGACAGAGCTTTAGATGGTCACATTGGATAACTGCCTTCACTTTTCTCTGCTTTCACTTTTGAGTTCCATCGTGTGTTGACAGCAGCAGGGATGCCTCTTTCCCCAAATTCAGCCTCAAACACCTCTTTGAATTGTGTGCTTGTATGCAGCAGTGAGCTGATTTTTGATAACTGAAAGAGAAAGAGTCATCACTTTTTTTTTCTTTCAAGCCGTCTCCCACCACCAGCTGGAGAGTGTAGGCAAAACACTGCAAGCACAGTTTATTTGCAATAGCAGCATCCACTGTTTGCTGGGTTAGGTCATTCCAGAGCTCTGGGTCATCAAGGTGATCTTCATCATGTACTTCATCTTCTTGTTCAATGGGGAAACACATCGTGAATGCTTTTCTCATGTTGGCAGCATTGTCACTAATGATATAGTCCAATTTATCTTTAATGCTGTACTCATCACATATGGCCTCAAATTGCTCACAGATTATTTTGGCCGTGTGTGGGCCTTTGAAGCAGTCGCAGGCCAAGAGATTGGACTTGAGCTGTATCCTCTCTCCATATTTCTCCATACAGTGCACAGTGACACGAAGGAACCCCCTCATCTTTCGGTCAGATCAAATGTCCACTGTGACTGAAACATGGTCTGTGTTGCTCAACTGAGTTTTCAGTTTTTAACATTTCTCTGTAGCGAGGCTCTCTACTTTTGATGTCAATGTTGTGCGACACACTGGGCTGTACAAACTGTCAACCACTGACAGAAAGTGAAGAAAACTCTTGTTTTCCACAATAGACAGAGGCAAGTTGCAATCGATTACCAGGTCGGACAGTATTGCATTGTTGATAGCTTTCTGCTGTGGATGATTCATGCTGTACTGCCCTACACGGGTCTCCATGAACTGTGAGATTTGAGACTGTTGTGGTTCACTTGTGTTCATCTGGTATTGTTCAAATCTGTAAGAGGTAAGCACAGATGTCAGAAAAAAGAAAGAAAAAAGAATTGAGCGGAGGCAGTAGTCAGGTTGGGGAGGGTATCTAGTCAGGTTGGGGAGGGTATCAAGTCAGGTTGGGGAGGATGTCAAGTCAGGTTGGGGAGGGTGTCAAGTCAGGTTGGGGAGGGTATCAAGTCAGCTTGGGGAGGGTATCAAGTCAGCTTGGGGAGGGTATCAAGTCAGCTTGGGGAGGGTATCAAGTCAGCTTGGGGAGGGTATCTAGTCAGCTTGGGGAGGGTATCTAGTCAGGTTGGGGAGGGTATCAAGTCAGGTTGGGGAGGGTATCAAGTCAGTTTGGGGAGGGTATCAAGTCAGCTTGGGGAGGGTATCAAGTCAGGTTGGGGAGGGTATCAAGTCAGGTTGGGGAGGGTATCAAGTCAGGTTGGGGAGGATGTCAAGTCAGGTTGGGGAGGGTGTCAAGTCAGGTTGGGGAGGGTATCAAGTCAGGTTGGGGAGGGTATCAAGTCAGGTTGGGGAGGGTGTCAAGTCAGGTTGTGTGGGTATCTAGTCAGGTTGGGTGGGTATCAGGTCAGGTTGGGGAGGGTATCAAGTCAGGTTGGGGAGGGTATCAAGTCAGGTTGGGGAGGGTATCTAGTCAGGTTGGGGAGGGTATCAAGTCAGGTTGGGGAGGGTATCAAGTCAGGTTGGGGAGGGTATCAAGTCAGGTTGGGGAGGGTATCAAGTCAGGTTGGGGAGGGTATCAAGTCAGGTTGGGGAGGGTATCAAGTCAGGTTGGGGAGGGTATCAAGTCAGGTTGGGGAGGGTATCTAGTCAGGTTGGGGAGGGTATCAAGTCAGGTTGGGGAGGATGTCAAGTCAGGTTGGGGAGGGTATCAAGTCACGTTGGGGTGGGTATCTAGTCAGGTTGGGGAGGGTATCAAGTCAGGTTGGGGAGGGTATCTAGTCAGGTTGGGGAGGGTATCTAGTCAGGTTGGGGAGGGTATCAAGTCAGGTTGGGGAGGGTATCAAGTCAGGTTGGGGAGGGTATCAAGTCAGGTTGAGGAGGGTATCAAGTCAGCTTGGGGAGGGTATCAAGTCAGCTTGGGGAGGGTATCTAGTCAGGTTGGGGAGGGTATCAAGTCAGGTTGGGGAGGGTATCATGTCAGTTCGAGTCAAAAGGCTCAAGTCCAAATTATGTCACGAGTCATTGGTGTTAAGTCAAAGTCGATTTGCAAGTCTTTTTTGATTCTGTAAAATCGAGTCTAAAATCATCATATTTGTAACTCGAGCCTGACTAGAGTCCAAGTCATATGACTCGAGTCCACACCTCTGCAATGTACCCAGAGGAGGACGGAAGCTAGCTTTACTCCGGTTACACCATGGTGCTACCCTACAGAGTGCTGTTGAGGCTACTGTAGACCTTCTATGGAAAAAAGTGTGTTTTAATCAATTATTTGGTGACGTGATTATATTTAGTATAGTTTTCACTAAAAAGGATAACTTTTTAAATGTTTTACAATAAACATTTTTATGAAATTCACTGAGGAGAAACGTCCTCCCCTTCCTCCTCTGAGGAGCCTCCACTGACACACACACACACACACGCACACACACACACACTAAAACTATGAGCAGCAGAGAATAATGTGGCAAATCTTCAGTGAATGTTTACAGTAGTGCCTTGTGCCATTGAGATTTGTCTAGACTTCATTGTACCCTCTTCTCTTTGCTTTGAGGATGCTCTTCAATAGAATATCTGATGTACAATCCGCAGCTAGCTAGTGTATGTTTCTGGGACAGCAGTGACAACAGATATATTCATTCAGTATTTAAGAGCTGGGGCCAACTGCAGAGCAGCACAAAGAACATATTGTTATTCACTAAGGGGAATTTAAGCCTTTCCTACGCACGCCTTTCCTACGTACTTATCAGCATTTGGTATTCAGACTTACCTTATTCAGTTGCATAACACGCTCTGCAGGTGTGGCTACCTTGCGTGCTCTGAGTAAATTTCATTCATTCATTCAGAAAACCCTCCCACTTGCTGGCCAACAGATTTTCTTGTGGAGTTTTCATTCAATAGGGTTTTCAGTATGTTTATCTGAAGCCGTCCCTTTAAATACAGTGCACCTTTTAGTTAGAATTTTGTCGAAAGACTCACTAGAATATATTGAGAGAACTGTTTCAGAATGTTAGGGATCAGCACCAAACGGTAGATTTAAAAAGGTTTATAAAAGTTAGGTTTATAGTTTTTTTTTTAGGTTTATAAAAGTATTTATGAATCAAAAAAAGGTTAGGAGAGTCTTTACGCACGAAAGAAAACAGTGGTTTGATTCATTCAAAACATTGCCACATTCAGTTCTTCAACCCAAGGAAGATTGGAAGATTAATGTACATATAATTATATGGATGGTTATGACACCTACATTGTGTCAAAACCTACAAAGAAGTTTACTTTTGTTTTAAAGTTTGTTTCTTAAGTCCTTTGTTGTTGTTGTTGTTGTAATAAATTCTTTACCTTCATGTTTTGCAGAAAATACACTTCATGACACTGTCATGAAGCATTATGTCCATCCTGTGTCACTATTACTTGGACTAAGAAAATGCACTTTATGACACTGTCATAAAGCATTATGACCATCATAATCATATAAGCCAATAAGGACAGATAGCCCTATCACGTACATGCCGTTATGTCAATCATCAGTCAAAAAGAGGGTGTCTTGTCCTGCTCCTGAAATATGCTCCTGCATTCATCCCAGTCATCAGCAACAGAGCACTAGAGTAAGTGCATGTCTGACAATTTATGCGCAATTACAATGATCATTTAATATGGTCAATTTCAGAAAATGTTATATAACATAAAAATACTGTTGACAAGTAGGCTATGGTGTAATGGAATGTTATGCCTTGTGTGGTAGGTTTTGTGGGTGTCATAACTAACCATAAAGTAACTACCGTGGTAAGTTTTGTGGGTGTCATAACCAACCATAAAGTAACTACTGTGGTAGGTTTTGTGGGTGTCATAATCAGCCAAAAAGTAACGCAATATGTCACAACAGGTCTAAATAAATGTGTCATGACAGTGTTATGAACATTTTATAACAGGTAATGACAAGTTGTGTCAACTGTTATGACATATTATGTCATGGTTATGACCGTGTCATAATGTGTTATGACGTTGGGTGTTAAGTAAAGTGTTACCGAATTATATTAAGTATAGTGTACAATAATATGCCAAAGCCTAATCTATTGCCTGCACTAACCATGGAACTATGTGATTGCATGATGGGTCGGGATCAAACTGCTATTGCTTGGTCTGCGCTCTGCCCCATAATGATTTAATTTGCCTACATGTCCAACTGTTACTTGTATTTATGAGAGGTATTGACATGTTGAATTCACCAAACTGTCTGTTTGAACTACTGGCGCACAGCTCGGACACCCATGCATACCCCACAAGACATGCCACCAGAGGTCTGTTCACAGTCCCCAAATCCAGAACAGACTATGGGAGGCGCACAGTATTACATAGAGCTATGACTACATGGAACTCTATTCCACATCAGGTAACTCATGCAAGCAGTAAAATCAGATTTAAAAAAACGGATACAAATACACCTTATGGAACAGCGGGCCTGGGAAGAGACACACACACAGGCACAGGCACATGCATAAGCACACGATAAGATCCGCACTATACACACACGTACACAAGGATTTTGTGTTGTAGATATGTGGTAATATAATGGGCTGACGGCACACACTTAACTTGATGTGAAGTGAATGCCTTAATTTTGCTGGACCCCCGGAAGAGTAGCTGCTGTCTTGGCAGGAACTAATGAGGATCCATAATAAATACAAATACATTTACAATTACCAGCGTGCATTGCTGATGAATCTAATTCTGCATTGATCTGAAGAATCAATAGCATATACCTATACTTAATTAATATCAAAAGGAAACCAAGTTATTAGGTTTTAACTTTAGCTCTTTGAGAAATGTTGGAGTATGTATGAATGTATTCATTTATGATTTTATATATGAGCGTGCCGGAACATACAGTATGTACAGTATGCTCTTTCCATGGCATAGACTGACCAGGTGAATCCAGGTGAAAGCTTTGATCCCTTATTGATGTCACTTGTTAAATCCACTTCAGTCAGTGTAGATGAAGGGTAGGAGACAGGTTAAATAAGGATTTTTAAACCATGAGACAATTGAGACATGGATTGTGTACGTGTGCCATTCAGAGGGTAAATGGGCAAGACAAAATATTTAAGTGCCTTTGAACAGGGTATGGTATGGTGCCAGGAGCACCAAGAACTGGAACGCTGCTGAGTTATTTTATGCTCAAAAGTTTCCTGTGTGTTTCAAGAATGGTCCACCACTCAAAGGACATCCAAATGTGGGAAGCAGTGGAGTCAACATGGGCCAGCATCCCAGTGGAACGCTTTCAAGTCCGTGCCCCAACGAATTGAGGCTGTTCTGAGAGAAAAAGGGGGGGTGCAACCAATGTTTTTAGGTCTTGTGAGTGAAAACTTGAATGATGTGAACATTTTGTGCAACTTCTGGCACACGTTTACAGTGAACACTGAGGCTGTACCCTTACAGTTTTAGACAGTAGCCAATAGGCTATTGTGGCTAGTTGAGCATAACGTAGGCCTACCAACAAATCCCTTAACATTTTCACATGGAAATTGCTTTTGATTTCTATGATATAGCTTATAGTAGCTTATATGTGGTGTTTAATGCAGTCCTACATTGCATGAGACTTAAAAAAAAACGTTTTGACATTATGCATTTTTTACTTGGTCTGTAACACCATAGGCCAGATTGGTGACTGTAAATGGCATTGTATTGTGTTGTATGATGCAAGAAACCACGTTACACAATAAAATGTATTATTATTACCATACAGAGAATTAGACAACGTAGGCTACAGCTCTATATATTGGCTTATTTGCATATTCAAGCCTGTCTTAGAATACAACACTGCCCCTTTAATTAAGACATAAGCTTTTTACCTGACTTACTTTTCAAAGACAGCTTGAAATGTTTTTGCTCTTTTAGGAAGCAGTAACTCCCCATTGCTGACCTATACTTACAGTATCTATAACTGGGCTAATAACTTGCTGACTAGCAAAGAATATCAACAAATGTCCAAACGCATGGTTCTGATCTGAACTGATCTGAACAGAGAATTGACTTGCAGGTGATTGTACTGGGAATGTGACCCCACCAATATAATTATACTCTGTTGCGCCTCGAACAAAATCACAGACTCAATCTTGCAAAGTTAGATTTGGATTGGTTTATTGCATCGAAAAGGGGATAATATAATGCTGATTCTATCACAGAAAAAACATTGATCTATATAGTGCAAACTAATGAGGCAAACTCAGTGAAGTTTTATCTCTTGCATCTCTGTGAGACCTGGCATTTCCTCTGTGCTGCAGTCCTGGAGAAGGTGTGCAACTGCACATGTGGGCAGCTTAGAGGGAATATTGGGTGCAATTAGGGCTGTATCAGTCACAACATTTCAGCTTGTTATGGTCAAGAAAATAACTGTCGGTCTCACAGTAATTAACCGTTAATTAAAATAAACAAATTCAGCATCTCCTGGCTTCCACACTACAAGCCCCTGATGCTGACATTTGGAACATCTACATTTTAAAAAGTATAGTAAATCCATGTAATATAGCCTACACCTCCACAACAAATCCATTATTTATTTTAGAGAGGTCTAAAGAAGCATGATATGAAGAAAATGTAGTCTATTTCAGAAGAACAGAATAGCATCATTTTATGGTAAAGAAATCCATGCATTTTGCGGCTAGTGGCCGTTGTGCCCTTCTCCCTGCGCCCATCACGTGAACAGTTCTTTCTCACAGGCTACAAGTGAAGACAGACACATCGGGACGCTACTGTCGCGTTCTTATCCAATTCCGAGATGCATATTGAGGATATTGGAAAAACTGTCCACATTTTATCTTCTTCAGCCAACAAGATGAGTAGGCCTAACAAACAGCAAAAGCACTAGCCTATGTCAATCTACTAGAGTACAAAAGTTGACCTATTCTATTCTGTGTGAGAAATAAATATTCCAAACATAGTCTGGGAAAGTTGTGTGATGCGATAGATCCCAAATTAATACAACCACTAGCATCAAAAAAACCTTTTACGCAATGTGGCTGACACAACAGATTAGAACATTTAGTTATTTTTTTTTAGAAACTATTAGGCTATTTCTTCACATTACAAGCGCAGCAATGCCCACATCGTAGTAGGCTATAAACGCAAATGTTAGCGGAAAACACCATTGTCAAAAGTGACCGCGAATGCAATTATGTATGTAATGCTTTTATTATAAAGGTTCCAGTCCACCACCGCTCTCACCTTCCCGGGATCCATTTGTACACTCCCTGCAGCGATAATGTAACCCAGAAAAGGGATGGTGGAATGATAGAACTCGCACTTCTCTGGTTTCACAAACAGCTGGTTCTACAGGAGGCATTGGGGAACCTGTCGGACGTGGAGCACATGTTCTTTGGTGGAGCGGGAGAAGATGAGGATGTCATCGAGGTAGATAAAGACGAACCGGTTCAACATGTCACGGAGAACATCATTAACCAGAGCCTGGAACACAGCAGTGGCGTTGGTAAGGCCAAATGGCATGACCAGATACTCCTAGTGACCGCTGGCTGTGTTGAAGGCGGTCTTCCACTCGTCCCCTTCCCATATCTGCACCAGGTGGTAGGCATTCCATAGATCCAGCTCGGATAACACGGCGGCCCCGTCGATCGGCTTGAAGGCCGAGGAGATGAGGGGTAGCGGCTAGCGGTTTTTCACCGTTATGTCATTGAGACCCTGGTAGTTCATCTTCTACACAAAGACGAACCCTGCGCCGGCGGGAGAGGAAGAAGGACGGATGAATCCTGCAGCTAGGGAGTCCCCAATGTAGGTCTCCATCGCCTTGGTCTCTAGTCCCGACAGAGAGTACAGTCGTCCCCGGGGCGGAGTAGTGCTAGGGAGAAGGTCAATGCCGCAGTCATATGGTCGGTGCCTCGGAAGCGAAGTGGGAGTGGTGTTGTGGGTGATCTGGCATATAGAGCGCTCGTCCAGCGCTCCAACGTCCATGGGAATGGAGAGGAGCAGAATGGGGATGCCCAGCTCGGAAGCCAGGGTAGAGTCCATGAAGCAGTCATCGGCCTCAGAGTCGATGAGGACCTGGAGAGATTGACTGGTTTCCCCACAGCAGAACTGCATGAAACGGAGTGCGAGTAAGGGACACCAGAGTACTCGCTCCTACCGGTGAGCCTGCTCTTTTAACGGACAAGAGGACACTAAATGACCACGAATCCCACAATACAGGCAACTCTTAGTGTTGAGCCTGTATATCCGTTCCCGCTGGAGACAATCCAGCTCTGCTTAGTTGCATAGGCTCGGGAAACGGTAACTCGGCCGTCTTCGGTGACTCTCGGGGAACCTTGGGTTCTCTCGGCAACGGAGCCGTCGGAGACTTCCGGGATGCCTCAGAGGTGAGGTGGAATCCTTGGACGGGCGAGCGAAATTGAATCTCTTCTCCCTCCGTCGTTCCCGTAGTCGCCCATTGATCCTGATGGTCAAGGTGAAAAGGCTTCCGGGCACCCTCTCTCCCACAAGAGAATGGGGCTTCAAACACCTTTTTGACCTCTCCCGCAAACTCCTCCAGACTGAAGCATATGGCCGGCTGTTGGTCCCATACAGCTGTAGCCCAGGCGAGCGCCCTCCCGGACATCAGTGTGATAAGCTACGCTATCTTAGACCGGTCCGAGGTGAAGGAGGAGAGCTGAAGCTCGAAGATGAGGGCACACTAAGCTAGAAATGCCCAACAGGTGCCCGGCTCTCCATTGAAGTGTTCCGGGGGAGGTAAGCAGGGCTCTCTGGAAGGCGGAGTGACCGGTGAGGTGGCGCTGCTAACAGCCGAGTTACTCCCAGCCAACCCGCGGATTTGCTCCAGCAAGATGTCCAACGACCGGTCATGGCGTTCGGCCAAGGTGTGGACCCCCTCCATAAGCCACGAAGCAATTCCTTGTGCCTACCAATGGTGGCTCCTTGGGAGGAGATGGCGTTGAGCAGCTGGTCCGAGTCTGCTGAGTAAGTCATGGCCAGTTCGTACTATTGCGTTTCAGGTAAGACCCAGATGCAGACAACGTCGAAGTAACAGTTTATTAACATCTTTGTGCTAGGTGATACGTTCACGTCCCACATCTACAACATCTGGTGAAATTGCAGAGCGCCAAATTCAAATTACAGAAATACTCATTTCAAACATTCATGAAAAAACAAGTGTTGCACACCATTCAAAAGCTTAGAATCTTGTTAATCTAACAGTGTTTAAAAAAGTCTACGTGGGCCCCGCACACATATTCAATTAGCATAATAACATAACCAGCAGAGGTGTAACAAAACTCAAAAATAGCATAAAATAAATTGCTTACCTTTGAAGATCTTCATCTGATGGCATACCCAAGAGTCCCGGTTACACAATAAAAGGTCCTTTTGTTCGATAAAGTCCCTCTTTATTTCAATAAAGCTCCATTTGGTTGGCGTGTTTTGTTCAGTAATCCACCTGCCCAAAGGCGTTCATCCATGCAGACAAACAATATCCCAAAAGTACCGGTAAAGTTCGTTGAACAAGTCAAACAGCATTTCTAATCAATACTCAGATACCCTAAACTGAATACAAACTATAATATTTTAGACGAAATATAGCCTGATGAATAGAAGAGAAAAAGAGCTGAGAGAGCGCTGACTGTTACGTGTGAAATCCATAATAGGACACTTGACGTGTCCTAAGTGTCACGATCTCCGTGAGGGACAGACCAAGGAGCAGCGAGGCATCCAGTATACATCTTTTATTTACGAATGTAACTGGGACAAACACAATAAAACAAACGAGGATCGTAATATGGAACATAACATGTCACACAAAACAAAGCTATGACCAAACAATAACCCACAAACCCCTAGTGAAAACTACAAACATATATATGGTTCCCAATTAGAGGTAATGACACTCAGCTGCCTCTAATTGGGAACCTTTACCCCAACATAGAAATAGAGAACCTAGAACAGAAAAAACCCTACACCAAAACAAAACACGCCAGCCTGTCTTCTCAGGCCTGGACGTGACACTCAGGAAGAACTTCTCTAATTCCTTGGTTTTTCAAGATAAAAGCTTGAAACCTTTTTCTAAAGACTGTTGACGTCTAGTGAAAGCCATAGGAGCTGCAATCTGGGAGCTATTCCCCTATACAACCAATAGGCCTTCAACTGAAAATGGGTCACCTCAAAAAATCCAACTCCCTGGATGGATTTTGCTCGGGTTTCCACCTTCCATATCAGTTCTGTTATACTCACAGACATTATTTTAACAGTTTTAGAAACTTCAGAGTGTTTTCTATCTACTAGTTATATGCATATCCTAGCTTCTGGGCCTGAGTAACAGGCAGTTTAATTTGGGCACTTTTTTCATCCGAACTTCAAAATACTGCCCCTAGCTCAAACAGTTTAATCAAACAGGGGCATACAAAAAGCAGGTCAAGGGCAGGCAGAGGTCAGTAATCCAGATAGGTTGGACAAAGGTACAGGCTCAGGGCAGGCAGAAAGGTCAACACCGGGAAAACTAGGAAACAGGAACAATCGAGAGACAAAAGCAGAGGGAAAACCGCTGGTAGGCTTGACGAAACAAAACGAACTGGCAACAGACAAACAGAGAACACAGGTATCAATACACAGGGGATAATGGGGAAGATGGGCGACACCTGGAGGGAGGTGGAGACAATCACAAAGACAGATGAAACAGATCAGGGTGTGACAGACTAATATTGTCACCCATCAGACTATTCTTGATTTCATATTGTCTTTACGTATACAAAATAATATATGTGTAACATTTTTTTTATTTAGAATGGACCATTATCATGCACCTGATTTGATACAGGGGCAGCAGGAAAAAATACATGTCATCTATGCACTTAAATAGCGAATGGAGGATGTGTTTCCCCATGGTTTATTTTCGTGCCAGCCAGGTAGGCTATAGTCCTGTTGTAAATATAAGCAATGTGCTTAATATTAGGAAAGTTGAAAATTAAATATAGTAGGCCTAGCCTATAGAAAGCTGATCCTCCTCTTTTTTAGTAGAGGAGTTGAAATTGCATAGCCTATTGAAATGTTCAACATGAATTCATGGACTCTCATGGAGATTTTTCGATTACATTTGCTTTGATGTCAGAGTGATTAGAGGGGCAATAGAGTGCTGAGTACCAGGTAGTTAGCACGTTTTGTAGGTACTAATGACCATCAGCAGCATCAGAGCTTGGAGAAGCTTAATTACCATGACTAAACTGTCACGTGGAATTTGACTGCCTTCATGTCTCTTGACCGCAACAGCCCTAGGTGCAATTCAATATTAGGAAGGTGTTCCTAATGTTTGGTATGCTCAGTGTATATGATAGGATGATGACTGTTGTTCTGGACATATCTGATTGCATTTGTGTTCTGCCTTTGAGTGTGGTCTATGAATGTTTACGTGTGTCTTTGTGATCTAAAGATGACTCTCAGTGTGTGTGAGAGTGTGAGTCTGTGTGTGTGAGATTCTGTGTGTGTGTCAAATGGGACGGTGCCTGTTTGTGTTCTAAATACGTCTGTGTGTATGTTTTTGAGTAAGTGTCTTGCGATGGAGACTGTGTGTGGTTTAGACGATTGTGTGTGTGTGTGTGTGTGTGTGTGTGTGTGTGCGCATCTGTGAGTGTATTTCTGCCTTAGGGTCTCAGTGAAGATAAGGGATGCCCATCAGTCAAACAGTCATTGGGGAGGACAGGCCTGGGGTCGTAGTTGGCTGTCACCCTCCCTTTCCTCTCTTTCCAGAGAGAGTTTGGTGCTTCACAGGGCAAGGTGAAACTCCTCTAAAGTATTGTCTGTAGCTCCCAGGGCAAGGTGAAACTTCTACTACTGTCTGTCTGTAGCTCCTGAAACATCTACTACTACTGTCTGTAGCTCCCAGGTCAAGGTGAAACTACTACTACTACTTTACGTAGCTCCCAGGTCAAGGTGAAACTACTACTACTACTTTATGTAGCTCCCAGGTCAAGGTGAAACTACTACTACTACTTTATGTAGCTCCCAGGTCAAGGTGAAACTATTACTACTGTCTGTCTGCTTTTGCTGTTCTTTTGCATTTACTTCTCTTCAGATTTTTAAAGTTAATTATTGAATGTTACCAATGTACTGAATGTTACAGTATTTGGCAAGTTATGTTTCAGATGTCTTAGTATACATTTTTTGGGGAGAGAGATAATCTTTGGATGATGTTTGTTAATCTCTCCCTCCCAGTGTATCAGTCAGTTGAGATGCTGTGGAAAATGACAAACAGTAGAGGAGACACACAGAGCATTATGAGGGCAGCCTGTCATGCCAACTGCTCATTTCCCTCCACAAGTTCCTGTGGGGAAAATCCCATTTCTAGCATGGTCTGTCGTCTCCCTATTCTTTGCGCCATCACTCCATTACTTTCTACTGCTCTCTCTCTCTAATCTTCCACTATCTTCTCTCAGTGTCTAAATGTTTTCCCTGTCCACTCTCTCAATCTTTTCCTTCTCTCTTTGGCACGCACTAGAATGTCATCCTTTCCTGACATAAAAAACAGAAAATGTAAAAAAGGGGAAGAATTTAGAATAATAGAGACTGAATAAGCAGAAATCATAGATTAAATCTACCCAAAGTGACGCGAAAGGCCAGAATTGTCTCCCCCCCGATCCCCCACCCCACTGAGCTGTGCTGGAAATTAATATTTAGACCTCAGACAGGATATGGAATCCTGTGGGGGTATTCAGAAGGCTGTTGGAATGTGGTCTATCATTTCAAACAGCTAGAAACCACCATTATAGCATCATCACAGTGCTGCGTTCTCTCAATAAGGTTGCATAATGATTACTCTCCACAGGAGTCATTTGATCCTCGTACCCATCACAGATGGTTGCAAAGCTCATTCATGTTTTTTTGTGCGATTCAAACACAACTCATTGGTTGACCAAATACGCTGTCCTCTGGCTCTTGTTGCCACTCCAACCACTGTTTGAGTAATAGCAGGGCTGTAGAATGGACGCCAGTTACAGGAAGCAGCTAGATTCAATCAGTGCTCACCGTAGGAAACATTTCCCAGAATTCTGTGTCTGGATGACCACAGGTGAGTGAGCGGAATGCAAGATCCAACAGCTAGCCTGGAAGTGTAGTCTGTCTGGATGTAATAATATTTGATATGATATATTTTGAGGATGAATAATATATGGTGAAAGTATTTGGCAGATTGAAGAGGCCAGACCTTCCCTGCTGGTGACTGAGAGGAGGAGACTACAGGACAGAGAGGCCAAAGCCTCGCCCACGGCTCCTTCTGATTGAAGAAGGGAGGAGGAGGAGGTTAAAGGAGAGGTGAGAGGAGTGTGAGCCCTATTTTTGATCCCCTGCTAATCCTGCATCAGCCTCTTTTCTACAACGTTATGAGAAGCACTTTGCCCTCTCTCTCTCCCTCTCCCTCCCTCCTCAGGAAATTACAACTTGGGCCAGAGGGTTTAAGGGGTGTGAGGGTTGCCAGGTTCAGGCCGACAGGCAGGGAACACAACACTCTCCGTGGCTGCAGGTGGCGTGTGTTAATGCAACTTGGGAGGAGGAAAATGTTTTTTCTTTATGAACATGTAAACCCGGGCCTGTCATATTAATATATACAGATCAGACGAGAAGCAAACATCTGATCTCTCAAGTAATGATGAAAATGTCAATCATCTCCAGCATGGGGATGCAGTGTTGCATAAAGTAAAGTTTACAGTATAGATAATAGGAGATGGAAGTTAGATGGAGATCTTCAATGGAATGAAGATATGAACCCATGTACTGCTAACGATCATCACCCCTTAAACAGGTCTAACAAGCCCCAGACTGTGTTGATACAAAGGTCAACGCAGCACCACAACTGTCAGTCCCAACCTTCAGACTCAACCAGACATGGAACCAAATCCCTTAATTTAGCAGACGCTTTAGTCCATGCGTGCATACATTTTACATAAGGAATCGAACTCACAATCCTGGCGTCCTCACATGTCCCTCTCATATGCCCTCTATGTTCCTGCCACCGTCGACAAAAATGCCACGAAGAGGATGCAATTTCCACCATTATTTTTTATAAGTTCTTCCAGGTATTGAGAACATAATTGCCCTGATGGAAATGACACCAGTTGGCTGAGCATGGCGCGGTGCAGAGCAGGCCTGGTGTGATCAGAGTCATTTGGAGGCTGAAGCAGCCTGCTATTTGTCTGTCACTGTGGCAAAGCCCCCTGGAGGCACCTCAGTACCACTACTGTCTGTCTAGCCCTCCTTCTAGCCTCCAGCCAGTTGCTGTATGTGGAAAACCTGTTTTTTCAGCTTTCTAGTTATGCCCCTGTAAAGCGGGGTAAGCAGGAAAGTATATGGATGGATCTCCAAACACACAGTGCGGCCTCCATCTGATGCATAGTCTCTCTAGACAGACAGGTTGCCTCCCACAATGTACCAATGTTAGTCTCTATAGACAGACAGGTCGCTTCCTACAGCGTACCAATGTTAGTCTCTCTAGACAGACAGGTTGCCTCTCACAATGTACCAATGTTAGTCTCTAGACAAATAGGTTGCTTCCCACAATGTACCAATGTTAGTCTCTTGTCATGACGTTGCCCTGGTGGTGAGGTTTATGACCCCCATAAATACCTTTCCTCCTTTTCTCTCTCTACTCTACAGAATGGACTCTTGGAACGCCCTTTATTAACATGGAGAGTATGGTAACATCAAAAGGTTGGGAACGGACTAATATTTCGGTAATCCAACCAGTTGAAAGTATCAGTTGGTACTTAAAGAATATGATGTCAGATCAGTTGTCGTCTGAGACATTATTACTGATGATAGAACGACATAAATTGTATCTTGGAAAGTCTACACATTCTAGTTATCAGATTCACATGGAATTGTTGTGCAATTTAATTGTTTAAATTGGAAACTATTTGTGAAAAGATTAAATGTAATTTTAGTTTTTCAAATGAGAATTTTTTTTCATAAGTAAAGTATGCTCACTCAATGGCCATGCCCACGTGAAAAGGCATTGGTTGGAAATGATGAACCAATACCTTTTCTACATTTCTCTAAGAGCCCCCATGACCCAATTCACGGTGGACCAAGCCAACCTCAGTGTGAGCTCTGGTTGAGAATGGTTGAACGACTACAACCTAACAAAATTAACATTGTGTTCCTGATGATGTGAGGACTGATGTCCATACGTTTAAAAGGGCAAATTTCAACGTGGATGTGATGATCGCCATGCTGGAAGTATGAATTCTGACTACACCAGTCAGAAAATAGCATGAGCTTATAGTATGGCAACTTGGTATGAACTTTGAACTCTTATTCACTAAAGTGATACATCCTAGACGTTGAGATATCAGCAGTAGCTGTAAACGTGCGTGGCCTAGGAAAGGACGGACAATCTCTTCAGAACGACAGGGTACTACAACGTATCCGTTATACAACATGACAACAGACTACAATGTATCCGCCCAGAAATATTCTTCAAAGGACAAGGGAGATCTCTGTTGGGCAACCCAGCCTTCTATCTTTGACCAATCTATCGAAGTGCAGCTCAGAATAAATATATTTCTTGCACTTTCCTTTTCCGAATGGGCGGTTATTTAGAATGCATAAGACAGGAGTTGGTGAGCCGTGTGTGTGTGCGTTCCGGAGACTGCCTCCGTGTTGTTCTCTGACGTAGCCAGTGGGTAGTGTTAGCTATACATTTCTAGTACTAGCTAACTATCCAGCTACTTATAGAAATTTGAGAAATAGAGCGTTTGGCCAAGCGTAGTGCTATTTCTACCTCCCGTGTTTCAGAAGCGGGTAGGCTCAGTCATTATTAATTGCTTGAATGAGGACAAAGAGCCAGTCAATTGAAATTGAGTAGATATTAGCTTGATCAGCTATAATTATCTCTCTCTCATGTTTCCACATGAGTAGACCACGGTGCATTTCGGTGTTTGCCGCACGTTCCGGGGGTTAAACATTGTCAAAATAACGCTGAAAGGGTTTGAACATAATACGTTATAAGTAAAACCTTTCCCTTGCTGAAGGTGATCTTATGTTATGCCTGAAAGTGTACAATGTAGGATTAGCTTGCACGAGATGCTAAGCTAACAAAGGGAAAACAGCCATTTTGTTTTTCCTGTGTCACGTTTCGCCCTTTGTACTTCCGTTTGATTTCAGTGTGTGCTATCAGTGTCCTCTGAAGAATCGGCAGTACATTCCTTCAAGAATAATTATTCAGGTGACAACCAAGTGGTTACTTATGATATCCAGACGGATATCGAGGTTTCGTTCAATTTAACTAGTAAAATTGCCTGATTTACCTTCTCAAGTGGATATTTTAAATAATATCCATATTGATTGATTCGTTTTCTACAATGAGACAATGTAAACTTTTTCCACATTAACCTAGATCAACAAGGTTTTCAGGTTAATTTAAAGTTTAATTCCCAAACAGCCTATACAGGTTTGATTTTTCATTAATATTGATTAATCAGTCAAATTTACTTGTGCAAAGCTCAGTACAAACTACCCAGTACTGAAGGAAGTCCCGCCTCCAGCAGGAATCCCATGTGGCTTCGGCCTTAGGGAGAGGTGAACCTAGTGGTGAATGTACCTGTCACGACTTCCACCGAAGTCGGTCCCTCTCCTTGTTCGTGCGTTTGAAAAATCTGAGCAATTAAAAGTAATTGCAAATACTGATGATGATGCTTGAGCACAAACTCTTCAACAAAATCATTGTCTCCAGGAACAACTCGATTTAGCAAAACTAAATATGATGTAGTCCACCTCAAACTAGAGAAATCTGTCGAGTTATCTACAAACAGGGGCGCGCGCAATTTGATAACATGCAGACAGTTTTGTTGAACGTTACTCAAAGTAACACTGTTCTACTTCAAATTCTGCAGACCAAAGAAGATCAGTTAATGAATACAATTACTAATTTGGATGACAAATGAGTTCTGCTGATTTAAGTCAATGACTAAATGAATGATGAGAGAACTCAGGTGATGAAGATGGAAATATTGATTTCTAAGCAAGCGGAGGAAATCTCATCACTGAATCTCTCGCTCCGTACTCAAGACCTCTATCTGCAAACCATGACAGATAAGTCTGAGACCCGAAAGGAGCAAGTGCGACACTCACGTGTCCAAGATCAGTACTCTAAGCTCTCCAGTGGACTCTGCAATGCAGCAGAATGCCACCCTTAGGTACAACCTGGTGGAATTCCAGAACGGTCACGCGCTACAGTGTGACTACCCAACCAAGCAACTGGAGTACGGTACTCAACGGAGTGAAGATGATAGGTTTCAGACTTTGCCTCCCTCATGTGTCCCTCAGTCTTCTCTTGGCCATTCAGCACTGAGTAATATGGCGCCTCTTCACCAACAAAGCCAAAGCTTGGATTCTCCTCTTGGCCCTTCGGCCCCAACTTCCCCACAGGATGAAGCCAACCCTCTCCGCCCGCTTGATGTGGAATACCTTGACAAACTCGTCAAGAATTTCCCCACCTTTGACCCCGTTCCAGGTCAGCCAAACAATACTGAGACGTTCCTAGCTGACATAGAGGACGCATTGGATGGCTACCCAAATGCTACAGGTTCTGACAGGGTTTACCCGTTGAAGCGAACATCGAATAGACACGTGACAAGGATTATTCACCTACAACAGCAACACGTAGCCTAGTGGTTAGAGTGTTGGACTAGTAACCAAAAGGTTGCAAGATTGAATCCCCGAGCTGACAAGGTAAAAATCTGTCGGTCT
The DNA here is from genome assembly GCA_030435695.1 of Brachymystax lenok tsinlingensis. Classification (NCBI taxonomy): domain Eukaryota; kingdom Metazoa; phylum Chordata; class Actinopteri; order Salmoniformes; family Salmonidae; genus Brachymystax; species Brachymystax lenok. Next base: position 30,456,948 of record CM059816.1, read on the forward strand.
GCACCTGAACAAGGCAGTTCACCCACTGTTCCTAGGCCGTCATTGAAAACAAGAATTTGTTCTTAACTGACTGGCCTAGTTAAATAAAATGTGCTAAATGACTACGCTAAGCTTGCCACAGCTTTGAAATTAGAATGCAGTGGTTCTGCGACTCGCAAACACGATAGCTCACTGGCTAACACTGTCAAACAAGCTCTGAATGTACACCCACAAGCTTACCATCATAGGCTTCGTTCAGCTTACTTTGGCCTACTCACTGAAACAGGAATGAAAGCGCTGTTAACATTCAAACAAATGTTTCTGTCAAACATGTATCCCATCTTCAGTACCTACTTGGGCCCTGAAGGCCACGTTGCAAACTCAGAGAGCTTGCAAGCACAGATTTTGAGGCATCAAAAGCTTGCAACGCTAAGAGCCCTGACCACTCTGTTTAGAATTTTGATCAAATCAAATTTTATTTGTCACATACACATGGTTAGCAGATGTTAATACGAAATGCTTGTAGTGTAGCACTCACTCCAGTTAGAGGGTGCATTATCAGGTATTGGAGCATTGAGAGATGACGCACAACAACGGTTTCTACCACAAAACCAGGAATCCAATAACCACAGCGGTTGAAATAACTGTCATGTACGTCGCCATCAAAACGACAACTGCTACAATCGACCTGTTCACTACGTTCCTGCACCCAACCCACACAAAGTATCAGAGCACAAGGGTAGAAAAGGATTAAAGGACATTCAAAACGTAGACCAATGTTCTCCAGAAGTTCAACTACGTGAAGAACTCAAGCGAGAAAAGTTTGAGGAAAAGATAAGTCACTAGACGGGGACCTGCCGGAATCCAGGTCCGCAGGAATTAACACCCTTAGCAAGGACGTTAAAAATATAATTTCTCCCACTCTCACTCGAGACCCTATCCAGGGATCGCTTGATTAAGAAACAAGCCCACAGGCTTTGTCTGTAGACTCTGATACAAAAGTTGCAAAGAAAAAGGTCAAAAGCTTCGTTAGTCACACTTCAAAATCCGAAAAGTCAATCTGCTTTCATCTTGAACAGAAATTGCACATCACATTGTTGCGAACGACCACACCACTTTGTGGGGAATATGTCCACTAAATGAGACCCTAAACGGCCATGCCTGGAAACAGTCCTGGAGGACTGCTTATCTTGTCATGCGCTAATTGATTCGGGTGCGACAATATCTGTCATCTCTCAAACATTGTTCAATGATCTCAAAGGGCTTTGAAGCGAAATAAACGTTGGTTAAAAGTGGAACGATGTGACACTACACTTCAAGGTTTCACTCAGACTACCTCGCCTCTCACATTGAGAGTCATGCTGAAACTACACTTCCAGGACGTATCGCTCATTCACCCTGTGTATGTTACCAGCCTCAACTGTATCTCGATACATTCCACCAGCCAACCTGATTTGACCATTCTTTTCATGATTTCGAGCCAGCTGTCTCTGTGAATAAGCAACTTCCCTCCTCCTTGCAGTTGTGCAATACGGTAGTTGAGATGAACTTCTCTTGCCCTTCGGACACTTCCGCAAGCACTGTGGCCGTCTCAGCAAGAAAAACATTGATGCGCAGAGTATACTCTGCTGCCAATGATACACCATCCGCTTTGTGGGGGACTGTCACCCCTTACAATGATACTAATGGCGTCGTTCCAGAAACTGACCCGATGACTCCCACTGGTGAAACACTTTGCGATATCACAGACCGATATCCTCGTCTCAGTTCGCAGGTACTGAATAGGTTGCCACACGCGGACGCGGTGGTGACTGACAGGCCTCGACAGCCACTGAGCGTTTTGAAGCACAAACTCCAGGAGATCATAACAACGTGGCCACTGACAACTCGTACATAGGGTCCGAACTCTTCGTTTGCGCCTTGGATACGAACACCATCCGCTGGTGGGGGGGTCCCAAGACACAAAGGGGGGGAATAGTAGTCCAGACCCATGATGAGCCTTATCAAGGCCAGTGGGGGGTCGAGACTACGGACAACACCGTAAGAGGCCGCTAGAGCATAAATCAAATCTAGTTGTGAACTCCCTATGAGAACAGTGAGGAGCAGACAGGCCCCTAGACGGGGATTATCTTAGAACACATCTAAGATAGTACTGAGGTTTACCACACTGGTCGTAAAGGAAGTCCAGTGGACTCCACCTCCAAAACAAATGGCAACAATAGTCATGCCTTGCCATGTGTAGGTTCAACTACAATACAACTAGTAAAATGCTCTAATCATGTGTTCCGGTAGAATAATACATCGGTAGGATAACTGGTCCCCTTGAGTACCAGTACTAATACCAGCAACAGTCAGTCCATCTACAATCAGTAAGAAGGTTAGACCTAACCAATCAAATTACCCTTGACAACAGTGACATAGGAGTCACTCAGAGCGCAACACGGGGAAGGGAATGGTTACACACATGCCACTAATAAATAGAACCCTCCAGTCAGGAGGAAAATTATTAGAAGTCATGAACCATGATCACACCACGTATGACTGGTCCAATACTTAAAGAATACTTCCGTCGTGAGGTTAGCTCCTCCGTGGATAACATAGCTATGAAATAGACTTCTTCATACCTATCGCCACTACAATAGTGGAAGACACAGTGACTTGTAGTAAAACCACTACAGACTCCCTCGACCACTACAGACTCATTCTGAAGTTGTAATCTGTTTTTCTTCTCTTGACATGCGCGCTTGTGTAAGCATAAACACACATGCACAACGGAACATCCAATTAGGATTTATTCTAGGATCACTTAATTCCTGCCCTTCTCAGTCTACTCCACCATTCCTTTTATCCACCAAGCCGTCATACCGGTTTATCCCACCAGGGAAACACCCCCTATGATTTCCTTGTAACCGCATCTACTGTTTGTTTATGCATTTCTGTGATTATTTAGTTAGTAAATAAACGATTTAAGACAATTGATGTATAGATGATTCATAGTAACGACTGGGTTTGTGCAGATAACCAACAATTTACGACGTTCGGAATGAGACTAACGTGAGGTAAAGAATAATTCATTAATTAGAAGACTGACCAGATATTAAAATATCTGATAAGTTATATTTGGAAAATTATAACTTTGAAATCTGAAGATTTTCCTTGGTGCCCCGACTTCCCAGTTAATTACATTTACATGATTAGTTTAATCACGTAATAATAATTACAGAGAATTGATTTGATAAAGTAACAGTCTTCAATTTAATGATGCCAAAGACACGACACTACTGTCTGGGTATGGGATTCACGAGACTATCCCAGTAGGCACAAACGGCAATTCAACATCTATTCCACTTTGGTTCAACATCATTCCATTGAAATTAAGTGGAAGCAGTGTTGATTCAACCAGTTTGTGCCCAGTCGGATGTCATTCGTGGTACTGTACCAGTCAGAGCTTGTCCCAGTGTGGTCACTTGTTTATGGGCTGAGGGGAGTGGATGATGACAGCTTATGGCTGCGAATGACAGTGCCAGGAGTTACTGCTCTGACCGGAAGACCTCAGAGTGTTGCTGCTGTCGCTCCCTGGCTGTTTGTGTGTGTCTGTGCACACACGTGTGTGTGTGTGTATATATCTGTGTGCCTGTACGTTAGTGCTGCATGTGTGTGTGCACGTGTGTCTGTAAATACTCAAGCGTCTGCATCAGAAATCCAAAAGCGTGTGAAATTGACTTTGCATTAACATTCTCTTATCTTGGTGGGCTATCACTTTGATGTCACTGCCCTGTGCATCTAAAGAGGGATGTAATTGAGTTTGGTGCATCATATAAATATCTTGCTCTGCCTTTACTTGGCTACCCTTCACATGCTTGACAATCAGGCAGTGTTTTAGTCTGCGAGAGAGCTTGTCAGTCACACCTCACAATGCATTCATCACCTGATCTAACAGACCACCCTTTCTTCTCCACTAGATAATGTAATTAAATTCACTCCCGCTCTGTTCCTAACATCCTGGCATGCCGTTCTACCACAGGGGTAATTACTTTGGCCTGAGCCGAGACGCCTGCCATCCTTTTTGTGATCTATGGTGAAGGAAGTCACACGTAAAATAAAGTTAATGAAATCATTCAGGTATTCAGAGGCATGCAGAAAGAAAGAATGAGAGTATAAGGGCACAAGGCGAGGCCAAGATGCAGACATGGGAAGCAGAGGGTTTGAGACTTTGATATTTATTAATAATCCAAAAGGGGGTAGGCAAGAGAATAATCGTGGACAGGCGAAAGGTCAAAACCAGTTCAGAGTCCAGGAGGTACAGTGTGGCTGGCAGGCAGGCTCGAGGGCAGGCAGAATGGTCAGACAGACGGGTACAGAGTCCAGAAAACAGGCAAGGGTCAAAACCGGGAGGACTAGCAAAAGAGATTAGAAAAGGCACGCGCACCGAAAAACCACGCTGGTTGACTTGGAACATACAAGACGAACTGGCACAGACAGAAAACACAGGTTGAAATACCCAGCGGATAATGGGGAAAATGGATGACAAGCACAAGGATAGGTGAAACAGATCAGGGTGTGACAGAGAGAGAGGGAAAGATGGAAGTGAAAGGCGATGGAAAGAGACTTACACCAACACTAAAACCTGCCCGCTACCCATCTGAATTGACTTGTAAAATGTATTTCTCATGAGTTTTAAATAGCAAGTATATTGCTCTGAATGCAACATTTGGGTCTATAAAAGAGAATTTCCATACAAAAGCATCTTGTCTATATTACGTTTTGGCTGTTTAATATTGCCCTTTTAACTTCAGGGGACCCAAAGGAGTTTTGATCCAACTCATCCAAATTGCATTTAAAGTACCCATTCATTATTCAGTGATTTGCATCCAGCAGAATTAGGTTTGTATCAGTTCACTGGAATAAACCAGTGAACGTTCCGTACAATTAGTAGCCATACAGCAACACATTACCTTGTGCCAATAATGTCAATAACCCATAACCTCAGGTGTATTCAATAAATGAATTGTGCTTCAATAAACCATTACCTTCTGCTCTAGAATCATGGCCATTAAACTAAAACTGATGAATACACTTTGATTTGATTGAGAACCCATGCGGTAGCTTGAAATCCAGTGACGTAATGGTTGGTTTCCACCAATTACGACTACTGGTTTCAACTGGATGGATAGATCTTGCTCTTGGGTTTGATGGAGAATTGCTTAGGTTTTAGTGGAGCACAACTTAAATTAGATATCAGCCAAGGGTGGACTTGATTGAGTTATGGCCCAGTAGATCTGTCAGGTGGCCAGGTATCCAAGTGTCTGTCAGGTGGCCAGGTGTCTGTCAGGTGGCCAGGTGTCTGTCAGGTGGCCAGGTGTCTGTCAGGTGGCCAGGTGTCTGTCAGTTGGCCCGGTGTCTGTCAAGTGGCCAGGTATCCAATTGTCTGTCAGGTGGCCAAGTGTCTGTCAGGTGGCCAGGTGTCTGTCGGGTTGCCAGGGATCCAAGTGTCTGTCAGGCGGCCATGTGTCTGTCAGGCGGCCAGGTGTCTGTCAAGTGGCCCGGTGTCTGTCAAGTGGCCCGGTGTCTGTCAGGTGGCCAGGTATCCAAGTGTCTGTTCGGTGGCCAAGTGTCTGTCAGGTGGCCAGGTGTCTGTGAAGTGGCCAGGTGTCTGTCAGGTGGCTGTCAGGTATCCAGGTGGCCAGGTGTCTATCAGGTTGCCAGGTATCCAGGTGTCTGTCAGTTGGCCAGGGGTCTGTCAGTTGGCCAGGGGTCTGTCAGTTGGCCAGGGGTCTGTCAGGTGGACAGGTGGCCAGGTGTCTGTCAGGTGGCCAGGTGGCCAGGTGTCTGTCAGGTGGCCAGGTATCCAATTGTCTGTTCTGTGGCCAAGTGTCTGTCGGGTTGCCAGGGATCCAAGTGTCTGTCGGTTTGCCAGGGATCCAAGTGCCTGTCGGGCGGCCAGGTGCCTGTCGGGCGGCCAGGTGCCTGTCGGGCGGCCAGGTGCCTGTCGGGCGGCCAGGTGGCAAGGTGTCTGTCGGGTGGCCAGGTGGCAAGGTGTCTGTCGGGTGGCCAGAGATTCAAGTGTCTGTCAGGTGGCCAGGTGTCTGTCAGGTGGCCAGGTGTCTGTCAGGTGGCCAGGTATCCAAGTGTCTGTTTGGTGGCCAGGTGTCTGTCAGGTGGCCAGGGTCTGTCAAGTGGCCAGGGTCTGTCAAGTGGCCAGGGTCTGTCAGGTGGCCAGGTGGCCGGACAGGTGTCTGTCAGGTGGCCGGACAGGTGTCTGTCAGGTGGCCGGACAGGTGTCTGTCAGGTGGCCGGACAGGTGTCTGTCAGGTGGCCGGACAGGTGTCTGTCAGGTGGCCGGACAGGTGTCTGTCAGTTGGCCGGACAGGGATTCCGGTGTCTGTCGGGCGGCCAGGTGTCTGTCAGTTGGCCAGGGTCTGTCAGGTGGCCAGGGTCTGTCAGGTGTCTGTCAAGTGGCCAGGGGTCTGCCAAGAGGCCAGGGGTCTGTCAGTTGGACAGGTGGCCAGGTGTCTGTCAGGTGGCCAGGTATCCAAGTGTCTGTCAGTTGGCCAGGGGTCTGTCAAGTGGCCAGGTGTCTGTCAAGTGTCCAGGTATCCAATTGTCTGTTCTGTGGCCAAGTGTCTGTCGGGTTGCCAGGGATCCAAGTGTCTGTCGGGCGGCCATGTGTCTGTCGGGCGGCCATGTGTCTGTCGGGCGGCCAGGTGGCAAGGTGTCTGTCGGGCGGCCAGGTGGCAAGGTGTCTGTCGGGTGGCCAGGGATTCAAGTGTCTGTCAGGTGGCCAGGTGTCTGTTAGGTGGCCAGGTGTCTGTCAGGTGGCCGGGATCCAAGTGTCTGTCAGGTGGCCAGGTGTCTGTCAGGTGGCCAGGTGGCCAGGGGTCTTTCAGGTGGCCAGGGTCTTTCAGGTGGCCAGGGGTCTGTCAGGTGGCCAGGGGTCTGTCAGGTGGCCAGGGGTCTGTCAGGTGGCCAGGGGTCTGTCAGGTGGCCAGGGGTCTGTCAGGTGGCCAGGTGGCCAGGGGTCTGTCAGGTGGCCAGGTGGCCAGGGGTCTGTCAGGTGGCCAGGGGTCTGTCAGGTGGCCAGGTGTCTGTCAGGTGGCCAGGTGTCTGTCAGGTGGCCAGGTGTCTGTCAGGTGGCCTGTCAGGTGGCCAGGGGTCTGTCAGGTGGCCAGGTGTTTGCTTGGTCATCTTGTCTTCAAGCTGTCTGCTTTCTCTGACTGCTGTTTCTCATGGAACACTGCCAGTCCTTGGTTTGATGGTCACACACGTTCCTGAGGGATGCTGTTGGGGACATTGTGATGGAGATTTAACATTGTGTGTGTGTTATAGCATGCCTGTTAAGGTCAACATAAATCAGTCTGTTTGTCAAGCTGGGAGTCTGACGAGTCTGACACACACACACCGTCCCTGACTTTGCAGGATCAGACTTCTTGCCTGGTTTTAATTAGGCTTGGCTAATTGCATTTTAGCGCTCATAATGACCCTGTATGACAGCTACAGTGAGGGGGAAAAAAGTATTTTATCCCCTGCTGATTTTGTACGTTTGCCCACTGACAAAGAAATGATCAGTCTATAATTTTAATGGTAGGTTTATTTGAACAGTGAGAGACAGAATAACAACAAAGAAATCCAAGAGAACGCATGTGAAAAATGTTATAAATTGATTTGCATTTTAATGAGGGAAATAAGTATTTGACCCCCTCTCAATCAGAAAGATTTCTGGCTCCCAGGTATCTTTTATACAGGTAACGAGCTGAGATTAGGAGCACACTCTTAAAGGGAGTGCTCCTAATCTCATCTTGTTACCTGTATAAAAGACACCTGTCCACAGAAGCAATCAATCAATCAGATTCCAAACTCTCTACCATGGCCAAGACCAAAGAGCTCTCCAAGGATGTCAGGGACAAGATTGTAGACCTACACAAGGCTGGAATGGGCTACAAGACCATCGCCAAGCAGCATGGTGAGAAGGTGACAAGAGTTGGTGCGATTATTCGCAAATGGAAGAAACACAAAAGAACTGTCCTACCTCGTGGAGTTGCAATGATCATGAGAACGTTGAGGAATCAGCCCAGAACTACACTGTCACAAGAAAGGACGGAGGATTCAATAGCGAGTCACGTTCAGCATTTATTGGAGCATAAAGGAGGTGGAGAACAGGTACAGTATATCCAGGGTGTCGGTAACTGTCCAGGGCTAAGCAGCGCCGAGGCTGCGTGGGAAACCGATCCTCCGTGCTGTCAGAGAGTGACGAGGAATACCCCGACTGGCGATCTGGAACGTGCCCAGCGCAGAGACCTCCACTGGGGCGAAGGCGAAACAAAGAGTCCATCGGAGAACAGAACCAACGGGGAACAGAGTACTCGGCCTGGAGAGAGACACACACACGGAGAGACCAGACAACGAACTGACAAACACAAGACCAAGACAACGAGTATAAATAGGCACACGTAACGAGTATCAGCTGGCGCTGACAACAAGCAGAGTGGCAATTAGCGGCCACACCCATACTCACACACACACACACACACACACAGAGCGAGCCGGTGAATTCATGAACCGTGACATACACAGGAGGATCTTGTCAATGATCTCAAGGCAGCTGGGACCATAGTCACCAAGAAAACAATTGGTAACACACTACGCCGTGAAGGACTGAAATCCTGCAGCGCCCGCAAGGTCCCCCTGCTCAAGAAAGCACATATACATGCCCATCTGAAGTTTGCCATTGAACATCTGAATGATTCAGAGGACAACTGGGTGAAAGTGTTGTGGTCAGATGAGACCAAAATGGAGCTCTTTGGCATCAACTCAACTCGCCGTGTTTGGAAGAGGAGGAATGCTGCCTATGACCCCAAGAACAACATCCCCACCGTCAAACATGGAAGTGGAAACATTATGCTTTGGGGGTGTTTTTCTGCTAAGGGGACAGGACAACTTCACCGCATCAAAGGGACGATGGACGGGGCCATGTACCGTCAAATCTTGGGTGAGAACCTCCATCCTTCAGCCAGGGCATTGAAAATGGGTCGTGGATGGGTATTCCAGCATGACAATGACCCAAAACACACAGCCAAGACAACAAAGAAGTGGCTCAAGAAGAAGCATATTAAGGTCCTGGAGTGGCCTAGCCAGTCTCCTGACCTTAATCCCATAGAACATCTGTGGAGGGAGCTGAAGGTTCGAGTTGCCAAACGTCAGCCTCATAACCTTAATGACTTGGAGAAGATCTGCAAAGAGGAGTGGGACAAAATCCCTCCTGAGATGTGTGCTAACCTGGTGGCCAACTACAAGAAACGCCTGACCTCTGTGAATGGGTTTTGCCACCAAGTACTAAGTCATGTTTTGCAGAAGGGTCAAATACTTATTTCCCTCATTAAAATGCAAATCAATTTATAACATTTTTCACATGCGTTTTTCAGGATTTTTTTGTTATTCTGTCTCTCACTGTTCAAATAAACCTACCATTAAAATTATAGACTGATCATTTCTTTGTCAGTCAGCAAACGTACAAAATCAGCAGGGGATCAAATACTTTTTTCCCTCACTGTATTCTTTCAAAAATAATATGTATTTATTTATTTTAAGACACATATTGATGCCATAAGTCAATGGGGCCACCTGTCAATGATTTTAGAAGGTGTGATCATGATGATTTAAATGGTTTCGCTGTACAGATCTGTCTATATTTGCAAGATATCCAGACACAATGCGTGTCTGACTACCTCCCGAGGTGGTCAGGAAGATCTGTTCACAATGTATTTTAATAATCTACACCTGTCTAAAAAATGTGTGCACAATCCAAAATGTTGAAAATATCATGACCAAGGATACTTAGTAGATCCAGGTATAAAAAGGGCTAGAGACACACATGCACAACACACACACACATGCACAGCTCCAAAACCCTACATACATAAATACATACATACAATGCATTCTGAAAGTATTCAGACCCCATTACTTTTTCCACATTTCGTTAAGTTACAGCCTTATTTTAAAGTTGATTAAATCAGGTTTTTATCAAATTTTGCTAAAAAATAAACTTAAATACTACCTTTACATAAGGATTGTGTGTGCCTCTCTGCGTGCATGCAGACCAGCGTGTGTCCATAATTATTTAGATATTTTAGTATTCTATTAGGTTCCACATTAGCTGTTGCTAAAGCATCTACTCTTCCTGGAGTCGACATGAAACATGACATTATACAGAACATGAATAGACAAGAACAGAACTACATACATTTAAAAATGGCCTACATAGTCTACATATCAACACACAATGTAAAGGGGCTTAATTCAGTATAAGTGCGTGTGTTTGTGTGTATACAGTATATGCCTATGTGGTTTCATAACACGCTGTTGTCGGTGCCCCTGGCAGGTCCCGGTGGTGTCAGCCTGCTGACGTTCTTTTCTCTGTACTGGTCTCTCCACCTTCAAACGTGCTAATCAGTGTGCCCTCGGCACCGAACAGGGGCCTCCGCACTCTATTTGCAGACCCATCTCTCTCTCTCTCACAGACATGGAATTCAGACACTGAACATGAAGTATCATCTGTCTCTGTCACACAGACATGGAAATCAAACACTGAACATTAAGTATCATCTGTCTCTGTCACACAGACATGGAAATCAGACACTGAACATGAAGTATCATCTGTCTCTCTCTCACAGACATGGAATTCAGACACTGAACATTAAGTATCATCTGTCTCTGTCACACAGACATGGAAATCAGACACTGAACATGAAGTATCATCTGTCTCTGTCACACAGACATGGAAATCAGACACTGAACATGAAGTATCATCTGTCTCTGTCACACAGACATGGAAATCAGACACTGAACATGAAGTATCATCTGTCTCTGTCACACAGACATGGAATTCAGACACTGAACATGAAGTATCATCTGTCTCTGTCACACAGACATGGAAATCAGACACTGAACATGAAGTATCATCTGTCTCTGTCACACAGACATGGAATTCAGACACTGAACATGAAGTATCATCTGTCTCTGTCACACAGACATGGAAATCAGACACTGAACATGAAGTATCATCTGTCTCTGTCACACAGACATGGAAATCAGACACTGAACATGAAGTATCATCTGTCTCTGTCACACAGACATGGAAATCAGACACTGAACATTAAGTATCATCTGTCTCTGTCTTTAGATTTTCACAGCACTATTTACATTTGCAAGGGGCTTGGCTGCTGCATGGAATTTAATCTGACCGTGACAATATCAAGGTACCTTCCTTTTAAAACTTTTGTTTTGTGTGGATGTCATATGCTCAGAAATTCGCTCCCTCCCTCCCTCATCAGGAAAAGGGTGAATGGGGCTCCACCTCTCCTGCATTTGCATAATTCATCTCATTATTCACGGGCATGAGGTAATTAAACTAATTTATGGAGGACCAATGTTCTAACTGGAATAATCTTTCTACTGTCACTCATGGCCATGTGCAGAGAGAGGACGGACATGAACGTAGTGTCTGAAAATAAGCGATGGAAAAAGGAAAACGGTTGTTGGTAGTCAAGTTTTTTTATTGTCACGTGCACAAGTACAGTGAAATGGCTTTCTTTCTTTTCCCCAACAGTGCATGAATCAATATCAGAAGTAACATACAAAATAAATAAAGAGAGGCAGTTTCTGGGTCTGTTCCATACCATATTTACAATGTGCAGGGATACTGGAGTAGTAGGGTGAGATAGGAATGGGGGTAAGGGGACTAGGCATCAGGATATATGATAGACTAGCAGCAGCGTATATGATGATTGTATGTGTGTGTGTGTAGAGTCAGTATGAATGTGTGTATGTGTTATGTGCATGTGAGCAAATGAAGTGTGTGTGTGTGTCTGAATGTGTTGGAGCTTCTATCCTTGTGTGGACTTAAATCCCCCAAAGACCCCACAAGGATAGTTAAATATGAAACATTCTCCCTCGTAGAACATTTCCCACGTCCCCGTGAGGACAAAGGCAATTTTAAACTTAGAGGTTATGTTCAGGGTTAGGGTTACAATTAGGATTAGGGTTACAATTAGGGTTAGGGGTTAGTGGTTAGGTTCAGGGTTAGGAGTTAGGTTTAGGGTTTAGGTTAGGGTTACGGGTTAAGGTTAGGGTTATCGTAAGGGTTATGGTAAGAGTTAGGGTAATAGTTATAGTTTAGGTGTTAGGAAAAATGGAAATACATTTTAGGTCCCCACAAGGATAGAAGAACATAACGTGTGTGTGTGCTGGAGTGTGAGTGTGTGTGAAATAACAGAGAGAAGACAGTAAGACTTCACAGGACCCTGCTCGGGATGTAACGTCACTTTGTGATTGGATGGGATCCATTAATCAAATCAAAGTGTATTTGTCAATGCTCTGTTGCTCTGTTTTTTACACTTTATTGTGATTGGATGACTCAGTTTACAACTCTTGTTTGAATTGGATGAATATCATCCCTTGGTGGATGAACCTGACATGAAAGGGGTGAAAGTGCACATATAGAAGTAAAAAGTAACGTTCTGCGGTCAGGTTCGTTTAAGATGCATTAAAAGATTAATTGTAAATGCCATGGCTTGTTGTCAAATGTTATGGTATACAGCGACTGTACACAGTAGGCCTAGCTACAGTATGACATCATTAAAAATACTGTGAGCTGCTTGGTGTGGAGGAGCGAGAGCAAATAATTTCTCTCACTCTCCCCATTTCTCAGAACATCGTAATGTATCACTGCCACCATATGTGTTTTAGAACTCACGGAGCTCTGTTTGTCTGTTCTCAAATAGTGGTAAGAGAATTGAATTGTGATTATGTAACTGGGCTGGCACAGCATGCAGTTTGATGGGACAACATGTACTCCTAGTATGCTACACAGTCTCTTTACTCAAGGTACTTTCAAGTCTCAATTCAAAGGGCTTTTGTTACGTGCCCTGATCTGTTTCACCTGTCCTTGCGCTTGTCTCCATCCCCCTCCAGGTGTCGCCCATCTTCCCCACTTATCCCTTGGGTATTTATACTTGTGTTTTTTTTTGTCTGTCTGTGCCAGTTTGTCTTGTTTGTCAAGTCATCCAGCAGTTTGTCTCAGCTACTGATTTCCCCAGTCTCGCATTTCCTTGCTCTCCTGGTTTTGACCAATGCCTCTCCTGACTCTGAGCCCGCATGCCTGATGTCTCTGCCTGCCCCTGAGCCTGCCTGCCATCCTGTGCCTTTGCCACTACTCTGGATTATCGACACCTGCCTGCCTTAACATGTCATTTGCCTGCCCCTGTTGCTGTAATAAAAATTGCTACTTCAACACAGTCTGCCATTAGAGTCTTACCCGAAACGTGACAGCTTTATTGGCATGGGAAACATGTTTACATTGCCAAAGCAAGTGAAATAGATAAACAAAAGTGAAATAAATAATATAAAATGAACAGTAAACATCCCACGCAAAAAAGTTGCAAAGGAATAAAGACATAAAAAATGTCATGTTATGCCTTTACACATTGTTGTAACGATGTGCAAACTAAATAAACATAAATATGGGTTGTATTTACAATAGTGTTTGTTCACTAGTTGCCCGTTTCTTGTGGCAACAGGTCACAAATCTTGCTGCTATGATGGCACACTTCCGTATTTCACCCAGTAGATATGGGAGTTTATCAAAATTTGATTTGATTTCAAATTCTTTGTGGGTCTGTGTAATCTGAGGGAAATATGTGTCTCTAATAAGGTCATACATTTGGCAGGAAGAAGTGCAGCTCAGTTTCCACCTCATTTTGTGGGCAGTCTACACAGCCTGTTTTTTGAGAGTCAAGTCTGCATATGGCAGCCTCTCAATAGCAAGGCTATGCTCACTGAGTCTGTACATAATCAAAGCTTTCCTTAATTTTGGGACAGTCACACTGGTCAGGTATTCTAACACTGTCTTCTCTCTGTTAAGGGCCAAATGGCATTCTAGTTTGCTCTGTTTTTTTGTTAATTCTTTCCAATGTGTCAAGTAATGATACTTCAAGTAATTGTGTTGCTGTCCTGTGGCTCTGTGGGGTCTGTTTGTGTTTGTGAACAGAGCCCCAGGACCAGCTTGCTTAGGGGCTGTTTGTATTAATATGTGGCTGGGTGACCCTAGTTGGTCCTTGAATAAGAATCTTTGGTAGTAGGAATCCTTCCAGAATCATTGTCCAAAATCCGGTTGTAGGTTTGGAGTTTTGATTTGGAGTGAAGGTTATGTTGTGGAGGGTAGTATCCTGTATATGTCCTTGTGAAAAAATCTAAGTTTATCCAACTCTAAATCTATCTTTTAGTAAAAACATTCTGAAGAATTCAGGAGCTTATCTGCTCATGACCTATCTCTCTCTCTCAATTTAAAGGGCTTTATTGGCATGGGAAATGTGTACATTATGTTATCTTTCTCTCTCTCTTGCACACACTTCACTTCCCTCCCTTCTGTTACTCTCTTTCTCTACCCCTCTCTCCCTGCCCCCCTCTCTCTATCTCTTTCTCTCCCTCACCACCTCTCTCCTGTCCAGTCATTAGTTGACTGGTGTTCCTGGCAGTGCCCTCCTGTACCTTCCACACAAACAGCTCTTTGAGTGGGACTACTCTAACCAAAAACATCTGAAGAGCACTTTAAGAGCACATCCTATTTGAAGAAAACTGAATGAACTGAAACAGGTACAATGTGTGGAGTGGACTTGTCATAGCAGACTGTACTGCACTGCACTCCTCACTAAGAGCTAAATTAGGCAGGAGCTGTCATGACAAATACTGTTCGGCCTGGAAAACCTGTCCATGTTCTGCATCAATGGGATTGTGGAATAGCAGCAACAGTCTAACCTCCAGCCAGCCAACTAATGGTTTATTAGAATCCCATTGTTGCTCAGACCGGACAGGTTCTGGCAGCCGGAGAGATGCTGGCATGACAGAGCTTATTGCACCACCCTGGGAACGGATGGGGTTGAAGACAGAATGCTAAACTGTGTGAGGATGATTGGTGAAAATAAATAAACTGTAATCAGAGGCGTCATGTACAGTTGAAGTCGGAAGTTTACATACACCTTAGCCAAATATATTTAAACTCAGTTTATCCACAATTCCTGACATTTAATCCTAGTAAAAATGTCCTGTCTTAGGTCAGTTAGGATCACCACTTTATTTTAAGAATGTGAAATGTCAGAATAATAGTAGCTTATTTCAGCTTTTATTTCTTTCATCACATTCCCAGTGGGTCAGAAGTTTACATACACTCAATTAGTATTTGGTAGCATTGCCTTAAAATTGTTTAACTTGGGTCAAACGTTCTGATGTCTAGAGATGTTGCTTCAATATATCCACATAATTTTCCTAGCTCATGATGCCATCTATTTTGTGAAGTGCACAAGTCCCTCCTGCAGCAAAGCACCCCCACAACATGATGCTGCCACCCCCGTGCTTCACGGTTGGGATGGTGTTCTTCAGCTTGCAAGCCTCCCTCTTTTTCCTCCAAACATAACGATGGTCATTATGGACAAACAGTTCTATTTTTGTTTCATCAGACCAGAGGACATTTCTCCAAAATGTACGATCTTTGTCCCCATGTGCAGTTTCAAACCATAGTCTGGCTTTTTATGGCAGTTTTGGAGCAGTGGCATCTTCCTTGCTGAGCGGCCTTTCAGGTTATGATCCCCGGGATCGTCCCTTGGGTTGGCGTCCTGTGGTTGGAGCCGAACGCTTCAGGGAGGGGGTACCGTCACGTATGCCCTCTCTCCGGTGCTCTAGGTTCCCATGCTCTTGCGTCTCAGCCAGACTGACAGGTTTCCCGCAAGCAGAGGTGACTGGTACACTCCTGATCCCCGGGATCGTAATTTTGGTCGACGTCCTGTGGCTGAAGCGTGCGTCTGGGAGGGGGTACTGTCCCATGTGCTCACCAGGCTGCTCATGATTGCTCACACCGGTCACCGTCGTTACGCGCACCTGCGCGTCATCACTCACCTGGATTCCATCCCTCCTTGATAGCCTTCCCTATATATGTCACTCCCTTTGGTTCCTTCCCCAGGCGTTATTGTTTCTGTGTCATGTCTGTGTGTTGTCCGTGTTTCTTATTTTATATTATGTTTTGTTTATTTATTAAAGCACTCACTCCCTGAACTTGCTTCCCGACTCTCAGCGCACATCGTTACAGTTCCTCAGTTCACGGACCGCCAGCTGTTCCTCCAGCAGGCGGTTCTGTCTTCTCTGAGAACAACACAGTTCTTTAATGTCTCTGGTGAACAGGCTGAACAGGTGAAGGCTAAAATAATGAAGCAGACTTACTCCATAATGTAGTTTCACAGAAAATACACATTTATCACGTTCTGTAAGTCTCTGCTTTAAAGGATTCCATTCCCCTTCCTTGTATTTTCCCTATCAGGCCCACAGATGATCCTCACAATGAAAAGGCTTTCACACAAGTATTGAAAATCCCAGACCTTGGAGCAACGTAAACTAGGCAATGGCACAAGGTCTTGGGAGGATGTCGGATTCTCTTGGGCATTTCAAAAGGGGAAAGAAAATTGTTCTCGAGAGGGTCCTCTTCCCAACTAATCACGAGTTTGGGTAGGCGGAGCTTGAAATGAGGACAGGATTCGTGCTCATGGTTAGCTAGGGCAAAAAGCGGATACGTCACTGACATATGCATAGTTATTTTGAAGGCCAAACCCACTACCAGTGTTGTGTGGCCAAATACTTATATTTTTGTGACATATGACCATAGCACAGGTTTCAATCCAAGTGCCAATGCCGTTTCGCAAACTCCAGGCAGTGCTAGGGTCAGATGACATGAAAATGTAAAATATGGTGGTGGATCTTTGATTTAATGGTGCTATTTTGCTTCCACTGGTCCTGGGGCCCTTGTGAAGGTCAACGGAACCATGAACTTTACCAAGTACCAGGACATTTTAGCCAAAAACCTGGTTGCCTCTGCCAGAAGGCTGAAAATTGGTCGTAAGTGAATCTTCCAGCAAGATAATAACCGCAAGCACACATCAAAATCCACAAATAAATGGTTTATTGGCCACAAAATCCACCTTTTGCAATGGCCATCTGTCTCTGAACTTAAACCCCATTAAAAACCTGTGGTTTGAATTGAAGAGGGCAATCCATAAGCGCAGATGAAGGATTTCAAGGATATAGAAAGATTCTGTATGGAGGAATGGTCTATCCTTCCCAATGTGTTCACCAATCTCATAAAACATTTTAGAAAAAGGCTAGTTATCCTCGTAAAACTTGTTAAACACAATCTCCTTTTCTATAACTTATCTTTATCAAGGGTCCAATAACTCCGGACCCCACTGTAGGTGTATACCTTTCAATACATGCAGAGCAGAATTAGGACTATACCCGCTAGTTATCAGAATCCAGATAAAGCTGTTAAATTCTACAACCACCTAAAAGGAAGCGATGCCTACACATTCCACCTCAAAGCCCTCACTCATAGAGAGATGAACATAGAGAAATATCCCCTTAGCCAGCTGGTACTGGGCCTCTGTTACAAATACAAACAGACCCTACAGAGCTCCAGGAAAGAAACACAAACAGACCCAAACAAATTATGAGACAGCAAAAAGACTACTATTTGACACATTGGAAAGAATTAACAGAAAAACAGAGCAAATTGCTATCAGGCTCAGAATACCTGACCACTGTGACTGACCCAACATTAAGAAAAACCTTTACTATGTACAAAGTATAGCCTTACAGTGAGTATAGCCTTGGTATTGAGAGAGTTTGCCATAGGCAGACCTGGCTCTCGGGAGGACACAGGCTATGTGCACACTGCCCACAAAATGAGGTGGAAACTGAGCTGCACTTCCTAACCTCCTGCCAAATGTATGACCACATTAGAGATACATATTTCTCACAGATCATACGGACACGGATTCAAAGAATTTGAAAACAAATCAAATACCTCAGTAATGAGAAGAGGGCAACCAGTGCAGAACAAACATTGTAAATACCAACAATATTTATCTGTATCTATTTACCCTTACTATTCATACTACTATTTTGCAGATTGCTCAAACACTGTACATAGCTGATAATATAACACTTTAAATATATTTTTGAAACCTTTGTAAGCGCAATGTTTCATGTTTGTTTTCTGTTGATGTTGTTTTGTGTCTTCTCACTTTGTGTGTTTACTTGCTTTGGTAATGTAAACACATTTCTCATGCCAATAAAGCCCCTTTGAATTGAATTGCGAGAGAGAGAGACAGGGAGGCAGATTGAGAGGGAGAAAGAGAGAGATGGGAGAGGCAGAGAGAGAGGGAAGCAGAGAGAGCGAGAGAGAGATAGGGAGAGAGAGACAGGGAGGCAGAGAGAGAGAGCGAAAGATAGGGAGGTAGAGAGAGAGGTTGAGAGAGAAATACAGGGAGGCAGAGAGAGAGAGAGACCTGGAGGCAGAGACAGAGAGAGAGATCGAGACCAAGAGAGAGAGAGAGAGAGAGAGAGAGAGAGAGGCAGAGAGAGGAAGAGAGAGAGAGAGAGATAGATAAGGAGGCAGAGAGAGAGAGAGACAGGGAGGCAAAGAGAGATAGGGAGATAAATATATATATATATATAAACTCAGCAAAAAAAGAAACGTCCCTTTTTCAGGACCCTATCTTTCAAAGATAACTCATAAAAATGCAAATAACTTCACAGATCTTTATTGTAAAGGGTTTAAACACTGTTTGCCATGTTCAATGAACCATAAACAATTAATAAACATGCACCTATGGAACGGCCGTTAAGACACTAACAGCTTACAGACGGTAGGCAATTAAGGTCACAGTTATGAAAACTTAGGACACTAAAGAGGCCTTTCTACTGACTCTGAAATACACCAAAAGAAAGATGCCCAGGGTCCCTGCTCATCTGTGTGAATGTGCCTTAGGCATGCTGCAAGGAGGCATGAGGACTGCAGATGTGGCCAGGGAAATAATTTACAATGTCCGTACTGTGAGACGCCCAAGACAGTGCCACAGGGAGACAGGACGGACAGCTGGTCATCCTTGCAGTGGCAGATCACGTGTAACAACACTTGCACAGTATCGGTACAACGCACAATCCTTCCATCAGTGCTCAGACTGTCCTCAATACGCTGAGAGAGGCTGGACTGAGGGCTTGTAGACCTGTTGTAAGGCAGGTCCTCACCAGACATCACCGGCAACAATGTCGCCTATGGGCACAAACCCACAGTCGCTGGACCAGACAGGACTGGCAAAAAGTGCTCTTCACTGACGAGTCGCGGTTTTGTCTCACCAGGGGTGATGGTCGGATTCGCGTTTATCGTCGAAGGAATGAGCGTTACACCAAGGCCTGTACTTTGGAGCGGGATCGAATTGGAGGTGGAGGGTCCGTCATGGTCTGGGGCGGTGTGTCACAGCATCATCGGACTGAACTTGTTGTCATTGCAGACAATCTCAACGCTGTGCGTTACAGGGAAAATATCCTCCTCCCTCATGTGGTACCCATCCTGCATGCTCATCCTAACATGACCCTCCAGCATGACAATGCCACCAGCCATACTTCTTGTTCTGTGCGTGATTTTCTGCAAGCCAGGAATGTCAGTGTTCTGCCATGGCCAGGGAAGAGCCTGGATCTCAATCCCATTGAGCACATCTGGGAGATGTTGGATTGGAGGGTGAGGGCTAGGGCCATTCCAGCTTTAACTTCCTGACTGATGTCTTGAGATGTTGCTTCAATATATCCACATAATTTTCCTACCTCATGTAGCCATCTATTTTGTGAAGTGCACCAGTCCCTCCTGCAGCAAAGCACCCCCACAACATGATGCTGCCACCCCGTGCTTCACAGTTGGGATGGTGTTCTTCGGCTTGCAAGCCTCCCCCTTTTTTCTCCCAACATAATGATGGTCATTATGGCCAAACAGTTCTATTTTTGTTTCATCAGACCAGAGGACATTTCTCCAAAAAGTATGATCTTTGTCCCCATGTGCAGCAATCCGTAGTCTGGCGTTTTTTATGGCGGTTTTGGAGCAGCGGCTTCTTCCTTGCTGAGCGGCCTTTCAGGTTATGTCGATATAGGACTCGTTTTACTGTGGATATAGATAATTTTGTACCTGTTTCCTCCAGCATCTTCACAAGGTTTTTTGCTGTGTTTCTGGGATTGATTCGCACTTTTCGCACCAAATTATCTTAATCTCTAGCAGACAGAACGTGTCTCCTTCCTGAGCGGTATGACGGCCGAGTGGTCCCATGGTGTTTCTACTTGCTTAGTATTGTTTGTACAGATGAACGTAGTACTTTCAGGTGTTTGGAAATTGCTCCCAAGGATGAACCAGACTTGTGGAGGTCTACAATTTATTTTCAGAGGTCTTGGCTTATTTCTTTTGATTTTCCCATGATGTCAAGCAAAGAGGCACTTTCAAGGTAGGCCTTGAAATACATCCACAGGTACACCTCCAATTGACTCAAATGATGTCAATTAGCCTATCAGAAGCTTCTAAAGCCACGACATCATTTTCTGGAATTTTCCAAGCTGTTTAAAGGCACAGTCAACATAGTGTACGTAAACTTCTGACCCACTTGAATTGTGAAACAGTGAATTATAAGTGAAATAATCTGTCTGTAAACAATTGTTGGAAAAATTACTTGTGTCTTGCACAAAGTAGATCTCCTAACCGACTTTACAAAACTATAGTTTGTTAACAAGAAATTTGTGGAGTGGTTGAAAAACAAGTTTTAATGACTGTATGTAAACTTCCGATGGAGTGAGAGAGAGAGAGAGAGAGAGAGAGAGAGAGAGAGAGAGAGAGAGAGAGAGAGATAGGGAGGCAGAGAGAGAGAGGCATATATATATATAGAGAGAGAGAGAGAGAGAGAGAGAGAGAGGCATATATATATATATATATATAGAGAGAGAGAGAGAGAGAGAGAGAGAGAGAGAGAGGGAGACGGTGATGCCGGGAGAGAGAGAGACAGGGATGCAGAGAGATTGACAGAGATTGAGAGAGGCAGAGAGAGAGAGATAAGGGGAGTGACATAAATGGAGTAATGGAGAGGAGGTTGAGGCAGGCAGGATAATTCCAATACTCTGCTGTTGTGCAGATTGTAGCTAAAGGCAAAGCAGTCAATCAACCACTCTGTCTGTGGCCAGTCCAACTCCAGATGGTGTGTGTTTGTGTGTGCGTGCGTGTATACTTTGTTCATGCGTCTGCTCCTCCGCATATTTGTATGTGCGCAAGTGCATGTAGTTGAGTGAGTTTGTGTGTATTTATGTCAAATCAAAATCAAATATAATTGTATTGGTCACATACACATGATTAGCAGATGTTATTGTGGGTGTAGTGAATTGCTTGTGCTTCTAGCTCCGACAGCGCAGTAATATCTAACATGTAATATCTAACAAATTACACAACATATTCTCAATTCACACAAATCTAAGTAGGAGTAATTTAAGACTATATATATATGGACAAGCGATGTCAGAGCGGAATGAACAAAGATATAGTAGAATAGTATAGAAAAAACAGTATATACATATGAGATGAGTAATGCTAGATATGTAAACATTGTTAAGTAACTAAGTATACAGTATATACACTACCGTTCAAAAGTTTGGGGTCACTTAGAAATGTCCTTGTTTTTTAAATAAAAGCTAATTTTTTGTCCATTAAAATAACATAAAATTGATCACAAATACAGTGTAGACACTGTTAATGTTGTAAATGACTATTGTAGCTGGAAACTGTAGATTTTTTTATGGAATATCTACATAGGTGTACAGAGGCCCACTTTCAGCAACCATCACTCCTCTGTTCCAATGGCACGTTGTGTTAGCTAATCCAAGTTTATCATTTTAAAAGGCTAATTGATCATTAGAAAACCCTGTTGCAATTATCTTAGCACAGCTGAAAACTGTTGTATTGACCTTCTTTAGACTAGTTGAGTATCTGGAGCATCAGCATTTGTGGGTTCGATTACAGGCTCAAAATGGCCAGAAACAAAGACCTTTCTTCTGAAACTCATCAATCTATTCTTGTTCAAAGAAATGAAGGCTATTCCATGTGAGAAATTTCCCAGAAACTGAAGATCTCGTACAGCGCTGTGTACTACTCCCTTCACAGCACAGCACAAATTCTGTCTCTAACCAGAATAGAAAGAGGAGTGGGAGGCCACGCTGCACAACTGAGCAAGAGGATAAGTACATTAGAGTGTCTAGTTTGAGAAATAGACGCCTCACAAGTCCTCAACTGGCAGCTTCGTTAAATAGTACCCGCAAAACACCAGTCTCAACGTCAACAGTGAAGAGGCGACTCCGGGATGCTGTCCTTCTTTTTTTTCAAAAACAAAGACATTTCTAAGTGACCCCAAACTTTTGAACGATAGTGTACATATGACATGAGTATTGCCAGATATGTAAACATTATTAAAGTGACTAGTGTTCCATTCCTTAAAGTGGCCAGTGATTCCTAGTATATGCCTATAGGCAACAGCCTCTAATGTGCTAGTGATGGCTGTTTAACAGTCTGATTGCCTTGAGATATAAGCTGTTTTTCAGTCTCTCGGTCCCAGCTTTGATGCACCTGTACTAAGCTCGCCTTTTGGATGATAGTGGGGTGAACAGGCAGTGGCTCGGGTGGTTGATGTCCTTGATGATCTTTTTGGCCTTCCTGTGATATTGGTGCTGTACGTGTGGTTATGTGAGTGTGTGTGTGTTTGTGTGTGGTTGTGTGGTTATGTGTGTGTGTGTGTGTGGTTATGCGTGTGTGTGAGTGTGTGTGTGTGTGTGCTTGAATATGTGCGTACAGTTTAAGCAGCCTTGTCACCAAGGCTGAACAAGCCATCTGTTCCACCAAGCAGTTCCAACTCTGTCCATGCACACACCTTCTCCTCCTACTGGGGGGGCATTGGGACTGTGCAGGGAGTCAGGGCTGGAGGGGCATTGGGACTGGGCAGGGAGTCAGAGACTTTGTCATTTGTGTTGTGTAGCTGTGGCAGCTGAGGCAGAATGATTAGCGCTTGGTTCTGCTGCAGACACACTACTAATGCTCCAGCTTACTGCTCTAGTCCCAGCTCAACACAGGGCTCTGGTCAGCAGCTGGGAAGGTGATTAGAAGCACTGATGTAATGTCATGTAATGTGTGTGCGTGCAGGGGGAATATCAATGATTTCATGAATATGACTTTGTATTAATTAATTGCAATGCTTCATGAATGGCTGGCTGATGGCAATACTATTGTCATGATACTGTAAACCCCAGTTGTTTGGACGATGCTCTGAGGTCAAAGTGCAGAGTAGGGAGTCTGTTGTCAGTGACAAGTGTAAATAACTGGGGTGGTTTTGAGTCTGACGCAATGAGATGATGCCACCTCCTCATTCAGTCCCATCCTTGTCTGGCTGTGTCTGTCTGTCACTATTTGTGTGAGTGACATCACTTATCTCAGAAGCCCAGAGGCATACGTTTTTTGGGGGGGTTGGGGGAGAGGGGTCTCCAGAAGTTTGTTTTGGCATTTGTCAGGTTTGTTTCTTTGGGGAGATGTAGTCTGTGCGTTTGCTTTTCATTTGGCCTACTTAGTGTTAGAAACAGCATTGGAAACTGAAAAAAAAAAACATCTGATAAAAAGAAACGTCATGCAATGGTGGATTACTATGACAACCAGGGACCAGTGATTTTGAGTTTGATTTTAGATGTGCAGGGCTTTAAATTAGGGAGTGTTAAACTGAGGTGCTGGGAGACAAAATGGTGTCCTACTATCTAATCTTATCTTTCAGAAAGGAAGAGGCAAAGTTAGAGGTTTTACTCTTTACTCAAAATCTATCTAAAATAAGCCCAATGCATTTCTATGGGTTTATTTTGGACCTAAGCGTGTTGCCTGCCTTCCCGCCTTTGGGACAACGACTCTCATTGTTAGGGCGGAGACATGTGTACCTCGTCATTATACAGATCTCTGTCATCAAACAAAGCCAGTAAACTGTTGTTCCAGCTAACAGATAATATTGGCCATTTTGTCTCTGTTGTGGAGTAGCCTACAAAATAAGGAGAATACATTTCCACTCCTGAAATTATTAGTGTTTAAACAAGACAATGAACTGCCTTCCATTATCGATAAGGTCAAGGACACTTAATCCTGCTGTGTTACGGTCTAATTGGACGGTAACAATTAGACCGTAATGTAGTTCATTTAATCTGATTGTCATAAGGTTCCATAACTCTACCAGACCCAAAGTCACCATTATTAGTCAGTTGTACAACCGAATGCCTTCAACTGAAATGTGTTTTCCACATTTAACCCAACCCCTCTGAATCAGAGAGGTGCGGGGGGCTGCCTTAATCGACATCCACGGCACCCAGGGGTTAACTGCCTTGTTCAGTTAACAGGGACAGAACAACAGATTTTTACCTTGTCAGCTCGGGGATTCGAACTTGCGACCCTCCGGTTACAAGTCCAACGCTCTAACCACTAGGCTACCTGCCACCCATGGCAACCTCCATGGGAACCTTTCCCCAATAGAATATTTCCCCCACACCTGTTGGCATTCTCACAAACAATCGCAACATTGTTTCAATAACATATATAACTTTTCTCGCAGCTCTGGTTATAAAGCTTTTTTGAGGCGTTGCTCACAATTCATTCTGTGGCAGCACAATGACCAAACGATATACTGTATGTGAGGCTCTTGATCATATCTTTGATCATGACACTGGTGAGGAGGATAGAGTCCTTGTTAAACTTTGACACAAAGTAGTCTGTGATAATAGCACAATATGTTTAGTCTGAGTATTTGTTATAGTCAAAATAATCCATACATTATGCTTTTTTTACTCAAAAACGAGTTGTATGAGCTCAGGTCAATGAGGGCAACAGGCCATAAATAGCAAATAGAAGTTAAAAACTTGAAATGTTCACAAGAACTTAAGTTGATAAAAAGATCTAACACAACTTTAGGTGATAATATATGTATTATTATGGATTTATAATCAGCTATAATGGGGCGGTCATTTTAGACTGGGAACACAGAATTAATTAACATGAAACGAACACAACAGGAGGGTTAAGCTGTGCTGTGGTTGGAAGATACCACAGCTGTGCTGTAGGCATGATACTTAAATATTGAAACAATTCCAGGAATATACTGTAAATGTTTTGCTTACTTAGTTAACATCTAACAGCAATATTTGAACAGAATAATACATTCATACAGTTTATGGCTGAATATACAGTACTGTACCAGTCAAAAGTTTGGACACACCTACTCATTCAAGGGTTTTTCTTTATTTGTACTATTTTCTACATTGTATAATAATAGTGAAGATATCAAAACTATGATATAACACATATGGAATCATGTAGTAACCAAAGAAGTGTTAAAAATATCAAAATATAGAAATGACCATTCAGGAAGACTGTTGTTGCTCTGGACGACCAGGTGCTTTCGCTCTCAAAGGCTGACTTGAGGAAAACTCTCAAAAGAGTGAATACTCACAATGCTGCCGGCCCAGATGGCATCACTGGCCTCATCCTCAGAGTGTGTTGACCAGCTGGTGGGCGTCTTCTCAGACATCTTCAACCTGTCCCTGTAGTCCTGCTTTAACGAGACCACCATTTACCAGTGCCCAAGAAAAACAAAGTGACATGTCCAAATGACTACTACCCTGTTGCGCTCACCTCGGTTATCATGAAGTGTTCCGAGAGGCTGGTCATGTCCCACACCTGGTCTTCCAGAGCAGCAAGAGTCTTCCTGAATGGACTCGGTATGGTCTGCCTCAAAGCGAGCATAGAATGTGTTAAGGCACACTGGACCCACTCCAATTTGCCTACTGCTCCAACAGATACCATATTCATCCCTATTCACACAGCCGTAACACATCTGGACAAGAAGAAAACCTATGTAAGAATACTGTTCATTGACTACAGTTCAGCATTCAACACTATTGTTCCCCCCAAGCTCGACACCAAGCTCAGAGCCCTCTCAGCCTGGATCTTGGACTTCCTGACGGGCAGACCATAGGCTGAGGACCCCCCCAAGGGTGTGTCCTCAGTCCTCTGCTGTACTACCTGTTCACCCACCGACTGTGTGGCTTTGCACGACCCCAACTCCATCATCAAGGTCGCAGACGACACCACGGTTGTAGGCCTGATTATCGACCCACGACGAGTCAGCCTATAGGGAGGAGGTAACTCAACTGGCATTGTGGTGTCATGACAACAACCTCTCCCTCAATGTCAGCAAAACAAAAGAGTTGATTGTTGACTTCAGGAAGCAGAGGAGGGAACATGCCCAATCCATATCAATGGGACTGTAGTAAAGAGAGTTCGGAGTTTAACGTTCCTCGGCGTCCACATCACCAAGGACTTGTCATAGACCAACAACAACTTCACTCTTGTTGGGAGGGCGCAACAGCGTCTCTACTTCCTATAGCAGATGCAATACTACCACTACACCATCGAGAGCATCATGACCGGTTACATCACGGCCTCCAGCGGGTGGTGAGGATGGCCCAGTGCTTCCACCCATCCAGGACATCTTCTCGAAACAGTGCCTGAGGAAGGCACGCAGCATCACCAAGGACCCCACACACCCCAGCCACGAGCTGTTCTCTACCTTACAGTCGGGCAGATGGTATCGGAGCATGAGGTCTGATACCAACAGGCTGAGCGAAAGTTTCTACAAGGCATCAGACTGCTGAACACTTGAACTGGACTGACCACCTGCTCTGATTCTCTGCACCTTAGCTCGCACACTCACACACATTCATGTTACACACACATCACAACTGCTACTACCAGACACTTATAAAACAAGCTCAATGTATACACTTGCCCCCATCCTTCCCTTCCCCAAAACACCTATAAATAGCATACTATAAATTGTGGCTTCCTGTATTATACTTATGCTAAAATGTTTGTTCTATGGTACTGAGCCATTTACTTTATGTTCATATTCTTATTTTTCACTACTTGCTATTGTTGTTGCATTGTCGATAAGGAACCTGCAAATTTTGTTGGTCGATGTATACCATGCGTATCCCATACACACGACTAATAAAACTTGAAACCTTGAAAGGAGCAGCGGTGGAGCATTTGTCAATCATTGAAGCCAAACTGTGAGCGTTTAACCAACCCTGGGCCCCGGGTATCCATTTCTGTTCACCAGTGGCAGACGACAGGCCTTGAGAGCAATCTGTCATGTACAGATAGATGGATGTGACCTGACAATGATGACTCATAAAAAGTTCTCCACATGCTGACTTTTTGGGAGGGCTGAAAGACTGATGGGCTGAGGGACTCTGTTGTGCTGTCATGCTCTGACAGTGAGGTATTTTTGTGGTTTAGTTACAGAAAACTGAAGGGCCGTAACGTCATGGTGAGATCATGGTCATGCCAACTTCAGGACCAATGTATTGTACCTGACATCTCATGGGATGCTGCTGTAAACAGGTTTTCAACTGGTTTATTGAGAAATTAGGTGATTTTAGTAAAACAAAACATTTTAAAGCAAATTTCTTGCCATTGTTATTATTTTCTTATTGATACGTAAAGGTGGAAAATAAAACAAGACATAGTTAGCTCAGAATATTTAATAAACCGCTTAGGTAAAATGGTGTTGTTCTGGGCAACGAGAACACAATATTCAGCTTTTTCAGGTGGTGCTGAATCACAAGAAGCACCGGCAGTTCTTCTGTCACCCACCCTGGCAGAAAATGGCATACTGTGAAATTGTTTCTGCATGGTTTCTTAATAGTGATTATGTATGGTTGCAATTACATTTATAATATTGACACATTGTTTCTGTTAATCTGGGTTAATGCAAAAAAACATGACGATTAGCAAAAACACCTCCTTCAGGAATGAATAAGACTGAGGGCTTTGTAGGAGAAGATAAAAATAATTGAATGCAATTTAACTAACATATTTATGATAATTGCTTTAACCTTGAATGCTCACAACCATTGCCTGTAAAAAACAAAGAAAGAAAGAAAGAAAGAAAGAAAGAAAGACTATACGCTATGTGTGTGAGTGGGTGACATAGAGCACAAAGAGAGAAAGAAAGAGAGAGAGAGCAGGGAGATATAGTAGCTATCCACTCTCCCTTGTTGGTGCACTGGAACATAACAGCATTTGCAGTTCCCTGAGGATAATATAGCCAGTGTAGCGAGATACTTCAGCCTGGCTGTAAATGCACAGAGAGGAGGAACACGCTTGGAGGGCTTTCAAACAAACAATAAAATATGAATTTGGCAAAACCAATAAAAAATGGACTTCATCCTAAGCCAGATTTTGTATCATCTGGGACTTTGTCCAGTGTCGTTTCAATGCTGGACTTCAAACAAACACTTGATGAGCAAAAGTCCCAAAGAGGGAAAGAATGGAGAAGCAACTGGCAGATCTCTATGGCTCAAAAACGTCTCTGCCTTCAGGGCATATCAGCTTTGTTACCACAACAAGACGTTTGTTTAGACTGTCAAGCTATACAGTCAAGAATTTCCATTCTGATCCTAGGGCCTTCCCTGGCTGCACATTCTGTTCCAGTCCAACACTATCACACCTTAATGAACTAATCAACTAAACATCAAGCCCTGAATCAGGTGTAGCGGTTGGCAACAGTTCAGTGACACATTCCTATAGGATATCAATGGTTACTAGGCTACTAGTTCCTGGAACAGTGGGTGCAATATTTTCTGAGAATCATCCTCTTCGCTTCATGCACCTACTGCTTTGATGTGTGAGCTATGTGATGTGTCCAGTTTAAAGTGGACGAAAATGAAGTAGGATACCACAACACAATAAAAAGGTTCTTTGTATGTGTGGAAGATAGCTCCAGTATAAACAAAATATGTTTACCCATGATCAAATCAAATATTACTTGTCACATGCGCCGAATACAACAGGTGTAGACCTTATAGTGAAATGCTTCCTCACAAGCCCTTAACCAACTATGCAGTTCAAGGAAAATAGTTAATAATAAAATATTTACTAAATAAACTAAAGTAAAAACAAAATCAAATCAAGCACAGTTGGTTAGGAGCCCATAAAAATGGCAACCCTCATCTCCGGCGCCATTATTTACAAAACCATCTTCAAAGCACGCATACAGTCCATTGAAAAGGGAGGTCAGAGTTGATTAGCGTTACAAAAACAAAATCAGTGCTACAAAGCCAAAAACAAACCCATCTGAAACACAGGAATACAGAGCAGAACAACCAGTAAATCCAATTGCAGTATTGCTACAATACACATAAAAAACCACACTGCATCAGGTTTCAAGGAGTCTCCTCAATCATATTTTTTTAATGGACTGACACACCCACAGATGAACTATGGAGAAAATATCAAGGACTTGTGAGAGCTGGGGTGGGATTTACCTGTGCTGTTGTAGTATGAGGGGAACACTGACACGATTTCCTTTGAATGTATTGCTTCTAAATGTACCAATTTTCTTCCCTATTTTACTGTATGGTGGGCTAACCATGATATTGGCAGTAAATTGTCGTGTCAGAGTTAGGTTCAGCTGATTTGTTCTATTCTACAGCCCTATTTTTATTTCGTTTCTGGCTATAGGAACATTGATAGGGATAGCAACCAACAAGACGGAATCTAAGAGAGGTGGTTGTCTGTGAGATTGTGGGATAAGCGTGGAAACCAAGTACTGTAGCAAAAGGGATTTAAAAAGTACCATCTTAAACAGTCCGGGGACTGTTGTTCCTTCGAACAGCAGCAAAACAGATATTAACAGGGTCTACAACACTACACACTGGTATTCAAATGAGACATGTTCTGTGTTGTAGAGAAAGTGTTTGTTTGCTATAATGACAAGTCTCAGTAGGATAGGATTTAGGAGACAATAACTAACCTGATGAATTAGCCAATAAAGGTCAATAAAGCACTTGACAGATATTACTGCAGAGTTTCTCTCTCTCTCTCTCTCTCTCTCTCTCTCTCTCTCTCTCTCTCTCTCTCTCTCTCTCTCTCTCTCTCTCTCTCTCTCTCTCTCTCTCTAGAAAATTACTCAAGTAAAAGTGAAAGTCACCCAGTAAAATACTACTTGAGTAAAAGTCTAAAAGTATTTGGCTTTAAATATACTTAAGTATAAAAAGTAAATGTAATTGCTAAAATACAATTAAGTATCAAAAGTAAAAATCATTTCAAATTCCTTATATTAAGCAAACCCCAAAAAATTGCGGACAGCCAGGGGCACGCTAAAACACTCAGGCATCATTTACAAACGAAGCACGTGTTTAGTGAGTGCGCCAGATCAGAGGCAGATGACCAGTGATGTTATCTTGATAAGTATGTGAATTAGACAATTTTCCTGTCCTGATAAGCATTTTGAGTGTCAGGGAAAATGTATGGTTTTCTTTACGAATGTAGTCAATTAAAAGAAAAAATTGTCAAAAATATATATAGTAAAGTAAAGTACAGATACCCCCAAAAACGACTTAAGCAGTACTTTAAAGTATTTTTACTTAAGTACTTTACACCACTGCTCACAACCTGAAACTCACACTGTTTATCCTACATACATATTCAAACACACAGTTCAAGTGAATAAAATAGGATTACTGTATATTTCAATACTTACTATGGAAGGTATTACTACCACTGTGTTACTACAACTGTACAAGATGTTACTACTACAGGAAACTGCAAAAGATGTTACTACTACAGGAAACTGCAAAAGATGTTACTACTACAGAAAACTGCACAAGATGTTGCTACAGGAAACTGCACAAGATGTTACTACTACAGGAAACTGTAGAAGATGTTACTACTACAGGAAACTGTGAAAGACGTTACTAATACAGGAAACTGCACAAGATGTTACTACTACAGGAAACTGCAAAAGATGTTACTACTACAGAAAACTGCAAAAGATGTTACTACTACAGAAAACTGTGCAAGATGTTGCTACAGGAAACTGCACAAGATGTTACTACTACAGGAAACTGTAGAAGATGTTACTACTACAGGAAACTGTGAAAGATGTTACTACTACAGGAAACTGCACAATATGTTACTACTACAGGAAACTGTAGAAGATGTTACTACTAAAGGAAACTGTGAAAGATGTTACTACTACAGGAAACTGCACAAGATGTTACTACTACAGGAAACTGTGCTAGATGTTACTACTACAGGAAACTCTACAAGATGTTACTACTACAGGAAACTGTGAAAGATGTTACTACTACAGGAAACTCCACAATATGTTACTTTTACAGGAAACTGCGCAAGATGTTGCTACTACAGGAAACTGCGCAATATGTTGCTACAGGAAACTGCACAATATGTTACTACTACAGGAACCTGTGATAGATGTTACTACTACAGGAAACTGTGCTAGATGTTAGTACCACAGGAAACTGTGCAAGATGTTACTACAACAGGAAACTGTGAAAGATGTTACTGCAGGAAACTGCAATATGTCACTACTAAAGTAAACTGAAAGATGTTGCTACTACAGGAAACTGCGATATGTTACTACTACAGGAAACTGTACAAGATGTTACTACAACAGAAACCTTGAAAGAGGTTACAACAGGAAACTGTGAAAGATGTTACTACTACAGGAAACTGTGCTAGATGTTAGTACCACAGGAAACTGTGCAAGATGTTACTACAACAGGAAACTGTGAAAGATGTTACTGCAGGAAACTGCAAGATGTCACTACTAAAGGAAACTGAAAGATGTTGCTACTACAGGAAACTGCGATATGTTACTACTACAGGAAACTCCACAATATGTTACTACTACAGGAAACTCCACAATATGTTACTACTACAGGAAACTGTACAAGATGTTACTACTACAGGAAACTGTGCTAGATGTTGCTACTACAGGAAACTGTACACGATGTTACTACTACAGGAAACTGTACAATATGTTACTACTACAGGAAACTGTACACTATGTTACTACTATAGGAAACTGTGAAAGATGTTACTACTACAAGAAACTGTAAAAGATGTTACTACTACAGGAAACTGTGCTAGATGTTGCTACTACAGGAAACTGTACACGATGTTACTACTACAGGAAACTGTACAAGATGTTACTACTACAGGAAACTGTGAAAGATGTTACTACTACAGGAAACTCCACAATATGTTACTACTACAGGAAACTCCACAATATGTTACTTTTACAGGAAACTGCGCAAGATGTTGCTACTACAGGAAACTGCGCAATATGTTGCTACAGGAAACTGCACAGTATGTTACTACTACAGGAACCTGTGATAGATGTTACTACTACAGGAAACTGTGCTAGATGTTACTACTACAGGAAACTGTACAAGATGTTACTACAACAGAAACCTTGAAAGATGTTACAACAGGAAACTGCAAGATGTCACTACTACAGGAAACTGAAAGATGTTGCTACTACAGGAAACTGCGATATGTTACTACTACAGGAAACTCCACAATATGTTACTACTACAGGAAACTGTACAATATGCTACTACTACAGGATATGCGATATGTTACTACTACAGGAAACTCCACAATATGTTACTACTACAGGAAACTGTACAATATGCTACTACTACAGTAGTCACTACTACAGGAAACTGAAAGATGTTGCTACTACAGGAAACTGCGATATGTTACTACTACAGGAAACTCCACAATATGTTACTACTACAGGAAACTGTACAATATGCTACTACTACAGGAAACTACAGGAAACTCCACAATATGTTACTACTACAGGAAACTGTACACTATGTTACTACTACAGGAAACTGTGAAAGATGTTACTACTACAGGAAACTCCACAATATGTTACTACTACAGGAAACTCCACAATATGTTACTATTACAGTAAACTGTACAATATGTTACTATTACAGGAAACTGTGAAAGATGTTACTACTACAGGAAACTGCAAGATTTTACTACTACAGAAAACTGTGAAAGATGTTACTACTACAGAAAACAGTGCAAGATGTTACTACTACAGGAAACTGCAAGATGTTACTACTACAGGAAATTGTGCAAGATGTTATTACTACAGGAAACTGTGCAAGATGTTACTACTATTACCATCTCATGACGTCACTTTAACAGTGTGACAGCTCCACGTACATGTTTAATAGAAGACTCTCCAGTCCTCCGACAGAGAACAAAGACTAGCCAGAAACATTAGGCTACAGCCAAGCTAGGATGCCTGGTTAAAAAGGGATAGAGGAGGAATGAGGCTTTGGATTCAATCAGGAAAAGCCCATTGAGACCCAGAGTCTCTTTGTCAAGGGAGACCTGGCCAAGAAGGCAGCAACAATCAATACATTACAGAATTAAAACAAACAACAACAAAAGGTGATCCAGCCTAAAAAAAGCATTAACACTCCTCTGTAACAGAGTCTCCCATCAATATTTTCAATTCATTCAGTGGCACTAACATGTCTAGATGAAGCATGGATTATAGATTATTCCATGCCTCTGGTGCACTAGAAGAGAAGGTAGTCTTGCCTAATACCTTGAATGTCCTGGGGACTTTAAGTAGCAACCACCTAGCAGACCAGGTATGGTAACTGCTGGTGGTGAAGGAGACCAGACTACACAGGTAAAGAGGGAGTTTACCCAAAAGGTCTCTGTAGATGAACATATACAAATGTAGCTTTCTGCGCATATAAAGTGAGGTCCAACCCACCATTTGGTACAAGGTGCAATGGTGGATGAGTGACTTGGCATTTGTAATAATGCGCAAGGATGCATGATAAACAGAATCGAACAAGTCAACATAATCAATTACAGAGAGAAAAATCGCCTGAACAAGCTTCTTTCTAGCCGTAAGCGGGAAGGAAGCAAGCATTATTACGAAAATAAAAACCCAATTTCAGTTTATGCTTCCTCAAGATTATCCATATGAACTTTAAAGGACAACTTCTCATCCAACCATATACCTACAGTGAGGGAAAAAAGTATTTGATCCCCTGCTGATTTTGTACGTTTGCCCACTGACAAAGAAATGATCAGTCTATAATTTTAATGGTAGGTTTATTTGAACAGCGAGAGACAGAATAACAACAAAACAACAGTTGGTGCGATTATTCGCAAATGGAAGAAACACAAAAGAACTGTCAATCTCCCTCGGCCTGGGGCTCCATGCAAGATCTCACCTTGTGGAGTTGCAATGATTATGAGAACGGTGAGGAATCAGCCCAGAACTACACGGGAGGATCTTGTCAATGATCAAGGCAGCTAGGACCATAGTCAACAAGAAAACAATTGGTAACACACTATGCCGTGAAGGACTGAAATCCTGCAGCGCCCGCAAGGTCCCCCGCTCAAGAAAGCACATATACATGCCCGTCTGAAGTTTGCCAATGAACATCTTCAGAGGACAACTGGGTGAAAGTGTTGTGGTCAGATGAGACCAAAATGGAGCTCTTTGGCATCAACTCAACTCGCCGTGTTTGGAAGAGGAGGAATGCTGCCTATGACCCCAAGAACACCATCCCCACCGTCAAACATGGAGGTGGAAACATTATGCTTTGGGGGTGTTTTTCTGCTAAGGGGACAGGACAACTTCACCGCATCAAAGGGATGATGGACGGGGTCATGTACCGTCAAATCTTGGGTGAGAACCTCCTTCCCTCAGCCAGGGCATTGAAAATGGGTCATGGATGGGTATTCCAGCATGACAATGACCCAAAACACATGGCAAAGCCAACAAAGGAGTGACTCAAGAAGAAGCACATTAAGGTCCTGGAGTGGCCTAGCCAGTCTCCAGACCTTAATCCCATAGAAAATCTGTGGAGGGAGCTGAAGGTTCGAGTTGCCAAACGTCAGCCTCGAAACCTTAATGACTTGGAGAAGATCTGCAAAGAGGAGTGGGACAAAATCCCTCCTGAGATGTGTGCAAACCTGGTGGCCAACTACAAGAAACGTCTGACCTCTGTGATTGCCAACAAGGATTTTGCCACCAAGTGCTAAGTCATGTTTTGCAGAGGGGGTCAAATACTTATTTCCCTCATTATAATGCAAATCAATTTCTAACATTTTTCACATGCGTTTTTCTGGATTTTTTTGTTGTTATTCTGTCTCTCACTGTTCAAATAAACCTACCATTAAAATTATAGACTGATAATTTCTTTGTCAGTGGGCAAACGTACAAAATCAGCAGGGGATCAAATACTTTTTCCCCTCACTGTATGTATTTGTAGGATGACACTTTTTCAATGGATAAGCCACCAGATGTGACAATGCAGTTATTTATGATATTAATTAATAAGCAATGTGTGTTATTGACTAATTTGACATATGGTAAAGCCATTCTGAATATCTGCTAATTTTACAAACACAGTTGAAGTCGGAAGTTTAAATACACCTTAGCCAAATACATTTAAACTCAGTTTTTCACAATTCCTGACATTTAATCCTAGTGAAAATTCCCCTGTCTTAGGTCAGTTAGGATCACCACTTTATTTAAAGAATGTGAAATGTCAGCATAATAGTAGAGAGAATTATTTATTTCAGCTTTTATTTCTTTCATCACATTCCCAGTGGGACAGAAGTTTACATACACTCAATTAGTATTTGGTACCATTGCGTTAAAATTGTTTAACTTGTGTCAAACATTTTGGTCTTCCATAAGCTTCCCACAATAAGTTGGGTGAATTTTGGCCCATTCCTCCTGACAGAGCTGGTGTAACTGAGTCAGGTTTGTAGGCTTCCTTGCTCGCACACGCTTTTTCAGTTCTGCCCACAAATTTTCTATGGGATTGAGGTCAGGGCTTTGTGATGGCCACTCCAATACCTCGACGTTGTTGTCCTTAAGCCATTTTGCCACAACTTTGGAAGTATGCTTGGGGTCACTGTCCATTTGGAAGACCCATTTGCGACCAAGCTTTAACTTCCTGGCTGATGTCTTGAGATGTTGCTTAAATATATCCACATAACTTTCCCTTCCTCATGATGCCATCTATTTTGTGAAGTGCACCAATCGCTCCTGCAGCAAAGCACCCCCACAACATGATGCTGCCACCCCCGTGCTTCACGGTTGGAATGGTGTTCCTTGGCTTGCAAGCCTCCCCCTTTTTCCTCCAAACATAACGATGGTCAGTATGGCCAAACAGTTCTATTTTTGTTTCATCAGACCAGAGGACATTTCTCCAAAAAGTACAATCTTTGTGCAGATGCAGTTGCAAACCGTAGTCTGACTTTTCTATGGCGGTTTTGGAGCAGCGGCTTTTTCCTTGCTGAGCGGCCTTTCAGGTTATGTCGATATAGGACTCGTTTTACTGTGGAAATATATACTTTTGTACCTGTTTCCTCTTCCTCTTTCCTCTTCTTCACACGTTCCTTTGCTGTGGTTCTGGGATTGATTTGCACTTTTCGCACCAAAGTACCTTCATCTCTAGGAGACAGAACGCGTCTCCTACCTGAATGGTATGAGGGCTACGTGGTCCCAATTGTGTTTATACTTGCGTACTAATGTTTGTACAGACGAACGTGGTACTTCAGGTGTTTGGAAATTGCTCCCAAGGATGACCCAGACTTGTGGAGGTCTACAATATTTTTTCAGGGGTCTCTGCTGATTTCTTTTGCTTTTCCCATGATGTCAAGCAAAGAGGCAGTGAGTTTGAAGGTAGGCCTGGTACACCTCCAATTGACTCAAATGATGTCAAATAGCAGAAGCTTCTAAAGCCATGACATAATTTTCTGGAATTTTCAAAGCCGTTTAAAGGCACAGTCAATATAGTGTATGTAAACTTCTGACCCACTGGAATTGTGATACAGTTATAAGTAATTATAAGTAAAATAATCTGTCTGTAAGCAAATAGTTTGAAAAATTACTTGTGTCATGCACAAAGTAGAAGTCCTAACCGACTTGCCAAAACTATAGTTTGTTAACAAGAAATTTGTGGAGTGGTTGAAAAACGAGTTTTAGTTATTCCAACCTAAGTGTATGTAAACTTCAGACTTCAACTGTAAGTGTTAATGGTCTTCCTGGCTTCATTGAGCTGACACCTGTCTGGTGAATTATTTTAGCAGGAAACCAGATTACATCAAAGACTGAATCTCAGGATTGTGGTCATCAGAATGGAACTCAACAGACTATGTTTCCTCCGATCTTAAAACTTTTGCACATAGAAATATCTGGTACCTAGGAACGGCAGCAAAACAGATATTACTAAGGTCCCCAACACTAAAGACTGTTATTCAGAAGAGACATGTTCTGTGTTGTCCTCCATTGTGGCTGCATTTACTGTGGATATGTAGAGAGGGGAAATAGAGATTGTGCGTATTTGCTATAATGGCGCATCTCAATTTTTTAAATAGGATTTAAAAGGCTTTGACTGACCTTTGGAATTCTGCAATACAAGTAAATAAAGCACTGAACACTAGAACCGCCTAGCCTTCAGCCTATAAGTACCCACTGGAGAACGTTGAGAACGTTGCCAGGCATCCCTTATAGCATACACATCAGATGCATATCGATCCGCAAGGTGTGCAAACATAAGCACCAAGGCTTGATAAATAGTGCATAAACAACTGTAAATAATTAATTGTATTAAGAAATGTTCCCTGAAATATATCCATCAAAAAATATAACAATAGGTGTTTGTTTAGATAGAACCAAGGATATGTTTTGTATAATTCTACATATTCCTAGTAAAAAATGACATTTCCGGCCAATGAAGCATCAACATTCTAACAGTAATAAATGCATTTCATATATGCTATGGGAGGAATAATAATTGTTTATAAAGGTCTTATGAATTCTGAGAGTTATTTGATGAAGGTAATTGTCATATTCTCTTTCTGATACTATATAGAAATTACAATGTTTTACCTGCATGAGACTAAAGGAGGATTTGATAAAGTGATGCTCCTTTTCCTGAATCTGTCAAGTACAAGATGCGCCCATCTCTTCGTGTACAATTTGACAACTGATAATACTGCCACTCATCAGACTATGGTCAATTCAATCTTGTCTATAAGATAATTCTTACTATGTGTGAAATTTATTTTGGTATGGTTTAGGTGTAGTTTCGATGGGCCTGCTTTGCAGGCTGACTGGCATCGTTTGTTTCCCCTTGCTAATCAACTTGGATAGAGTATATGCATTATTCTAAAGGCCGATTGCAACACAAAGCATGTTCTCTTTTCCATTACAGTAAATTTCATTAGTAATAGAGTTATAGTAAATAAAGCAGTCCCGTAACAGCTTATTTTTACAAAGAAGCTTGTAAAAGAGAAGGGTATCAACCCGCAAGGCACGCGGTCAAATTATTAACATGAGCGCAAACAATGATACATAGGCATAACAAACTTATTATTACACTATTGTCTTTATAAAGAGGGGGCACACACTTAATGTTTTGTGAAAAGTGTTATGAAATGTAATTCCTTGTAATATTTTGTATTGTATATAATTGCCTTAAATGTTGCTGGACCCCAGGAACACAAGCGTCTGCCTTGGCAGAAGTTAATGAGGATCCTTTATAAATACAAATACATATAAATTAAATCAACCTCTTCACCTTCCTTATCATTCAGTTAGGCCTAATTTAAATTCAATTGTGAAGTAACATGCACAATTATCACCCTTTCATCCATTTGTCATTCAGTGAGGAGAGAGAGATGCATTAGCGCCTGGCTGGGTACCAAGGTCCTGCAGCACATTGTCGTGGCGGATTAAGTTGGGAATAGGTGTGAAAAATAATTTTCTTTGTGATGAAAAAAATGGACAAATTAGCGATATAAAATACAAACATTTAGGAAAAGTCAGGGAAGGAGCAGGACATAGCTTTTTGGGGGGTTGAATCATTGTTTAAAATGCTATTTTAAATTAAACGCAAGTGGTCGTTGGCCTATGACCGTTCTAGTGTTAACATGCAGTATATTGTTGCAGCATTACTCTCTCTGTTCTTCCCTTGCGCTCTCTATCTCACACACACACACACACCTCTCTCCCTCCCTCCCTCCCTCCCTCCCTCCCTCCCTCCTCCCTCCCTCCCTCCCTCCCTCCCTCCCTCCCTCCCTCCCTCTCTCTCTCCGAGCAGGGCTCCAGTCAACAGTCGCTTGTCTCAAAACGTTTCTTAAAACCTGCTCTGGTCTATCTTTAGCACCAACCAAGTCTATTTATATCCTCACGTTCCAGACAGGCACTTGTTCCCTCTCCCCCTCCCTCCTTCACACTCTCTTATGAAGAAGGGAGGAAGAGAGAAGTACAGAGAGAGGTACAGACATGATGGGAATGCAAACCAGACGAAGTGATTGAAGCAGATCCCAACAGAACCCAAATATAATACAACATTGAGAATTATCAGCATTTGATGCTGGTGCTTGAAGTGTCTTTGGCTGTTTACTTAGACATGTTTTAACAACTGGTGCCTCTTTGGACACCTCACAACCTGAGACTCACACTGCTTATTTTACATACAAATTCAAACACACAGTTCAAGTGAATATAATAGGATTACTGTATACAGTACTTCCTGTGCAAAGTGGTACTACAGGAAACTGTGAAAGATGTTACTACTACAGGGGTTATGAATTTATGAGCAATATGGTTCTTGATGAGTTC
Source organism: Brachymystax lenok tsinlingensis (assembly GCA_030435695.1). Taxonomy (NCBI): domain Eukaryota; kingdom Metazoa; phylum Chordata; class Actinopteri; order Salmoniformes; family Salmonidae; genus Brachymystax; species Brachymystax lenok. The sequence goes on from CM059816.1 coordinate 30,496,403, forward strand.
AACATATGGTATAACCATTCTGAAAGTCTGCTCATTAAAAAAAATATGAAGTGTTCCTGGCTGCAATGAGCTGACACCTGTCTGGTGAATTATTTGAGCAGGTGACCAGATCACATCAAAGACTGAATCTCAGGATTGTGGTCATTAGACTGGAACTGGTACATGTACACCAGTTTGGTTTTGGCACTTTAAAGGGGGAGGATGGGGTCATAGTAATGGCTGGAATGGAATTAATTGAATGGTCTCAAACACCTGCTTTCCATGTGTTTGATACCATTCAATTCACCCCATTCCATTCATTATTAGGAGCTGTCCTCCCCTCACCAGCCTCCTCTGATGTACACACACACACACAGACACTCACACAAAACACAATTTAAACGACCCCACACATGAACCTTCACAGTAAACACAGCTCTTTTATAGCAGACCGTATAATGAAGTTTAAACGTTTGTACATCAAAAAAGTGCTTGTATCTAACAAGATTACTTGTTAGATACAACTGCATGGTCGGAACTAGAAGCACAAGCATTTCGCTACACTTGCATTAACATCTGCTAACCATGTGTATGTGACAAATAAAATTTGATTTGATTTGATTTGGTTAATGCTGTGTAAACTCCCTAAGGGAGTTAACATAACTGCAGTAAAACTGTAGTGTACTTACGTGCTGAATGGATAAAAGTAGTGGAGAACCTCTCTCTCTCTCTCTATATTGACTTAACAGACATTGTACATTAACTTGCCACTATTTGACAGTCTCTTTCTGTTCTCAACTTGGGTTTCCTCTAAATTGATGTTTTATAAACCCCCTGTGTTATTGTTATCATTATATAAACTTTTTTTGTAGGGGTAGATCAGCTTTAATATTGCAGATAGATAGATTGTGGCTTCCATCAATGTAACTGCCTGCATCATTTCCAATCCCGCATATATATTTTTTGTAAATATTACACTACCGTTCAAAAGTTTGGGGTCACTTAGAAATGTCCTTGTTTTTGAAAGAAAAGCAAATGCCCATTCAATTACAGCAAATTGATCAGAAATACATTGTAGACATTATTAATGTTGTAAATGACTATTGTAGCTGGAAATGGCAGATATATTATGGAATATCTACATAGGCAGTCAGAGGTCTACTTTCAGCAACCATCACTCCTCTGTTCTAATGGCACGTTGTGTTAGCTAATCCAAGTTTATCATTTTAAAAGGCTAATTGATCATTAGAAAACCCTTTTGCAAATTTGTTAGCACAGCTGAAAACTGTTGTTCTGATTAAAGAAGCAATAAAACTGGCCTTCTTTAGACTAGTTGAGTATCTGGTGCATCAGCATTTGTGGGTTCAAATACACGCTCAAAAGGGCCAGAAACAAAGACCTTTCTTCTGAAACTCGTCAGTCTATTCTTGTTCTGAGAACTGAAGGCTATTCCATGAGAGAAATTACCAAGAAACTGAAGGTCTCGTACAATGCTGTGTACTACTCCCTTCACAGAACAGTGCAAACTGGCTCTAACCAGAATAGAAAGAGGAGTGGGACTGAGTGCACAACTGAGCAAGAGGACAAGTACATTAGAGTGTTTAGTTTGAGAAACAGACACGTCATAAGTCCTCAACTGGCAGACAAATCTAAGTTTGAGGTGTTCGGATCACAAAGAAGAACATTTGTAAGACGAAGAAAACATTTTAAGATGCTGGAGGAGTGCTTGACGCCATCTGTAAAACATGGTGGAGGCTATGTGATTTCTGGGGGTGCTTTGGTGGTGGTAAAGTGGGAGATTTGACTAGGGTAAAAGGGATCTTGAAGTAGGAAAGCTATCACTCCATTTTGCAAAGCCATGCCATACCCTGTGGACAGAGCTTAATTGGAGCCAATTTCCTCCTATAACAGGACAATGACCCAAAGCACAGCTCCAAGCTATGCAATAACTATTTATGGAAGAAGCAGTCAGCTGGTATTCAATCTATAATGGAGTGGTCAGCACGGTCACCGGATCTCAACCCAGTTGAGCTGTTGTGGGAGCAGCTTGACCGTATGGTACGTAAAAAGTGCCCATCAAGCCAATCCAACTTGTGAGAGGTGCTTCTGGAAACATGGGGTGAAATCTCTTCAGATTACCTCAACAAATTGACAACTAGAATGCCAAAGGCTGTAATTGGTGCAAATGGAGGATTCTTTGACGAAAGCAAAGTTTGAAGGACACAATTATTATTTCAATTAAAAACCATTATTTATAACCTTGTCAACGTCTTGACTATTTTTCCTATTCATTTCACAAATTTTCATGGAAAACAAACTATAATACAAACTTTTGAACGATAGTGTATATATATTTTGTTATATACAGTACTGCTCAGAAGTTTGGACCCACCTACTCATTCAAGGGTTTTTCTTTATTTTTACAATTTTCTACATTGTAGAATAATAGTGAAGACATCCAAACTATGAAACAATACATATGGAATAATGGAGTAACCAAAAAAAGTGTTAAAGAAATCAAACTATATTTCATATTTGAGTCTTCAAAGTAGCCACACTTTGCCTTGATGACAACTTTGCACACTCTTGGCATTCTCTCAACCAGCTTCATGAGGAATGCTTTTCCAACAGTCTTGAACGAGTTCCCAGGAGCACTTGTTGGCTGCTTTTCCTTCACTCTGCGGTCCAACTTATCCCAAACCAGGTTGGGTGATTGTGGAGGCCAGGTCATCTGATGCAGCACTCCATCACTCTCCTTGGTCAAATAGCTCTTACACAGCCTGGAGGTGTGTTTTGGGTCATTGTCCTGTTGAAAAACAAATTATAGTCCCACTAAGAGCAAACCAGATGGGATGGAGTATCGCTGCAGAATGCTGGATAAGTGTGCCTTGAATTCTAAATAAATAACCGACAGTGTCACCAGCAAAGCATTCCCACACCATCACCCCTCCTCCTCCTCCATGCTTCACAGTGGGAACAACACGTCTCACTTTGACACGGCAGTTGGAACCAAAAATCGTACATTTGGACTCATACCAAAGGACAGATTTCCACCGGTATAATGTCCATTGCTCGTGTTTCTTGGCCCAAGCAAGACTCTCCTTCTTATTGGGGTCCTTTAGTAGTGGTTTCTTTGCAGCAATTTGACCATGAAGGCTTGAATCATGCAGTCTCCTCTGAACAGTTGATGTTGAGATGTGTCTGTTACTTGAACTCCGTGAAGCATTTATTCGGGCTGCAATCTGAGATGCAGTTATCTCTATTGAGCTTATCCTCTGCAGCAGAGGTGACTCGGGGGCTTCCTTTCCTGTGGTGGTCCTCTGAGAGCCAGTTTCATCATAGCGCTTGATGGTCTTTGTGACTGCAAATGTTCCGTACTGACTGACATTCATGTCTTAAAGTAATGATGGACTATCATTTATCTTTGCTTTGAGCTATTCTTGCCTTAATATGGATTTGGTCTTTTACCAAATAGGGCTATATTCTGTATACCACCCCTACCTTGTCACAACATAACTGATTGGCTCAAAAGCAATAAGAAGGAAAGCAGTTCCACAAATTAACTTTTAACAAGGCACACCTGTTAATTGAAATGCATTCCAGGTGACTACCTCATGAAGCTGGTTGAGAGAATGCCAAGAGCGTTTAAAGCTGTCATCAAGGGTGGCTACTTTAAAGAATCTCAAAAATATTTTGATTTGTTTAACACTTTTTTTGGTTCCTACATGATTCCTTGTGTTATTTCATAGGTTTGATGTCTTCACCAATATTCAAAAATGTAGAAAATAGTACAAATAAAAAAAACGGATATATTTTCTTTAATTATTTTCCACTAACCTTACCACCCCTCCCCTGACAGACAACAACACTTATGCTTTTACTTCTAGCTTAAATACTGAAAAAATATATATAAATGCAACATTCAACAATTTCAAAGATTTTACTGAGTTACAGCTCATTTAAGGAAATAAGTCAAGTTAAATAAATTCATTAGGCCCTAGTCTATTGGTTTCACATGCCTGAGCAGGGGCACCAAGCCCACACACTGGGGATCCAGGCCCAGCCAATCAGATTGAGTTTTTCCCCACTAAATGGCATTACTACAGACAGAAATATCCCTCAGTTTCATCAGCTGTCCGGGTGGTTGGTCTCAGACGATCCCGCAGGCGAAGAAACCGGATGTGGAGGTCCAGGGTTACACGTGGTCTGCGGTTATGAGGCCGGTTGGACATACTAGGAAATTCTCTAAAACGATGTTGGAGGCGGCTTATAGTAGAGAAATTAACATACAATTATTTGACAACAGCTCTGGTGGACATTCCTGCAGTCAGCATGCCAATTGCACGCTCCCACGAAACATGATACATCTGTGCATTGTGCTGCGTGACAAAACTGCACAATTTAGAGTGGCCTTTTATTGTCCCCAGCACAAGGTGCACCTGTGTAATGATCATCATCAGCTTCTTGATATGCCACACCTGTCAGGTGGATGGATTATCGTGGCAAAGGAGAAATTCTCACTAACAGGGATGTAAACAAATTTGTGCACAAAAGTTGAGAGAAATAAACTTTTGGTGCGTATGGAAAATGTCTGGGATCTTTTATTTCAGCTCATGAAACATGGGACCAACACTTTACATGTTGTGTTCATATTTTTTTCAGTATATTTTACAATAGTTATCTTTTGTTTGTTTTTAGTCCCATCCTTCAGCTCCAATCAACCCCTCCCATCTATCTCTGAACACCATCCAGCTTTGATTTCTAATTGACATATATTTTTCAACTGTGCCGTGATGTTTCACAAAAGTTCTGAACCTTTCTATTCTCATAGATTCTACACATTATAAATGAAAGATAACATTTTTGCTAAGAGTATTACTATATTATTGATCGATTGTGTCGTGACTATTAATAATGTGATGACTGTTATTTATCGAATCAACTAGCCATGTTTAATTGTTACTCGATTAAATTAATCATGTAACAATTAACTCATTAGTAATTTGGGGCACCGTGGAAGAAGTTGTTTAACGAGTTACCATCTCCCGAATTAAACTCGAAGACATTTAATTATATATAGATAACAGTCACGTATTAATCATTACCTCATCAGTCTCTTTCTGAACGTCGTAGACCTCTTGAATCCGCAAGAACCCTAACCTTATTGGTGAATCAACAATACACACATTGGCTTAATTATTTATTTACTAACTAACTAAATAATAACACAGAATACATACACACACATGGTTTAGATTATTGATTAGAAACATAATACAATGAAACAGTTCCCTAGTGGACTAACAACAGCATGACTGCTTGGTTATAAAAACGGGAGGTGTCAGAAAGAGAGGGACCTTTTTTTGCACTGTTGGTTAGAGCCTGTAAGAGCCTGTAAGTAAGCATTTCACTGTAAGGTCTACACCTGTTGTATTCGGCGCATGTGACAAATAAACTTTGATTTGATTTGATAGGGAGAGACAGAGAGATTCAAACTATCGTTGTTACGTTTGGAAACTATGCTCAAGTAAATAAGAATACTTAGCACCAACACAATTGCTCATTTGGATAAGAAACGCAATGTATATATTTACACATAGCTGTCCTTGATCGTTGTCTCTCTGTTGAACCACTTTCACAAAAAGTGTTTGAGTGTCCTATTCCACTTCGGTGTGAGACTTGGCTGGTCTGGGAGTGTTCGTTAGATACTTCAGATGTACCAACGGTTGTCTGAGAGAGGAATCCTCTTCCCACCTCAGGTCTTTAGTCAAATGTTCTAGACCAGCTGCAGACTGATATGATAAGGTCTATTGAGTTCATCTTCTTGTGTAGAGGTTGAGAGCTTCAGAGTTTCTCACCATTTCAACGTGTGGACCAGGGTCTCATGTCTTTTGGTCTCAATGGTTAATTATTCAGGGTTCAGCTCCCGACCACTTTACACGCCAGTAGGAACCCAGCAATGTACTGGTCTCACCATTTTCAGCTGTGTAGCCACCGCTCCACGCTGTCTGGTCTAGTCTTTAACCATTCGTAACGTCCGGCTCACACTGTCAGTCTGCTGGTTTAATGTAAATTTAGTCACCAAGGCTTTTATCCTCAGGAAAAAAGGGTGAGTTCCATCATGCCGACACAATGTCTGTACTCACTTGGGCGTGGTTACTGACTGAGCAAAAGTTTATGTAAAACAATTATCTGATTAGAAGAATAAAATCACATTGCTATCTTCAAAAAATGTTTATCATACTTAATCATATATTTTATACCACATTTAGATGTAAACTTGATAAATAGAACATGTACACTTTCAGAGTTAGAGTTATTTCGTTATATACCATCTTTAATGACATCACAAAATAATAAACAATATGACATGATTATTCTTTAGATCCCCACTAACCATTCCAAACATTCAGATGTCAGGAATAATGTTCTCGTCACGCCTGCTCCCACTCTCCCTCTCTGGCGCTCGAGGGCGCCAGGTGACCTTGCATTATACACACCTGTCACCATCATTATCTGCATTAGCGCTCATTGGATTCACCTGGACTCCTTCAAGTTTTGATTACCTTCCCTATATATGTCTTCATCCCTGTGTCAGCATTATTGTTGTTTCCGTTTCTGTTCCCGTCCGTGGTTATTAAATGTTCACTCCCTGTACCTGCTTCTCGTCTCCAGAGTCGATCCTTACAGAATGCTGACACCACTATACAAATCATCTGGGAGGTTATTGTTTTGTTGGTGACGTCGGCCCCAGGTGCCGCCACCAATGTAACCAGGGTGCCTCAGCTGGCTCGCCGTGCTTCCATGCCTTAGTTGTCTCGAGAGGTTTCCTTGCCCTGGTTGGGTTGGCAGAATCCCATCCCACGTCATGCCTCAGCGGGATCGCTGGGCTCCCACGCCTCAGCGGGATCGCCGGGCTTCTACGCCCCCAGTCGGCTTGTCCAGCACCCATGCCTCGGCCGGCCCGTCAGGCTTGCCCCGGTGGGATGCGGGTGGAGCCCCTGGAGGGGGTGGTACTGTAACGCCTGCTCACGCTCTCCCTCTCTCCCTCTCTCGAGGGCACCAGGCACACCTGTCACCATCATTACGCGCATCAGCGCTCATTGGCAGGGACAGACTGGGAATAAAAAATGGCCCTGGACTTCTTCAAATCCCGATTGTTTTAACCTAGTCTACTGTTCTGCCAGACTCATGAGCTCACTCTGTAAACTGGCCACCATTGCTCTGCTTTCTAACTTGATCAAACATTTGCTTAGTTCTTGAACGGCTGTCTGTGGAAGGCCACTGGCACTGGATGTTAGCTGACTATAGTTTTTAGGGTCCAGAAGAGCCATGTCGGCATACAAAGTGCCATTACTCAGAAATTGCAGATGGATGCCATCTATAACTACATCCAGAATTTGATTATGGACACCAATCCTGTATGCACTCTCTGCCCCAGGAAATGTCTCACATTGTGCCATCTCTCCAGGCATGGTTTTCTTCTTTCGAGACCTTTTCGTTAACAGATTGGTCTCTAACTCCAGCTCTGTTTCCTCATCTCATTCCTGCAACTTCCTGTTGGCCCACTGAACAAATGTGTCTGCAGCTGCCTTGACTTTTTCAAAATATCTTGCCATTCCTTTCAGCTTCTCCTCAGTAGACACAACAATACGACACACAGACAGAATGTCCATTCCACTTGTTTGAAGATATTTTGAGACTGGTGAGGTGACCTGAAATATTCTGAGGAATATCTGAGCTGTAAGTATTGTTTCATACTTCAGCAACCCCTCAATGTATCCTTGTGCCTTGACCTGTGCAGTAATGTTGATGTTTTTCTGATCTTGTATGGTTGAAAGAGTGGGAAGGACATCAACATACAGACCCTCATCTGGATTTCCAAAAGCTCTAAAGACCTTCTTTAAACTTAAGGATCATTGGGGCGCTAGCGCCCAATTCCCGACACTACCCGGAGAAATGTAAGGCTCCAAATTCTAAATCCAAAAGTTGAATTATAAAACATTCATCAATATACAAGTGTTGCATACTCTACAAAAGCTTAGACTCTTGGCAATATCACAGCGTTGTCAGATTTCAAAAAGGCTTTACGGCGAAAGCACAACATTTGATTGCAAGCAAGACAATCCATGTTTCTTTTGTTAGAAAAATTCATTGTTTATATCCATAAATCTCCATTTGGTTGGCGCGTTATGTTCCGAAAATTCACAGTTTACTCGCCCATTGAACAGTGAAGAGAAAGCGTTCAAATTATACCTATCAACTTTGCCCAAACATATCAAACATAATTTATAATGTATCCTTAGGTATACTTTTATGTATATTAACAATTATATTTCACACGGATAGTATCCTAAACGATAGAAAAGGAAAATACTGAGGAGCGCGCTCACGGTCTCGCGCACAAAAAACTCAAGTTACTTCCTCACTCCTCTTACAAATTCTTCTTCTGTTCGGTTGTCTTCCATGATAAACGCATGAAACCATGTCTAAAGACTTTTGACATATAGTGGAAGCCATAGGTACTGAAATCTGGGTCCTATTTTACTGAGAATCCCCTAGGAAGCCATTGAAAGTGAGGGCATGTCACACAAAAAAAAATCATAGTGTTTCCTATCCAATAGTACTAATTATGTGCATATCCTAGTTTCTGGGCCTGAGTGGCAGGCATTTTACTTTGGGCATGCCAGACTCTCCAAACGTCCGAATACTGCCCCGGTGCCTGTAGAGGTTAAGGCACTGTCTTTAGTCCACCAGCGTGTCTCTTCAATTGGAGCAAGACGTCTGTGTCTTGGGTCCTTGCTCTCCTTCTCCCAAATGTTCATCCTCTGGTAGGATTCACGGAAGAACACAGCTATGTTGTTAATGAGAGAAAAAAGTGACCCACTTGCCAAGACACTCTCTGTTGTGTCTGCCAAAACAAGGTTCAAAATGTGTGCATAGCACCACACATGCACTTGATTGGTGGACTTCCCTCAGTACCTGGACAAAGTATTGTCCAGTGGATGCCTCACATTTCACCACAGCCACAAACATCTCATGGATGACGTTCGTCACATATCTGACTATGACAGAGCATTGATCTTGTGTTGTAATGTCCTGCGTAGTGTCAATCTGAAAAAGCTATGGTGGCCTGCATTGTGTGTTGGATGGTAGTAATGACATTATCAATGATAGTCTTCAATAATAGAGTGATTAGAGAGCCTCTGCCCCCTCGACCCAGACTCTATGCAGGCAGTGAGATGTTCTTTCATACACAGTTCGTACTTTCCCAGCAGAATGATCATCTCTAAAAGGTTGCCATGGTCAATGCTGCTGTCATCTAGCGTATAAGCTGCTTCAGACTGCATGCCTCTGTAGCTCAGACCCCTCTTGCCTATGACTTTAACAACATCTATAATGCGTTCTAGCACTTGCCTTCCTCTGCACACTTGCTCTCTATGAGCAGACCTCTGACTGCCGATGAACAGGCTCTCAATGTTACCTTTGGAGGACCTTAGAAAGTAGGCCTCAGCATAACCTCCATGGATAACGCTCTTCTCAGGCTCTTCCACTCTCTGATGGATATGCTTCCAATCTGCCATTACGTTCATGAAAATGCTGTTCTCTGTGGGCTTTGCAAATGCCATCCAAATGAAGCAGAATAAAGCATGGTTCTCTTCACTGTATGACAGCCACTTCCTGTTGATCCCATTTTTACAAAAGAAAACCTTCTGCACCACAGACTTTTCACACTTTTGTTGGGGGCGGAAACTAAAAAACATATCTAGGTCCCCTGACTTCAGCCTCTTAAAATAATCACAAATTGGGGTGGCAGTGGCATCCTGGCTCTGGCTCAATCTACATCTGTCCACTGCAGATGCACTATCCTCAACCTGGATGAATAATTAGTATAAATTAATATATTAGTATAATATTATTACGTTAAATAAAAAGTATAATGTTAATATAATAGTATAATGTTAGTTTAATATTAATATATTAATTATATAATGTTAGTATATTCATATAATGTCATATAATAGTATACTATATACCACTAGTATAATATTAATTCCAATTGGACAATACAGCAGTTTAAGAAATACACAACCAACATTTATACATTTGTAGGCTTTGTTCCGTCATTAAATCCTTGTGCAAGAAAAATGGTCTATATTGGTGGTTAGTCTCTAATTTGTTAATGCTAAGTACTAACTTGTCAATAATCAGAACCATTCATGCATAACATTGAGTTCAACATTTCTAAAGTTTGCTGTAGCACGTCAACCTTTTTTTTATGTCCTGCCCCATCCAGGCTGTAATTGGTCGGTTCACGAAAAGTGACATTGACGAGTGCTTGTTTAAAACAAGGCACCTGATATAGCTAAATAGCCAGCTAGCCAAACCCAAACATTGCTTATCTTATCCCTATTGTATTTTGTCTTACCGCTTCAGTTGCAAAACCTTTAACAGAATAACTGGTATCGCTGGGCTCAATGGGATGCTCTCTCTGCTCCATTTCCTCTGATTCATCCCCATGTCAGCATTATTGTCATTTCCGTTTACCCTGTCCAGGTGCTGTCCGTATTCTGTTCCTGACCGTGGTTATTAAATGTTCACTCCCTGCACCTGCTTCTCGTCTCCAGTGTCAATCCTTACAGTTATAATGTTTCACTTTTTTTAGAAAAAGGATTTGGCGGCAAGTGTCTCTCTCTACACATAGCACATTCCTTTCCCAATACTAGAAGGCAAGAAAGAGTATTTTACTGCATACAATATATGACCGGCTGTTAAGTCATAAAACCGGCCCAACTCCCCCCTCTCCTCTCCTGTGGGTCTGGCTATCTGTCAGCCATTTGCCAAGCTGACCTGGCACCTTTGATGCTCACCAAGGATCCCCACTTTTTAAATCACCCAGCAGTGCAAGTGTTAACTCCAGGTAAATGTTGCAATTCTTTAGCCATTCCTGAACCTGCGACCAAAAACTAGCTACCTATGGACAGTACCTAAACAAATTATCTAACGATTCTGTCTCTCTGCAGAGCTGGGATGGTTGTATCCCCCATATATAAATTCAGCAAAAAAAATAAACTCCCCTTTTCAGGACCCTGTCTTTCAAAGATAACTCGTAAAAATCCAAATAACTTCACAGATATTTCTGTTTCCCATGCTTGTTCAATGAACCATAAACAATTAATGAACATGCACCTGTCAAACGGTCGTTAAGACACTAACAGCTTACAGACGGTAGGCAATTAAGTTCACAGTTATGAAAACTTAGGACACTAAAGAGGCCTTTCCACTGACACCAAAAGAAAGATGCCCAAGGTCCCTGTTCATCTGCGTGAACGTGCCTTAGGCATGCTGCAAGGAGGCATGAGGACTGCAGATGTGGCCAGGGCAATGAATTGCAATGTCCGTACTGTGAGACGCCTAAGACAGCGCTACAGGGAGACAGGACGGACAGCTGATTGTCCTCGCAGTGGCAGACCACGTGTAACAACACCTGCACAGGATCGGTACATCCAAACATCACACCGGCAGGACAGGTACAGGATGGCAACAACAACTGCCCGAGTTACATCAGGAACGCACAATCCTTCCATCAGTGCTCAGACTGTCCACAATAGGCTGAGAAAGGCTGGACTGAGGGCTTGTAGGCCTGTTGTAAGGCATGTCCTCAACAGACATCAAATGGAACAACGTCGCCTATGGTCGCTGGACCAGGGGTTATGGTCGATTTCACGTTTATCATTGAAGGAATGAGCGTTACACCGAGGCCTGTACTCTGGAGCGGGATTGATTTGGAGGTGGAGGGTCCGTCATAGATTGGGGCAGTGTGTCAAAGCATCATCGGACTGAGCTTGTTGTTATTGCAGGCAAAGCTGTGTGTTACAGGGAAGACATCCTCCTCCCTCATGTGGTACCCTTCCTGCATGCTCATCCTGACATGACCCTCCAGCATGACAATGTCACCAGCCATACTGCTCATTCTGTGCGTGATTTCCTACAAGACAGGAACGTCAGTGTTCTGCCATGGCCAGCGAAGAGCCCGGATCTCAATCCCATTGAGCACGTCTGGGACCTGTTGGAGGGTGAGGGCTTGGGCCACTCCCCCCAGAAATGTCTGGGAACTTGCAAGTGCCTTGGTGGAAGAGTGGGGTAACATCTCACAGCAAGAACTGGCAAATCTGGTGCAGGAGGAGGAGATGCACTGCAGTACTTAATGCAGCTGGTGGCCACATCAGATACTGACTGTTACTGTTGACCCCCCTTTGTTCAGGGACACATTATTCCATTTCTGTTAGTCACATGTCTGTGGAACTTGTTCAGTTTATGTCTCAGTTGTTGAATCTTATGTTCATACAAATATTTACACATGTTAAGTTTGCTGAAAATAAAGACAGTTGACAGTGAGAGGATGTTTCTTTATATATATATATATATATATATATATATATATATATATATATATATATATATATATATATATATATATATATATAACGTTCTATTGGTTGCAAGAATGTTGTATAATCATTTAAATTGAAAAACTGTACGTTTTGAATCCAGTGTCGTTTTGTGTATCAGTTCATAAACCATGTGCCGTGAAATGGTTACATTGAAAATCTCTTCCCAACTATTTTGCAAAGTATATGGCACAGCTGTCTATTTTTTGGTTCTTAAATGAAACTGGTATACTTTTTATTTATCACAATTTTCTTTAGCCAATTTTGGTCTTTAATGCAGGGCCAACTTCCTTACTTTCTCCCCTTTCCACTTGCCTTTTGCATTTTTGAAGTATTTCTGCAATTAGTTGGTTGTAATTTTGAGTAGAGCAGACATTTTCATATATTTTGTTAGCTGCATGTGTGACATAGGACTGCTGGAGTTATTTATGATATATTTTACAAAGATCATACCTTTTTTTTTTTATATAGTTTTTGGGGGGGATTTTAACCATAATATTTGTTGCACTATTTGTTCTGTTTTTTTTTCTGGTGGATTAAACATAAATTGAAGGCAACTTTCTATGGCTTGTTTAAGATAGCAATATTTTTTAGATAATTTCATTTTCAAACAACCTAAAGTGAGAGGTTGTAATCCAAATTATGGGAAAAAGGCCATTCTTGAACATAGGGTGAGACATTCTTACTAATCTGCTAGAGAACCAGTTCAGATATAAGTATAACTTTTGTATGACTGAAGCCTTTAGTGAGAGGTCTAATGCTTTAATATTGAATTATTTCTGACCTCCAAAATCATATTAATTATAATTATATTAATATTATATTAATTTTCCTTTCCATGGTAGCAAGATCTTATCTATTTTTGCTAACTTTCTATTAAAATGTATTGTAGTGAGATTATTTATTTACTTTAGGATATGAATACCGAGTATGTCCACTTCAGACCATTTTATTGGTAAACTACACGGTAATGAAAAAGTTGTGATATACGTAATATAGTACATTTATCATAATTTGGTTGTAATCCAGAGAGGTTACAAAAAAGTAAAGAAAACATGAATCCTCAGCATTCAATGAGACCCTTGATTTTAAGCCCTGGATTTCTAGGCCCTTGATATTATTGTTGGATCTGATTTTAATTGCTAACAAATAAAATGTACTATTTTACACCTAGGGTTACTATACATAATTTTAACCCATTGAATAAGAGATTCTCCAAAATTGAAATATTCCAGGTATTTATATATCAATTCCAGTCATAATTTATCAAAAACCTTTTCAAAGTCAGCTATGAATACCAGGCCTGGGTCCCCAGACTTTTCATAGTGTTCTTTTGTTTCCATTACTTGTCTTACTATCTCCAATGTATCGTCCATGTAAGAAACCTGTCTGATTAGGCTGAATAATATCCAACAATACCATTTTAATTCTATGCATTATGCATTTTCCTAGAATTCTTGCATCACAACTAGGGATGCACGATATATCGGTGAACATATCGGAATCAGCTGATATTATCTAAAAATGCCAACATCGGTATTGTCCCGATGTCTAGTTTAACCCCGATGTGCAAAACCAATGTCAAAGCTGACGTGCATACCTATATAAACGTAGGTACATGACGTAATGACACCATGTAAAATTTTGCGCTTCACGTGGAACACAGCATTCCTAACCTAACCCACAATGTCTGCCTTGTGGATCGAGCAGTCAACAAGTTGAGCAGTCATTTGAAAGAGTAAGAAAATTTTAGTGAAACAACTCAAAGGCGAAATCCATAAACGCCAAGATAATGGAATTCATTGCCCTTGACAATCAACCGTTCTCTGTCGTGGGTGATGTTGGCTTTCGCTACTGGTCAAGCACTGGTACACACTGCCAAGTGCACTATTTTTCAGATGTTGCCCTACCGGAGTTACATAGTAATAGCGTCACTGCTATTAGCTTCCCGACATACTATGGAACGCTGTTTGGGTCTTTGCGTGTCAAAAAAGATACACGTCAAATAACACTATTTGACAATGACACTATTTGACGCGTTAAATAAGCTTTTATTATAGAATGTTTTGTGTTCTGAATTTGCACATGCAAGCCAAGCGCCACCACTACTATCAGTAGCACTGTCAAAGTTGTACAAAAAGTCTGCAAACAAGCAAACACCAGCCACGAATGATGCGTTTACAATACCGTGTTGGTAATAGGGAATTATTTTTTGACTGCAACTTCTGGGGTAGCTACAGTAGCTAGCTTTAGCTTGGTACCTAGCAAGCACCAATATAACCAGCCTGAAAACAATGACCAGTAGAAACTGCAGTCATTTTCATTATTCTTAGCAATGATTTAGGAATCCTTGTGAGTAAGTACTAGCTAGGTAGCCACTTGTTGTTCGCCTATTGAAATTGAACTTCAGTTCATGAAAATAAAGCTAACGTTATTAGCAGCCAGCTAGCTTCAGCTGGCTAGTGAGGCTCGGGTAATGTTTTTGTGAAGCTAGCCATAATAAGGATTAGGCACAATAGTGAAATTCGCGGTTTGCCTTCAAAATAAAAGTACCTCTTTGAAAGTGATGCAGAAGGTTACAATTGGTGGAATCATGCCATATTTAGACTAGATAATGTTAAACAAGGTTGGAATGTGAAGCAATGAAATTGGGTATCAGTCTACTCGGTGACACCCACAGAACACAACAGTGAAGAGTTTACGCAAATATTAGCGTTGTAGCTCTTATCGCAGATTTTTGTCAAATTAACAAATTATTGTCTTTTGTTGATTTTATACAACAGCATTCCAACCTTGTTTAGCATAATCTATTAAATTATGGCATAATTATCCTATTTGTATTCATTTGCATCACTGTCAATGACATACTTTTATTTTGAAGGCTAACTGCAAAGTCCACTATTGTGGCTAATCCTTATTGTGGCTAATCCTTATTGTGGTTGGTTTTACATAGATGGGTCCGACCACCATTAATCAAATAAGAACTGTCTAATAAATTAGGGTTATTTTAGATGATACACCTAGCTATATAGTTAGCTAGCTAACTATAGCTACTGACACATTTTATGTTGTTTTTCTTTGTCTTTGGGGAAGAACATTGTTTGCATCCATGAGCTAGCTAGCTTTTGTAATGACCAGCACTGTAGGTGCGCGAGACAACTTTACCAGCATCATAGCATACACATCGATCAATCGTTGTGACATGTATGTGTGTTAACTATTTAACTGTACTAGAATGCTTAAAAGGCCACAAAAAATAGTTTATATCGGTTGTCGGTATCATTTATTTGGGCAAGGAAAATATTGGATTTCAGGATCGGCCAAAAATGTAATATCGGTGCATCACTAATCACAACACTGAAGTGTAATGGGACTCAGATTTTTTGAATGGCCTGGATCTTTATATTTACCACTTGGATCCTGTTTCAGTAATAATGAAATCAGACCTTCTTGTTGAGTATCTGATAATCTACCATTTTTATAGGTGGTTAAACATGCTAATTAACGGTCCTCTGATTACATCAAAAAAGGTTTAGTATACCTCAACTAATATGCCATCCAGCTCTGGACTTAAGGATTACATTTCATCAAGAAGTTCCTCCTCTGTAGTTTGGCCTTCACATGAGTCTTTCTGTACAGCTGTTAATTTTAAGTTATTAATAGGAACCAAATCCTTACAATTAATTTTGGTTAGTGGAGATGGAAGCGACTGAAATGAAAACATATGCTTAACGTACTTTGCTTCCTCTTTCAAAATATTGTTTGGTGAATCATGGGTGACTCATTTGTAACAAGTGTAAAGTAATTTATTTTAGGTAGCATTTCTATGTTGAAGATTAAAAAAATTATTTGGTGCATTTTTCCCAATATTCCATCTTGTTCGCTTATTTTTATAATATATTACACTTGATCTTTCTTGAAGAAGTTCCTCCATTTCATTTCTTTTTTCCTCTAACGTATTCTGTTCCTCTAACGTATTCTGTCCTCTATGGTACAGCTTTTATTGCTATCTATGTGTACTGTCCTTCAATTTCCTTTGTTAATATGAATTTTTTTCACTTAAGTTGCTTTTGTTTTAAAGATGAGTATTGAATTCCATGGCTTCTAAAGGCACACTTAAAAATATCCCGTACAATAAGGGGATCTGCTGTACCTATATTATGTCAGAAAAAGTATGTTATAAATTATTCTGTTCTGGTTAAAAACAAGTTGTCATCCAATAGGCTTTAATTAAATGTCCAATATCCTCACCCACTTGGAAATTCTGTAAGAGTAATGTATATGACAATTATTATATGGTCCGATATTTACTTTTAATTGCATTCATATGTCATCGGAGTGTGTGCAAGAAAGATATGTGTCAAAGGAATATTTGAAAAGTAATAACTTCAACAGGATATTGATAGTTGAGCACAGGCTCACACCAAATGCCAACCTGATGAAAGAACTGGTTAGCATTTATCATTATGATGGTCAAGATGGCCGATTATAACTTTTTTTAAACTCTTTTCTCCCATTGGGCCAAGCAGCGATACTATCCTCTTCCATCACATTAATGGTGATGAAACACAGTGAATCACAATAATCTGTCCAGTATGGTCTCTTAACAGATAATACATCCTCTATCAGTCGACTGGACCACGATCAAAGACGTGTCAAAGCCATGGAGGCAATGCTGAAAATGGCAGCGTTGGGATATACTGTATATGAGGTAGGCTACCATGAAAGGACTTGTAGTGTTAGTCCATCATCTGGGAACACCATCAGGGTGATTGTGAGACAAGCTTGAGTGAAATCAAGGACATGGGTATGATGGGGAAAGGGAACAGAGGACGACCATGTTTGTTGTATCTCTACCAACATTCTCATACATTTTTGTTCACAGAAAACGGCCCTAATGTCTTCCGACCAATAGAAACCTGGAATGCAAAGCAACAATGAGTATGTTTACATGCACACTAATAATTCACTACTAATAAACAGATTATGGCAGTAGGCCAATTAAGACATTATTCATGTAAACACTTTACTCTGCTTATCTTAATTGGCGTAAGGTCATAATAGAAGTAAACCTACAGCGACTAAAACACCTGGATTTCTGACCAATTATTAGGACACGTAAACACCTTAATCAGAGTTACAGCAGTGTGTTTAATTTGCACATGTGCTAGCACCAGCAGCGTGAGCCGCCCTGTTATGTGCGAGTGAAATGAGTTCGGGAAAAACTGAAAGTGTGCATCTAAGAAAAAGTTTATATTCCCGAACGCAATATCAAGGATTCCCCACAATAACATGGTTGCTGTGGCAGAAGGTTTATTTTGATTAGGGATTTTCTGCATTTATCAGTCCGATCAGGTAGCCTGATTTAAGATGTGTCCATGTAAAAAGGATTCTTAGGGAAATTGTTCTTCTTGCAAAGCACGTAAAGATTTTAATCAAACTTTTATATTAATCTGAGTGTGCACGTAAACGTACCCTATCAGTCTGAGATATGACAAAACCTAATACATTTTCCTCATATCGAAAATGTACCCAGAACATCCCAAAGAGCTCAGACAACCTCGTACTAGACCATTGTCTAAAAAATTTAGATAAATATACAGTACCAGTCAAAAGTTTGGACACACCTACTCATTCAAGGGTTTTTCTTTATTTTTACTATTTTCTACATTATAGAATAATAGTGAAGACATCAAAACTATGAAATAGCACATATGGAATCATGTCGTAACCAAGAAAATGTTAAACAAATCAAAATATATTTGATATTTTAGATCCTTCAAAGGAGCCACCCTTTGCCTTGATGACAGCTTTGCAAACTCTTGGCATTCTCTCAACCAGCTTCATGAAGAATGCTTTTCCAACAGTCTTGAAGGAGGTCTCACATTTGCAGAGCACTTGTTGGCTGCTTTTCCTTCACTCTGAGGTCCAACTCAATTGGGTTGAGGTCGGGTGATTGTGGAGGCCAGGTCATCTGATGCAGCACTCCATCACTCTCCTTCTTGGTAAAATAGCCATTACACAACCTTGAGGTGTGTTGGGTCATTGTCATGTTGAAAAACAAAAAATTAGTGTCCTTTAGTAGTGGTTTCTTTGCAGCAATTTGACCATGAAGGCCTGATTCACTCAGTCTCCTCTGAACAGTTGATGCTGAGATGTGTCTGTTACTTGAACTCTGTGAAGCATTTATTTAGGCTGCAATTTCTGAGGCTGGTAACTCTAATGAACTCATCCTCTGCAGCAGAGGTAACTCTGGGTCTTCCTTTCCTGTGGCGGTCCTCATTAGAGCCAGTTTCATCATAGCGCTTGATGGTTTTTGCGACTGCACTTGAAGAAACTTTCAAAGTTCTTGACATTTTCAGGATTGACTGACCTTCATGTCTTAAAGTAATGAAGGACTATCATTTATCTTTGCTTATTTGAGCTGTTTTTGCCATAATATGGACTTGATATTTTACAAAATTCCAGGTGACTACCTCATGAAGCTGGTTGAGAGAATGCCAAAAGTGTGCAAAGCTGTCATGAAGGCAAAGGATGGCAAATTTGAAGTATCTCAAATATAAAATATATTTTGATTTGTTTAACACTTTTTTTTGGTTACTACATGACTCCATGTGTTATTTCATAGTTTTGATTTATTCACTATTATTCTACAATGTAGAAAATAGTAAAAATAAAGAAAAACCCTTATTAGTAAATGTGTCCAAACTTTTGACTGGTAAGCAATATCAACAAATTGCTCAGTGACCAGGTCTGATATACATGAATGCGCTGAGCTTGAGCCTGAGGGAACCAATTTATGATAGGCTGCCTGAGAGAGAACAGGGTAAGCCCCCCCATCGCTGTCCTTTCTGCCCCTTGTCTATAATAGCTTATGCAATGAATGAGTAATTCCCTCTACTTATTGTACTGTTCATTATGCAATTAAGGCAGAAGTCATCGAGACCAGCAGATTTGATTTTACTGACAGAGGACTTTTAACCCTGCCCAGCGCAGCACAGTGAGCAAGCGTGTGTGTTTCCAGCTCAGGCCACACAGCACAGGGCCAGCCAGAGACGTATAGTCCTCTAGGGCAGGCTACGCAGACAACAGTAACTTTCTTATAGCTACAGTATCCCTGCCTGGGCTGCCTCTCTGTGGGTCGCTACTCAAAAGGTGTAGTCGATCTGGCTCAGAATGTCTGAGTACCTTAATAACGTCCCAGGGCCAGGTTGGCTAATCATTTGCAACTCTAGCAGAAAATGTTACTGTTTATTCTTTCAATCCGGCGCCGACAGAGATGTCTGCCTCGCTTCGCGTCCTTAGGAAAGTATATATTTTTAATGTATTATTTCTTACACTGTTACCGCAGGAAATCTTAAGTTTTATAACATACAGCCGGGAGGAACTATTGGATATAAGAGCAACGACAAATTACCAAAATTACGACAAGGAATACGACTTTCCCGAAGCAGATCCTCTGTTTGGTCCACCACCCAGGACAATGGATCGGATCCCAGCAGGCGACCCAACACAGCGGCGTGGCAAAAGGGGAAGGAGCGGTCTGCTGGTCAGGCTCCGTAGACGGGCACATCGCACACCGCTCCCGAGTATACTACTCGCCAATGTCCAGTCTCTTGACAACAAGGTAGACGAAATCCGAGCAAGGGTTGCCTTCCAGAGAGAAATCAGAGATTGTAACATTCTCTGTTTCACGGAAACATGGCTCACTCGGGATACGTTATCAGAGTCGATACGGTACAGCCACCTGGTTTCTTCACGCATCGCGCCGACAGAAACAAACATCTCTCTGGTAAGAAGAAGGGCGAGGGTGTACGCCTTATGATTAACGAGTAGTGGTATGATCATAACAACATACAGGAACTCAAGTACTTTTGTTCACCTAACCTAGAATGCCTTACGATCAAATGCCGACCGCATTATCTACCAAGAGAATTCTCTTAGATTATAATCACAGCCATATATATCCCTCCCCAATCATACACCACGACGGCCCTGAAAAAACTTCATTGGACTCTATGTAAACTGGAAACCACATATCCTGAGGCTGCATTTATTGTAGCTGGGGATTTTAACAAGGCTAATCTGAAAACAAGGCTCCCTAAATATTATCAGCATATCGAATGCGCAACCCGGGCTGGAAAAATTCTGGATCATTGTTACTCTAACTTCCGCAACGCATACAAAGCCCGCCCCCGCCCTCCTTTCAGCAAATCTGACCACGACTCCAATATGTTGCTCCCAGTCTATAGACAAAAACTAAAACAGGAAACGCCCGTGCTCAGGTCTGTTCAACGCTGGACCGACCAATCAGATTCAACGCTTCAAGATTGCTTCGAACACGTGGACTGGGATATGTTCCGGATAGCGTCGGACAATAACATTGATGTATACGCTGATTCGGTGAGCGAGTTTATTAGCAAGTGCATCGATGATGTTGTACCCACAGCGACTATTAAAACCTTCCCCAACCAGAAACCGTGGATTGATGGCAGCATTCGCGAAAAAGTGAAAGCGCGAACCACTGCTTTTAATCAGGCCAAGGCGACCGGAAACATGACCGAATACAAACAGTGTAGCTATTCCCTTCGCAAGGCAATCAAACTAGCTAAGCGTCAGTATAGAGACAAAGTAGAGTCGCAATTCAACGGCTCAGACACGAGAGGTATGTGGCATGGTCTACAGTCAATCACGGACTACAAAAAGAAAACCAGCCCCGTCCCAGACCCCGATGTCCTGCTCCCAGACAAGCCATACAACTTCTTTGCTCGCTTTGAGGACAATACAGTGCCACTGACACGGCCCACTACCAAAACCTGCGGGCTCTCCTTCACCGCAGCCAACGTGAGTAAAACATTTAAACGTGCTAACCCTCGCAGGGCAGTTTACATCCCTAGCCGCGTCCTCAGAGCATGCGCAGACCAGCTGGCTGGTGTGTTTACGGACATATTCAATCAATCCTTATCCCAGTCTGCTGTTCCCACATGCTTCAAGAGGACCACCATTGTTCCTGTTCCCTAGAAAGCTAAGGTAACTGAGCTAAACGACTATCGCCCCGTAGCACTCACCTCCGTCATCATGAAGTGCTTTGAGAGACTAGTAAGGGATCATATCACCTCCACCCTACCTGACACCCTAGACCCACTCCAATTTGCTTACCGCCCCAACAAGTCTACAGACGACGCAATCGCAATCACACTGCACTCTGCCCGAACCCATCTGGACAAGAGGAATACCTATGTAAGAATGCTGTTCATCGACTACAGCTCAGCATTTAACACCATAGTACCCCCAAAACTTGTCATTAAGCTTGAGACCCTGGGTCTCGACCCCGCCCTGCGCAACTGGGTCCTGGACTTTCTGACAGGCCACCCCCAGGTGGTGAGGGTAGGAAACAACATCTCCACCCCGCTGATCCTCAACACTGGGGCCCCACAATGGTGCATTCTCAGCCCTCTCCTGTACTCCCTGTTCACCCATGACTGCGTGGCCAAGCACGCCTCCAACTCAATCATCAAGTTTGCAGACGACACTACAGTGGTAGGCTTGATGACCAACAAAGACGAGACGGCCTACAGGGAGGAGGTGAGGGCCCTCGGAGTGTGGTGTCAGGAAAATAACCTCACACTCAACATAAACAAAACAGAGGAGATGATTATGGACTTCAGGAAACAGAAGAGGGAGCAGCCCCCTATCCACATCGACGGGACAGTAGTGGAGAAGGTGGAAAGTTTAAAGTTCCTCGGTGTACACATCACGGACAAACTGAAATGGTCCACCCACACAGACAGCATGGTGAAGAAGGCGCAACCGTGTCTCTTCAACCTCAGGAGGCTGAAGAAATTTGGCTTGTCACCAAAAACACTCACAAACCTTTACAAATGCACAATCGAGAGCATCCTGTCGGGCTGTATCACCGCCTGTACGGCAACTGCTCCGCCCACAACCGTAAGGCTCTCCAGAGGGTAGTGAGGTCTGCACAACGCATCATCGGGGGCAAACTACCTGCCCTCCAGGACATCTACACCACCCAATGTCACAGGAAGGCCAAAAAGATCATCAAGGACAACAACCACCCGAGCCACAACAACCACCCGAGTCAGTACAGGTGCATCAAAGCTGGGACCGAGAGACTGAAAAACAGCTTCTATCTCAAGGCCATCAGACTGATAAACAGCCATCACTAACATTGAGTGGCTGCTGCCAACATACTGACTCAAATCTCTAGCCACTTTAATAATTAAAATTGGATGTAATAAATGTATCACTAGTCACTTAAACAATGCCACTTTATATAATGGTTACATACCCTACATTACTCATCTCATATGTACAGTGGGGCAAAAAAGTATTTAGTCAGCCACCAATTGTGCAAGTTCTCTCACTTAAAAAGATGAGAGAGGCCTGTAATTTCCATCATAGGTACACTTCAACTATGACAGACAAAATGAGGAAAAAAATCCAGAAAATCACATTGTAGGATTTTTAATGAATTTATTTGCAAATTATGGTGGAAAATAAGTATTTGGTCACATACAAACAAGCAAGATTTCTGGCTCTCACAGACCTGTAACTTCTTCTTTAAGAGGCTCCTCTGTCCTCCACTCATTACCTGTATTAATGGCACCTGTTTGAACTTGTTATCAGTATAAAGACACCTGTCCACAACCTCAAACAGTCACACTCCAAACTCCACTATGGCCAAGACCAAAGAGCTGTCAAAGGACACCAGAAACAAAATTGTAGACCTGCACCAGGTTGGGAAGACTGAATCTGCAATAGGTAAGCAGCTTGGTTTGAAGAAATCAACTGTGGGAGCAATTATTAGGAAATGGAAGACATACAAGACCACTGATAATCTTCCTCGATCTGGGGCTCCACGCAAGATCTCACCCGTGGGGTCAAAATGATCACAAGAACGGTGAGCAAAAATCCCAGAACCACACGGGGACCTAGTGAATGACCTGCAGAGAGCTGAGACCAAAGTAACAAAGCCTACCATCAGTAACACACTACGCCGCCAGGGACTCAAATCCTGCAGTGCCAGACGTGTCCCCTGCTTAAGCCAGTACATGTTCAGGCCCGTCTGAAGTTTGCTAGAGAGCATTTGGATGATCCAGATGAGGATTGGGAGAATGTCATATGGTCAGATGAAACCAAAATAGAACTTTTTGGTAAAAACTCAACTCGTCGTGTTTGGAGGACAAAGAATGCTGAGTTGCATCCAAAGAACACCATACCTACTGTGAAGCATGGGGGTGGAAACATCATGCTTTGGGGCTGTTTTTCTGCAAAGGGACCAGGACGACTGATCCGTGTAAAGGAAAGAATGAATGGGGCCATGTATCGTGAGATTTTGAGTGAAAACCTCCTTCCATCAGCAAGGGCATTGAAGATGAAACGTGGCTGGGTCTTTCAGCATGACAATGATCCCAAACACACCGCCCGCAACGAAGGAGTGGCTTCGTAAGAAGCATTTCAAGGTCCTGGAGTGGCCTAGCCAGTCTCCAGATCTCAACCCCATAGAAAATCTTTGGAGGGAGTTGAAAGTCCGTGTTGCCCAGCGACAGCCCCAAAACATCACTGCTCTAGAGGAGATCTGCATGGAGGAATGGGCCAAAATACCAGCAACAGTGTGTGAAAACCTTGTGAAGACTTACAGAAAACGTTTGACCTCTGTCATTGCCAACAAAGGGTATATAACAAAGTATTGAGATAAACTTTTGTTAATGACCAAATACTTATTTTCTGCCATAATTTGCAAATAAATAAATTAAAAATCCTACAATGTGATTTTCTGGATTTCTTTTTCTCATTTCGTCTGTCATAGTTGAAGTGTACCTATGATGAAAATTACAGGCCTCTCTCATCTTTTTAAGTTGGAGAACTTGCACAATTGGTGGCTGACTAAATACTTTTTTGCCCCACTGTATATACTGTACTCTATACCATCTACTGCATCTTGCCTATGCCGTTCGGTCATCGCTCATCCAGATATTTATATGTACATATTCTTATTCATTCCTTTACACTTGTGTGTATAAGGTAGTTGTTGTGAAATTGTTAGATTACTTGTTAGATATTACTGCATGGTCGGAACTTGAAGCACAAGCATTTCGCTACACTCTCATTAATTAATAACATTGCTAACCATGTGTATGTGACCAATATAAATGTATTTGATGATTTGGCTTATTTCTTCTTGGCAAATAAGAGGTGCAAACAGACCTGGGATAACTAGAGTTTTCACTATGCTTTGTGGGAAGTAACTATTTTCCCCGGTGAACAAATAAAGGGAAAGGAAAGGGGGATACCTAGTCAGTTGTACAACTGAATGCATTCAATTGAAATGTGTCTTCCGCATTTAACCTAACCCCACTGAATCAGAGAGGTGCGGGGGGCTGCCATTATCGGCATCTTCGGCGCACGGGGAACAGTGAGTTAACTGCCTTGCTCAGGGGCAGAACAACAGATTTTTACTTTGTCAGCTCGGGTTACTTTGGAGGTGACTAAAACTATTTAAATACAGTTCTCAGAAACTATTTGAGTACAGATCTGAGAAAGCAACTACATAAAAATAAATATTGGAATACAGATCACAGGAAGTGACTACTACTGGATTGGCTGCCTTCAACTAATAGCAGGGCTGTATCTGGAACTGCATGTTGAAGATAGAATGAATAGAGCACACACAATCTCCTATACTATTCCAATCTATCGGACAGTCATATTTGATCTACACAATACATTTCTATCTGAACATTTTGTAATTGTCCATTCTACTGAATGGCCATTGCCCCAGGTGCACATAATCTAGTCAAACCAATTAGCCAATGATATTTTGTACCGATCCGTATAAATAAGTTATGACGCTCAACTACTGTATGACTCATGCCACTGAAAAGGTTTAATGTTGCAATTAATACTTAAAATACTGCAGAGTAATTCAAAGCCTTTTGCAAACAGCCAGTTGGATACTTAGCAAAAACAACCTTGACTCTTTCTCCGTATGAGGGCAAGTGTTCTTGTTTCAAACACACACTCTACCATCTTTAAAGGGATAGTTACAAACTAACATGATTTTCTACCTACCTTGCCTGTGTAATAAAACTGTACTTTTGGAGAAACATTTGATTAGCATGTTGTTACATAATACTTTGGTAATTGCATTTTAATTGTAGAGCAATGAGCTGAGAGGTTTTGTAACTACTGCAAACAAGAGGAATAGTGACTGTTCCTTATTCCACTTATGCAATTATAAAGCAATTTCCAATGTCTTTAGTAACAACAATGTTGCTATTGTAATACTCAAAGTTACTACACGTGTTAATGTATTACCTTATGTCAATCATTATGAAAATACATTTATTAGTCATTTTGAAGCTGCACAAGTGGTCTTCTGTCCCTCGTGTATTTAGTTCTAGGCTATAGGCTATATTAAAATGAATACTTAGCAGCTCTCCAAACCATGTGCCAATGATCATATATCTAGACTAATTCACCTAACTGTTGTAGTTTTTGGTTCTTCAAATAAATATTTATTTGTTTTCAAATAACTTTCATATATGTGACCCGTTTCAGGAAACTAGTCACGACTTCACAGGAGAGCCATTTTCTTTTTAATCAAAATGTGTTTTTTGGCAGAAATGTTTTCTGGAACATGTGAACTTTCATGTGCCTTAATAACAAACGTGTATGCCATCTGTAAATATGAATAAAAGTGTTAAATTGAGAGCCTTGTTGGTTAAGCCTGAGATAATGAGTGGGCTGGACATACCAAAAGATGAGTTTGGATTGGTCTGCCATATAGAAAGCTTCTGTCTATTTGAGCTGGTCAGTCTGTGTTGGTAATCCTGTCGAACGCGGCTTAATTTCTTTTATTGTGTAGTGGAGCTGCATACGTGTTGCTCTCCACTTTCTGGAGGATCAAGTTTTGAAATCAGTGGAATTAGAGTATGATAGCTAAAGAGATGGAAAAAAGACCTGTGTCCGGATTATATCTTCAAACTAAGGGCAACCGTGGCATGGCATCTGTGACAGGGAGACGCGTCCATCATGATGATGTATACAGGTAAAATAGTCTAGCATTAGCTAGCTACATTTTCAGATATTACACGTTTCTAATTTTGACAGAAAGTGGTTTCATTTCAAGCTAAAGTGTACTGTTACCTAGCTAGCTAACATTAGCTGGCTGGCTCCCTAGCTGACGTTATTATTTGTATCCCAGAGCCATTTGATTTTCTAGTTAGAGCCTAATGTTAGCTAGCTAACACTGAACCTGGTTGGTTAGCTCCCAGCATTTTCATGCAGGGTAGTAATGACATGATTTGGCACTATGTTCATTGTTGTTTAACTAGCTAACGTTAGCCAGCTGGCTCGTTAGCTAACGTTACGTGACGTGTGTGATCCTACACGTTGTTTACCTAGCTAGGTTCATTGTTTACCTAGGTAGCTAGCTACATGTCTTAAGCTAAAGCGTACAACACCCGTTGAATATGGCCGGTGTCAGTAAACATCTGCAAAAAAAGCGTAATGAAATTGTTGCCAGCAGTACTGGTTAGGCTGTTTTCATGTTATCCATAGGTAAACAAGTCATCGGCCAGAGCGTCTTAGTGTGCGCTCTGAACGCTCCGAGAGCGAAACGAGATGAGTGGGGCGAAAGCTTAAAAGGGTGTGAACGATGCTGAATGGGTGTAGACAAAGAAGAGCTCTTCACTAGATACCAAAACATTCAAAAGCCATTTTCTCAAAAGTGAGTTTACAAGAAATGCAGTGTATAATATACCATTTGTAGCTCTGAGTCTCAACTTTTATCCATTGTCAAAAACACAATTTCAAATTTTGCTACATAAGACCGAATCCAGGTGGTGAGTCACATATTCAAATACCTTCAAATATTCTGTTTTTCTGAGACCTATATTTTAATATCAAAGAAAAGTTGTCTTTTGGTTGAAACTCCATAAACTATATATTCGACTTCTTCGAGTTTATATTTTCAAAATAACTACAAAATACAACTATTTTCTGCAAAGGACTGGTGCAAACATTGCATGTGTGGCTCTCCCCAGGACTGGCAGTAGGTGCTTCTCTCTCTCTTTCTCTCTTTGCATATCTGGCAGCTGCACCATTACTGTGTTTCTCTTCAGGGGTCTGAGTGTGGGCCTCTCAGATGCTGGGGCATGAACTTCCGTATGAATGAGACTGAGCAGGCTTAATGCCAGAGGGGAGATGGATGAAAACGTTTCCCTTTAAGCATGGTATTTCCCCACCACAAACTCGGCATCTCTGCACCGCCGCAAAATGCTGATAACACAATAAGAGAGGTAATGACGTGCATCTAAGCCTCACCTCCAGACCTGACCGACCGGTGAGGGAAGGATGGAGAGAACCTCAGCCAGGGGAATGAACCCTTTATTGGGCCAAAGGAGCAGAAACAGCCAGCTTGGCTTGGAGCCACTCTCTGGAGGACTGTAAGGTCTCACAAGGACAATCATAGCTTCAGAAATCGACAAAGTGATTACGGGAGGCTGATAGTAAGAGTGCCATAGTCAATAAGCTGATCAGTTGGCATTACCGCAGGACCAGGAAGAAGGGATGAGAGCAGATGCTTTCAGATCCATGACCACATTAATCCTGTGGTGGACAGACACCTAATAGATTTGTCGGTACTAAATCATGCAGATGAAGGATGAGGAAGGAAGGATGAGAGTTCTGAACTTCATTTTAGACATGATCAATATAACAGTGCATTCGGAAAGTATTCAGACCCCTTGACCTTTTCCACATTTTGTTACGTTACAGCCTTATTCTAAAATGTATAAAAAAGATGTAACCTTTATTTAACAAGGAAAGTCAGTTAAGAACAAATTCTTATTTACAATGATGGCCTACCCTGACGAAAACCAGACGACGCTGGGCAAATTGTGCACCGCTCTATGGGACTCCCAATCACGGCCGGATGTGATACAACATGGATTCGAACCAGGGACTGTAGTGACGCCTCTTGCACTGAGATGCAGTGCCTTAGATCAATGATCATCCTTGAGATGTTTCTACAACTTGATTAGAGTCCACCTGTGGTCAATTCAATAGATTGGACATGATTTGGAAAGGCACACACCTGTCTATTTAAGGTCCCAAAGTTGACAGTGCATGTCAAAGCAAAAACCAAGTCATGAGGTTGAAGGAATAGTCCGTAGAGCACAGAGATAGGATTGTGTCGAGGCACAGATCTGGGGAAGGGTACCAAAAACAATCTGCAGCATTGAAGGTCCCCAATAACACAGTGGCCTCCATCATTCTTAAATGGAAGAAGTTAAGAATCACCAAGACTCTTCCTAGAGCTGGCCGCCCGGCCAACTGAGCAATCGAGGGAGAAGGGCCTTGGTCAAGGTGGTGACCAAGACCCATATGGTCACTCTGACAGAGCTCCAGAAGTCCTCTGTGGAGATGGAAGAACCTTCCAGAAGGTCAACCATCTCTGCAGCACTCCACCAATCAGGCCTTGATAATAGAGTGGCCAGACGGAAGCCGCTCCTCAGTAAAAAGCAACATGACAGACCTCTTGGAGTTTGCCAAAAGGCACCTAAAGACTCTCAGACCATAAGAAACAAGATTCTCTGGTCTGATGAAACCAAGATTGAACTCTTTGGCCTGAATGCCAAGCATCACATCTGGAGGAAACCTGGCACCATCCTTACGGTGAAGCATACTGGTGGCAGAATCATGCTGTGGGGATGGTTTTCAGAGGCAGGGACTGGGAGGCTAGTCGGGATCAAGAGAAAGATTAACAGAGAGATCCTTGATGAAAACCTTCTCCAGAGCGCTCAGGACCTCAAACTGGGGCGAATGTTCACCTTCCAACAGGACAATGACCCTAAGCACACAGCCAAGACAATGCAGGAGTGGCTTCGGGTCAAGTCTCTAAATGTCCTTGAGTGGCCCAGCTAGAGCCTGGATTTGAACCCAATCTAACATCTCTGGAGAGACCTGAAAATAGCTGTACAGCGACGCTCCCCATCCAACCTGACAGAGCTTGAGAGGATCTGCAGAGTAGAATGAGAGAAACTACTCAAATACAGGTGTGCCAAGCTTGTACAGGTGTGCCAAGCGTCATACCCACGAAGACTCAAGGCTGTAATCGCGGCCAAAGGTGCTTCAACAAAGTAAAGTGTCTGAAAACGTATATAAATGTGATGTTGATAAATGAGAAAAAACCTGTCAATGTCCTGCCATGCTCCATGTAGCCTATATCTGGCAGTTCTTATTTTAAGTGAATGGTCAAAGATAGAGGCCAGAAATAGCATGTCCATCCCCGGAGATAATCTGCATATATATAGACATGGTTTGATTAATACTCCCAACTCAGGCCAGTCTATTTGAGTTTCCTAGTTTTCCAGTGATTAATACTCCCAACTCAGGCCAGTCTATTTGTGTCTCTGCTGATTCTGAGAGAATTATAATCTGTTGACAAATATTCAGTAATAACCCAAAACTCAAAGTCCACACACACACAACACAGCTCTAATAGAAGCACAATTAGGATGGGCAGCGGTTGCCTTAATAAGAATCCCCAGCTCAGTTTCATAACTTCCATCTGTTACCGGTGGACTAGCAGAGAGAATTGATGAATGGAAATTATGAATGGAAGAAACTGGGGATGGGATTACAGACCTCATTAAGGGATTACAGACCTCATTAAGGGATTATATACCTCATTAAGGGATTACAGACCTCCTTACAGGATTACAGACCTCATTACGGGGTTACAGACCTCATTATGAACTCTAATGCATCCATTGTTTATCATTAGTAGAAATAAAAGGGGGAGAATGACAGAGTGAAACAAAAATAAAAAGAGAGTTGAATGCCAACTACAATGGATATCCATCAATATGCTCATCTGAATATAGTGATAGCCTTTGCACCACAGAACATTATTCTATTTAAAAACACCTAAAGGTCTTACATCGGAGCTAGTGTTAAGCATATTAGTTCAAATTAATTACACAGGAATGATTTCCACATCACAGTGGAGCATACTTTCACTGACTGGTTTAGTTCCTCATAGACAGCTTGTAGGATAGGATGTATTACTTTCCTTTCTGACCCCACGGCTCGCGTTGGGTGCTAAATAAATGTATATATACATGTTATTCAAACATTGCACCCACACCCACACTGCTTGCGCCACGCCAACGAGCGTCTGCGTTGCCAAGCGCTAAAATAGAAGTCAGTTCTATTTGTGACGCTGAACGCAGTGCAAATCCTGCCTCTCCCATCTCCTCATTGGTTTATAGAAGCAGATACCCACGTGCCATCTCCTCATCGGTTATACCCACGACTGAAAGATGCACTGAGATCAGTCTGTCGTGGTAATACACCTTTATGAAAGTTAGATGCCAATCGCCATACAAAATCCAAAGAAGAAAAAGCCTGGAAGGAGGAGAGATGACTAGAAATGATTCGGTTTACCATTTTATGTGTGGATTAATTGTCGGAGTAGAGGACCTTGTGCATTTCAGGTAAAATAACAATTCAACATTTATATCCCAGGACAAACTAGCTAGCAACAGCAAGCTAGCTAAATAGGACAAATTGGCATAAGTGTTTAATGCTTTTGGTTCAGTGTTCGTTTTGATATTTCAACCTGCGTGTCGTGATTGCATTTGGTGTGGGGGAACAAAATCTACTTGCTCATGATGGCGCATGCGTGTGTCCGGTTTGGGTATGGTGTAAGTCAACAGGTGTGGCATGGGAAAGGAGGAAGGGAGGAATTGTAAAGTGATATACTGAACAGAAAATGGCCAAATCAGTGCCTAAGTGGCCCAGTTGTAAGAGCTTGCTGAACAGTGTTAGGCTTAATGTCGCTCTAGATTCATTTAGGTGAGGTATATTCCACTGTAAATAGATTTTCCTTGAGAGGCAGGCAGTGTGCGTCTGACTGTTTAAGACCTTATATCTCTCCCAAACATGCACTTCCACAGCAGCACACACACACCCATAAGCAAGCAAGCAGACACACAAGAACGTGCACACAAACACACACACACGCGCTCACACACATCCTCTGTTAGATTAGACCCAATGTTCCTCTGTGTGTAGATGAGACACAATGTTTATGTGTGTATATTAGAGACACAGTCTTTCTGTGTACAGATGAGAGACACAGTGTTTCTGTGTGTATATGAGAGACACAGTGTTTCTGTGTGTAGATGAGAGACACAGTGTTTCTGTGTGTAGATGAGTTACAGTGTCTCTGTGTGTAGATGAGAGTTACAGTGTTTCTGTGTGTAGATGAAAGACACAGTGTGTGTTTGTATGTGACAGATCTCAGAGGCTCCGCTGTTGGACAGTGCAGAAGAGGCAGGCACAGAGAGCTCTGACAGTGTGAGTGATTTCCCTGGTGGTCAGACCTCTTGAATAATATTACACAGCGTTATGTGTGAAGGCGCCTAGCACAGCGTGAGGTGTGTGCTTACACTGCGGCATGCTGGGAACCTAAATTACTTAAATGTAAGGTAAATGAAAACGGAGGGCGCCTGTCCTGCACAGATCACCGAGCGATCAGCAATCCAACCTGTAACTTAACATCCCTAATGTTTTGTTAAATTTTTTTATTTCACCTTTATTTAACCAGGTAGGCTAGTTGAGAACAAGTTCTCATTTACAACTGCGACCTGGCCAAGATAAAGCACAACAGTTCGACACATACAACAACACAGAGTTACACATGGAATAAACAAACATACAGTCAACAATACAGTAGAAAAAGTCTATATACAGTGTGTGCAAATGAGGTACGATAAGGGAGGTAAGGCCATAGTGGCGAGGTAATTACAATATAGCAATTAAACACTGTAGCAATAGATGTGCAGAAAATGAATGTGCAAGTAGAGATACTGGGGTGCAAAGGAGCAAGATACATAAATAAATACAGTATGGGGATGAGGTAGTTGGATGGGCTATTTACAGATGGGCTATGTACAGGTGCAGTGATCTGTGAGCTGCTCTGACAGCTGGTGCATAAAGTTAGTGAGGGAGATATGAGTCTCCAGCTTCAGTGATTTTTGCATTTTACGTTCCAGTCATTGGCAGCAGAGAACTGGAAGGAAAGACGGCCAAAGGAGGAATTGGCTTTGGGGGTGACCAGTGAAATATACCTGCTGGAGCGCGTGCTACGGGTGGGTGCTGCTATGGTGACCAGTGAGCTGAGATAAGGCGGGGCTTTACCTAGCAAAGACTTGCAGATGACCTGGAGCCAGTGGGTTTGGCGACGAGTATGAAGCAAGAGCCAGCATACGAGAGTGTACAGGTCGCAGTGGTGGGTAGTATATGAGGCTTTGGTGACAAAACGGATGGCACTGTGATACACTGCATTCAATTTGTTGAGTACAGTATTGGAGGATATTTTGTAAATGACATCGCCGAAGTCGAGGATCGGTAGGATAGTCAGTTTTACGAAGGTATGTTTGGCAGCATGAGTGAAGGTTGCTTTGTTGTGAAATAGGAAGCCGATTCTAGATTTAATTTTGGATTGGAGATGCTTAATGTGAGTCTGGAAGGAGAGTTTACAGTCTAACCAGACACCTAGGTATTTGTAGTTGTCCACATATTCTAAGTCAGAACCATCCAGAGTAGTGATGCTGGACAGGCGGGCAGGTGCGGGCAGTGATCGGTTGAAGAGCATGCATTTAGTTTTACTTGCATTTAAGAGCAGTTGGAGGCCACGGAAGGAGAGTTGTATGGCATTGAAGCTCGTCTGGAGGTTAGTAAACACAGTGTCCAAAGAAGGGCCAGAAGTATACAGAATGGTGTCGTCTGCGTAGAGGTGGATCAGAGAATCACCAGCAGCAAGAGCGACATCATTGATGTATACAGAGAAGAGAGTCGGCCCGGGAATCGAACCCTGTGGCACCCCCATAGAGACTGCCAGAGGTCCGGACAAAACGCCCTCTGATTTGACACACTGAACTCTAGAGTAGTTGGTGAATCAGGCGAGACAGTCATTTGAGAAACCAAGGCTGTTGAGTCTGCCGATAAGAATGTGGTGATTGACGGAGTCGAAAGCCTTGGCCAGGTCGATGAATACGGCTGCACAGTATTGTCTCTTATTGATGATACCGTTTAGGACCTTGAGTGTGGCTGAGGTGCACCCATGACCAGCTCGGAAACCAGATTGCATAGCGGAGAAGGTACGGTGGGATTCAAAATGGTCGGTGATCTGTTTGTTAACTTGGCTTTCGAAGACCTTTGAAAGGCAGGGTAGGATAGATAGAGGTCTGTAGCAGTTTGGGTCTAGAGTGTCTCCCCCTTTGAAGAGGGGGATGACCGCGGCAGCTTTCCAATCTTTGGGGATCTCAGACAATACGAAAGAGAGGTTGAACAGGCTTGTAATAGGGGTTGCAACAATTTCGGGCAGATAATTTTAGAAAGAGAGGGTCCAGATTGTCTAGCCCGGCTGATTTGTAGGGATCCAGATTTTGCAGTTCTTACAGAACATCAGCTATCTGGATTTGGGTGAAGGAGAAGTGGGGGAGGCTTGGGCGAGATGCTGTGGGGGGTAAAGGGCTGTTGACCGGGGTAGGGGTAGCCAGGTGAAAAGCATGGCCAGCCGTAGAAAAATGCTTATTGAAATTCTCAATTATCGTGGATTTATCAGTGGTGACAGTGTTTCCTAGCCTCAGTGCAGTGGGCAGCTGAGAGGAGGTGCTCTTATTCTCCATGGACTTTACAGTGTCCCAGACCTTTTTTGAGTTTGTGCTACAGGATGCACATTTCTGTTTGAAAAAGCTAAAACAAAATGTGTATATTGGTTCCTGACTTCGCTGAAAAGTTGCATATCAATGCCCTCCAAAGCATGCTTCTGTACCATACAAACCCTCCACACCATCAACAGCCTTTACCAATGTCATATTCAGCATTCACACACAGTGCACCACTTCATAACACAATACCTTTTCTTATCCTGTTAGATACAGTATTCATCCTTGTACATTTGAGTCATTTAGCAGACGCTCTCATCCAGAGTAGCCAATGTGTCTTACTACTTTAGTTGAAGGCAGACACATCCTACTCATGACCTTATCAGAAAAATGGACATAGTACAATGTTTTTCCTCAGTAAATATATATTAATTTATTAAATCATAATAATGTGTGTTACACTGAATGAATTCATAATAACAGTAGTATATGTGATTCTGTATATCCTCACATGATACAAAGTAAAGGGAAAGGGGGATACCTAGTCAGTTGTACAACTGAATGCATTCAACTGAAATGTATCTTCCGCATTTAACCCAACCCTCTGAATCAGAGAGAAGCGGGGGGCTGCATTAAATGACATCATCGGTGACTGGGGAGCAGTTGTTGTTGGTGGTTAACTGCCTTGCTCAGGGGCAGAATGACAGATTTTTACCTTGTCGGCTCAGGGATTCAAACCAGAAACCTTTTGGTTACAGGCCCAACGATCCTCCCCACCAGGCTACCTGCCGCCCCAATATGACCCCCACCTAAATATAACTTAGTCCTTCCTATACATGGACTCATCCTATTACAGACCCTAGGTACCGTCACCTTCTAAAGACTTCAACAATAGTCCTTATACAAGCTGGAACGCAAGTTATGCATTTGTCAAACAATGTTGGACCGTTTCCAAGGTACACAACTTATACATTTTTGTCAAAAGGAAACTTTATAATAGAAATGTATTTGGAAGCTGTGGTAAAAACTGTAGTCTCTAGTCAATTCTTACACTCCTACTCCTCATTGGTTATCAATCCATGCAGCGAGCAAGACTTTTATTTCTGAGTGTTTTTCCCGAGTGGAGGGATCCATCCATGAATCATGGTCGCCCGCTTTGCTCCAACTGAAAAGGTTTCTCCACAAACAGAACAGGGATAAATGGATGTCTTTAAGGCACAACAAAGCAAATCATTTTAGAATGTCTGGGCGGGATTCGGCAGTGGTGATGGGAACAGCAGCAGAGTGAGGAACTCATCATGTATAACAAAATATGTATGAATGTGCAAAACAAGTAAAAAATACATATTGGTACATCACACCGCAGACCTCCTGTGAGAGGAGCGGATGCTGTTCTGTTGTTCACAGCAGTGTTAGAAGTTACGCTAATGCTTCAAGCTAACGCCCATCATCACTGATCAGCTAGGATTATTTAGGTTTAATTGGGGAACTCGCTGGAGGACACCCTCAGAACAAACCAAGGGCCCTGGTGTTATTGAGCGTGTCTTGAGTGACGTTTGCGTTGTGTGGAAATGACTGTTGGAGCCCTGTGACATCGTTTAACACCGTCAGACACTAACTTAGGTTTAACAGCAGCGCAACAAATGAGACATAATGAAGACTTGAGCGCTAAAGGTTTTCAATCGCAGCAGCTTCAGACAGAGGTCTTTGAGCTTTGTGATGGACGGTAATAGGGAGCGGAATTTCAGTTATCACCAGGTAGAAGTTGCTTTATTGCACCATAAATTCACTAGTGTGCGGACGCTGCATATGGTCTGTACTTAAATACTGATTAAATTGAGGGAACATTATCATTACCATACACGACTGTAGAAAATCCTGAGGGACAAATTGAACACTTAATGATAAGATCAGGTAGAATGCTCGGTTGAGAGGCAGTGAAACGGCATAGAGGAAATACATCCTGTAGAACACTCACGTAGCATAGAGAGGCCCTTATATGGTATATTACAGTGGGTCCAAATACTCTTACATGGATTGTACTCATCATCTGCTCTCCTTCGCCACGGTAACCGTCATAGTCAGTAACCTTCACAGTCGGTAACCGCTGATCTGAGAAGACAGGCGTTAAACATCCCATAATGAAATGCAGCGTCACACATTCACTCAACGGTAACACATCTAATCTCAGGCCACACACAAAAAACCTGCAGGTCACATGATCAAATGATACACTGACAGAACCGACCAATCACTCCTGTTGACATACAAATGAATGGATATAGAACGGATGTGGGTCTGTTCATTGTCAATCTTGTAGAGGAAGCCAATCACAGCCTTCCCACTGGGCATAGAGGTCAGTTCAATGTCTAGTTTTGATTTACATTTGGTTGAGTTGTCAACGTGAATTCAACAACAAAAATCACCACTTTGTTGGATTTAGGTTTAAAGTTGGGTGAAAAAAAAAGACGCAATTCCCTTACTTTGATGACTTTTTTCAAACCCAATCAGTTTTCCACGTTGATTCAACGTCACATTGGATTTTTTTTGTTCAAATGATGTGGAAACAACGTTAATTCAACCGGTTTTCGCCCAGTGGGTTCCCTCTCAGTTAAGGCTTCTTTCCTGACATTGCTGAGTTCTACTGCATCATCATTGAACAGACAGACATTTCAGTGTTATACATTATCTTCTCCTATAACTATGAATAAATATACATCATATTGCTGTGTTGGAAGATACTGCCACAGGGAGCAGTGTTGTCTTTGATAATTGAGTATTGTTTTAGTCCTGGTTAAATATAGCCAAGGTAGACAAGTAGCCACAAACATAGCTTAGTTGCCAACAGCATACATATCAAAGAGCCTTGATTGATGTGTCTATGAGGAAGTGTATGTGACTGTAAAAGGGTATATTCATGTTATGCATACGTGTCTGTAGAGCACAACATTGGGGAGTTCATGAGTTCATGACAGGTCAACAGTTCAAAGGTCAAAAGTCAAGAACATGGGGCAGGGGATGAAGGGGCAGGGCTCAGAGTCTCTTGGTTTTCGATAGTGTTCCTATCTGTATAGCTCCTACAGAAACTAAACCAGAGGAGAAGACAACAAGCTGCAAGGCCGGTTTTGGTTTTGCCTTTGCTTAAGTCTCACCAGGACGCCCGCACTCCTGCCTCTTTTTCGCCTGCGTTTCCCCTTGGGTAGCCCGAAGATTTGGTCGGAGGTACATAAAGAGCAGAGGGCAGATGAGTCGAAGTCGAAGTCGGAATTGAGGTTAGTAACTGCCGATCTGATGTTCAAAGGTGGGGGGTTGTAGAGAGGGGAGAGAGGGAGTTGTCGATCATAAGAAATTATAGTGGATACAGTCCCCACTCCCCAAGGGTTGAAAAAACATATTAGGGGTTATATATTCACCAACAATACAATATGGAGAATATGGTTTCAGATGATGTACTGTGAGACCTGCATATAGAAGGGCTGTTGTTTCCCTGTGACATCATACATTCATGATTTAGTTTTTGATGAGATTTTCCCCTCTGATAGAGATGAGGCAGAGAAAATGTTACACTAGCCCTACTGGAGATGGAGAGAGAACTCTTGATCACCACGGTGAATGTGCTGAAGCTGGTAACGCGCGTGGGTGAAGCTAGTTGGGGATGTTTATACTTGTGTATGTGTGTGAATGTTATACACTCTGTGTGCCACAAATGGTGTTCCTTTGTCTGTGCACTCCATAACATCCATATGAAAGGGTTCTATGTGGTTAGGGCTGTGTACAGTAGTGTCTTTCCTATGTTTCTATGCTGTGTGTTTGGTTCTGCTTTATAGATTTAACAAAACAAGGACCCAGCACCCAACTATATGAAAAACAATCTGTAAGCGAACACATTGTCTGCTCAACAATTATTCTCCTGCTGCCCAAGGAGCCATACCTACAGCCATACCTTAAGGTAATCCAAGGTCATTCCAAGGTCACTGCAGCAGCAGTAGGTGTGGTCCAGTTCCCACCTAGCTCCTCAGATATCCCCAAGGCCCCAGCCACAGCTCTAGCAGCAGCAACAGTTAGGTTCTGAGCTGCTTCCCTGATGAGCCCCCGGAGGCTCTTCTGGAGAGACCATCTCGGCCAGGGTGACGTATGTCCCAGCCAGGAACCCTATAAAGCCCACCACAGTGATGACAAGGTCCTTGACCAACATGGCTGGCTTCAGCGGTCGGTTTGAGAAGGTGATGAGCTCCACCAGGGGGGGAAGACCAGGGCCAGGGCACTGCTGGACACGGCACCCACCAGGGTGATTACCAAGTCCAGACGAGGGATCAGCACAGCAAAGGAGACTGGAGAGAGAGGGAGGGGAGCGAAGAGAGAGAGAAGTAGAGAGGTGATAAAGGATTCCGAGGGGGCAATAAAGCAGGGAGGGGGAAGTGAGAGAAGAGGTAAGAAAAGGAAGGGAAAATGATGGAGTGGGGGCTGTAGAGAGGGGAGAGATAGGGAGAGAAGTACGGAGGTCATCAAACAGAGCATGGAAACAGATGTCTAGAGACAAATTAATCAAGCTGCCACATATGCATACCACAGCACAGACACTTCCCATATAATATACATGAGTTTCCATGGTGGAGAATCCCAAATCTCTCATCCTTACAGTATAGGCCATACCAACAATTTACAATAATGCAACGCATGCAAACCACCTTCCAGCTGGAACTGGTTATCATCTAATAATGTGTCACACAACATGAAAGCAGCGGTCGAGATAAAGTTCTGGGCCCTTAGAGGCCCCCACAGACACACTGAAAATCCAACCCCAGACCGCAGTACCCTAAACCTTTGATATGTAAACTTCCCTTTTAAGTTGGCCTCCTAATTTCACTTTTCCAGGGGCCAGTTGAGGGGAGTATGGGAGGAGGGGAGTACGGGAGGTAACTGTGAATATGGCTTAGTGTTGCTGACAGTACTTTCTGTTAGTTACACAGACAGGCAGGCCCCCACTGCAGGGCATGTGTTTGTTGGCAGAGAGGGATGGAATGGGGGATAAAGGGAGGTAGGGAAGAGGGGATAGCAGTTAGAGAAAAATACAGAGAGAAAGAGAGAGAGAGAGAGAGAGAGAGAGAGAGAGAGAGAGAGAGGGGGGTTGGGGGCAAGAAGGAGAATGGCAGGTAGAGAGGATTGCAGGATTAAAGTTCAGGGGCTTAAAAGGGGCACACATACGCGGTACGCTCATCTAGAAATACCCAGGTTCTGGGGACCATACATGGTCATTGAGACACCAACAACAGCAACCGAGAAATCGAATGTAACCGAATAGTCTCATCTAGCTCTCCCACCACACATACATTTCCACAGGAGAGTCTCTGGAGAGACATGTTAACATGTTTGATCTCAGATCCACACAGCAGGAGCAGAGGTAGCGCTTACACACAAACATAAACATACACAAATAACTCTCAGACTAAACACAGACACAACAAAAAACTAAAATGGCTTCTTCCCCTCAGAGGATCCCACCCCAAAGTCTGTCACGACTAGTTACATTTCATCAAATCATACATTATTTACCTCAGAGCAGGACATCAAATGGCAACTTATTATTATAACATCACATGAATAACTGACCAATCATAGTCTATCACTGTCTATTATGAGTAATTTCTAGCCTAGTAGTCGAGAGCCAGTAACCGAAAGGTCGCTGGTTCGAATCCCTGAGCCGACTAGGGTAAAAATCTGCCCTTGAACAAGGCACCTAACCCCAATTGTTCCTGTAAGTCGCTCCGGAGAAGAGCATCTGCTAAATGACTAACAAGAAATATATATCTCCACTCAAAATGCTGCCTGTCAATCAGAAATACATGCATTCACCTAGTAAAGTGGTTATCTTTTCAAATGCAAATAACTTTAGTGTGACATTATAAAAGGAAATGGATTTGGTTTGGTTTCAAAAAAGCCCATCCACCCTCAAAAATATATATATATTTTTTATGTTGTTGTGACTCCTATTGATATGGTTTTTGGAGCATAAATGCAATTTTCCCATCATTTCATTGCATGTATGTCTCACTAAATGCATTCATCTCATTGCAACATTCCATTGCCTTCAATTGAAATCAGTTGAGAGACTGAGAAAATAAAAAGCATCTGAAAGGGAGCCTGCTGTGAATATCAAAGAGATAAACATGACAGTGATGCTTCACCTCAGGTGACTACCCAGGTATTTCACTGAAAACTCAAAAAGGAAATCTATTGCAGAGCCCTCAGAAGTTGTGTGTGTGTGTGTGTACATGTGTGTGCATGTGTGTATGTACATGACGAGACAGCAGACCAAGTCTAAAACATGATACTATAAATATGATGGAACATAACATGACATGAGCCTTGACCACATACATCCATTAGTGCTGAATAAACACGTGAGGTTGCAGCTGCTCCTCCAGCCCAAACCCCCTCTCTGTAAAGACCTGTCTAATGTGCTATTAATCCTATTAACCAGTTACATTGAGCCAGATTCCAAATTAAACCAACACAGCCCTGCCCAATGCCCTTCACGTGTTCATGGATTACTGTGTGAGGAGGGGAGGGTGTGTGTTCTATGTTGTGTTCACTACAGACACAACACACACACACTCTCCAGTGACACACACTCCCTCCCCCTCCCTCATAGGGATCACAGTCTGGATAGAGCAGAGGGAGTTGACAGTCCAATGTCTCTACAGTATGTAATGTAGTCCAGGAAAACTAGTGGTCACAGAAGAATGTCATTTTATATAGCACTTTTGAGAGGGTGCAAAATGGAAGGAGAGTAAGTTAGAGATGTAATGTCTCTGTCTGTCATCGGTCTTGATAATTGTATGACCTTTACCCAGAGTTGGGGGTCAATTTCAATACAAAATGTTCCTCATTGAAAAGCATTTATTTGTCATTTTTTATGATTCTACAGATAACAGGCAGAACAGCTAGAGGGCAGAACACACGAATACCCTACCAAATCAAACCCACCCCAATCCCCCCATGCTCTAACAGAACACACACGGATCCCCTAACAAATCAAACCCACCCCAATCCCCATGCTCTAACAGAACACACACGGATCCCCTAACAAATCAAACCCACCCCAATCCCCCCATGCTCTAACAGAACACACACAGATCCCCTAACAAATCAAACCCACCCCAACCTCCATGCTCTAACAGAACACACACGGATCCCTTAACAAATCAAACCCACCCCAACCTCCATGCTAACAGAACACACAGATCCCCTACCAAATCAAACCCACCCCAATCCCCATGCTCTAACAGAACACACAAATCCCCTACCAAATCAAACCCACCCCAATCCCCCATGCTCTAACAGAACACACACGGATCCCCTAACAAATCAAACCCACCCCAACCCCATGCTCTAACAGAACACACACGGATCCCCTAACAAATCAAACCCACCCCAATCCCCCCATGCTCTAACAGAACACACACAGATCCCCTAACAAATCAAACCCACCCAACCCCCATGCTCTAACAGAACACACACGGATCCCCTAACAAATCAAACCCACCCCAACCCCCATGCTCTAACAGAACACACACGGATCCCTTACCAAATCAAACCCACCACAACCCCCATGCTCTAACAGAACACACACGGATCCCTTACCAAATCAAAACTTTGTGACATCAAATGGACGTTGGTGGTCAAGATGTGTTGGCGTCTGTAGTGATGGCGCAAAAACCATCATCAGGGAGACATAGTGGAGTGGTAACGTGCGTGCAAGCAGTTGCTCCCGACGCCACTTGGGTACACTGCAGCATCCACTGAGAGGCTCTTGCTGCCAAGGGAATGCCTGACAGCTTGAAAGATGTTTTGGACACTACAGTGAAAATGGTTAACTTTGTTAAAAGCAAGGCCCTGAACTCTCATGTATTTTCTGCATTATGCAATGATATGGGCAGTGACCATGTAACGCTTTTACAACATACAGAAGTGCACTGGTTATCAAGGGCAAAGTGTTGACACGTTCTTTTGAATTGAGAGACAAGCTTAAAGTTTTCTTTACTGTCCATCATTTTCACATGTCTGACTGCTTGCATAATGATGAGTTTCTCACACGACTGGCCTATCTGGGTGATGTTTTTTCTTACCTGAATGATCTGAATCTAGGATTACAGGGATTACAACTATATTCAATGTGCGGGACAAAATTGAGGCTATGATTAATAAGTTGGAGCTCTTCTCTGTCTGATATAACAAGGACAAAACACAGATCTTTCCATCATTGTATGATTTTTTTGTGTGCAAATGAACTCAAATGTGATATAGCGAAGCACCTAAGCGAGACGGGTGCGCAATTACACAGGCACTTTCATGCCCTGCCTCCAGTCCACTTACCGATATCTCAACAAGAGAGCCTCATCAAAATTGCAACAAGTGGTTCTGTGAAAATGTTATTTAATCAGAAGCCACTGCCAGATTTCTGGATAGGGCTGTGCTCAGAGTATCATGCCATGGCAAATTGCGCTGTTAAGACACTGATGCCCTTTGCAACCAAATACCTATGTGAGAGTGGATTCTCAGCCCTCATTAGCATGAAAACTAAATACAGGCACAGACTGTGTGTGGAAAATGATTTAAGAATGAGACTCTCTCCAATACAACCCAACATTGCATAGTTAAGTGCATCCGTTCAAGCACACCCTTCTCATTAACTTGTGGTGAGTTATTCACCATATTTGTGGAACAAATACGTTTTTATATGTAAGATGGCTAAATAAAGAGTCAAATTATTGATTATTATTATTTGTGCCCTGGTCCAATAAGAGCTCTTTGTCAATTCCCACGAGCTGGGTTGTGACAAACTCACACTTATTCTTATGTTTAATACAGGGGCC
Source organism: Brachymystax lenok tsinlingensis (assembly GCA_030435695.1). NCBI lineage: Eukaryota > Metazoa > Chordata > Actinopteri > Salmoniformes > Salmonidae > Brachymystax > Brachymystax lenok. The sequence continues at coordinate 30,539,414 of CM059816.1, forward strand.
TCCTGTGGTGCCACTCCTGTGGTGCCACTCCATAGAACTGGTTAGAGGTGCCTCCTGTGGTGCCACTCCATAGAACTGGTTAGAGGTGCCTCCTGTGGTGCCACTCCATAGAACTGGTTAGAGGGGCCTCCTGTGGTGCCACTCCGAATGATGTAATAAAGACAAAAGATTCTATAGCTCTCCAGTATCTTAGAAAACGTCTCAAAAATGTATATCCAGGAATGTTAATTTCGGGCATGTCTAAAACATGTGTAATAAAGTAGTAGGAGCCTGCTTACATCGGTCACAAGTAGAATCTATTTCTCGTCTAATCTTAACTTAAACCTTTGCAGGTTATGCACCATTTACGCATTAAAACGAAAATAGTAAAGCACGTCATTCAAAGGCTTTGTTTTAGGGTCAGAGCGCAAAGAAAGTATTAAATATATGCAATTTCAGCAGGAGCTCGGAAAACCGTGACCTACTCTATGGCTTGCTCACTAGCGCCCCCGGGAATTTGAATTTCTGTGTACTTACCTACAGTCTTCAGTGGTGATTGCTCTCTCATTCTTATCATAGTGTGAAAGCAAAAGTTGAACCAGACACAGAACAAAGCATGAAGGAAGTGATTTGGAGTTCTGTGTGAGCCAGGGGGCTGTCTGTCAGACCGAACAGCAAACAGAACTGGCAAACTCTCGAATATTATTTGAAACACTGGGCAGTTTGATCGATAGCAATCTCTGTGTGTGTGTGTGTGTGGGGGGGCTGTGGTATTGAAACAGTGACCTGTGCAGAGCTCATACTGGGGCCTGTCCTCTGTACTCTGTCTCCTGCTGTGCCATCGCTCCAATCACAGGACAACAGTGTCCCCGGCTCTAGGCCAAACTATACTAGGAGAGTTTGGGTTAGGCTCCAGCCCAGACCGCACTGGGAGGCAGACAGACAGCAGAGGTGATACATACTAACGTCTAGACTTCAAACTGTTCTTTTTTTATAAAGCAACTCTCGTTTGTTTTGTTCTCATTGCCCATCTAACTTGGGCCCACGTTTTTTAAGATGTCCGTCCTTGAAGTGTGAGAGAGGAACATTTCGGTGAGAGATTATGTGTCAGACCACAGCAAACTTCTCATTTAATAATTAAAGAGAGAGAATTGAGAATTTTGACTTCCTCTCCAAATTTCTCCAATCACTCCCTCTGTCTAATCTGCCACTATTCTGTCAAGTCTCCTTCTCTCCCTCCCCCACCATCCTCTTTTCCTAATCCGTCCCACCTTTAATTTCTCATCCATCTCATGGAGAATCGCTTCTGACCCTTAAAACTCTCTGCTAAAACACTCCCCTCCCCCCTCCTTCTCATCCTCTCCCCCCCTTCCCCTGTGTTATATATTTCTTTCTCCCTCCAGGCCCCAAATCATCCTCTCATTCTTTCCATCTCTTACTCTCTCACATACTTTCCTTCACTTCCATCTCTCATTTCCAATTATCTCTCGCTCCATCTTTTTCTCATCTCCTTTCTCCCTATCCCGTCCTATCCATTCTCGTTCACACTAAAGCATGGTGTCATGGCCAAGCTTTTCATTTATCTATCTTTCAGCGTACTAACAACTTGCTCTTCTGGACAGAACCTCCATCAAACGTGCACAGTAAAGATCAAGGCCTAATCTCCTTCAACTCTGCATGTAAAACCCCTGCATCTACAGCAGCCCACTTTAAATCTGCACCCATACTGAATGGAAATTTAACCTCTTATCCCAGCACTGCATAATGCGCTGTAACAACCAACCTCTTATCTCAGCACTGCATACTGTACAGTAACAACCAACCTCTTATCCCAGCACTACATATTGCACTGTAACAACCAACCTCTTATCCCAGCACTGCATACTGTACAGTAACAACCAACCTCTTATCCCAGCACTGCATACTGTACAGTAACAACCAACCTCTTATCCCAGCACTGCATACTGTACAGTAACAACCAACCTCTTATCCCAGCACTGCATACTGTACTGTAACAACCAACCTCTTATTACAGCACTGCATACTGTACTGTAACAACCAACCTCTTATCCCAGCACTGCATACTGTACTGTAACAACCAACCTCTTATCCCAGCACTGCATACTGTACTGTAACAACCAACCTCTTATCCCAGCACTGCATACTGTACTGTAACAACCAACCTCTTATCCCAGCACTGCATACTGTACTGTAACAACCAACCTCTTATCCCAGCACTGCATACTGTACTGTAACAACCAACCTCTTATCCCAGCACTGCATACTGTACTGTAACAACCAACCTCCTATCCCAGCACTGCATACTGTACTGTAACAGCCAACCTCCTATCCCAGCACTGCATACTGTACTGTAACAACCAACCTCTTATCCCAGCACTGCATACTGTACAGTAACAACCAACCTCTTATCCCAGCACTGCATACTGTACAGTAACAACCAACCTCTTATCCCAGCACTGCATACTGTACTGTAACAACCAACCTCTTATCCCAGCACTGCATACTGTACTGTAGCAACCAACCTCTCATTTTTTTATTCATCTAGTAAGCACACTATAAATCACCCGGCTTCCTATCTCACGGGCATAGCAGGCATCCTTACGGTAGTGTTTATAATGTTACCTCATACGCATAGCAGGTATTTATAAGGGAGTTTTGCAGCAACAGTCTTCCAACGATGGCCTCTTAGCTCAATTTAAGTCATGTCAGACGGCATAATCTTCCCCGAGGCAGAGGCTATGTCCCTCATTCCAGTGATCGATCTACACCCACTCCCAGGTTCCAGGTGATTCCTCCACAACTAGGTTTCCCCGAGAAGAAGTTAGAGAATCACATTAGGCAAGTGACCATTTTCCGTTGCTCAACTTCTGGGAATCCTGGCCGAAGGGAATTCACAGTGGTTCCAGGCATTTCCACCCATGAACTCCTCTGAACTGGCTACGAATGTGGCCCCACCCCCATTAATGTTGCCCATCCCTGATATATCATTCATTTCAGTTATCAGATCTGGTCGGATTTATTGTAAATACAAACTTTATTATTCAGGGGGTACACTCTACCACATGGGCTTTCTGTACATCTGGGTTTCATATTCAATAATCACGATTGACTATTAGTCAGAACTTTATCAAAACTACGATAAATTTCAGGTTGTGTTTCCCATCAGCGTCTCATCAGGAACACTAAAACAGTACTTCTGGATCAAATCATTTTTGAAATGTTTAAAATAAAAGTCCCCTACGTAACAATAGAAGTGTCAATAACCTGTATTTACTCATGATATATGAAAAATATTGTCTAAACATTAACAATGATTCATATTTGTTAATATTTAAGTGCTTCGCCACTCTCAGCAGTAAAGCTACCTTCTGTTCATGCTGCAGTAAATGCCATTAACAATCAACAGTGTCAAGCGGGCAATATCAACAACACAATACATATTTTACTATAACTGTTTGCTAAACTTTCTTTTGCAGGGAGCGCACAGAGTTATTTCCAAATATAGCGATCCTCCACAAGGACAAGGAAACAGATATGCTGCTGGTAGTGGCTCCCCCTATGGAATACTGGTGTGTTCATCATTGTCTTACCCTGCCGGCGGTGAGAACTCCCGCCCACTGGTCTACACTGCCGTTGCTGTTGTGCTGTTCACAGCTACATGGTGGAGTAGGAGTGGACCAAGGAGAACCCAAAAGAGCTCGTTGAACAACCTCGCTGACAATCTATCGCCAGAAATTGTGGATTGTCAGAGATAACATGTTTCCTAATGTCTGTAAACGAGTCATTCATATTGACATTAAGGCAGCTTACATATTTATAGCCTATTTCTCAAGAGGTGCTTAGCAAGTTCAGTCATTTTAACAATTGATTAGCATACTTTCTTTGGTCATGTTTCACAGTGCCTGATCTCATTATGTGTTAGACAGTTGGCCTCTGAGTACAGGTTTATACTATGGATGCTTCCCATTCGCATACTTTTGGTGGTGATTTTCAGGCTAAGTAGTCTGCAGTTCATCGGCTTTATAATTTGTATTTATTATGGATCCCCATAAGCTACACTTCCTGGGGTCCAGTAAAATTAAGGAAGTTATACAATTTTAAAACCAATACATTTCAAAACAGATTTCACAACACATTAAGGTGGTAACTCTATATTGGGCCTCAACAGCATGTTGCACCCTAGGCAAATAACAACATTTCAACTACTAGTTGCTTTGTCTCGTTCCATCTTTTTCACATTCAATCAGCATGACATCCTTCATTGCAACACAACTGTTTTAATCTCAACCCCGAACCACTGGCTACTTCCTATTCTCCAGCACAGGCTCGCAGCCTCAGACAAGACTGTTTCCCTCCGCAATGTCATCCCCGCTAGGCTGTCTTCTTACTGGTTTTGCCATGGATTCCTTCTAATGGTGAGTTCACAACTCCTTATTCCCTCATGTGATTTTCTGACCTGGTCTTGTCACCCAAATCACTAGCCTCATTCTTAATCAGGTTCCTGGGGTACTATCATAATAGCTCGCACTTTCTCTCAATCCCTTCTCAGGCTTCATGATTATTTATACAATGGCATTGTTGAATACTCCTTTCTGATTGTCTTGAAGGGCATTCTGGAGCGTGCATTCATTATTTCCCTATAACGCTTGGTAGAATTCAATGCCTATAGTTAATTTTTACAAGTTTTGTTTGAACACCACGCTCGACCCGGCTCTGTTCTTCATCATTTGCTTCTCTTCCATCCTATTCCACCTTCATCTGTTTCACTTATCTCCTTTCTCAAGTAATAAAAAGGAGCTATCTTTCCCCTCTACACTAAACTGGTCTTTCTTTCAGAACTGGAGCTGAAACCACCGCAGACACAATAGATATAATTCCACCCTCACTCTAAAGCATCTGGATCACTGGTCATGCTCTGCTACACCTTATATTTTAGGCCCAATCTATTTGCCATCCTCTCAGCAATGGTCCCTTTACCATAGATAACAATAGCTAACTTTGTTGGCGAATGTGAAATTACACTCATGCATATAGCAGTGGCTGTCACTCATTATTACACTTGGCATTGGATCAGACACCTGTCATCAGCATCTTTTCTCAGAGACGAGGCCAAACCCCAAACTATTCAATAAAATTCCATATTGCATTCTGTCTTTGTTGTCATTCAGCCTGTTCACGATTGAAGTGTTGCTCTTTCCCAGTCTGGACACTCTTTATTTATTTGACTAAAAGCTTGTTTGAGTCTGCCCTGTCACACTCTGACAATTTCCATTAGTGTAATTTTGTTGGTCGGCGGTTCCCCCTGAGAAAATGAGGCTCTAATGGAGTCCATAGTGTAGCCTGGTTAAACCAGACAATGCTGCACTGCATGGTTTACCAGGCTATACATAGTATGGACTGCAGGAAAGTAGGAAGGAGCCATCTGAATGTAGCGTAGTTTTGGAATGCACTGATGTCTCATTAAAGCCTGGGAGGATTTTGCTGCCTTGTTTGAGAGGTGGAGGGATAGAGAAGAGGGCAAATGGAGAGAGAAGGTGAGAGAGAGAGAGAGAGAGAGAGAGAGAGAGAGAGAGATATTGAGATTGAAAGCTCCATGTTAGAATTCCAGCAACACCTTAGTGCTTAGTGCATGTCGGCTCTAATTACTTTTTGTCTCCCGCCAAAGCAGGAACGCTATTAGGATGTCTACACAACTCAAACCTCAGCTGGATAACTCTCCTCTCCATGTAAGTGCGTGTGTGTGCGTGCGTGGTAACTCCCTGATATTTAAGCTGCACTGGAAAAACCCAGAAAGCAAACTAGTTAACATTTGCGCTGCGTTTACATGGCTTTGGATGAGCAGTGAACATTACGTCGTCATGTTTGTAATCCTGATCCAACAACCAGGGTAAATCAATCAGGATTTGAAGGTGTTCGGTGGAGAAAAGCACGATAATTCAAACCTAACTCTGCACATGAGCCCCATACTTCAGGACCTGTCAAGACTTTAGGGGGAGAATTAGAGGAAACAGAAAGAGGAGAAGAAGAAGAACAGATTTGTACCTGAGAGCAGGAGAATGACAGATAGATTAAAGACAACTAGATTCATCTGTCCTGGCTGTGTAGGGAGCTCCCAACCTCTTCTATTCCTTCTGAACACAACACGGAGTCATACATCTCTGTACTACAGTATTATACCTCTAGAACTGTACTATAGTATATCTCTGTACTACAGTATTATACCTCTCTAGAACTGTATTATTCAGACAACTTATCTTTTTCCATATTTTGTTACGTAGCTAGCCTTATTCTAAAAGGGATTATATTGTTGTTTTCCCTCATCAATCTACACACACAAAACCCCAATGACAAAGCAAAACAGTTTAAAATAAATTTTTGCACATTTATATAAAAATGTATAATTTACATAAATATTCCGACCCTTAACTCAGTACGCTGTTGAAGCACCTTTGGCAGCGATTACAGCCTCGTGTCTTCTTGGGTATTTGGGGAGTTTTTCCCATTCTTCTCTGCAAATCCTCTAAAGCTCTGTCAGGTTGGATGGGGAACATAACACAGCTATTTTCAGGTCTCTCCAGAGAGGTGCGATCGGGTGCAAGTCCGGGCTCTGGCTGGGCCACTCAAGGACATTCAGAGACTTGTCCTGAAGCCACTCCTGCATTGTCTTGACTGTGTGCTTTGGGTTGTTGTCCTATTGGAAGGTGAACCTTCGCCCCAGTCTGAGGTCTTGAGCACTCTGGAGAAGATTTTCATCAAGGATCTTTCTGTACTTTGCTCCGTTAATCTTTCCCTTGATCTTGACTAGTCTCTCAGTCCCTGCCGCTTAAAAACATCCCCAAGGCATGATGCTGAAATCACCATGCATCATCATAGGGATGGGCCAGGTTTCCTCCAGATGTGACACTTGGCATTCAGGCCAAAGAGTTCAATCTTGGATTCATCAGACCAGAGAATCTTGTTTCTCATGGTCTGAGAGTCCTTTAGGTTCCTTTTGGCAAACTCCAAGCGGGCTGTCATGTGCATTTTATTGAGGAGTGGATTCCATCTAGCCACTCTACCATAAAGGCCTGATTGGTGGAGTGCTGCAGAGATGGTTGTCCTTCTGGAAGATTCTCCCATCTCCACAGAGGAACTCTGGAGCTCTGTCAGAGTAACCATCGGCTTCTTGGTCCTCCCTGACCAAGGCCCTTCACTCTCGATTACTCAGATCTACGAAGAGTATTGGTGGTTTCAATGTTGCAGAAATGTTTTGGTACCCTTCCCCTGATCTGTGCCTCGTCACAATCCTGTCTCGGAGCTCTACGGACTATTCCTGCGACCCCATGGCTTGGTTCTTTCTCTGACATGCACTGTCAACTGTGGAACCTTATATGGACAGGTGTGTGCCTTTCCAAATCCTGTCCAATCAATTGAATTTACCAAAGGTGGACTCCAAGTTGTAGAAACATTTCAGGGATGATTAATGGAAACAGAATGCACCTTCGCTCAAGTCTCGAGTCTCATAGCAAAGGGTCTGAATAGTTACGTAAATGTGATTTCAAATTTGTAATTTTTTATAGATTAGCAAACATTTCAAAAAAACTGTTTTCACTTTGTCATTATGGGGTATTGTGTAATTTAATCAATTTTAGAATAAAGGCTGTAATGTAAGAAAACGTGGAAAAGGTCAAGGGGTCTGAATACTTTCCAAATGCACTGTAATTATTCACGCCCCTGAGTCAATATATTATAGAAGCACCATTGGAGGCGATTACAGCTGTGAAGCTCTAAGACCTTTGTACACCTGGATTGTAATAATATATATATATATATATATATATATATATATATATATATATATATATATATATATATATATATATTGATTGAAGCTCTGTCAAATTGATTGTTGATCATTGTTAGACAGTTATTTTGAAGTCTTGCCATTGATTTTTACGCCAATTTACGTCAAAACTGTAACTAGGCCACTCAGGAACATTCAATATTGTCTTGGTAAGGAACTCTAGTGTAAATTTGGCATTGTGTTTTAGGTTATTGTCCTGCTGAAAAGGCTGAATTTGTCTCTGTGTCTGTTGGAAAGCAGACTGAACTAGAGTTTCCTCTAGGACTTGCTAGTCCTTGCCGATGACAAGCACACCCATAACATGATGCAGCACCACCAAGCTTGAAAATATGAAGAGTGGTATTCAGTAATGTGTTGTATTTGCCCCAATCATAATGCTTTGTATTTAGAACAATCATTTAGTTTTTTGCCACATTTTTTTAAGTATTACTTTAATGCCTTGTTGCAAACAGGATGCATGTTTTGGAATATTTTGATTTCCTTTTCACTCTGTCATTTAGGTTATTTAGTAAAGTAGTAGAGGATGCTTGGTCATTCTTTAAGAGTGCCTTCCTCACCATCTTAAATAAGCATGCCCCTTGTAGAACCAGGAACAGATATAGCCCTTGGTTCACTCCAGACTTGACTGCCCTTGACCAGCACAAAAACATCCTGTGGCGTTCTGCATTAGTATCGAATAGCCCACGCGATATGCAACTTTTCAGGTCAGGAACCAATATACACAGGCAGTTAGAAAAGCTAAGGCTGGATTTTTCAAGCAGAAATTTGCATCCTGTAGCACAAACTCAAATAAAGTATTGGGACACTGTAAAGTCCATGGAGAATATGAGCACCTCCTCCCAGCTGCCCACTGCACTGAGGCTAGGAAACACTGTCACAACCGACAAATCCACTATAATTGAGAACTTCAATAAGCATTTTTCTGCGGCTGGCCATGCTTTCCACCTGGCTACCCCTACCCCGGTCAACAGCCCTGCACTCCCCACAGCATCTCGCCCAAGCCTCCTCATTTCTCATTCACCCAAATCCAGATAGCTGATGTTCTGAAAGAGCTGCAAAATCTAGACCCCTACAAATCAGCCGGGCTAGACAATCTGGACCCTCTCTCTCTAAAATTAACTGCCGAAATTGTTGCAACCCCTATTACTAGCCTGTTCAACCTCTCTTTCGTATCGTCTGAGATTATCAAAGATTGGAAAGCTGCCGCAGTCATTCCCCTCTTCAAAGGGGGAGACACTCTAGACCCAAACTGCTACAGACCTATATCTATCCTACCCTGCCTTTCAAAGGTCTTCGAAAGCCAAGTTAACAGATTACCGACCATTTTGAATCCCACCGTACCTTCTCTGCCATGCAATCTGGTTTCCGAGCTGGTCATGGGTGCACCTCAGCCACACTCAAGGTCCTAAACGATATCATAACTGCTATCGATAAGAGACATTACTGTGCAGCCGTATTCATTGACCTGGCCAAGGCTTTCGACTGTCAATCACCACATTCTTATTGGCAGACTCAACAACCTTGGTTTCTCAAATGATTGTCTCGCCTGGTTCACCAACTACTTCTCTGATAGAGTTCTATGTGTCAAATTGGAGGGCGTGTTGTCTGGACTTCTGGCAGTCTCTATGGGGGTGCCACAGGGTTCAATTCTCTCTTCTTGCCGACTCTCTTCTCTGTATACATCAATGACGTCGCTCTTGCTGTCGGTGATTCTCTGATCCACCTCCACGCAGATGACACCATTCTGTATACTTCTGGCCCTACTTTGGACACTGTGTTAGCTAACCTCCAGACAAGCTTCAATGCCATACAACTCTCCTACCGTGGTCTCCAACTGCTCTTAAATGCAAGTAAAACTAAATGCATGCTTTTCAACCGATCACTGCCCGCACCTGCCCGCCCGTCTGTCCTGCATCACTACTCTGGACGATTCTGACTTAGAATACGTGGACAACTACAAATACCTAGGTGTCTGGCTAGACTGTAAACTCTCCTTCCAGACTCACATTAAATATCTCCAATCCAATATTAAATATAGAATCGGCTTCCTACTTCGCAACAAAGCATCCTTCACTCATGCTGCCAAACATACCCTCGTAAAACTGACCATCCTACCGATCCTCGACTTCGGCGATGTCATTTATAAAATAGCCTCCAACACTCTACTCAACAAATTGAATGCAGTCTATCACAGTGCCATCCGTTTTGTCACCAAAGCCCCATATACTACCCACCACTGCGCCCTGTACGCTCTCGTTGGCTGGCCCTCGCTTCATACTCGTCGGCCAATCCAACTGGCTCCAGGTCATCTACAAGTCTTTGCTAGGTAAAGCCCCGCCTTATCTCAGCTCACTGGTCACCATAGCAGCACCCACCCGTAGCATGCGCTCCAGCAGATATATCTCACTCACCCCCAAAGCCAATTCCTCCTTTGGCTGCCTTTCCTTCCAGTTCTCTGCTGCCAATGACTGGAACGAACTACAAAAATTACTGAAACTGGAGACTCATATCCCTCACTAGCTTTAAGCACCAGCTGTTAGTGCAGCTCACAGATCTCTGCACCTGCACATAGCCCATCTGTAAACAGCCCATCCTACTACCTCCTCCCCATACTGTATTTATTTATTTATCTTGCTCCTTTGCACCCCAGTAACTTTCACATTTATCTTCTGCACATCTACCATTCTAGTGTTTAATTGCTATATTGTAATTACCTTGCCACCATGGTGTATTTATTGCCCTACCTCTCTTATCTTACCTCATTTGCATTCACTGTATATAGACTTCTTTTTTTATTTTTCTACTGTATTATTGTCTGTATGTCTGTGTATTCCATGTGTAACTCTTTGTTGTTGTATGTATCAAAATGCTGTGCTTCATTTTGGCCAGGTCGCAGTTGTAATTGAGAACATGTTCTCAACTAGCCTTCCTGGTTAAATAAAGGTAAAATAAAAAATTATAAAAAGGATTGTGGAGTACAATGTAACTACAATGTTGTTGATCCATCCTCAGATCTCATATCACAACCATTAAACGATATAACTTTATACAATCACCATTGGCCTCATGGTGAAATCCTTGAGCAGTTTCTTTCCTCTCCGGCAACTGAGTTAGGAAGGATGCCTGTATCTTTGACTGGGTGTATTTATACACCATCCAAAGCCGAATTAATAACTTCTCAAAGGGATAACTTCTATTTGTATTAGAACACATCTACCAATCAGTGCCCTTCTTTGCGAGGCATTGAAAAACCTTCCAGGTTTTTGTGGTTGAATCTGTGCTTGAAATTCACTACTCAATTGAGGGAGCTTACAGATAATTGTATGTGTGGGGTACAGAGATGAGGTTGTCATAAAAAAAGTATTTGAACCACTACTATTGAACCCAGTATGAGTCCATGCAACTTATTATGCGATTTGTTAAGCACATTTTTACTCATAAACGTATTTACGCTTGCCATAACGAAGGGGTTGAATACTTATTTACTCAAGACATTTCAGTCGTCATGTTTGTAATCCTGATCCAACAACCAGGGTAAATCAATCAGGATTTGAATGTGTTTGGTGGAGAAAAGCACGATAATTCAAACCTAACTCTGTATATGAGCCCCATACTTCAGGACCTGTCAAGACTTCAGGGGGAGAATGAGAGGAAACCAAAAGAGGAGAAGAAGAACAGATTTGTACCTGAGAGCAGGAAAATTTAAGATAGATTAAAGAAAACGAGATTCATCTGTCCTGGCTGTGTAGGGAGCTCCCTATGTCTTCTATTCCTTCTGAACACAACACTGAGTCATACCTCTCTAGAACTGTACTATAGTATATCTCTGTACTACAGTATTATACCTCTCTAGAACTGTACTATAGTTTAACTCTGTACTACAGTAATATACTTCTCTAGAACTGTACTATAGTACAGTATATCTCTGTACTACAGTATTGTACCTATCTAGAACTGTACTATAGTATACAGTATCTCTGTACCTCAGTATTATACCTCTCTAGAACTGTACTATAGCATATCTCTGTACTACAATAATATACTTCACTAGAACTGTATTATAGTACAGTATATCGCTGTACTACAGTATTGTACCTATCTAGAACTGTACTATAGTATACAGTATCTCTGTACTACAGTATTATACCTCTCTAGAACTGTACTATAGTATACAGTATCTCTGTACTACAGTATTATACCTATAGCACTGTACTATAGTATATCTCTGTACTACAATAGTACTGTATACCTCTCTACAATTGTACCATAGCGTATTTCAGTGCCACAGGGAGCAACGTCTTGCTAGTATATAACGGTAACTTCAAAAAACTAGTTGGAACCCACACCTCTTTAGTGTAAAGTTAGAATAACACTCTCCATACCACAGTGAGCGATTTGTTTCTACAGAGCCACATCTCTACAGTATGAAGTAGAGTTTAAATCACTACCTTTGCTTCATTTCACAATCCCTTCTCGTCTTGTTGATTCGCAAATTATAATTTCATCTCGCTGTGAAAGCCTTGGCGATTAGAAAACATGCAAGCAAAGTTACCAATGCTAATAAATTTGAAAAAATAAATAAAAATCACAGCCATTAAACGCTGTAACTTTGTAAATCACCATTGGCCTCACGGTGAAATCCCTGAGCAGTTTCTTTCCTCTCCGGCAAGGAAGGTCACATGTATTTTTGTAGTGACTGGGTGTATTTATACACCATCCAAAGCCAAATTAATAACTTCACCATACTCGTGAACGTATTTATGCTTGCCATAACAAAGGGGTTGAATAATTATTAATTCAAGACATTAACTTTTAATTTGATATGCAACACAACAAAATGTGGAAAGTGATGTGAATACTTTCTAAAGGCACTGTAATGTGTGCGTGTACCTTTTTCCCTACCTATCAGTATTCTAATGTCCTAACAATTCATGTGTGTGAGTGAGTGTGTGTGTGGGGAATTCTCGCCCTGTGCCTCCGTGCTCTCTAATCCCTTAATTACAGTAGTGATATAATGCTTATTAGATGAAACACTTACCAAATTAAGATAAAAATCATCCACCGCATAAGAAAATAAAAAATAAAATGCCTAGTCCCCAATTACAGTAGACGACATGAAAGTGGGGGCCGTGTAAAGCTTGGGCGGTGCATTCACATTACAGTGCCTTCAGAAAGTATTTACAGATTTATTGTCACTGGCAATACACAATACACCATAATGTCAAAGTAGAATTATGTTTTTCAAAATGTTTACAAATTAATTACAAATCTGAAATGTCTTCATAAATAAGTATTCAACCCCTTTGTTATGGCTAACCTAAATAAGTTCAGGAGTAAAAATTTGTTTAACAAGTTGCATGGACTCACAATGTGTGCAATATTTTTTTGAATGACTACCTCATCGCTGTACCCCACACATACAATTATCTCAAAGGTCCCTCAGTCGAGCAGTGAATTTCAAACACAGATTCAACCACAAAGACCAGGTAGGTTTTTCCAATGCCTCGCAAAGAAGGGCATACCCTCTTTTGGTAGATTGGTAAAAAAAAAAAGAAGCTGACATTGAATATCCCATTGAACATGGTGAAGTTATTAATTACACTTTGGATGGTGTATCAATACACCCAGTCACTTCAAATATACAGGTGTCCTTCTTAACTCAGTTGCCGGAGAGAAAGGAAACCACTCAGGGATTTCACCATGGGGCCAATGGTGACTTTAAAACAATTACAGAGTTTAATGGCTGTGATAGGAGAAAACTGTGGATGGATCAACAGCATTGTAGTTACTCCACAATACTAACCTAATTGACAGAGGGAAAAGAAAGAAGCCTGTACAGAATAAAACATATTCCAAAAAAATAATCCTGTTTGCAACAAGGCACTAAAGGAATACTGCAAAAAAATGTGGCAAAGCAATTCACAATTATATATTTTTTCTTTTACTTTTTACCCCTTTTTCTCCCCAATTTCATGATAACCAATTTGTAGTTACGGTCTTGTCCCATCACTACAACTCCCGTACGGACATAGGAGAGGCGAAGGTCGAGAGCCATACATGACCCTGCCCTTGCTTCTTGACACTGCTCGCTTACCCGGAAGCCAGCCGCACCAATGTGTCAAAGGAAACACCGTACAACTGGTGACCGTGGTCAGCGTGCATGCACCCGGCCCGCCACAAGGAGTCGCTAGAGCGAGATGGGACAAGGACATCCCCTAACCCAGACAACGCTGGGACAATTGTGCGCCGCCTCATTGGTCTCATGATCGCGACCTGCTGCGACACAGCCTGGGATCGAACCCGGGTCTGTAGTGACGCCACTAGTACAGGGATGCAGTGCCTTAGACCACTGCGCCACTCGGGAAGCAATTCACTTTTTTTCCTGAATAGAAAGTGTTGTGTTTGGGGCAAATCCAATATTTTCAAGGACAGTGTTGGCTGCATCATGTTATGGATATGCTTGGAATCGTTAAGGACTGGGATGTTTTTCAGGATAAAAAAGAAATGGAATGGTGCTAAGCAAAGGCAAAATCCTAGAGGCACATTCACAGTGCAGGGTGGGAAAAGTGTGTGAACCCTTGGATTTAATAACTGGTTGACCCTCCTTTGGCAGCAATAACCTCAACCAAACGTTTTCTATAGTTGCGGATCAGACCTACACAACGGTCTGGAGGAATTCTGGACCATTCCTCTTTACAAAACTGTTTCAGATCAGCAATATTCTTGGGATGTCTGGTGTGAACCGCTCCTGAGGTCATGCCACAGCACCTCAATCGGGTTGAGGTCAGGACTCTGACTGGGCCACTCCAGAAGGTGTATTTTATTTTGTTGAAGCCATTCTGTTGATTTACTTCTGTGTTTTGGGATGTTGTCCTGTTGCATCACCCAACTTCTGTTGAGCTTCAATTGGCGGACAGGTAGCCTTACATTCTCCTGCAAAATGTCTTGATCAACATTGGAATTCATATTTCTGGCGTTGATAGCACCTTGTCCAGGCCCTGAAGCAGCAAAGCAGCTCAAACCATAATGCTCCCTCCACCATATTTTACAGTTGGGATGAGGTTTTGATGCTGGTGTGCTGTGCCTTTTTTTTCTCCACACAGTGTTGTTTGTTCCTTCCAAACAACTCAACTTTAGTTTCATCTGTCCACAAGGTGCTCTTTTGCGAACTTCAGACGTGCAGCAATGTTTTTTTTGGACATCAGTGGCTTCTTTCGTGGTGTCCTCCCATGAACACTATTCTTGTTTAGTATTTTACATATCGTAGACTTGTCAACAGAGATGTTAGCATGTTCCAGAGATTTCTGTAAGTCTTTAGCTGACACTCTAGGATTCTTCTTAACCTCAGTGAGCCTTCCTGCGCTGTGCTCTTGCAGTCATCTTTGCAGGACGGCCAATCCTAGGGAGAGTAGCAACAGTGCTGAACTTTCTCAACTTAAAGAAAATGTGTCTTACCGTGGACTGATGAACATCAGGGCTTTAAGATATACTTTTGTAACCCTTTCCAGCTTTATGCAAGTCAACAATTCTTAATCTTAGGTCTGCTAAGATCTCTTTTGTTCGAGGCATGGTTCATGTGAATAGCAAAATCACATTTTGTGAGTGTTTTTTATATTGCAGGGCAGCTCTAACCAACATCTCCAATCTTATCTCATTGAAGTAATTAGACTAGGGGTTCACATACTTTTTCCAACCTACACTGTGAACGTTTAAACAATGCATTCAATGTAGACAAGAAAAATACACTCATTTGTATTATTAGTTTAAGCACACTGTTTGTCTATTGTTGTGACTTAGAGGAAGATTAGATCACATTTTTGACCAATTTATGCAGAAATACAGGTAATTCCAAAGGGTTCACATACTGCATAACCATTATCAACAACCAATTTGACAAAGCTTGAATCATTAAAAAAATTATAATAGGCAAATGTTGCACAATCCAGGTGTTGAAAGTTGTTGGAGACATAAGCCGGGTGTACACTACACGATTTTGGCCTCGATTCTGCTGTACCAAGTTTTTGAAAAATAAAATCCCCATGTTGTTGCTTACTCTGGGTGCACGGCCGTCAACGACGCTCGTTTAATGTGAAAGTGTCAGAGACTCAATCTGAGGGCTGCTGATCCGGTCTTTGAGAAATCCCAGTCATCCTGATATTTTCAAACATGTTTGACTTTATCGGCACAAAAATCGAAAAAGCTCTTGTAGTGTGATATTTGCAACGACAAGTTTTGAGAACGGTGATCATCAATAGCCAATGAGAGTGTAGACTCTCAAGCAGGAGCGATGACTACTACTAGTATGCGCTTGTACTTGCCTTTAACCAAAGGTAAAAGTGTCAAATCGTTACAAGTTCACAAGAAATGATATTCAATTCAAAACGTTAACTAGATATTTCAACTCTGTATGGCAAGTGTGAATTACTGATTGAAATTGTTAATGAGCCTGCTTTGAGCCAAAGCTCGTTGTAGCTGCGTTAACAATCTAATCACAACACATCATTGTTTTGGCGAGACAGCATGGTATGGAGAAAAGACAGTTGTTTAATGTGAGATGCTCAACGATGTTTGCATTTTGAAAGTCGTGTTATGTACACCCGGGCGTTACCCAGAAAGATTCACAGCTGTAATCACTGCCAAAGGTGCTTCTACAAAGTATTGACTCAGGGGTGTGAATACTTATGTAAATTAGATATTTCTGTATTTCAATTTTAATACATTTGCAAAGTTTTCTAAAAACAGGTTTTCACTTTGTCATTTTAGGGTATCCATTTTGAATTTAGGCTGTAACACAACAAATGGTGGAATATGTATGAAACATCAAACAAGTGGCTTTGTGGCTTGGAGTGATACATATTAAAGAGGGTGACTCTCCTGTTTACTCGTGATGTTACATAAGACATGGTGGGAATTATGAAATGAGGCGTACTGTAATGGTTGTATCAGCACACAGAGTACACTACAGTGAGTGTTAGTGCTGACAGCTTTGGTTCACCTTACATGGCCTTCCCTTTTTGACTTGGCCTGTCCCAGAAAAGCATCTACATGTCGACTATAATTAGGACGCCACAATTGATATGTAGATCTGTGTGTTTGTATGTGTGGGTGTGTGTGAGACAAGAGAGTGAAGCATGTGGAGCGTGTGTGAGTGTGTTTGTGTGTGCGTGTGTATGTGTGCAGAAGGAATGAAAGCCTAGCTGCTGGTGAGAGAGAGACAGTGGGTGTCCATTCAGGCTTCCTAACTGTGGTCCTCTGCCCCACTGGAACGATTCAGCCATTGTGAAGAAGTCAGCTGATCTAGCTACCTCCACACAGCAGTACACTGTTTTATTACCATTAAAAGACTACGAGGAGATGAATGATTTGAACTAAAGGGGATATTATCCTATAAAAACAATAACCAAGCCAATAGTCAACTCACATAACTCTGAGCCAGAGGTGGAGGAGACTAGTCCATTAAACGGTATTACCAGCAGAGCCTAGAGCAAAGTCTTCAAGCAGTTTACTTTTGGGGAACATGAATGAATAATTAATGATGAATAAAATAATCCTGCGTCATACACAATAAAACAACCTATGTTGCATTGAGGATTAGGAACACTGAGCAACTCAATTGTAAAACCAAAACTCTAACATTGTTCCCTAAACCTCCACAATCTTTAAGCCTGCCAGGTCAGGTTTCCACAATAACCTTGCCAATAGTCAATATAGATAACTGTGAGCCAGTGGTGGAGAATAGACAAATCCCAGAGCAAAGTCCTAAAGCTGTTTAATCTTTGGGAACAAAACTAAATGAATCCATAAAACTAATGTTTGGATCCTTCTTTGGTGCATAAAGCTTTTTGAAATGTTAAACTCAATAGACGTAATGCAGACACACAGCTAGTCAAAAACTCAGATTCTTCTAAACACACTCGAGAGGCACAATACAAACAAAAACAGTGCGGACACCATTCTAGACAAACTACAGACATCAGTCCCAAACCATGCCAATACATACAGGCACACACCCACAAACCAGTCCCAGCTGGGTGACAGATAGAACGAGAGGGCAGATGGTGTGATTGTGAAGCAGGTGTCTCCTGAGCTAGATGGTAAACAGGCTCTGATCTCTGTTCTGAAGCTTTCTTCAGTCTTTGATGACATTCGTTAGGGTGTGCGCCAGAGCAGGAGTAGCAGCAAGCCTTCCGTTCCATAGTTAAAGGGATTGTTCGCCACAGCAGGAGTAGCAGCAAGCCTTCCGGTCCATAGTTAAAGGGATTGTTTCGCCACAGCAGGAGTAACAGCAAGCCTTCCGGTCCATAGTTAAAGGGATTGTTTCGCCACAGCAGGAGTAACAGCAAGCCTTCCGGTCCATAGTTAAAAGGATTGTTCGCCACAGCAGGAGTAGCAGCAAGCCTTCCGGTCCATAGTTAAAGGGATTGTTTCGCCACAGCAGGAGTAACAGCAAGCCTTCCGTTCCATAGCTAAAGGGATTGTTCGCCACACAGGAGTAGCAGCAAGCCTTCCATTCCATAGCTAAAGGGATTGTTCGCCACACAGGAGTAGCAGCAAGCCTTCCGTTCCATAGCTAAAGGGATTGTTCGCCACACAGGAGTAGCAGCAAGCCTTCCGTTCCATAGCTAAAGGGATTGTTCGCCACACAGGAGTAGCAGCAAGCCTTCCGTTCCATAGCTAAAGGGATTGTTCGCCACACAGGAGTAGCAGCAAGCCTTCCGTTCCATAGCTAAAGGGATTGTTCGGGATGTTGGCAGTTATGTTTTTGCTTCCAGTATGAAGGAAGTTAGAGGAAGTTTTGGAGCCAATGCTGACTTGCTACGGGCGGCAACCATGTCATACTCGTTTGGACCAGACAGCATTAGATACAGTTAAAGTCGGAAGTTTATATACACTTAGGTTGGAGTCATTCAAACTATTTTTTCAACCACTCCACAAATATCTTGTTAACAAACTATAATTTTGGCAAGTCAGTTAGGACATCTACTTTGCGCATGACACAAGTCATTTTTCCAACAATTGTTTACAGACAGATTATTTCACTTATAATTCACTGAATCACAATTCCAGTGGGTCAGAAGTTTACATGCACTAAACAGCTTGGAAAATTCCAAAAAATGATGTCATGGCTTTAGAAGCTTCTGATCATCATTTGAGTCAATTGGAGGTGTACCTGTGGATGTATTTCAAGGCCTACCTTCAAACTCAGTGCCTCCTTGCTTGATCATGGGAAAATCTAAAGAAATCAGAAACAAAATTGTAGACATCCACAAATCTGGTTCATCCTTGGGAGTAATTTCCAAACGCCTAAAGGTACCACGTTCATCTGTTCAAACAATAGTACGCAAGTATTAACACCATTGGACCACGCACCATGCCACTCAGAAAGAAGACGCGTTCTGCCTCCTAGAGATGAATGTACTTTGGTGTGAAAAGTGCTAATCAATCCAAGAACAACAACAAATGACATTTAGAAGATGCTGGAGGAAACAGGTACAAAATTATCTATGTCCACAGTAAAACGAGTCCTATATCAACATAACCTGAAAGGCCGCTCAGCAAGGAAGAAGCGACTACTCCAAAACCGAACAAAGATCGCACTTTTTGGAGAAATGTCCTCTGGTCTGATGAAACAAAAATAGAACTGGTCGGCCATAATGACCATCATTATGTTTGGAGGAAAAAGGGGGAGGCTTGCCAGCTGAAGAACACCATCCCAACCGTGAAGCACGAGGATGGCAGCATGATGTTGTGGGGGTGCTTTACTGCAGGGGGGACTGGTGCACTTCACAAAATAGATGGCATCATGAGGAAAGAAAATTATGTGGATATATTGAAGCAACATCTCAAGACATCAGTCAGGAAGTTAAAACTTGGTCGCAAATGGGTCTTCCAAATGGACAATGACCCCAAGCATACTTCCAAAGTTTTGGCAAAATGGCATAAGGACAACAAAGTCAAGGTATTAGAGTGGACATCACAAAGCCCTGACCTTAATCCTATAGAAAATGTGAGGGCAGAACTGAAAAAACGTGTGCGAGCAAGGAGGCCTACAAACCTGACTCAGTTACACCAGCTCTGTCAGGAGGAATGGGCCAAAATTCACACAACTCAATGTGGGAAGCTTGTGGAAGGCTACCTGAAACGTTTCCCCCAAGTTAATCAATTTAAAAGCAATGCTACAAAATACTAATTGAGTGTATGTAAACTTCTGACCCACTGGGAATGTGATGAAAGAAATAAAAGCTGAAATAAATCACTCTCTCTACTATTATTCTAACATTATTATTCATTTTAAATAAAGTGGTGATCCTAACTGATTAAAGAAGACAGGGAATTTTTACTAGGATGAAATGTCAGGAATTGTGAAAAACTGAGTTTAAATGTATTTGGCTAAAGGGTATGTAAACTTCCGACTTCAACTTTAGATGGCCTACATGTAGGAAGACAGGCGCTGTTTCACTTGCTTGGATGCTTTCTTCGATTAGATACATTCAGCTTCTTGATAAATTAAGTAAAATTATGAAACATAGAGAGACAAAAGATACATTATTTTACGTTATAAAAAAATGAAGAGGTACACTACCGTTCAAAAGTTTGGGGTCACTTAGAAATGCCATTGTTTTTGAAAGAAATGCAATTTTCCATTAAAATTACATCAAATTGATCAGAAATACAGTGTAGACATTGTTAATGTTGTAAATTACTATTGTAGCTAGAAACGGCAGATTTTTTACGGAATATCTACATAGGCGTACAGAGGCCCAGTATCAGAAACCATCACTCCTCTGTTCCAATGGCACGTTGTGTTAGCTAATCCAAGTTTATAATTTAAAAGGCTAATTGATCATTAGAAAAGCCTTTTGCAATTATGTTAGCGCAGCTGAAAACTGTAGTTCTGATTAAAGAAGCAATAAAACTGTCCTTCTTTAGTCTAGTATCCGGAGCATCAGCATTTGTGGGTTCGATTACAGGCTCAAAATGGCCAGAAACAAAGAACTTTCATCTGAAACTTGTCAGTCTATTCTTGTTCTGAGAAATGAAGGCTATTCCATGTGAGAAATTGCCAAGAAACTGAAGATCATGTACAACCCTGTGTACTACGCCCTTCACAGAACAGCACAAACTGGCTCTAACCAGAATAGAAAGAGGAGTGGGAGGCCCCGGTGCACAACTGAGCAAGAGGACAACTACATTAGTGTCTAGTTTGAGAAACAGACGCCTCACAAGTCCTCAACTGGCAGTTTCATTAAATAGTACCCGCAAAACACCAGTCTCAATGTCAATAGTGAAGAGGCGACTCCGGGATGCTGGCCTTCTAGGCAGAGTTCCTCTGTCCAGTGTCTGTGTTCTTTTGCCTATCTTAATCTTTTATTTTTATTGGCCAATCTGAGATATGGCTTTTTCTTCGCAACTCTGCCTAGAAGTCCAGCTTGTTCTAATGCTCCTCAATCTTTAATTACGTGTTTCAGCCAAGACAACAGGACAGCCAGAGGTTCAGTCAGGACAGATGACTCTTCTTCTCACCTCAGGCCACAAAAACAAACAGGTGGAAGAATAAGAAAAGAAACATATTTTGAATCTGAAATATTCCAGCAGTCAAAGAACACAGTCAAGGGTAAGAGACAGACAGTCCCCCCTGTTGATATATCCATCTGGAGTCAATGGGTTGTTGGAGTGGAGACTTTTTCACCCCAGACTGTAAAAACAATATCTCCCTCCCTGCTCAGTCTCAAATATTCATAATTATTGCCGTAAAGAAGTGGAAACTGGTGAAAAAAAACCATATTGATATATTAATATAAAAATATTCTAACTGTGTACCCAGCAAGAGATCAGCAACATCAAGCAGTTTCCTCTTCATCATGTTTCACTGTGTCATCTTTAGCCCTGCGCTATGGGATATCTATTACCCGCATGCTCTTTCCCAACGACAGACTCCAATTGAGACTAATTTAGATCCCTCTCTGACAGCAGACTGAACACGCAGACCAAAATTACTCAAATGTAGGGGACAAAGCAATTTTGTAATTTATCAAAACTGTGAAGCAGTTTTAAAATAACTGAGACACAATGGATGCATTTACACAGGCAGCCCAATTCGGATATTTCTTCCACTAATTGGAACAATCACATCTGATTTTTACACATCAGATCTTTTTCAGAGCTCAAAAGACCAATTAGTATAAAAAAAGATTGGGCTGCCTGTGTAAACATAGCCAAAGACTGATGCCATTGCCCTTTGCTGGAAAACAAACCCACTGTTTGATGATAACAAAATAGAAAACATCTCTGTGGGTGAGAGGGGAAATCATCGGCGTGTTAAGATAGTGCCTTTGTGAATACTAAGACAAAGCTATCTATTGTTGGCCGCATCAGCATTATTGCGCTTCAACAGATTTAAATGGGGAAAACAGCCCAGAAAAGGTCAAGCACAACAGGGAGTAACTAACACAGCATACAAATGAATAAATTCAAAACCCATAAAACTACAGATTTATCACAGGTGAGTTTCCGGTGACGGCTGGGGATTATTCTTACTAAAGACAAAATCAACGTTATGATGTGCTATTTAACAAGGCCCTAACCATACATACCACTCAATAAACATCAGAGAGAATCGTAACTTAAAGGGTTTTGTTGGTGTAGAGTGAGTGCTCTGTTGTTTGTGAGGCATCTATCAATTATATGGGTATAGAATAGGTATATAATTGGGTAAATAGTTCATTTAACTTAACACTTGGTAGGTGTAGAGTTCTGTGTGTGTGTATGTGTGGGTTTTCTGTTGGTTGCTATGACTCATAGTCAGTGGAGTGTGTCCTCTAGCAGTACATAGGACGGCAAGCCACTGTACTGTTGTTGGCTTTTCACTCAATGCCAGGAGGAGTGGGGGAGAATGGATGCGCTTGGTTAACCCACAGCCCCCATAGCCCCCTCCCCAGTCACACACAGGCACACACACATGCACACACACAGGAAGATCGGTCCTTTGAGACCATCACCTGCCAGTGGCTGAATCTTGTAACGCTGGTTACAGTGGCAGCAAGGTGTGTGGCATCATTGACTAGGAGTCATGTTCTGTCCCTAAACACCTCTGAAATCCCATCCAGTTACGGAGGACAGTCTGTCAAATTGTATTCTATGCTAATGATAATATAGGTCGAAAATATACAGGTTAAAACAACGTTGTCACAAATCTGAGGTCCCATTGTATTTGTATTTATAATGGATCCCCATCAGCTGCTGCCAAGGCAACAGCTACTCTTCCAAAATTAAGGCAATTATACATTTTAAAAACATTACAATACATTCATAACAGATTTCACAACATATTGAGTGTGTGTCCTCAGGCCTCTACTCTACTACCACATAACTACAACACAAAATCCATGTGTACGTGTGTATAGTGAGTATGTTATTGTGTGTTTGTATGTATGTGTCTATGTTTGTGTTGCTTCACAGTCCCCACTGTTCCATAAGGTGTATTTTTATCTGTTTTTTTCAATCACATTTTACTGCTGGCATGAGTTACTTGATGTGGAATAGAGTTCCATGTAGTCATGGCTCTATGTAGTACTGTTATGGACTTGAGGACTGTGAAGAGACCTCATGTGTGGGGTATGCATGGGTGTCCGAGCTGTGTGCCAGTAGTTCAAACAGACAGTTCGGTGCATTCAACATGTCAATACCAAACACAGATGCAAGTAGTTATGAAGTCAATCTCACCTCCACTTTGAGCCAGGAGAGATTGACATGCATAATATTAAAGTTAGCCCTCTGTGTACATCCAAGGGCCAGCCGTGCTGCCCGGTTCTGAGCCAATCTCAATTTTCCTAAGTCCCTCTGTGTGGCACCTGACCACACGACTGAACAGTAGTCCAAGTGCGACAAAACTAAGGCCTTGTTGATAGTGCTGTTAAGAATGCAGAGCAGCACTTTATTATAGATATACTTCTCCCCTTCCTAGCTACGGTTGTATCAATTTGTTTTGACCATGACAGTTAACAATCCAGGGTTACTCCAAGCAGTTTAGTCTCCTAAACTTGCTAAATTTCCACATTATTCATTACAATATTTAGTTGAGGTTTAGGGTTAAGTGAATGATTTGTCCCAAATACAATGCATTTAGTTTTGAAACATTTAGGACTAACTTATTCCTTGCCACCCATTCTGAACCTAACTGCAGCTCTTTTGTTGAGAGTTGCTGTCATTGCAGTCACTGTGGTATCTGACGGTTATAGTGTTGAGTCATCTGCATACATAGACACTGTTGTTAGTAAAGATTGAAATAAGTAAGGGGCCTAAGACAGCTGCCCTGAGGAATTCCTGATCCTACCTGTATTTTGTAGGAGAGGCTTCCATTAAAGAACACTCTCTGTGTTCTGTTAGACAGGTAACTTTATCACAATATAGCAGGGGGTGCCATAATACACTTTTCCCTGCAACAGACTATGATCGACAATGTCAAAAGCCGCACTGAAGTATAACAAACCAGCCCCCACAATCTTTTTATCATCAATTTCTCTCAGCCAATCATCAGTAATGTGTGTAAGTGCTGTGCTTGTTGAATGTCCTTCCCTATAAGCGTGCTGAAAGTCTGTTGTCAATTTGTTTACTGTAAAATAACATTGTATCTGGTCAAACACTATTTTTTCAAAAAGTTTACTAACGGTTTCCAACAGGCTGATTGGTCGGCTATTTGAGCCAGTTAAGGGGACTTTACCATTGTTGATAGACAACAATCATTTGTCCACCTCTTCCACACACACTTTACAATACATAATTTGGTCAGATATACTTGGATGTGTAGTGTCAGCATTTTTTTATGGCATATAATGCCTAAGTTTGCTAATCTTGCCAATTAAAAAAAGAATTACAGTAGTTGGCAATATCAGTTATATCGGTTTTTCAATATCGGTTTTGTGATGAATGAGCTATCTGATTCAATGAATGATGGAGCGGAGTTTGCCTTTTTTTCCCAAAATTTAATTTAAGGTGCGCCAAAGCTTTTTACTAAAATTCTTTGTAATTTATCATTGTTTCATAGTATAGTTTCTTATTTTTATTCAGTTTAGTCACATGAAAACTTTTGCCAATCGGTTGTGCAGTCAGACTTATTTGCCATTCCTTTTACCTCATCCCTCTCAACCATACAATAAGAGTGGCAATATCGTCCGCTATTATCCTCAGTAATTTTCCATCCATGTTGTCAGACCCAGGTGACTTGTCATTGTTGATAGACAATATTTTTTTCACCTCTTCCACACTTACTTTGCGGAATACAAAATTACAATGCTTGTCTTTCATAATTTGGTCAGATATACAGTACCAGTCAAAAGTTTGGACACACCTACTCATTAAAGGGTTTTTATTTTTTTACTATTTTCTACATTGTAGAATAATAGTAAAGACATCAAAACTATGAAATAACACATATGGAATCATATAGTACCAAAAAAAAAGCATGCTCTTCAACCGATCGCTGCCCGCACCTGCCTGCCCGTCCAGCATCAATACTCTGGATAGTTCTGTCTTAGATTATGTGGACTACAAATACCTAGGTGTCTGGCTATACTGTAATCTCTCCTTCTAGACTCACATCAAACATCTCCAATTAAAAATTCAATCAAAAATTGGCTTCCTATTTCGCAACAAAGCATCCTTCACTCATGCTGCTAAACATACCCTCGTAAAACTGACCATCCTACCGACACTGGCTCCAGGTCATCTACAAGTCCCTGCTAAGTAAAGCCCCGCCTCATCTCAGCTCGCTGGTCACCATAGCAACACCCACCCGTAGAACGCGCTCCAGCAGGTATATCTCACTGGTCACCCCCAAAGCCAATTCCTCCTTTGGCCGACTTTCCTTCCAGTACTCTGCTGCCAATGACTGGAACGAACTACAAAAATCTCTGAAACTGGAGACACTTATCTCCCTCACCAGCTTTAAGCACCAGCTGTCAGAGCAGCTCACAGACCCCTGCACCTGTATATAGCCCATCTGTAAATAGCCCAACCAACTACTTCATCCTCTACCGTATTTATTTATCTTGCTCCTTTGCACCCCGGTTTTTCTACATTGCACATTCATCTACTGCACATCTACCATTCCAGTGTTTAAATGCTATATTGTAATGACTTTTCCAGCATGGCATATTTATTGCCTTACCTTCCTTATCTTACCTCATTTGCACACTTTGTATATAGATTTGTTTTTCTACTGTATTATTGACTGTATGTTTGTTTTACTCCATGTGTAACTCTGTGTTGTTGTATGTGTTGAACTGCTTTGCTTTATCTTGGCCAGGTCGCAGTTGTAAATGAGAACTTGTTCTCAACTTGCCTACATGGTTAAATAAAAGGTGAAATAAAATTTGACTAAATAAAATAAAAAAAATGACCAGCTCAGAAACCAGATTGCATAGTGGAGAAGGTACGGTGGGATTCTAAATGGTCGGTGATCTGTTTGTTAACTTGGCTTTCGAAGATTTTAGAAAGGCAGGGCAGGATGGATACAGGTCTATAACAGTTTGGGTCTAGAGTGTCTCCCCGCGGATGACCGCGGCAGCTTTCCAATCTTTGGACAGTTGAACAGGCTAGTAATATTGGTTGCAACAATTGCGGCAGATAATTTTAGAAAGAGAGGGTCCAGATTGTCTAGCCCAGCTGATTTGTAAGGGGTCCAGATTTTGCAGCTCTTTCAGAACATCAGCTATCTGGATTTGGGTGAAGGGGATGCTTGGGCAAGTTGCTGTGGGGGGTGCAGAGCTGTTGACTGGAGTAGGGGTAGCCAGGTGGAAAGCATGGACAGCTGTAGAAAAATGCTTATTGAAATTCTCGATTGTTGCGCATTTATCGGTGGTGACAGTGTTTCCTAGCCTCAGTGCAGTGGGCAGCTGGGAGGAGGTGCTCTTATTCTCCATGGATTTTACAGTGTCCCAGAATGAGTTTGCGCTACAGAATGCACATTTCTATTTGAAAAAGCTAGCCTTTGCTTTCCTAACTGCCTGTGTATATTGGTTCCTAACTTCCCTGAAAAGTTGCATATCGCGGGGGCTATTCGATGCTAATGCAGTACGCCACAGGATATTTTTGTGCTGGTCAAGGGCAGTCAGGTCTGGAGTGAACCAAGGGCTATATCTGTTCTTAATTCAACTATTTTTTGAACGGGGCACGCTTATTTAAGATGGTGAGGAAAGCACTTTTAGCCTCACCGGCTCCAGCAGCAAAACTGACTGTTTTGGAGAGCCTGGCGTGCCCAAAGTAAAATGCCTCCCATTTAGGCCCAGAAAATGGGATATGCATATATTTAGTACCATTGGATAGGAAACACTCTGAATTTTCCAAAACTGTTAACCATTTGTCTGTGGGTCAATCAGAACGAATTTGGCAGGCAAAACCCTGAGGAATCTGAGGAGTCCTGAAAAAAGTCATTTTGACACATTGCTCATTTTTGAGCCCCTCCCTATCCAAAATGACCATATATAGGCATGTGAACTCAGTGCACATCGCTTCCTTATGATGTCATCAACCACGAGACGGTGTTTTACTCCATCTTGGGGGAATTTCGGCCATTGAAAAACAGCATGGAACGAGAGACCACCTTATGAAAACTCTTCAGAGTGCTTGCGTGCATGAGAAGGCGCTGTGCCTTATTTATCGCTTTTAGCGTTCAGTTTATATTCCGGCTGATTTATAATAGTACATATACGTAAAAGGGTTCCTAAGGATACATTTAAAACTATGTTTGATTGTTTTTGGACAAGTTTATAGGTAACATTTGAACGAGTTGGCGCCGCGTTTCAAAAGAGTAATGGAGGCTGTCGTTTTGCATGAACCAAATGGAGGATTTATGGATAAAAGACATTACTTTTTCTAACAAAAGAACCATGGATTGTCTTCGTTGGACACTTAGGAAGACCTCAGCAGAAGTTCTTCAACAGGTAATTACTTTGTTTTCGCTGTGAAATGTGTTGTGTGTGCCATGATTGCTAATCGATACATGGCTATTGGAAAATATGTGAGGTGCTACCCTCAAACAAATGAATGTGCTGCTTTCGCCGTAAAGCCTTTTTGAAATCTGACAACGCTGTGATATTGCCTAGAAACAGAGCTTTTGATGAGTATGGAACACTTGTATATAGCTGGATGTTTAATAATTCAATTTTCGGATTTTAAATCCGGCGCTACAGGTTTTAGCTGGTAGTGTCGGGATGATCCCGCTAGCGACCCACTGGTATTTGAGTCGTTAAAGAATAACCAGGCATCCTCTACTGACGGAATGAGGTCAATTTCCTTCCAGGATAACTGGGCCAGGTCGATTAGAAAGGCCTGCTCGCTGAAGTGTTTTAGGGAGCGTATGACAGTGATGAGGGGTGGTCGTTTGACCGCGGACCCATTATGGACGCAGGCAATGAGGCAGTGATCGCTGAGATCCTGGTTGAAGACAGCAGAGGTGTATTTAGAGGGCAGGTTGGTCAGGATGATATCTTTGAGGGTGCCCGTGTTTACGGATTTAGGGTTGTACCTGGTAGGTTCCATGATAATTTGTGTGAAATTGAGGGCATCTAGCTTAGATTGTAGGGCGGCCGGGGTGTTAAGCATATCCCAGTTTAGGTCACCTAACAGTACAAACTCTGAAGATAAATGGGGGGGCAATTAATTATCATATGGTGTCTAGGGCACCGCTGGGAGCTGAGGGGGGTCTATAACAAGCAGCAACAGTGCGAGACATATTTCGAGAATGGTGGATTTTTAAAAGTAGAAGTTCGAACTGTCTGGGCACAGACATGGATAGCATGACAGAAATCTGCAGGCTATCTCTGCAGTAGATTGCAACTTCACCCCCCTTTTGCAGTTCTATCTTGGCGGAAAATGTTGTAGTTGGGGATGGAAATTTCAGAATTTTTGGTGGCCTTCCTAAGCCAGGATTCAGACACGGCTAGGACATCAGGGTGTGCTAAAGCAGTGAATAAAACAAACTTAGGGAGGAGGCTTCTGATGTTAACATGCATGAAACCAAGGCTTTTACGGTTACAGATGTCAACAAATGATAGCGCCTGGGGAATAGGAGTGGAACTAGGGGCTATAGGGCCTGCGATAACCTCTACATCACCAGAGGAACAGAGGAGGAGTAGGATAATAGTATGGCTCAAGGCTATAAGAACTGTTTGTCTAGTGCGTTGGGGACAGAGAATAAAAGGAGCAGATTTCTGGGCGTAGTAGAATAGATTTAAGGCATAATGTACAGACAAGGGCATGGGAGGATATGGGTACAGTGCCGGTAAACCTAGGCGTTGAGTGACAATGAGAGTGGTTTTGTCTCTGGATGGACAAGTTAAGCCAGGTGAGGTCTCCGCATGTGTGTGGGGTGGGACGAAAGAGCTATCTAAGGCATTTTGAGTGGGACTGAAGGCTCTACAGTGAAATAAAACAGTAAAAACTAGCCAAGGCAGCAGTAGATAAGGCATATTGACATTAGAGAGAGGCATAAAGCAATCACAGGTGTTGATCAGGAGAGCTAAGACAACAACAGGTTAATGGCGATGAATGGGCAGAGCGGGTCAGTTAGGTACATATAGGACCTGAGTTTGAGGCTGGGGCCGACAGGTAAACAAAATGAGGCACTGTGTTATTGAAACAGTCCAGGGGGGCATCAGCTGTGTAGCCGAGTGATCATAGAGTCAAAAGAGCAGCAATAGGTGAATCAGGGTGCTGTTCGGTAGTCACTACTACGCTAGGCGAGCAGGGGACACAGCGTTCAGAAAAGCTAGCGGGCCGGGGCTAGTAGATGGTTCTTAGGCGACATCGTAGCAGAATAGCCTATTGAGACCACATCGGGGGATCACGTTGGTATTGGTATTGTAGCCCTAGAATTAGCTGGTATATGGGCCTAGCTCGAGGTTAGCTCAAGGCTAGCTGGTGCTTGCTTCGGGACAGAGGCTTTAGCTAACAGTAGCCACTCGTTTGCAGCTAGCTAGCTGCGATGATCCGGAGTAATGATCCGGTGTAATGATCCAGAGCGGCAGCAATCCGGTGATATGGTAGAGAAAAGCGGTCCGATATGCTCTGGGTTGATTTTGCGCTGTGCAGACCGGCAGATTTTGTCCGAGCTAAGGCTGGCTGATGACGGGGAAAAAATGCGAGGAACGCTAGCCGTGGCTAACAAAGACTAGTCGCTAGTTAGCTGGCTAGCTCCTGATGGAAGTTCCAGTTATAAGGAATGAAAATAAAAATAGGAGATCCATACCACATTGGGTGAGGCTGGTTGCAGGAAAGTATATTTAGCTCGTAAATAGAAAGTGAGATTAGATATATATAGATACACACGTCCTACTGCAGCGCCATCTTGGTTTTAGAAGTGAAAAGAATGATGTGAAAGGATCCAGGAACCCAAATGATTTGGGTGGATCCCATCCTCCTTATAATACGAGCTTTGTTTCCAGAATGTATCAACATTGTCAATAAATGTTACACCCACAGAGCTGCAATAGTCACGTAGCCAGTTATGGAGGGCTAAAAGTCTGCTGAACTGTTCAATGCCACGATTTAGGAAGGGCAGAGGGCCAGATATTATAGGTTGCTTGTTGGTGTCAAGTGTAGACCAAATCAGTTCTTTAAAATCCATCTTCAGCTATTCTGAGCTGATAATGTCATTTGACCCCACATGAACCATGACAGTATCAGCCCCCGGGTGACTGACTCACAGCCTCGGGAAGAAACCTGGTAATATCCTGAACATTTGCCCCAGGAAAAAACAAAGTCTTTGCCCCAGGTACTGATATACGCCTCACCATTGACTCCTTCTCACAATCGCCTAAATGATCCCGTCTCTGCAGGCCACAACAGCCAAAGGGACAGAGCTCTGATCCAGAGAGCATGGCCCAGCGGAGGGGGGCTGCGGTGGTCCAGGCTATGCCCAGGCAGTTGATTAACTAGGACGGGGAGAGGTAGCTGGAGGAGCATCCACAGCCATGGATGGAACACCCAAGCTTCTGGCAGAAGACAGCTGATACAGGGGCTCAAAGCGATTTGAAAGTCTTCAGTCAGGATGCGAGGTAAGAAGGCAGGCGCCAAGAATGATTATTCAAGGTAGTGGAGGGATGCAGTGCGGGAATTGATTATAGTCCAGGAAGGCCCCATTATGATCCTCCTGGATGTTTTGATAGGAAGCATTTTAGGATGCCGATAGTCTCATAGAATCCTTATTCAGTTCAAGGCGCTTGGTCAAATGTTTTATTTCTTCATGAAGAGGAAAAAGCCTTTAGCTGCATCAAGTTCAATACATTTTTCACAAATTAAGGTATCCATCGGGCCTTTCCCTGTGACAACAACAAACATGTCGCAGATTATACATTTAATAGCGCGCGAGTCCCCAGCACATTCAAATGAGTTTCACTGCTGCACGCCAACAGTCCAATGGAACAAACATTTCCAGGCTTCGCCAGGGACTTAGATGCTCCATCCATGGCCACGGAGGCCCCCACCAGCCCCCCGCCCAACTGTGTTGTTGTCTGTCTCTCGTTGAATGTGAAGAGCGAGAGAAAAGCACAAGGGGGCGGGTGATGTCTGGGTCGGATGTCAGTGGCAGGTCGCCTGCTCTTCCTTGCTACACACCTGCGTGTTAGTGTTCAGTGTAGACTCTCAGGGCAGTGTCGACCAGTGTCTTGTACCTATGTGTGTCCTCTGTAGTTGCATTCCTTTTTTTGTTTGATAAAACCCATACCTTTTCAATAAACAGTAATCAAATGCAACCACGACTCTGCTCGTTTCTGTTTTTTGTCATCTTCAATCAAGATGATAATGAAGAGGTAAGGGAGTGGGGATTGAACTTCATTGGACTCACTAGACTCATTAAAACCTGTTAGGGATCGGATCCCGTTAATGGGAACTATTTGACAACATCCGGTGAAATTGCAGAGCGCCAAATTCAAATGACAAAAATAGTAATATTAAACATTCATGAAAATACAAGTGTTGTACACCATTCTTTAGCTTAGAATCTTGGTAATCGAACCACGTAGTCCGATTTACAATATGCTTCACGACGAAAGCATAGCATTTGATTATCTGAGGACAGCGCCCCGCAAACTTCCTGCATATAAATATATTTCAAACCAGCACAGGCATTACAAATTCAAATATAGTGATAAAATAAATCACTTACCTTTGAAGATCTTCCTCTGGTTGCAATCTCACGGGTCCCAGGAACACAAAGAATGGTTGTTTTGTTCGATAAAGTCCCTCTTTATATCCCAAAAACTCAGTTTGGTTGGCGCGTTTTGTTCAGTAATCCACCCGTTCCACACGTTCAATATACAGACATAGAAAACCTAAAAATGTTACCGATAAACGTTGTCCAAACAAGTCAAACAACGTTTCTAAACAAACCTCAGGTACCCTAATATGTAAATAAACAATCATATTTCAGACGGAAAATAGCCTGTTCAATAGAAAATAAAAACTTCTGGGCCTGAGTAACATGCAGTTTACTTTGGGCACGTCAGGCTCTTCGTACTTCCTAGCCCGAACAGGTTAAGACATTCTGCATTCTGCCTAGACTATTCTAGAACTAGAGCACATTCTGCATTCCTAGACAGTTCTAGAACTAGAACAGATTCTGCATTTCTATACTGTTCTAGACTTCAGGGACTAAAAGTAACCGACAAAAGTTGTTCAGAGTAGCTGTTCGACTACAGAAAAATACCATAGTATTGCACTGTGGAGGAGCTCAAAGCACAAAAAATGGATGATACCCATCAGTCTGCTAAACAGCTGCCTCCCATCCGGCCTTGAACCGCTCCCCACCCAGGGACACTCACAGGCTCACTGCAGCCATACACATCATTAGTAGCCCAATTAAATAGCACAAGCAGCCAGGACAGGCCGTAAACTGCAATGCTGCAACTTTCCATCTACTAGATCAACTGTGTGTGACCAATACTGATGAGAACTGCAGAGCAGTGAATAGGGGAGTTGAGGACCAGGATGCATTTTGAAGCTGTTTTGATGAGTGCAGACAGAGACAGTTCATCCGGTGCCATGAACATTACTTATCTAGTCTGGAATCCAAACTGATATGCTCCCTTTCACTAATGTTTCATTGGAGATTCTTATTAAGTCAACTGCTGCCTTCCAGGGTTTTTTGGGGGATCAAACTGGGGCTTAGGCGGTGGGCGTGGCCAATTGTGCATTCACCAAATCAACATTTTAGAGGCCCTCTGATAAAATGACAAAATATAGCTGTTTAAAAGCTAATTTCCTGCAATTCTACTCAAGGGGTTTGTAACCAAAAAAGTGTGAAACAAATCAAAATATATTTTAGATTTTTCAAAGTAGCCACCCTTTTGTCTTGATAACAGCTTTGCACATTCTTGGAATTCTCTCAACCAGCTTCACCTGGAATGCTTTTCCAAAAGTCTTGAAGGAGTCCCCACATATGCTGAGCACTTGTTGGCTGCTTTTCCTTCACTCTGTGGTCCAACTCATCCCACACCATCTCAATTGGGTTGAGGTCGGGTGATTGTGGATGCCAGGTCATCTGATGCAGCTCTCCATCACTCTCCTGCTTGGTCAAATAGCTCTTACACAGCCTGGAGGTGTGTTGGGTGATTGTCCTGTTGAAAAAAAATTATAGTCCCACTAAGAGCAAATCAGATGGGATGGTGTATCGCTGCAGAATGCTGTTGTAGCCATGACGGTTAAGTGTGCCTTGAATTCTAAATAAATCACAGTGTCACCAGCAAAGCACCCCCACATCTCCTCCTCCAAGCTTCACGGTGGGAACCACACATTACCTACTCCGCAACTCACAAAGACACAGCGGTTTAAATTTGGACTCATCAGACCAAAAGACAGATTTCCAATGATCTAATGTTCATTGCTCGTGTTTCTTGGACCAAGAAAGTATTTTCTTCTTATTGGTGTCTTTTAGTAGTGGTTTCTTTGCAGCAATTCGACCATGAAGGCCTGATTCACGCAGTCTCTCTGAACAGTTGATGTTGAGATGTGTCTGTTACTTGAACTCTGTGAAGCATTTATTTAGGCTGCAATTTCTGAGGATGGTAACTCTAATGAACTCATCCTCTGCAGCAGAGATAACTCTGGGTCTTCCTTTCCTGTGGTGGTCCTCATGAGAGCCAGTTTCATCATAGCCCTTGATGTTTTTTGTGACTGCACTTTTTTGTGACGGCCCCTCTCAATACTTACCTATGCAGAAAAAGCCCTGCCTTCCTATCTCTGCTCCTCCTAGCTGTGTTTAGAGTCTGTGTAGTGTGTGTGTGTGTGTATAGAGTGTTTGTGTTGAGTGTGTGCGTGTTTCTATAGATCTCTGTCAGACCTGTTCGAGTCCTGCTAATTTCTTTGTAATCTCTGCCTTCCTCCATTAGCCTTCAGCCAACACAGATCACAGGCCTGACTGAGGTAGTAAAACGCTTCCACAAAACAGACATTACTTTGCTCAAGTTCAGTCTTCATTAGGAACTGTGTTTTTTTGTGTGTGTGTGTTTGTGTTTGTGTGTGTGTGTCGCTGAAAAAGGTGTCCAAGGAGTGCCCTTTCGATTCGTCTGATAATTAGCAGCCACCTTGGTAATTGGCAGTGGCGTGGAGGAGCATACTAACCTGCTGAGGTTCTTATCACAGACTTGGCCGTGAGATTACGCTCTCCCATTCCGTTTTGGGAAAAAGAGGACAAACACCACGGCAGCCCCATCCTCAGTCGTCCTCCACAGCTCACGGGCCTAATTAAAAGCGACACCACTGAGTCACAAGCAGAGTGCGTAAACAGACCCATGTGAGCTGCCTGCAGCCAGCTGGGCAAACTTTTTTCCAAAAGCATTCAGTCAGTCACAGTGCTTCGAGGTTTGTGTCTGTCTGACTGATAGTAAATGCAATTGATCAATTGACCAAGCTTCCCAAACCTATCCCGATTACCCCCAGACGTTCCATGGACTTGATTTATTCCAGCACTAGCACAACTGATTCCATTAGTCAACTAATCACCAAGCCCCTCATTAGTTGAATCAAGTGTGTTAGTTCTGGGAATAGATCAATGGCTGGGTGCACTCCAGTAGAGGTTTTGAAAACACTAACTGTGTCCTGATGTCTGAGACTGAGTTTCTGAATCAGATTTGTCCTCTTTAAAAACTCAGACATATCACAACTAATAACGTTTAAGGACTTGAAAAACTTGTCAACATGAGGAAGAAAAGAGATACAAATCAAATCAAAGGCGATGGTCTGAGTTTTCAAGTTAAGCTCTCTGCCGAATTAAGTGGTTTCTGTGAATCAATTTCATTTGGGGAAACTCTGATGACTTTAAAGATGTCTGAGGAGGATATCAATTTACTGTAATCTCTAGTCAAAACTTTTTGGACAGAAATCCATTAGAACGAATGCTGACACAAGTCTTAAACAGAACTTAGTCTGACTTTAAGACCTGCTGCGCTTATAGTCTTCATATCCAATCCATTTTAAATCTGAAGGGTAAAAAATGTACAACTATCACTTATGGGGATTTCCTCAGGATGTTAAGATCACTTAGGCTTAATCTGCAGTACCCGAATACCTCCCTTAGCAAATTCATAACCAAGACAGTGGACAGGGTAAAGTTCCCATCACATAATAACCAACCCACAGTGTCTATAAGTTGACAGCATGTGAGAATCTCAAAGGTATTTCCCTCAATTCCTCAGGACATATTTCCTCTGCCTCCTTCTTAAAACCTGAAAATCTGACTCCTCAGGTTGTTTCCTCCAACACTTTCCTAACCTCCCTCTGGCATTTTGAGAAGGAGGCGAGGAGAGAAGATGTGCGGAATCAAGGAAAATATTTGAGATTCCACGAAGGTTTATTCCACAAAGTTTGCAGGAATCCATACCATCTCCACTGTTGGTTTCAGGTGACAACAAATATATGATGCACTTAAGTTAATAAAACAATTTATGAATAATTAATGTGAATACATTTGACAAACAAACCCCCAAAGAGGCATTGTCCATACCTATCTGGGAATAAAACAGAATTCAACAAGTTTATTAAAATGATCAAATAGGTTATTCAGCATATGATAGATTTTCATAATTTAGTAAATAAGTTCTTTGTCTCCAAGGGAATGTTCAGTGGAGAGGAAGCAGTTTTTATTATAACGTGCTATAGAATGACAATGATCCGAAGACAGTGAGTGAACAGGTTTTTAGTTAATCTGCCACATAAAACACAGACAATGTGTGTATCCTCATACAGTACATTCGGAAAGTATTCAGACCACTTCCCCTTTTCCACATTTTGTTACATTACAGGCTTATTCTGAAATGGACGCAAAAACATTTTCCCCTCAAACTACATACAATACCCCATTATGACAAAGCAAAAACAGGTTTTTAAAAATCTTTGCAAATGTATAAAAAAAAAAAAAATGAAATACATTACTTACATATAGTGGGGAAAAAAAGTATTTAGTCAGCCACCAATTGTGCAAGTTCTCTCACTTAAAAAGATGAGAGAGGCCTGTAATTTTCATCATAGGTACACTTCAACTATGATAGACAAAATGAGGAAAACAAATCCAGAAAATCACATTGTAGGATTTTTTATGAATTTATTTGCAAATTATGGTGGAAAATAAGTATTTGGTCAATAACAAAAGTGTATCTCTATACTTTGTTATATACCCTTTGTTGGCAATGACAGAGGTCAAACGTTTTCTGTAAGTCTTCACAAGGTTTTCACACACTGTTGCTGGTATTTTGGCCCATTCCTCCATGCAGATCTCCTCTAGAGCAGTGATGTTTTGGGGCTGTCGCTGGGCAACACGGACTTTCAAAGATTTTCTATGGGGTTGAGATCTGGAGACTGGCTAGGCCACTCCAGGACCTTGAAATGCTTCTTACGAAGCCACTCCTTCAAGGTTCGGCGGTGTGTTTGGGATCATTGTCATGCTGAAAGACCCAGCCACGTTTCATCTTCAATGCCCTTGCTGATGGAAGGAGGTTTTCACTCAAAATCTCACGATACATGGCCCCATTCATTCTTTCCTTTACACGGATCAGTCGTCCTGGTCCCTTTGCAGAAAAACAGCCCCAAAGCATGATGTTTCCACCCCCATGCTTCACAGTAGGTATGGTGTTCTTTGGATGCAACTCAGCATTCTTTGTCCTCCAAACACGACGAGTTGAGTTTACCAAAACGTTCTATTTTGGTTTCATCTGACATTCTCCCAATCCTCATCTGGATCATCCAAATGCTCTCTAGCAAACTTTAGACGGGCCTGAACATGTACTGGCTTAAGCAGGGGACACGTCTGGCACTGCAGGATTTGAGTCCCTGGCGGCGTAGTGTGTTACTGATGGTAGGCTTTGTTACTTTGGTCCCAGCTCTCTGCAGGTCATTCACTAGGTCCCCCGTGTGGTTCTGGGATTTTTGCTCACCGTTCTTGTGATCATTTTGACTCCCACGGGTGAGATCTTGCGTGGAGCCCCAGATCGAGGAAGATTATCAGTGGTCTTGTATGTCTTCCATTTCCTAATAATTGCTCCCACAGTTGATTTCTTCAAACCAAGCTGCTTACCTATTGCAGATTCAGTCTTCCCAACCTGGTGCAGGTCTACAATTCTGTTTCTGGTGTCCTTTGACAGCTCTTTGGTCTTGGCCATAGTGGAGTTTGGAGTGTGACTGTTTGAGGTTGTGGACAGGTGTCTTTATACTGATAACAAGTTCAAACAGGTGCCATTAATACAGGTAATGAGTGGAGGACAGAGGAGCCTCTTAAAGAAGAAGTTACAGGTCTGTGAGAGCCAGAAATCTTGCTTGTTTGTATGTGACCAAATACTTATTTTCCACCATAATTTGCAAATAAATTCATTAAAAATCCTACAATGTGATTTTCTGGATTTTTTTTCCTCATTTTGTCTGTCATGGTTGAAGTGTACCTATGATGAAAATTACAGGCCTCTCTCATCTTTTTAAGTGAGAGAACTTGCACAATTGGTGGCTGACTAAATACTTTTTTCCCCCACTGTATGTATTCAGACCCTTTGCTATGAAACTCGAAATTGAGCGCATGTGCATCTTGTTTCCATTGATCATTCTTGAGACGTTCTACAACTTGGAGTCCACCTGTGGTAAATTCAATTGATTGGACAGTATTTGGAAAGGCACAGACCTGTCTATATCAGGTTCCACAGTTGACAGTGCATGTCAGAGAAAAAACCAAGCCATGAGGTCGCAGGAATTGTCTGTAGAGTTCTGAGAGAGGATTGTGTCGAGGCACAGATCAGGGGAAGGGTACCAAAAAATGTCTTCAGCATTGAAGGTCCCCAAGAACACAGGGGCCTCCAACATTCTTAAATGGAAGAAGTTTGCAACCACCAAGACTCTACCTAGAGCTGGCCGCCTGGCCAAACTGAGCAATCGGGGGAGAAAGGCCTTGGTCAGGGAGGTGACCAATAACCCGATGGTCACGCTGACAGAGCTCTAGAGTTCCTCTGTGGAGAAGGGAGAACCTTCCAGAAGGACCATCCTCTCTGCTTTACTCCACCAATCAGGCTTTTATGGTAGAGTGGCCAGATGGGAGCCACTCCTCAGTAAAAGGCACATGACAGCCTGCTTGGAAGTTGCCAAAAGGCACCTAAAGGACTCTCAGATCATGAGAAACAAGATTCTCTGGTTTGATGAAACCAAGATTGAACTCTTTGACCTGAATGCCAAGTCTGGAGGAAACCTGGCACCATCCCAACGGTGAAGCATGGTGGTGACAGCATCATGCTGTGTGGATATTTTTCAGCGGCAGGGACTGGGAGACTAGTCAGGATCAAGGGAAAGAGGAACAGAGTAAAGACCAGATAGACCCTTGATTAAAATCTGCTGCACAGTGGTCAGGACCTCAGCCTGAGGCGAAGGTTCACCTTCCAACAGGACAATGACCTTAAGCACACAGCCAAGACAATGCAGGAGCGGCTTCGGGACAAGTCTCTGAATGTCTTTGAGTGGCTCAGTCAGAGCCCAGACTTTAACCTGATCAAACATCAATGGAGAGACCTGAAAATAGCTGTGCAGTTACGCTCCCCATCCAACCTGACAAAGCTTGAGAGGATCTGCAGAGAAAAATGGGAGAAACTCCCCAAATACATGTGTGCCAAGCTTGTAGTGTCATACCCAAAAAGCCTCGAGGCTGTAATCACTGCCAAATGTGCTTCAACAAAGTAGTGACTAAAAGGTCTGAAAACTTACAGTTGAAGTCAGAAGCTTACAAACACTTAGGTTGGAGTCATTAAAACTTGTTTTTCAACCACTCCACACATTTCTTGTTAACAAACTATAGTTTGGGCAAGTCGGTTAGGACATCTAGTTTGTGCATGACACACAAACTTTTTTCCAACAATTGATTACAGACAAATTATTTGACTTATAATTCACTGTATCACAATTCCAGTGGGTTGGAAGTTCACATAGACTAAATTGACTGTGCCTTTAAACAGCTTGAAAAATTCCAGAAAATTATGTCATAGCTTTAGAAGCTTCTGATAGGCTAATTTACATCATTTGAGTCAATTGGAGGTGTACTTGTGGATGTATTTCAAGGCCTACCTTCAAACTCAGTGCCTCTTTGCTTGACATTATGGGAAAATCGAAAGAAATCAGCCAAGACCTCAGAAAAACAATTGTAGACCTACACAAGTCTGGTCATCCATATTACGCAAGTATAAACACCATGGGACCACGCAGCCGTCATACTGCTCAGGAAGGAGACACGTTCTGTCTCTTAGAGATGAATGTACTTTGGTGCGAAAAGAGCAAATCAATCCAAGAACAACAGCAAAGGACCATGTGAAGATGCTGGAGGAAACAAGTACAAAAGTATCTATATCCACAGTAAAACAAGTCCTATATCGACATAACCTGAAAGGCCTCTCAGCAAGAAAGAAGTCACTGCTCCAAAACTGCCATAGAAAAGTCAGACAACGGTTTGCAACTGCACATTTGCAACTGACAAAGATTGTACTTTTTGGAGAAATGTCCTTTGGTCTGATGAAATACAATAGAACTGTTAGGCTATAATGACCATCGTTATGTTTGGAGGAAAAAGGGGGAGGCTTGCAAGCTGAAGAACACCATCCCAACCGTGAAGCACGGGGGTGGCAGCATCATGTTGTGGGGGTGCTTTGCTGCAAGAGGGACTGGTGCACTTCACAAAATAGATGGCATCATAATGAGGATGGAAAATGATTTGGACATATTGAAGCAACATCTCAAGACATCCGTCAGGAAGTTAAAGCTTGGTCGCAAATGGGTCTTCCAAATGGACAATGACCCCAAGCGCACTTCCAAAGTTTTGACAAAATGGCTTAAGGACAACAAAGTCAAGGTATTGGAGTGGCCATCACAAAGCCCTGACCTCAATCCTATAGAACATTGTGGGCAGAACTGAAAAAGCGTGTACGAGCAAGGAGGCCTACAAACCTGACTCAGTTACACCAGCTCTGTCAGGAGGAATGGGCCAAAATTCCCCCAACTTATTGTGGGAAGCTTGTGGAAGGCTACCCGAAACGTTTGACCCAAGTTAAACAATTTTAAAGGCAATGCTACAAAATACTAATTGAGTGAATGTAAACTTCTGACCCACTGGGAATATGATGAAAGAAATAAAAGCTTTAATAAATAATTCTCTCTACTATTATTCTGACATTTCACATTCTTAAAATAAATTGGTGATCCTAACTGACCTAAAACTGAATTTTTACTAGGATTAAATGTCAGGAATTGTGAAAAACTGAGATTAAATGTATTTGGCTAAGGTGTATGTAAACCTCCGACTTCAACTGTATGTAAATGTGATATTTCAGTTTTACATTTTTTTTATACATTTGCAAATATATCTAAACATCGGTTTTTGGTTTGTCATAATGAGGTATTGTGTGTAGATTGACAAGGGGGAAAATGATTTAATCAATTTTAGAATAAGGCTGTAGCGTAACAAAATGTGGAAAAAGTCAAGGGGTCTGAATACTTTCCAAATGCACTCATTAGGTTATTAGTCAAAACGATTTTACAATGTTCCCCTCCTCAGTAATAAGGCCAAGATCACACACCGGGGAGTCTGATCAATCTTACTTAACAAACACTGATTATTTATCACTCCAGTATTGATGAACCTCACAGACTTCCAGGGACGGATCAATAGTCTAAATTCAGAGAGATGGAAAGTGAGGATCGCATGAAGCTTTATTATAAACTGGGTGGTTCAAGCCCTGAATGCTGATCGGCTGACAGCAGTGGTATATCAGACCGTATACCAGGGGTATGACAAAACATTCATTTTTATAGCTCTAATTACGTTGGTAACCAGTTTATAATAGCAATAACGGCACCTCGGGGGTTTGTGGTATATGGCTGTATCCAGACACTTCGCATTGAGTCGTGCATAA
The DNA here is from genome assembly GCA_030435695.1 of Brachymystax lenok tsinlingensis. NCBI lineage: Eukaryota > Metazoa > Chordata > Actinopteri > Salmoniformes > Salmonidae > Brachymystax > Brachymystax lenok. Next base: position 30,580,676 of record CM059816.1, read on the forward strand.
GAACAGCCCTTAGCCGTGGTATATTGGCCATATGCCACACCCACATCTGGTGCCAGGACAACAACCTCTCCCTCCATGTGATCAAGACAAAGGAGATTATTGTGGACTAAAGGAAAATGAGCACCAAGCACACTCCCATTGTCATCGACGAAGCTGTAGTGGAGCAGGTTGAGAGCTTCAAGTTACTTGGTGTCCTCATCACCAACAAGCTAACATGGTCCAAGTACACCAAGACAGTCGTGAAGCAGGCATGACAAAATCTATTCCCCCCTTAGGAGACTGAAAATATTTTGCATGGGTCCTTAGATCCTCAAAAGGTTCTACAGCTGCACCATCGAGCAGTTACCATACCAGGCAGTGATGCAACCTCTATACTAGGCGGTGTCAGAGGAAGGCCCTAAAAATGGTCAAAGACTCCAGCCACCCTAGTCATAGACTGTTCTCTCTGCTACCGCATGGCAAGCGGTACCGAGCGCCAGGTCCAAGAGGCTTGTAAACAGCTTCTACCCCCAAGCCATAAGACTCTAATTAAATGGCTAGTCCCCCCACCCACCCCTCTTTACGCCGCTTCTACTCTGTTATTATTTATGCATAGTCACTTTAATAACTACATGTTCATATTACCTCAATTACCTTGACTAACCGGTTGCCCCGCACATTGACTCTGTACCGGTACCCCAGTATATAGTCTCGCTATTGTTATTTTATTTTACTGCTGCTCTTTAATTACTTGTTCCTCTTTCGTATTTTTTTAACTGCATTGTTGGTTAGGGGCTTGCAATTAAGTATTTCACTGTAAGGCCTACACCTGTTGTATTCAGCGCATGTGAATAATACAATTTGATTTGATATCCTAAATAAGTTCAAACAAAAGGACAGGAAAGCCTAAAACACAAATCAAGTTAAAACTCCTCCAAGCCAAACTTCAGAGCTTCATAAACAGAGCTAAACAAACACCAGAGACCGACAACGCAGCTCCCATAAAGGGAATAATGAAGACACTTGAAACAAACCAGAGGCAGCTGCCCTCAACTTAACATGAACTGCTGCATACCACACACTGCAGAAATAACTTTCATGGAATACACCAATCACATCTCAACAACTCTATTACAACCGACAGAATCGTACAGTAGCAGACTCAACAAACCTGCCCTGAAAGACTGAAAGTTTTGTGATGAATTCCCAACTTCACCATTCTCAGAACCCTTTTCAGTGTTCTTACTTGAACTTAATTCAGTCTCTTTGAAATGTTCTTTGATAAAGCTCCCTTACACTTCATTACATTCCTTTTCAATGCCCTTTCCTTCATGTTTTTCATTTGGGACCAGAGTCATATGGGAACAGTGGGTTTACAGGAACGATAAGGAGTCGGGGGTTGGGCATGAAATGGCACCCTATTCCCTATATAGTGAACAGATTGGGCTCTGATCAGAAGTAGTGCACTATATAGTGAATAGGGTGCCATTTATTTTATTTATAGTGGACAATGCACATTAATCAACATCAATGTTACAATAATGCAACATTCATGTAAATGTGCCGGAGTTAGCCAAAAGCTAATTTAGACTGTAGTTCCCAGCATACAATATGTGAGTTAGATTTACACATTCTTCAAATCGGACCACTTTCTCTTTCATAGTTTCCTTCAGCACTAAGGAAGAGGAAAAATAAGAGTGTGACTATGGATATAGCTCCTGGATATACCCACTCAACATTCCTCTGATAATCTTTATGACCATATTACAGAAATAAGTGGTTCTACGGATCGTGTCATTAACTCAGCTGTCTCTACTGGCCAACATGCCCCTGCCAACTATGATCTTACTAAACCTGTACACCGAAATCACACAGAATTAACAGTGCAAAAATGTACATTGTGTATGGTTTGGCATCTAAAGAACACATACCACAAAATGAAGAAAGAGAGGGGCCGCAAAACAGAGAGACTAGAAGAAGACGGAAAATTCCTAAAGCTGTACATATGAATCTTTTTGTTTCCATGTTCTTTTTAGAATCTATTTTCTTGTAATGCTGAGGTAGACGCTCTAGTTAGCTGAACTGCCTGCTTGATTATATCAACAAATTCTGTACAGTCTTCCTTTCAGGGGTAAATAGTTATTTCGTTATTTAGAGGCCATGAGATGTCGGGGTGACTGGATCAAATCAATCTACTAATTACTTTGCTGAACAGGGGTAATTTAGTCACACAGAGATAAATACACCAAAGTGCACTTCCAAAGCAAATGACACATGTACTGTAGCTACACTGTGCCTCATGTCCTACTGTGAAGCACAACAGTCCTCAAGGACACACAGGACACACAAGTGCAACAGATTTTCACACATACTCAAACATGTTAAAGGTCCAATGCAGCTGTTTTTTATCTTAACATCATATCATTTCTGGGTAACAATTTATATATATTTTTGTACCTTTATTTAACTAGGCAAGTCAGTTAAGAACAAATTTTCAATCTTATTTTCAATTACGGCCTAGGAACAGTGGGTTAACTGCCTTGTTCAGGGGCAGAACGACAGATCTTTACCTTGTCAGCTCAGGGATTCGATCTTGCAACCTTTCGGTTACTAGTCCAACGCTCTAACCACTAGGCTACCCTGCCACCCCAATTAACTACCTCTGTGGTCGTTTTCAATTAAATGTTCAAAAATAAACAAGAATAGCTTCTTAGCAAAGAGCAATTTCTCCAGCAAGATGTTGCTAGGACTGTCTGTATGGGAGTGGTCTGAGTGGGGGAGGGAAACTAGCTGTTATTGTCTGAGAGGTTTGGAAGTCTTTTTCTTATTGGTCTATTAACTAATTCACCCCATCACACCATAACAGGCTGAAATTTCAGGTGGTCTTTTCAAACAGCTCTTACACTAAAAGGGCATTTTAATCATTTTCACAATTTCACAGTATTATTCCAACCTCATAGTATGGAAATGCATACAAAACAGGGAAATTCCATTGACTGCACTGGGCCTTAAGGTTGTTAGATAGCATTCAGGTCTACTGGTCTAACACAATAGTCCTAAATCAAGAGAGAGAATAAGAGCGAGGGAAAAATAAAGAGACAGACAGAAAGGGAGAAAGAAAGAAAAAGAGAGAATGTGGGATGGAGAGTAAGCGATAACAGAGAGAGATGGTCAAGAGATATACAGCACCTAGCACAGCAGGAGTTAGAGGTCATGGTGATCAAGGAGATAGGGGAGATAGCAGGGAGGACCCACAGCCCCATCCAGGCACCATCCCAGCAGGGAGGATCCACAGCCCCATCCAGGCACCAGCCCAGCAGGGAGGATCCACAGCCCCATCCAGGTACCATCCCAGCAGGGAGGATCCACAGCCCCATCCAGGCACCAGCCCAGCAGGATGGATCCACAGCCCCATCCAGGTACCAGCCCAGCAGGATGGATCCACAGCCCCATCCAGGTACCACCTCAGCAGGGGATCCACAGCACAGTCCAGCCAGGCACCATACCGCCCCAGCGTCTGTGTCTAAGACTCAGTCAGCCACAGCAAGACACACATAAATTACTGCTCTTCTCCTCTCCTCTCCCCTCCTCCACTCTGCTCGCTTATTGAGACCGATGGGCTTGTCAGCCCAGATGGAAGTTCACAACTCTGGGTGATCATGGTGGAAGGGAAAGAGAACACTCACTCTGCCAGTTCAACTCACTGCAGTGTAAATCATGCAGGCAGGGTGGGGCAGGGTCCACCATACTGTGGTTGTGATGGTCGGACCGTACTGTGGTTGTGATGGTCAGACCGTACTGTAAGTGGTTGTGATGGTCAGACCGTACTGTGGTTGTGATGGTCAGACCCTACTGTAAGTGGATGTGATGGTCAGACCCTACTGTAAGTGGATGTGATGGTCAGACCGTACTGTAAGTGGATGTGATGGTCAGACCGTACTGTAAGTGGATGTGATGGTCAGACCGTACTGTAAGTGGTTGTGATGGTCAGGCCATACTGTAAGTGGCTGTGATGGTCAGACCGTACTGTAAGTGGTTGTGATGGTCAGACCGTACTGTAAGTGGATGTGATGGTCAGACCGTACTGTAAGTGGATGTGATGGTCAGACCATACTGTGGTTGTGATGGTCAGACCCTACTGTAAGTGGATGTGATGGTCAGACCGTACTGTAAGTGGATGTGAAGGTCAGACCGTACTGTAAGTGGATGTGATGGTCAGACCGTACTGTAAGTGGTTGTGATAGTCAGTCCGTACTGTGGTTGTGATGGTCAGACCGTACTGTAAGTGGTTATGATGGTCAGACCGTACTGTAAGTGGATGTGATGGTCAGACCGTACTGTAAGTGGATGTGATGGTCAGACCATACTGTGGTTGTGATGGTCAGACCATACTGTGGTTGTGATGGTCAGACCGTACTGTGGTTGTGATGGTCAGACCGTACTGTAAGTGGATGTGATGGTCAGACCGTACTGTAAGTGGATGTGATGGTCAGACCATACTGTGGTTGTGATGGTCAGACCGTACTGTAAGTGGTTGTGATGGTCAGACCGTACTGTAAGTGGTTGTGATGGTCAGACCGTACTGTAAGTGGATGTGATGGTCAGACCGTACTGTAAGTGGTTATGATGGTCAGACCGTACTGTAAGTGGATGTGATGGTCAGACCGTACTGTAAGTGGTTATGATGGTCAGACCGTACTGTAAGTGGATGTGATGGTCAGACCGTACTGTAAGTGGATGTGATGGTCAGACCATACTGTGGTTGTGATGGTCAGACCGTACTGTGGTTGTGATGGTCAGACCGTACTGTGGTTGTGATGGTCAGACCGTACTGTGGTTGTGATGGTCAGACCATACTGTGGTTGTGATGGTCAGACCGTACTGTGGTTGTGATGGTCAGACCGTACTGTAAGTGGATGTGATGGTCAGACCGTACTGTAAGTGGATGTGATGGTCAGACCATACTGTGGTTGTGATGGTCAGACCGTACTGTAAGTGGTTGTGATGGTCAGACCGTACTGTAAGTGGATGTGATGGTCAGACCGTACTGTAAGTGGTTGTGATGGTCAGGCCATACTGTAAGTGGTTGTGATGGTCAGACCGTACTGTAAGTGGATGTGATGGTCAGACCATACTGTGGTTGTGATGGTCAGACCGTACTGTAAGTGGATGTGATGGTCAGACCGTACAGTAAGTGGTTGCGATGGTCAGACCGTACTGTGGTTGTGATGGTCAGACTGTACTGTAAGTGGTTGTGATGGTCAGACCATACTGTGGTTGTGATGGTCAGACCGTACTGTGGATGTGATGGTCAGACCGTACTGTAAGTGGTTGTGATGGTCAGACCGTACTGTGGTTATGATGGTCAGACCATACTGTGGTTGTGATGGTCAGACCGTACTGTAAGTGGTTGTGATGGTCAGACCATTCGGTAAGTGGTTGCAATAACAGAAGTTTAGGGTTTCATTCCACGGGCTAATAAACTGAATATATAAGTATCAATTGAATAATTTTGCGTCCTAAGATGGTTGGAAAATGAATATAGAGCCTACTGTGTGGCTGGACACACACATCCTGGTTCCCCAATGTTCCCTTAAAATCCTGCTGTAAACTGTGATAGAAAAATTACATATTTACCTGATTTGTTTGATATTAATAGTTAGCAATGAATGTTTAACAAATAGGAGGATATTTATGTCCTGTTAGTGTCTGTGTTTTTATGGTCTCCACTCTAGTTCTCTGCAGCTAATCTGGGCGTATGGTCACCAGAGATGGCTTGAGCTGACAAATTAGTTAAAGACTGCATTACATAGACAAGATGTGGTGGGTGTAACCGAGATAGAGAGTTAGAACAATTAGAACAATTCCTCATCGTCTCTAAATCATCCTTGCATCTGGGAAACTAAGCCAGGGAAGGGTTAAGACAACACCCACGAGCAGATAACGACAGGATGGACCCAGAGTGGCTTATGATGCTCCTTGGTCTGCATGAGGGGGGTTGAACCAACCATGACTGAGTATTGTTAGTGTCAGCTATATATAGTACTCTTCATTTGTGTAAAGGTTAGGTTACTTGGTCCAACAATCAAGGGTGGGGGGTTGACCAGCCTCATTATTGCAATAATTAAATGATATTATAATAAAGATGATTGTTTGAAGAAATAACCAAATTTCCACGACAAAACCTGTAAATGGGACTCCCTAAAAACATGCCACAAGTGACCCTAACCCTTTTCCTAACCTCCTAATCTGTTGCGTAAATTCTGCTAACCTGCTACGTAAAAGTCGTAGCTGTATCGAAGCGGCATGTTTTTAGGGAATCTCCCTGTAAACAAATCATGTAGTTGTTATACACTGTCCACCGTTTTTTCATTAAAACAAAGATGATAGGTGGAGAGGTGGAGAGCCTACTCCACTGACCTGACCCTGAACAACGGTATGTCACGCTACGTCCTGTCGCGCTATGTTCTGTCCCACTACGTCCAAACCCAACTGAGTGTTACAATTAGTTCTGCTCATTCAACCGACAAATGATGAACAAAATATCCTTCATTTGGTTCTTACATAACTAGACACATTCAGCTGGCAGGTGAAGAGGATGTTTGAGGATTAAAATGGCCCAGGGTGTATTCAAGTGTGAAAAAAAAGACAAGACACTAACAAGATATTATTGAATTCAGCTGAACATGTGCTAATCACATTCAAATGAGGGGCTTTTGTTATTTCATAACACTTGATTACCACATGAAATTCAAATCAGTTTTTTACAGCGTTTTTCTGATGACCAACGGACAAATTGTTCAGAGTTCAGACGCAACCAAATATGTATCATGTGCCTCATAATATATAATAATAAAAACAATAAAATAATAATAATAAATGCCATTTAGCTGACGTTTTTATCCAAAGTCACAGTCATGCATTCATACAGTTTAAATACGGGTGGTCCTGGGAATCGAACCCACTATCCTGGCGTTACAGGCCAAGTTGCAGAAGCCTGCAGGCCAAGTGGAGGAGAAGAGTGCAGACCAAGTGTAGGAGAAGACTGCAGGCCAAGTGTAGGAGTAGACTGCAGGCCAAATGGAGGAGTAGACTGCAGGCCAAATGGAGGAGAAGAGTGCAGGCCAAATGGAGGAGTAGACTGCAGGCCAAGTGTAGGAGTAGGCTGCAGGCCAAATGGAGGAGTAGACTGCAGGGCAAGTGGAGGAGTAGAGTGCAGGGCAAGTGGAGGAGAAGAGTGGAGGCCAAGTGAAAAAGACTGCAGGCCAAGTGGAGGAGAAGAGTGCAGGCCAAGTGGAAGAGAAGACTGCAGGCCAAGTGGAGGAGAAGAGTGCAGGCCAAGTGTAAGAGTAGACTGTAAGGCCAAGTGGAGGAGAAGAGTGCAGGCCAAGTGGAGGAGAAGAGTGCAGGCCAAGTGGAGGAGTAGACTGCAGGCCAAGTGGAGGAGTAGACTGCAGGCCAAGTGTAGGAGTAGACTGCAGGCCAAGTGTAGGAGTAGACTGCAGGCCAAGTGTAGGAGAAGAGTGCAGGCCAAGTGGAGGAGAAGGCCAAGTGGAGGAGAAAGCCAAGTGGAGGAGAAGGCCAAGTGGAGGAGAAGAGTGCAGGCCAAGTGGAGGAGAAGAGTGCAGGCCAAGTGGAGGAGAGGAGTGCAGGCCAAGTGGAGGAGAAGGCAAGTGGAGGAGAAGGCCAAGTGGAGGAGAAGGCCAAGTGGAGGAGAAGAGTGCAGGCCAAGTGACGGAGAAGGTCAAGTGGAGGAGAAGAGTGCAGGCCAAGTGGAGGAGAATGCCAAGTGGAGGAGAAGAATGCAGGCCAAGTGAGGGAAAACGCCAAGTGGAGAAGGCCAAGTGGAGGAGAAGAGTGCAGGCCAAGTGGAGGAGAAGAGTGCAGGCCAAGTGTAAGAGTAGACTGTAAGGCCAAGTGGAGGAGAAGAGTGCAGGCCAAGTGGAGGAGAAGAGTGCAGGCCAAGTGGAGGCGAAGAGTGCAGGCCAAGTGGAGGAGAAGACTGCAGGCCAAGTGGAGGAGTAGACTGCAAGCCAAGTGGAGGAGAACGCCAAGTGGAGAAGGCCAAGTGGAGAAGAAGAGTGGAGGCCAAGTGGAGGAGTAGACTGCAGGCCAAGTGGAGGAGTAGACTGCAGGCCAAGTGGAGGAGTAGACTGCAGGCCAAGTGTAGGAGTAGACTGCAGGCCAAGTGTAGGAGTAGACTGCAGGCCAAGTGTAGGAGTAGACTGCAGGCCAAGTGTAGGAGTAGACTGCAGGCCAAGTGTAGGAGTAGACTGCAGGCCAAGTGGAGGAGAAGACTGCAGGCCAAGTGTAGGAGTAGAATGCAGGCCAAGTGTAGGAGTAGAATGCAGGCCAAGTGTAGGAGTAGACTGCAGGCCAAGTGTAGGACCTCCCTCTGAGGTCTTAATGAGCTCATTCATCAGGTTAATTACTCATTTAGTTTGATTACATTGAGAGAGAGAGAGAGAGAGAGAGAGAGAGAGAGAGAGAGAGAGAGAGAGAGAGAGAGAGAGAGAGAGAGAGAGAGAGAGAGAGAGAGAATGAGGATGAAACACAGAAAGGTAGAGAAAGTAAATTAGGATGTAACACAAATGTAGAGAAAGGTAATTAGGATGAGACTGAAACCCAAAAGGTAGAGGAAGTGAATTATGATCAGGCTGAAAACCAAAAGGTAGAGGAAGTGAAATAGGATGTGACACAAAGGTAGAGAAAGAGAATGAGTGAAAAGCACAGAAAGAGACAACATTAAAAGAGGGGGTTTGATCAATGGACGTTTTATAGCTGATATCAGTCAGAGTGTCTTGACTAATTTACTTTATTGCATTGTACTCCAAGAACGTGGGTTGTCTCTTTCAAACTACCACACAACTTTTTCATTGTAATGGTACAGCTATCATCCTAACTCAAGACCAGTACAGCTATCATCCTAACTCAAGACCATTACAGCTATCATCCTAACTCAAGACCAGTACAGCTATCATCCTAACTCAAGCCCAGTACAGCTATCATCCTAACTCAAGACCATTACAGCTATCATCCTAACTCAAGACCAGTACAGCTATCATCCTAACTCAAGACCAGTACAGCTATCATCCTAACTCAAGATCATTACAGCTATAGGTCCAACACAAGATCATTACAGCTATAGGTCCTAAACAAGACCATTACAGATATAGGTCCTAAACAAGACCATTACAGCTATAAGTCCTAAACAAGACCATTACAGCTATATGACCTAAACAAGGCCATTACAGCTATATGACCTAAACAAGACCATTACAGATATAGGTCCTAAACAAGACCATTACAGCTATAGGCCCAATACTTATCCATGTGGTTTAAACACTTATGGGGAAATCTGTTGGCACTTTATAGAATAATTTGATTCTGTCTGTGTGAACGCCTCAGACAGAATCATCGGTCAAATCAAATAGAAATAAAAGGTTGGTAAAGAACAATGGCCAGCCAGTGTGACTTCAAAACAAATAAGCTATGTGATCAGCAAAAACAATGAAGCCAAAATAAAAACCCTGATCTTCTATTCGCTGGAACAGCTTTCAATCCCCACTGTCACTCTTAGACATATACTCCATAGAACACAACACGTTCAATCTTTATCCTATTTCGGAGTGACGTTGTCGTCTCCGTTTTTCAGAGGGGGATTTCCAAGGAGCATTGAATTACGCCACTAATCCGTGTGACCTGCATGAAAAGCTGATTGCTGAGAGGAGAGGAAGCCACATCTCAACATCAACAAAACAGCCCAGATAAACAGCCGGGAAAAAACAAAACAGCCCAGATCAACAGCCGGGATAAAAACAAAAACAGCCCATATCAACAGCCGGCATAAAAACAAAAACAGCCCAGATCAACAGTCGGGATAAAAACAAAACAGCCCAGATCAACAGCCGGGATAAAAATAAAACAGCCCAGATCAACAGCCGGGATAAAAATAAAACAGCCCAGATCAACAGCCAGGATAAAAACAAAACAGGATGCGGGGAGCTTCTTGCTGCGGTAATGTTTCCCCCTTGGCTCCCCGGTGATTCAACATGGCACAGTTCCGTTTGATTTGAAAGGGAATAATACGCGACGTGAGGTGCACAAATAAGGTGCACCTCACATAAGGTGCATGATTCTCTATTCCCTAAAATAGCTCCTCCTGCTGTGGCTGGCTGAGTGCACTCTATTAAAGCAATAGATATGTTCCCCTATCACAGGATCTTGAGTCATTCACAGACACACAAATGAAAGAGGTTAGCTATGCAGAGTCATTCACAGACACAAATGAAAGAGGTTAGCTATGCAGAGTCATTCACAGACACACAAATGAAAGAGGTTAGCTATGCAGAGTCATTCACAGACACACAAATGAAAGAGGTTAGCTATGCAGAGTCATTCAAAGACACACAAATGAAAGTGGTTAGCTATGCAGAGTCATTCACAGACACACAAATAAAAGAGGTTAGCTACAGTGGTTCATCCTTTAAAAGTTGCGTCATACTGCGGCACACCCTGCAAGTTATTGCTAGTTTGACCACCAGAGGGCATATTTGAGAAGCATTTGATAGAATTCCGTATTGGCATTACCAGAGAATTTAAAACCTTTTTTGTAATAACATAGTATATGGGATTGATTTTAAGAAATTTGGCTTAATTATTTTGATTAATATTATGGTGTTTCTATTCAGAGAAAAATGAAAATGAAACCCTCAGGGTTTCCGTTAGGATGGAATGGAAAATATGGCGCCGTACAACGTGACGGTCGGGAGTACAGTGAGGGAAAAAGGTATTTGATCCCCTGCTGATTTTGTACGTTTGCCAACTGACAAAGATATGATCAGTCTATAATTTTCCAATGAACTGCTGCCTATGAATGCTGCCTATGACCCCAAGAACACCATCCCCACCGTCAAACATGGTGGAAACATTATGCTTTGGGGGTGTTTTTCTGCTAAGGGGACAGGACAACTTCACCGCATCAAAGGGACGATGGACGGGGCCATGTACCGTCAAATCTTGGGTGAGAACCGCCTTCCCTCAGCCAGGGCATTGAAAATGGGTCGTGGATGGGTATTCCAGCATGACAATGACCCAAAACACACAGCCAAGGCAACAAAGGAGTGGCTCAAGAAGAAGCACGTTAAGGTCCTGGAGTGGCCTAGCCAGTCTCCAGACCTTAATCCTATAGAAAATCTGTGGAGAGAGCTGAAGGTTCGAGTTGCCAAACGTCAGCCTCGAAACCTTCATGACTTGGAGAAGATCTGCAAAGAGGAGTGGGACAAAATCCCTCCTGAGATGTGTGCAAACCTGGTGGCCAACTACAAGAAACGTCTGACCTCTGTGATTGCCAACAAGGGTTTTGCCACCAGGGACTAAGTCATGTTTTGCTGAGGGGTCAAATACTTATTTCCCTCATTAAAATGCAAATCAATTTATAACATTTTTCACATGCGTTTTTCTGGATTTTTTTGTTGTTATTCTGTCTCTCACTGTTCAAATAAACCTACCATTAAAATTATAGACTGATCATTTCTTTGTCAGTGGGCAAACGTACAAAATCAGCAGGGGATCAAATACTTTTTTCCCTCACTGTATTAATTTCTAAGGGGCATTTTCCATTAGGATCTGTGAGAATATCTAAGGAGATTTTATATAATTATAAATGAATGAATAATAATCGCTTTGTTTAAAAAGTAACGATATTTTGGAGATTTTGTTTTCATTTAACCTAGAGTGAGCAAGAAAAAGGCAATACTTGAACATGCGGTAAGACATTCTCATTAATTTGTAAATAAAGCCAGTTTGTTATTTAGAATGATTTATTTCTGGAGTAACCTAACTTGATTATTTAGCAGACTTCACTTATATTCAGTAAAAACATATCTTAAGAATATCATGGTATACTTGAAAATGTTGGTTTATCCATGCTTGTCTCAAAGCAGCGCGAAACAGTGCTGAAATAGACGTCCACAGCGGGAACGTGGTTCTCTCTTTTCGGTTACACATCCGTGGAATAGCAGAACAGCATAACAGTCCGGGCAGCCCTTGCTGTGCCTGGTGAGCAGTTGGTCAGGTTCTGTTGTCAGAAGAGGAATGGAAACGTCAGAGTGAACCGAAGACCTGACGAACCCGCCACGTATGTTGACTCTGCTTGTCGGAGGTGGAGTTCTAGAGCTCACAGGTGTGCCTGGCATGGATGTGACTCCATCTCATTGCTCGCCCTTTTCAACACGTGAGTGAGTAAATATTTCGTCTGACAAACAAAGAACTTAGCGTCCTGCAAGCCCATTCATGGATCAAAGCTGGCAAGACATTCAATAACGTCATCTTCACAGACTAATCAACTGTGGTCCAATTTGCTCAAAATTGCTACAGAAAAAAAGGAAGAAGATCAAGAAGATTAACGAAAGCATAAAGATGTTAATGAAGAAATACTGCTTTGAGTTAGAAATGTAACACTTTAGAGTACTTAAACATCGAATACATTGCAAGTTGAGGGATTTTCACAACAGTAGCCGGGCTATAAAAAGTCTATTGTCCTGCTAATAGGAAACATTTGCATGATGGGCTACATTCTTTATTGTAACCACAATGCCACACATCATTTATATCTACCTGTCCAATTACTTTAAGAGTTTGGGATTTACAAATGTACGCTTTTAATTATTAGTTACATTGTTTTAGTTCGAACGTGCAGACTTGTTTTCTTTAAATTATTGTTTTATGTAGGATGCTACAATTTTGACCAGTTGAAATTGTAAGAAGGCCTAATAAGCCTCATAGCCTACCTCAGCCAGTAAAGTAATTTTATATAGGTCTAGGCTCTGAAAACATTGACTCCAATTAAGCCCTCTTGTTGTTTGTAGTCAAATTAAAATGGAGATTATTGCTGAAATGAATTGCTCGACAGGTGAAGGTTTTCTCCATCTGTTGGTGTGCAACGCATAACAAGTTACCTATATTTTCAGCACCAGCCACTGTTCACCTCCTATTGATTGCACTGCGGTTATTTGTATGAACATAAGATTCCACAACTGAGACATAAGTGCCACAGACATGTGACTAACAGAAATTGAATAATGTGTCCCTGAACAAAGGGAGGGTCAAAAGTAACAGTCAGTATCTGGTGTGGCCACCAGCTGCATTAAGTACTGCAGTGCATCTCCTCCTCATGGACTACACCAGATTTGCCAGTTCTTGCTGTGAGATGTTACCCCACTCTTCCACCAAGGCACCTGCAAGTTCCCAGACATTTCTGGGGGTAATGGCCCTAGCCCTCACTATCCGATCCAACAGGTCCCAGACGTGCTCAATGGGATTGAGATCCGGGCTCTTCGCTGGCCATGGCAGAACACTGACATTCCTGTCTTGCAGGAAATCATGCACAGAACGAGCCGTATGGCTGGTGGCATTGTCATGCTGGAGGATCATGTCAGGATGAGCCTGCAGGAAGGGTACCACATGAGGGAGGAGGATGTTTTCCCCTGTAACGCACAGTGTTGAGACTGCCTGCAAAGACAACAAGCTCAGTCCGATGATGCTGTGACACACTGCCCCAGACCATGATGGATCCTTCACCTCCAAATTGATCCCGCTCCAGAGTACAGGCCTCGGTGTAACGCTCATTCCTTCGATGATAAACACAAATCCGACCATCACCCCTGGTGAGACAAAACCGAGACTCATCAGTGAAGAGCACCTTTTACCAGTCCTCTCTTGTCCAGCGGGTTTGTGCCCATAGGCGACGTTGTTGCCGGTGATGTCTGGTGAGGACCTGCCTTACAACAGGCCTACAAGCCCTCAGTCCAGCCTCTCAGCCTATTGCGGACAGTCTGAGCACTGATGGAGGGATTGTGCGTTCCTGGTGTAACTCGGGCAGTTGTTGTTGCCATCCTGCAGGTGTGAAGTTTCGGATGTACCGATCCTGTGCTGTTGTTGTTACATGTGGTCTGCAGAACTAGCGTGTGCGTGAGCCTTGAGAAACATGAAGTTAGTCACCTGCCATACCACCTAACCTATGGCGTCTCAGACATGGAAGAGCCCCAGACCCAAACCTGAATTAAGTCTAACAAAAAGTGACACATTTTAAAAACCATGGGCCTGAGGTGTCAGTCAGAGTATCACACAGACAGAAGGACCTGGCTCAAAGCCATCATCTCTCTCAACTCTCTCAGCCAGCCAGGTGACTTCTTTACCCCTCATCTGTATTTATATATTCCAGACAAAACAAACCAAAACGAGACAAGCGTCACAATCAGAAAGAAAGTCACAATTTCTGATCCTATCTTACAATGGCAGCTAGCCCAAAACAGAGAGGAAAAAGGAGTGGAGACAGAACCAAAATAGACCTGCTCAGTGTCAGCTCTCAAACGGGTTTGAATGACATAAGAATACGCCTTTGAACAATCTCAGGTGAGCCAAGAGGATATGTTTTGTGTGTGTGAGAAGGGGAAGTATGGAACGTTCGAGTGGTTAATATGGTCTGTGTATAGGTTACAGTATGTAGCTGCCACCAAATGGCGTTGGTGTCACAACGGTACTCAAGTCACTGTATAGGTTATGTGGCGGCCACCAAATGGCATTGGCGTCACAACGGTGCTCAGGTCACGTATAGGTTATGAGGCGGCCACCAAATGGCATTGGTGTCACAACGGTGCTCAAGTCACTGTGTTACAATCTGCACTGAGTGTCCAAAATATTAGGACACCTGCTCTTTTCATGACATAAACTGACCAGGTGAATCCAGGTGAAAGCTACGATCCCTTTTTGATGTCACCTGTTAAATCCACTTCAGTCAGTGTAAATGAAGGGGACGAGATACCGTTAAAGAAGGATTTTTAAGCCTGGAGACAATTGAGACATGGGTTGTGTATGTCTGCCATTCAGAGGGTGAATGAGCAAGACAAAATATTTATGTGTCTTTGAACGGGGTATGGTAGTAGGTGCCAAGCGCACCGGTTTGAGTTTTTCATGCTCAACAGTTTCCTATGTGTATCAAGAACTGTCCACCACCCAAAAGACATCCAGCCAATTTGGCACAACTGTGGGAAGAATTGGAGTCAACTTGGGCCAGCATCCCTGTGGAATGCTTTCAACACCTTGTAGAGTCCATGCCCCTGCTGTTCTGATGGCAAAAGGGGGTGCAAACTCAACATTAGGAAGCTGTTCCTAATGTTTTGTACACTCAGTGTATACATAGTCATAGTGTGTACATATTCTGTACATATTCCAACAGCAGTCAGCAGAAGACTGCATTCAGAACATATGACAGAGAAACCTAAAGCTCAATAACACTTACAGACCAAGGGTTCATTCAAAGCCAAGGGCTGGGATATTTCCATGTTATGTACTACAGTCTACAAGCGTCTAATTGTTCAATATAAAGATTAATGCACTTAATCTATGGGAAATTTGACATGTAATCTGCAGACTATTATGACTCAATATCCAAGTTCACTCTATACACTCAACCTATTAACAATCACTACAGAGCAGGCTGATTCAATTACCACGGTCCTGGAGGGCATCAGGTAAGTGGACTCTGGCCAATCAATGATATTAATGTATAAATTAACTAAACAGAAAAAGAGCAAATCTTTGGTAATTGCTGCATCCAAGTCCATAAGCAAACACTACAGCTGAATCAGACAAACTATTACTGCAATCAATCTGATTCTTAACACTGTTCTCCATCTGCACGGTTCCTAATGCTACGCTACGCTAAAGCTGCAGCACATAATATGCTTTTCCACATTTCAAAGAGCTTTATCCCCTCTGTATTCTGTCTCTCTCTCTCTCTCCACATTGCCTGTGGCAGTCTGTGTAATTATGGAGTAAGTCTCACATTCCTAAATTAAACATTTGCAGGCTTTATCAATTATTTCGTGTTGTGATTATCCGGCCCAGCTCCTTTCCTCCTCTCGCTCCCAAAAAGAAAACTTATTTCAAAAGTAATTTTTTCAAAATAAATGAATGAATTAATGAAATTAGAGGACTGCGGCGGCAGACCAGAGAGTTATGTGAAGTGTTTTGCACAATCCTTTGACTGTGGATTAGCAAGCAGCAGTTTATATAAACATGAGAGCGAATTTGCACGCGTTACACACAGCTATATCTGTCCTATAATACAGGACCCAGTTATGAAATATAATTTTTTTTATTTAGATTTATTTAGACACACTCAGCACCTCTACATCCCATGGCTATGTGCAGCTCCAAGTAAAGTGACAAGTTCGAGACAGCAGCAATTCACAAGCTGCCCTTGGTTTAGACTCAGGCAGACACAGTGGAGGTTCAGCCTCGGTCAGACACAGCGGTGGATTAGACTCAGTCAGACACAGCGGAGGTTCAGCCTCGGTCAGACACAGCGGAGGTTCAGCCTCGGTCAGAAACAGCGGAGGCATAGACTCAGTCAGACACAGCGGAGGCGCAGACTCAGGCAGACACAGTGGAGGTTTAGCCTCGGTCAGACACAGCGGAGGTTTAGACAGCCAGAAACAGCGGAGGATTAGACTCAGTCAGACACAACGGAGGATTAGACTCAGTCAGACACAGCAGAGGTTAAGACTCAGTCAGACACAGCGGAGGTGTAGACTCAGTCAGACACAGCGGAGGAGTAGACTCAGTCAGACACAGAGGAGGTTTAAACTCAGTCAGACACAGTGGAGGTGTAGATTCAGTCAGACACAGTGGAGGTGTAGATTCAGTCAGACACAGTGGAGGTTTAGACTCGGTAAGACACAGTACAGGTTTAGACTCAGTCAGACAAAGCGGAGGTTTAGACTCAGCAAGACACAGTGCTTTAGACTCAGGCAGACACAGTGGAGGTGTAGACTCGGTCAGAGACAGCGGCGGTTTAGAATCAGTCAGACCCAGTGGAGGTGTAAACTCCGACACACACAGTGGAGGCGTAGACTCAGTCAGTCAAAGAGGAGGCATAGACTAAGAAAAGACACCGCAGAGGTTTAGACTCAGGCAGACACAGCGGAGGTTTAGACTCAGTCAGACACAGTGGAGGTTCAGCCTCGGTCAGACACAGCGAAGGTTCAGCCTCGGTCAGACACAGTGGAGGTGGAGACTCCGTCAGACACAGCGGAGGCGCAGACTCAGGCAGACAAAGTGGAGGTTTAGCCTCGGTCAGACACAGTGGAGGTGTAGACTCAGTAAGTCACAGCGGAGGTTTAGACTCAGTCAGACACAGTGGTTTAGACTCAGTCAGACACAGTGGAGGTGTAGATTCAGTCAGACACAGTGGAGGGTAAGATTCAGTCAGACACAGTGGAGGTGTAGACTCAGTCAGACACAGTGGAGGTTTAGACTCGGTCAGACACAGCGGAGGTTTAGAATCAGTCAGACCCAGTGGAGGTGTAAACTCCGACACACACAGTGGAGGCGTAGACTCAGTCAGTCAAAGCGGAGGCATAGACTAAGTAAAGACACAGCGGAGGTTTAGACTCAGGCAGACACAGTGGAGGTTCAGCCTCGGTCAGACACAGCGAAGGTTCAGCCTCGGTCAGACACAGTGGAGGTGGAGACTCCGTCAGACACAGCGGAGGCGCAGACTCAGGCAGACACAGTGGAGGTTTAGCCTCGGTCAGACACAGTGGAGGTGTAGACTCAGTAAGTCACAGCGGAGGCGTAGACTCAGTCAAGACACAGCGGAGGTGTAGAATCAGTCAAACACAGTGGAGGTTTAGACTCAGTCATACACAGTGGAGGTGTAGATTCAGTCAGACACAGTGGAGGTGTAGATTCAGTCAGACAGAGCAGAGGTTTAGCCTCGGTCAGACACAGCAGAGGTTTAGACTCAGTCAGACACAGTGGAGGTTTAGCCTCGGTTAGACACAGCGGAAGTTTAGACTCAGTCAGACACAGTATAGGTTTAGACTCAGTCAGACACAGTGGAGGTGAAGACTCAGTCAGACACAGCGGAGGTTTAGACTCCGTCAGTCACAGCGGAGGCGTAGACTCAGGCAGACACAGTGGAGGTTTAGACTCAGTCAGACACAGTGGAAGTTTAGACTCGGTCAGACACAGTGGAGGTGTAGACTCGGTCAGACACAGAGGAGGTGTAGACTCAGTCAGACACAGCGGAGGCGTAGACTCAGTCAGAAACAACGGAGGCGTAGACTCAGTCAGACACAGTGGAGGTTTAGACTCGGTCAGACACAGCGGAGGTTTAGAATCAGTCAGATCCAGTGGAGGTTTAGACTCGGTCAGACACAGTGGAGGTTTAGCCTCGGTCAGACACAGCGGAGGCATAGACTCAGGCAGACACAGCGGAGGTTTAGACTCGATCAGACACAGAGGATGTGTAGACTCAGTCAGACACAGTGGAGGTTTAGCCTCGGTCAGACACAGCGGAGGTTTAGACTCAGTCAGACACATTGGTTTAGACTCAGTCATACACAGTGGAGGGTTAGACTCAGTCAGACACTGGGGTTAACACTCAGTCAGTCAAAGTGGAGGCATAGACTAAGTAAAGACACAGCGGAGGTTTAGACTCAGGCAGACACAGTGGAGGTGTAGACTCAGTCAGACACAGCGGAGGTTTAGCGTCGGTCAGACACAGCAGAGGTGTAGACTCAGTCAGACACAGCGGAGGTTTAGCCTCGGTCAGACACAGCGGAGGTTTAGACTCAGTCAGACACAGTATAGGCTTAGACTCAGTCAGACACAATAGAGGTTTAGACTCAGTCAGACAAAGCGGAGGTTTAGACTCAGTCAGACACAGCGGAGGTGTAAACTCCGTCAGTCACAGCGGAGGCGTAGACTCGGTCAGACACAGAGGAGGTGTAGACTCAGTCAGACACAGTGGAGGTTTAGCCTCGGTCAGACACAGTGGAGGCGTAGACTCAGTCAGTCAAAGCGGAGGCATAGACTAAGTAAAGACACAGCGGAGGTTTAGACTCAGGCAGACACAGTGGAGGTTTAGCCTCGGTCAGACACAGCGGAGGTTTAGACTCAGGCAGACACAGTGGAGGTTTAGCCTCGGTCAGAAACAACGGAGGCGTAGACTCAGTCAGACACAGTGGAGGTTTAGACTCAGTCAGACACTGGGGTTAAGACTCAGTCAGACACAGCGGAGGTTTAGACTCAGTCAGACACAGCGGAGGTTTAGACTCAGTCAGACACAGCGGAGGTGTAAACTCCGTCAGTCACAGCGGAGGCGTAGACTCAGTCAGACACAGTGGAGGTTTACACTCAGTCAGACACAGCGGAGGCGTAGACTCAGGCAGACACAGTGGAGGTTTAGACTCGGTCAGACACAGTGGAGGTTTAGACTCGGTCAGACACAGTGGAAGTTTAGACTCGGTCAGACACAGTGGAGGTGTAGACTCGGTCAGACACAGCGGAGGCGTAGACTCAGTCAGACACAGTGGAGGGTTAGACTCAGTCAGACACTGGGGTTAAGACTCAGTCAGACACAGTGGAGGCGTAGACTCAGTCAGTCACAGCGGAGGCGTAGACTCAGTCAGACACAGCGGAGGATTAGACTCGGTCAGACACAGCAGAGGTTTAGAATCAGTCAGACCCAGTGGAGGTTTAGACTCGGTCAGACACAGTGGAGGTTTAGCCTCGGTCAGTCAAAGCGGAGGCATAGACTAAGTAAAGACACAGCGGAGGTTTAGACTCAGTCAGACACAGCGGAGGTTTAGACTCAGACACAGTGGAGGTGTAGACTCAGTCAGACACAGTAGAGGTTTAGACTCGGTCAGACACAGCGGAGGTGTAGACTCGGTCAGACACAGCGGAGGTGTAGACTCAGTCAGACACAGCGGAGGCGTAGACTCAGTCAGACACAGTGGAGGTTTAGACTCGGTCAGACACAGCGGAGGTTTAGAATCAGTCAGATCCAGAGGAGGTTTAGACTCGGTCAGACACAGTGGAGGTTTAGCCTCGGTCAGACACAGCGGAGGCATAGACTCAGGCAGACACAGCGGAGGTTTAGAATCGATCAGACACAGAGGATGTGTAGACTCAGTCAGACAAAGTGGAGGTTTAGCCTCGGTCAGACACAGCGGAGGTTTAGACTCAGTCAGACACATTGGTTTAGACTCAGTCATACACAGTGGAGGGTTAGACTCAGTCAGACACAGTGGAGGTGTAGACTAAGTAAAGACACAGCGGAGGTTTAGACTCAGGCAGACACAGTGGAGGTGTAGACTCAGTCAGACACAGCGGAGGTTTAGCCTCGGTCAGACACAGCAGAGGTGTAGACTCAGTCAGACACAGCGGAGGTTTAGCCTCGGTCAGACACAGCGGAGGTTTAGACTCAGTCAGACACAGTATAGGCTTAGACTCAGTCAGACACAATAGAGGTTTAGACTCAGTCAGACAAAGCGGAGGTTTAGACTCAGTCAGACACAGCGGAGGTTTAGACTCAGTCAGACACAGTATAGGTTTGGACTCAGTCAGACACAATAGAGGTTTAGACTCAGTCAGACACAGTGGAGGTGTAAACTCAGTCAGACACAGCGGAGGTTTAGACTCAGTCAGACACAGTGGAGGTGTAGACTCAGTCAGACACAGTGGAGGTTTAGACTCGGTCAGACCCAGTGGAGGTGTAAACTCCGTCACACACAGTGGAGGCATAGACTCAGTCAGTCAAAGCGGAGGCATAGACTAAGTAAAGACACAGCGGAGGTTTAGACTCAGGCAGACACAGTGGAGGTTCAGCCTCGGTCAGACACAGCGAAGGTTCAGCCTCGGTCAGACACAGTGGAGGTGGAGACTCCGTCAGACACAGCGGAGGCGCAGACTCAGGCAGACACAGTGGAGGTTTAGCCTCGGTCAGACACAGTGGAGGTGTAGACTCAGTAAGTCACAGCGGAGGCGTAGACTCAGTCAAGACACAGCGGAGGTGTAGAATCAGTCAAACACAGTGGAGGTTTAGACTCAGTCATACACAGTGGAGGTGTAGATTCAGTCAGACACAGTGGAGGTGTAGATTCAGTCAGACACAGTGGAGGTGTAGATTCAGTCAGACAGAGCAGAGGTTTAGCCTCGGTCAGACACAGCAGAGGTTTAGACTCAGTCAGACACAGTGGAGGTTTAGCCTCGGTTAGACACAGCGGAAGTTTAGACTCAGTCAGACACAGTATAGGTTTAGACTCAGTCAGACACAGTGGAGGTGAAGACTCAGTCAGACACAGCGGAGGTTTAGACTCCGTCAGTCACAGCGGAGGCGTAGACTCAGGCAGACACAGCGGAGGTTTAGACTCAGTCAGACACAGTGGAAGTTTAGACTCGGTCAGACACAGTGGAGGTGTAGACTCGGTCAGACACAGAGGAGGTGTAGACTCAGTCAGACACAGCGGAGGCGTAGACTCAGTCAGAAACAACGGAGGCGTAGACTCAGTCAGACACAGTGGAGGTTTAGACTCGGTCAGACACAGCGGAGGTTTAGAATCAGTCAGATCCAGTGGAGGTTTAGACTCGGTCAGACACAGTGGAGGTTTAGCCTCGGTCAGACACAGCGGAGGCATAGACTCAGGCAGACACAGCGGAGGTTTAGACTCGATCAGACACAGAGGATGTGTAGACTCAGTCAGACACAGTGGAGGTTTAGCCTCGGTCAGACACAGCGGAGGTTTAGACTCGGTCAGACACAGCGGAGGTTTAGACTCAGTCAGACACAGTATAGGCTTAGACTCAGTCAGACACAATAGAGGTTTAGACTCAGTCAGACACAGCGGAGGTGTAAACTCCGTCAGTCACAGCGGAGGCGTAGACTCAGTCAGACACAGTGGTTTAGACTCAGTCAGACACAGTGGAGGTTTACACTCGGTCAGACACTGGGGTTAAGACTCAGTCAGACACAGTGGAGGTTTAGCCTCGGTCAGACACAGTGGAGGCGTAGACTCAGTCAGTCAAAGCGGAGGCATAGACTAAGTAAAGACACAGCGGAGGTTTAGACTCAGGCAGACACAGTGGAGGTTTAGCCTCGGTCAGACACAGCGGAGGTTTAGACTCAGGCAGACACAGTGGAGGTTTAGCCTCGGTCAGAAACAACGGAGGCGTAGACTCAGTCAGACACAGTGGAGGTTTAGACTCAGTCAGACACTGGGGTTAAGACTCAGTCAGACACAGAGGAGGTTTAGACTCAGTCAGACACTGGGGTTAAGACTCAGTCAGACACAGTGGAGGCGTAGACTCAGTCAGACACAGTGGAGGTTTAGCCTCGGTCAGACACAGCGGAGGTGTAAACTTCGTCAGACACAGCGGAGGCGTAGACTCAGTCAGAAACAACGGAGGCGTAGACTCAGTCAGACACAGTGGAGGTTTAGACTCAGTCAGACACTGGGGTTAAGACTCAGTCAGACACAGTGGAGGTTTAGACTCAGTCAGACACTGGGGTTAAGACTCAGTCAGACACAGTGGAGGTTTAGACTATCAGACACAGCGGAGGTTTAGAATCAGTCAGACCCAGTGGAGGTGGAGACTCAGTCAGAAACAACGGAGGCGTAGACTCAGTCAGACACAGTGGAGGTTTAGACTCGGTCAGACACAGCGGAGGTTTAGAATCAGTCAGATCCAGTGGAGGTTTAGACTCGGTCAGACACAGTGGAGATTTAGCCTCGGTCAGAAACAGCGGAGGCATAGACTCAGGCAGACACAGCGGAGGTTTAGACTCGGTCAGACACAGAGGAGGTGTAGACTCGGTCAGACACAGTGGAGGTTTAGCCTCGGTCAGACACAGCGGAGGTTTAGACTCAGTCAGACACATTGGTTTAGACTCAGTCATACACAGTGGAGGGTTAGACTCAGTCAGACACTGGGGTTAAGACTCAGTCAGACACAGTGGAGGCGTAGACTCAGTCAGTCACAGCGGAGGCGTAGACTCAGTCAGACACAGCGGAGGATTAGACTCGGTCAGACACAGCAGAGGTTTAGAATCAGTCAGACCCAGTGGAGGTTTAGACTCGGTCAGACACAGTGGAGGTTTAGCCTCGGTCAGTTAAAGCGGAGGCATCGACTAAGTAAAGACACAGCGGAGGTTTAGACTCAGGCAGACACAGCGGAGGTTTAGACTCAGTCAGACACAGTGGAGGTGTAGACTCAGTCAGACACAGCGGAGGTTTAGCCTCGGTCAGACACAGCAGAGGTGTAGACTCAGTCAGACACAGCGGAGGTTTAGACTCAGTCAGACACAGTATAGGTTTAGACTCAGTCAGACACAATAGAGGTTTAGACTCAGTCAGACACAGTGGAGGTGTAGACTCAGTCAGACACTGGGGTTAAGACTCAGTCAGACACAGTGGAGGCGTAGACTCAGTCAGACACAGTGGAGGTTTAGCCTCGGTCAGACACAGCGGAGGTTTAGACTCAGGCAGACACAGTGGAGGTTTAGACTCGGTCAGACACAGTAGAGGTTTAGCCTCGGTCAGACACAGCAGAGGTTTAGCCTCGGTCAGACACATTGGTTTAGACTCAGTCAGACACAGTGGAGGTGTAAACTTCGTCAGACACTGGGGTTAAGACTCAGTCAGACACAGTGGAGGTTTAGACTCAGTCAGACACTGGGGTTAAGACTCAGTCAGACACAGTGGAGGTTTAGACTATCAGACACAGCGGAGGTTTAGAATCAGTCAGACCCAGTGGAGGTGGAGACTCCGTCAGACACAGCGGAGGCGCAGACTCAGGCAGACACAGTGGAGGTTTAGCCTCGGTCAGACACAGCGGAGGTTTAGACTCAGGCAGACACAGTGGAGGCGCAGACTCAGGCAGACACAGTGGAGGTTTAGCCTCGGTCAGATACAGCGGAGGTTTAGACTCAGGCAGACACAGTGGAGGTTTAGACTCGGTCAGACACAGAGGAGGTGTAGACTCAGTCAGACACAGTGGAGGTTTAGACTCAGGCAGACACAGCGATTTAGACTCCGTCAGACACAGCGGAGGCATAGACTCAGTCAGACACAGTGGAGGCGTAGACTAAGTAAAGACACAGCAGAGGTTTAGACTAAGGCAGACACAGCGGAGGTTTAGACTCAGTCAGACACAGTGGAGGTTTAGACTCGGTCAGACACAGTGGAGGTTTAGACTCGGTCAGACACAGCGGAGGTTTAGAATCAGTCAGACCCAGTGAAGGTGTAAACTCCGTCACACACAATGGAGGCGTAGACTCAGTCAGTCAAAGCGGAGGCATAAACTAAGTAAAGACACAGCGGAGGTTTAGACTCAGGCAGACACAGTGGAGGTTCAGCCTCGGTCAGACACAGTGGAGGTGGAGACTCCGTCAGACACAGTGGAGGTTTAGCCTCGGTCAGACACAGTGGAGGTGTAGACTCAGTAAGTCACAACGGAGGCGTAGACTCAGTCAAGACACAGCAGAGGTGTAGACTCAGTCAGACACATTGGAGGTGTACACTCAGTCAGACACAGCGGAGGCGTAGACTCAGGCAGACACAGTGGAGGTTCAGCCTCGGTCAGACACATTTGAGATGGAGACTCCGTCAGACACAGCGGAGATGGAGACTCCGTCAGACACAGCGGAGGCGCAGACTCAGGCAGACACAGCGGAGGCGTAGACTCAGGCAGACACAGCGGAGGCGTAGACTCAGTCAGACACAGCGGAGGCGTAGACTCAGTCAGACACAGCGGAGGCGTAGATTCAGTCAGACACAGCGGAGGCGTAGACTCCGTCAGACACAGCGGAGGCGTAGACTCAGTCAGACACAGCGGAGGCGTAGACTCAGTCAGACACAGCGGAGGCATAGACTCAGTCAGACACAGCGGAGGTTTAGACTCAGTCAGACACAGCGGTTTAGACTCCGTCAGACACAGCGGAGGCGTAGACTCAGTCAGACACAGCGGAGGTTTAGCCTCGGTAAGACACAGTGGAGGTTAGACTGCGTCAGACACAGCGGAGGTTTAGCCTCGGTCAGACACAGCGGAGTTTTAGCCTCGGTCAGACACAGCAGAGGTGTAGACTCCATCAGACACAGTTGAGGTGTAGACCAAGTCAGACATAGTGGAAGTTTAGACTCAGGCAGACACAGCGGAGGTTTAGACTCAGGCAGACACAGTGGAGGTTTAGACTCCGTCAGACACAGCGGAGGCGTAGACTCAGTAAGACACAGCGGAGGTGTAGACTCAGTCAGACACAGTGGAGGTTTAGACTCAGGCAGACATAGTGGAGGTTCAGCTTTGGTCAGACACAGTGAAGTTGTAGACTCCGTCAGACACAGCGGAGGCGAAGACTCCGTCAGACACAGCGGAGGCGAAGACTCCGTCAGACACAGCGGAGGCGAAGACTCCGTCAGACACAGCGGAGGCGAAGACTCCGTCAGACACAGCGGAGGCGAAGACTCCGTCAGACACAGCGGAGGCGAAGACTCCGTCAGACACAGCGGAGGCGTGGACTCAGTCACACACAGCGGAGGTTTAGACTCAGTCAGACACATTGGTTTAGACTCAGTCATACACAGTGGAGGGTTAGACTCAGTCAGACACTGGGGTTAAGACTCAGTCAGACACAGTGGAGGCGTAGACTCAGTTAGTCACAGCGGAGGCGTAGACTCAGTCAGACACAGCGGAGGATTAGACTCGGTCAGACACAGCAGAGGTTTAGAATCAGTCAGACCCAGTGGAGGTTTAGACTCGGTCAGACACAGTGGAGGTTTAGCCTCGGTCAGTTAAAGCGGAGGCATCGACTAAGTAAAGACACAGCGGAGGTTTAGACTCAGGCAGACACAGCGGAGGTTTAGACTCAGTCAGACACAGTGGAGGTGTAGACTCAGTCAGACACAGCGGAGGTTTAGCCTCGGTCAGACACAGCAGAGGTGTAGACTCAGTCAGACACAGCGGAGGTTTAGACTCAGTCAGACACAGTATAGGTTTAGACTCAGTCAGACACAATAGAGGTTTAGACTCAGTCAGACACAGTGGAGGTGTAGACTCAGTCAGACACTGGGGTTAAGACTCAGTCAGACACAGTGGAGGCGTAGACTCAGTCAGACACAGTGGAGGTTTAGCCTCGGTCAGACACAGCGGAGGTTTAGACTCAGGCAGACACAGTGGAGGTTTAGACTCGGTCAGACACAGTAGAGGTTTAGCCTCGGTCAGACACAGCGGAGGCTTAGACTCAGTCAGACACATTGGTTTAGACTCAGTCAGACACAGTGGAGGTGTAAACTTCGTCAGACACTGGGGTTAAGACTCAGTCAGACACAGTGGAGGTTTAGACTCAGTCAGACACTGGGGTTAAGACTCAGTCAGACACAGTGGAGGTTTAGACTATCAGACACAGCGGAGGTTTAGAATCAGTCAGACCCAGTGGAGGTGGAGACTCCGTCAGACACAGCGGAGGCGCAGACTCAGGCAGACACAGTGGAGGTTTAGCCTCGGTCAGACACAGCGGAGGTTTAGACTCAGGCAGACACAGTGGAGGCGCAGACTCAGGCAGACACAGTGGAGGTTTAGCCTCGGTCAGACACAGCGGAGGTTTAGACTCAGTCAGACACAGTGGAGGTTTAGACTCGGTCAGACACAGAGGAGGTGTAGACTCAGTCAGACACAGTGGAGGTTTAGACTCAGGCAGACACAGCGATTTAGACTCCGTCAGACACAGTGGAGGCGTAGACTAAGTAAAGACACAGCAGAGGTTTAGACTAAGGCAGACACAGCGGAGGTTTAGACTCAGTCAGACACAGTGGAGGTTTAGACTAGATCAGACACAGAGGAGGTGTAGACTCAGTCAGACACAGTGGAGGTTTAGACTCGGTCAGACACAGTGGAGGTTTAGACTCGGTCAGACACAGCGGAGGTTTAGAATCAGTCAGACCCAGTGAAGGTGTAAACTCCGACACACACAATGGAGGCGTAGACTCAGTCAGTCAAAGCGGAGGCATAAACTAAGTAAAGACACAGCGGAGGTTTAGACTCAGGCAGACACAGTGGAGGTTCAGCCTCGGTCAGACACAGTGGAGGTGGAGACTCCGTCAGACACAGTGGAGGTTTAGCCTCGGTCAGACACAGTGGAGGTGTAGACTCAGTAAGTCACAGCGGAGGCGTAGACTCAGTCAAGACACAGCAGAGGTGTAGACTCAGTCAGACACATTGGAGGTGTACACTCAGTCAGACACAGCGGAGGCGTAGACTCAGGCAGACACAGTGGAGGTTCAGCCTCGGTCAGACACATTTGAGATGGAGACTCCGTCAGACACAGCGGAGATGGAGACTCCGTCAGACACAGCGGAGGCGTAGACTCAGGCAGACACAGCGGAGGCGTAGACTCAGGCAGACACAGCGGAGGCGTAGACTCAGTCAGACACAGCGGAGGCGTAGACTCAGTCAGACACAGCGGAGGCGTAGACTCCGTCAGACACAGCGGAGGCGTAGACTCCGTCAGACACAGCGGAGGCGTAGACTCAGTCAGACACAGCGGAGGCGTAGACTCAGTCAGACACAGCGGAGGCATAGACTCAGTCAGACACAGCGGAGGTTTAGACTCAGTCAGACACAGCGGTTTAGACTCCGTCAGACACAGCGGAGGCGTAGACTCAGTCAGACACAGCGGAGGTTTAGCCTCGGTAAGACACAGTGGAGGTTAGACTGCGTCAGACACAGCGGAGGTTTAGCCTCGGTCAGACACAGCGGAGGTTTAGCCTCGGTCAGACACAGCGGAGGTTTAGCCTCGGTCAGACACAGCAGAGGTGTAGACTCCATCAGACACAGTTGAGGTGTAGACCAAGTCAGACATAGTGGAAGTTTAGACTCAGGCAGACACAGCGGAGGTTTAGACTCAGGCAGACACAGTGGAGGTTTAGACTCCGTCAGACACAGCGGAGGCGTAGACTCAGTAAGACACAGCGGAGGTGTAGACTCAGTCAGACACAGCGGAGGTTTAGACTCAGGCAGACATAGTGGAGGTTCAGCTTTGGTCAGACACAGTGAAGTTGTAGACTCCGTCAGACACAGCGGAGGCGAAGACTCCGTCAGACACAGCGGAGGCGAAGAATCCGTCAGACACAGCGGAGGCGAAGACTCCGTCAGACACAGCGGAGGCGAAGACTCCGTCAGACACAGCGGAGGCGAAGACTCCGTCAGACACAGCGGAGGCGAGGACTCCGTCAGACACAGCGGAGGCGAGGACTCCGTCAGACACAGCGGAGGCGTGGACTCCGTCAGACACAGTGAAGTTGTAGACTCCGTCAGACACAGCGGAGGCGAAGACTCCGTCAGACACAGCGGGGGCGTAGACTCCGTCAGACACAGAGGAGGCGTAGACTCCGTCAGACACGTTGGAGGCGTAGACTCCGTCAGACACAATAGAGGTTTAGACTCAGTCAGACATAGTGGAGGTTCAGCTTTGGTCAGACACAGTGAAGTTGTAGACTCCGTCAGACACCGTGGAGATGGAGACTCCGTCAGACACAGCGGAGGCGCAGACTCAGGCAGACACAGTGGAGGCGTAGACTCAGGCAGACACAGCGGAGGCGTAGACTCAGGCAGACACAGCGGAGGCGTAGACTCAGTCAGACACAGCGGAGGCGTAGACTCAGTCAGACACAGCGGAGGCGTAGAATCAGTCAGACACAGCGGAGGTGTAGACTCCATCAGACACAGTTGAGGTGTAGACTAAGTCAGACACAGTGGAAGTTTAGACTCAGGCAGACACAGCGGAGGTCCAGCCTCGGTCAGACACAGTGGAGATGGAGACTCCGTCAGACACAGTGGAGGCGCAGACTCAGGCAGACACAGCGGAGGTTTAGCCTCCGTCAGACACAGCGGAGGTTTAGACTCCGTCAGACACAGCGGAAGGTTAGAATCCGTCAGACACAGCGGAAGGTTAGAATCCGTCAGACACAGCGGAGGCGTAGACTCAGTCAGACACCGTGGATGTTTAGACTCAGTCAGACACAATAGAGGTTTAGACTCAGTCAGACAGAGTGGAAGTGTAGACTCAGTCAGACACAGTGGAGGTTTAGACTCAGGCAGACACAGCGGAGGCGAAGACTCCGTCAGACACAGCGGAGGCGAAGACTCCGTCAGACACAGCGGAGGCGAAGACTCCGTCAGACACAGCTGAAGTGAAGACTCAGTCAGACACACCGGAGGTTTAGACTCCGTCAGACACAGCGGAGGGTTAGAATCCATCAGACACAGTGGAGGTTTAGACTCCGTCAGACACAGCGGTTTAGACTCCGTCAGACACAGCGGAGGCGTAGACTCAGTCAGACACAGTGGAGGTGTAGACTCAGTCAGACACAGTGGAGGTGTAGACTCAGGCAGACACAGTGGAGGTGTAGACTCAGGCAGACACAGTGGAGGCGTAGACTCAGGCAGACACAGTGGAGGCGTAGACTCAGGCAGACACAGCGGAGGCGTAGACTCAGTCAGACACAGCGGAGGCGTAGACTCAGTCAGACACAGCGGAGGCGTAGACTCAGTCAGACACAGCGGAGGTGTAGACTCCATCAGACACAGTTGAGGTGTAGACTAAGGCAGACACAGTGGAAGTTTAGACTCAGGCAGACACAGTGGAAGTTTAGACTCAGGCAGACACAGCGGAGGATTAGACTCCGTCAGACACAGCAGAGGTGAAGACTCAGTAAGACACAGCGGAGGTTTAGCCCCGGTCAGACACAGTGGAGGTGTAGACTCGGTCAGACACAGTGGAGGTTTAGCCTCGGTCAGACACAGCGAAGGTTCAGCCTCGGTCAGACACAGCGAAGGTTCAGCCTCGGTCAGACACAGTGGAGATGGAGACTCCGTCAGACACAGCGGAGGCGCAGACTCAGGCAGACACAGCGGAGGTTTAGCCTCGGTCAGACACAGTGGAGGTGTAGACTCAGTCAGACACAGTGGAGGTGTAGACTCAGTCAGACACAGTGGAGGTGTAGACTCAGTCAGACACAGTGGAGGTTTAGACTCAGGCAGACATAGTGGGGGTTCAGCTTTGGTCAGACACAGTGAAGTTGTAGACTCCGTCAGACACAGCGGAGGCGAAGACTCCGTCAGACACAGCGGAGGCGTAGACTCAGTCAGACACAGCGGAGGCGTAGACTCAGTCAGACACAGCGGAGGCGTAGACTCAGTCACACACAGCGGAGGCGTAGACTCAGTCACACACAGCGGAGGCGTAGACTCAGTCACACACAGCGGAGGCGTAGACTCAGCCAGACACAACGGAGGTGTAGACTCAGCCAGACACAACGGAGGTGTAGACTCAGCCAGACACAGTGGAAGTTCAGACTAAGTCAGACACAGCGGAGGATTAGACTCAGTCCGACTCAGTGGTTTAGACTCAGTCAGACACAGCTGAGGTGAAGACTCAGTCAGACACAGTGGAGGTGTAGACTCAGTCAGACACAGTGGAGGTGTAGACTCCATCAGATACAGTTGAGGTGTAGACTAAGTCAGACACAGCGGAAGTTTAGACTCAGGCAGACACAGCGGAGGATTAGACTCCGTCAGACACAGTGGAGGTTTAGACTCAGTCCGACTCAGTGGTTTAGACTCAGTCAGACACAGTGGAGATGGAGACTCCGTCAGACACATCGGAGGCGCAGACTCAGGCAGACACAGTGGAGGTTTAGCCTCGGTCAGACACAGTGGAGGTGTAGACTCAGTCAGACACATCGGAGGCGCAGACTCAGGCAGACACAGTGGAGGTTTAGACTCAGTCAGACACAGCTGAGGTGAAGACTCAGTCAGACACAGCGGAGGTGTAGACTCCATCAGACACAGTTGAGGTGTAGACTAAGTCAGACACAGCGGAAGTTTAGACTCAGGCAGACACAGCGGAGGATTAGACTCCGTCAGACACAACAGAGGTGAAGACTCAGTAAGACACAGCGGAGGTTTAGCCCCGGTCAGACACAGTGGAGGTGTAGACTCAGTCAGACACAGTGGAGGTGTAGACTCAGTCAGACACAGTGGAGGTTTAGACTCCGTCAGAAACAGCGGAGGCGTAGACTCCGTCAGACACAGCGGAGGTTTAGCCTCGGTCAGACACAGCGAAGGTTCAGCCTCGGTCAGACACAGCGGAGATGGAGACTCCGTCAGACACAGCGGAGGCGCAGACTCAGGCAGACACAGCGGAGGTTTAGCCTCGGTCAGACACAGCAGAGGTTTAGACTCAGTCAGACACAGTAGAGGTTTAGACTCAGGCAGACACAGTGGAGGCGTAGACTCAGGCAGACACAGTGGAGGCGTAGACTCAGTCAGACACAGTGGAGGCGTAGACTCAGTCAGACACAGCGGAGGCGAGACTCAGTCAGACACAGCGGAGGCGTAGACTCAGTCAGACACAGCGGAGGCGTAGACTCAGTCAGACACAGCGGAGGCGTAGACTCAGTCAGACACAGCGGAGGCGTAGACTCAGTCAGACACAGCGGAGGCGTAGACTCAGTCAGACACAGCGGAGGCGTAGACTCAGTCAGACACAGCGGAGGAGTAGACTCAGTCAGACACAGCGGAGGTGTAGACTCCATCAGACACAGTTGAGGTGTAGACTAAGGCAGACACAGTGGAAGTTTAGACTCCGGCAGACACAGCGGAGGATTAGACTCCGTCAGACACAGCAGAGGTGAA
Organism: Brachymystax lenok tsinlingensis; assembly: GCA_030435695.1. Classification (NCBI taxonomy): domain Eukaryota; kingdom Metazoa; phylum Chordata; class Actinopteri; order Salmoniformes; family Salmonidae; genus Brachymystax; species Brachymystax lenok. The sequence goes on from CM059816.1 coordinate 30,612,197, forward strand.
GACTCAGTCAGACACAGTAGAGGTTTAGACTCAGGCAGACACAGTGGAGGCGTAGACTCAGGCAGACACAGTGGAGGCGTAGACTCAGTCAGACACAGTGGAGGCGTAGACTCAGTCAGACACAGCGGAGGCGTAGACTCAGTCAGACACAGCGGAGGCGTAGACTCAGTCAGACACAGCGGAGGCGTAGACTCAGTCAGACACAGCGGAGGCGTAGACTCAGTCAGACACAGCGGAGGCGTAGACTCAGTCAGACACAGCGGAGGCGTAGACTCAGTCAGACACAGCGGAGGCGTAGACTCAGTCAGACACAGCGGAGGAGTAGACTCAGTCAGACACAGCGGAGGTGTAGACTCCATCAGACACAGTTGAGGTGTAGACTAAGGCAGACACAGTGGAAGTTTAGACTCCGGCAGACACAGCGGAGGTTTAGCCCCGGTCAGACACAGCGGAGGCGTGGACTCAGTCAGACACAGCGGAGGCGTGGACTCAGTCAGACACAGCGGAGGCGTGGACTCAGTCAGACACAGCGGAGGCGTGGACTCAGTCAGACACAGCGGAGGCGTGGACTCAGTCAGACACAGCGGAGGCGTGGACTCAGTCAGACACAGCGGAGGCGTGGACTCAGTCAGACACAGCGGAGGCGTGGACTCAGTCAGACACAGCGGAGGCGTGGACTCAGTCAGACACAGCGGAGGCGTGGACTCAGTCAGACACAGCGGAGGCGTGGACTCAGTCAGACACAGCGGAGGCGTGGACTCAGTCAGACACAGCGGAGGCGTGGACTCAGTCAGACACAGCGGAGGCGTGGACTCAGTCAGACACAGCGGGCGTGGACTCAGTCAGACACAGCGGAGGCGTGGACTCAGTCAGACACAGCGGAGGCGTGGACTCAGTCAGACACAGCGGAGGCGTGGACTCAGTCAGACACAGCGGGCGTGGACTCAGTCAGACACAGCGGAGGCGTGGACTCAGTCAGACACAGCGGAGGCGTGGACTCAGTCAGACACAGCGGAGGCGTGGACTCAGTCAGACACAGCGGAGGCGTGGACTCAGTCAGACACAGCGGAGGCGTGGACTCAGTCAGACACAGCGGAGGCGTGGACTCAGTCAGACACAGCGGAGGCGTGGACTCAGTCAGACACAGCGGGGCGTGGACTCAGTCAGACACAGCGGAGGCGTGGACTCAGTCAGACACAGCGGAGGCGTGGACTCAGTCAGACACAGCGGAGGCGTGGACTCAGTCAGACACAGCGGAGGCGTGGACTCAGTCAGACACAGCGGAGGCGTGGACTCAGTCAGACACAGCGGAGGCGTGGACTCAGTCAGACACAGCGGGCGTGGACTCAGTCAGACACAGCGGAGGCGTGGACTCAGTCAGACACAGCGGAGGCGTGGACTCAGTCAGACACAGCGGAGGCGTGGACTCAGTCAGACACAGCAAAGGCGTGGACTCAGTCAGACACAGCAAAGGCGTGGACTCAGTCAGACACAGAGGAGGCGTGGACTCAGTCAGACACAGCGGAGGCGTGGACTCAGTCAGACACAGCGGAGGCGTGGACTCAGTCAGACACAGCGGAGGCGTGGACTCAGTCAGACACAGCGGAGGCGTGGACTCAGTCAGACACAGCGGAGGCGTGGACTCAGTCAGACACAGCGGAGGCGTGGACTCAGTCAGACACAGCGGAGGCGTGGACTCAGTCAGACACAGCGGAGGCGTGGACTCAGTCACACACAGCGGAGGCGTGGACTCAGTCAGACAAAGCGGAGGCGTAGACTAAGTCAGACAAAGCGGAGGCGTAGACTAAGTCACACACAGCGGAGGTGTAGACTCAGGCAGACACAGCGGAAGTGTAGACTCATGCAGACACAGCGGAGGTGTAGACTCAGGCAGACACAGCGGAGGTGTAGACTCAGGCAGACACAGCGGAGGTGTAGACTCAGCCAGACACAACGGAGGTGTAGACTCAGCCAGACACAACGGAGGTGTAGACTCAGCCAGACACAACGGAGGTGTAGACTCAGCCAGACACAACGGAGGTGTAGACTCAGTCAGACACAGCGGAGGCGTAGACTCAGTCAGACACAGCGGAGGTTTAGACTCAGGAAGACACAGTGGAGGTTTAGACTCAGGCAGACACAGTGGAGGTTCAGGCTTGGTCAGACAAAGCGGAGGTTTAGACTCGGGCAGACAAAGCGGAGGTTTAGACTCAGGCAGACACAGCGGAGGTTTAGACTCAGGAAGACACAGTGGAGGTTCAGGCTTGGTCAGACACAGTGGAGGTTCAGGCTTGGTCAGACAAAGCGGAGGTTTAGACTCGGGCAGACAAAGCGGAGGTTTAGACTCAGGCAGACAAAGCGGAGGTTTAGACTCAGGCAGACAAAGCGGAGGTTTAGACTCAGGCAGACACAGTGCTTTAGACTCAGGCAGACACAGTGGAGGTTTACCCTCGGTGAGACACAGCGGAGGTGTAGACTCAGTCAGACGCAGCGGAGGTTTAGACTCAGGAAGACACAGTGGAGGTTTAGACTCAGGCAGACACAGTGGAGGTTCAGGCTTGGTCAGACAAAGCGGAGGTTTAGACTAAGTCAGACAAAGCGGAGGCGTAGACTAAGTCACACACAGCGAAGGTGTAGACTCAGTCAGACACAGCGGAGGTGTAGACTCAGGCAGACACAGCGGAAGTGTAGACTCAGGCAGACACAGCGGAGGTGTAGACTCAGGCAGACACAGCGGAGGTGTAGACTCAGGCAGACACAGCGGAGGTGTAGACTCAGCCAGACACAACGGAGGTGTAGACTCAGCCAGACACAACGGAGGTGTAGACTCAGCCAGACACAACGGAGGTGTAGACTCAGTCAGACACAGCGGAGGCGTAGACTCAGTCAGACACAGCGGAGGTTTAGACTCAGGAAGACACAGTGGAGGTTTAGACTCAGGCAGACACAGTGGAGGTTCAGGCTTGGTCAGACAAAGCGGAGGTTTAGACTCGGGCAGACAAAGCGGAGGTTTAGACTCAGGCAGACAAAGCGGAGGTTTAGACTCAGGCAGACACAGTGCTTTAGACTCAGGCAGACACAGTGGAGGTTTACCCTCGGTGAGACACAGCGGAGGTGTAGACTCAGTCAGACGCAGCGGAGGTTTAGACTCAGGAAGACACAGTGGAGGTTTAGACTCAGGCAGACACAGTGCTTTAGACTCAGGCAGACACAGTGGAGGTTTACCCTCGGTGAGACACAGCGGAGGTGTAGACTCAGTCAGACGCAGCGGAGGTTTAGACTCAGGAAGACACAGTGGAGGTTTAGACTCAGGCAGACACAGTGGAGGTTCAGGCTTGGTCAGACAAAGCGGAGGTTTAGACTCGGGCAGACAAAGCGGAGGTTTAGACTCAGGCAGACACAGCGGTTTAGACTCCGTCAGACACAGCGGAGGCGTAGACTCAGTCAGACACAGCGGAGGCGTAGACTCAGTCACACACAGCGGAGGCGTAGACTCAGTCACACACAGCGGAGGCGTAGACTCAGTCACACACAGCGGAGGCGTAGACTCAGTCACACACAGCGGAGGCGTAGACTCAGTCACACACAGCGGAGGTGTAGACTAAGTCAGACAAAGCGGAGGTTTAGACTCAGGCAGACACAGCGGTTTAGACTCCGTCAGACACAGCGGAGGCGTAGACTCAGTCAGACACAGCGGAGGCGTAGACTCAGTCACACACAGCGGAGGCGTGAGACTCAGTCACACACAGCGGAGGCGTAGACTCAGTCACACACAGCGGAGGCGTAGACTCAGTCACACACAGCGGAGGCGTAGACTCAGTCACACACAGCGGAGGTGTAGACTAAGTCAGACACAGCGGGGGTGTAGACTCAGGCAGACACAGCGGAGGTGTAGACTCAGGCAGACACAGCGGAGGTGTAGACTCAGGCAGACACAGCGGAGGTGTAGACTCAGCCAGACACAACGGAGGTGTAGACTCAGCCGGACACAACGGAGGTGTAGACTCAGCCAGACACAACGGAGGTGTAGACTCAGCCACACACAGAGGAGGTGTAGACTCAGTCAGACACAGTGGAGGTGTAGACTCAGGCAGACACAGCGGAGGTGTAGACTCAGCCAGACACAACGGAGGTGTAGACTCAGCCAGACACAACGGAGGTGTAGACTCAGCCAGACACAGCGGAGGTGTAGACTCAGCCACACACAGCGGAGGCGTAGACTCCGTCAGACACAGCGGAGGCGTAGACAACGTCAGACACAGCGGAGGCGTAGACTCCCTCAGACACAGCGGAGGTTTAGACTCAGGAAGACACAGTGGAGGTTAGACTTGGGCAGACACAGTGGAGGTTCAGGCTTGGGCAGACAAAGCGGAGGTTTAGACTAAGTCAGACACAGCGGAGGCGTAGACTAAGTCAGACACAGCGGAGGCGTAGACTAAGTCAGACACAGCGGAGGCGTAGACTAAGTCAGACACAGCGGAGGCGTAGACTAAGTCAGACACAGCGGAGGCGTAGACTAAGTCAGACACAGCGGAGGCGTAGACTAAGTCAGACACAGCGGAGGTTTAGACTCAGGCAGACACAGTGGAGGTTCAGGGTTGGTCAAACAAAGCGGAGGTTTAGACTCGGGCAGACAAAGCGGAGGTTTAGACTCAGGCAGACACAGTGCTTTAGACTCAGGCAGACAAAGTGGAGGTTTACCCTCGGTGAGACACAGCGGAGGTGTAGACTCAGTCAGACACAGCGGAAGTTCAGACTCAGTCAGACACAGCGGAGGTGTAGACTCAGTCAGACACAGCGGAGGCGTAGACTAAGTCAGACACAGCGGAGGTGTAGACTCAGGCAGACACAGCGGAAGTGTAGACTCAGGCAGACACAGCGGAAGTGTAGACTCAGGCAGACACAGCGGAAGTGTAGACTCAGGCAGACACAGCGGAGGTGTAGACTCAGGCAGACACAGCGGAGGTGTAGACTCAGGCAGACACAGCGGAGGTGTAGACTCAGGCAGACACAGCGGAGGTGTAGACTCAGCCAGACACAACGGAGGTGTAGACTCAGCCAGACACAACGGAGGTGTAGACTCAGGCAGACACAGCGGAGGTTTAGACTCAGGCAGACACAGCGGAGGTGTAGACTCCGTCAGACACAGCGGAGGCGTAGACTCCGTCAGACACAGCGGAGGCGTAGACTCCGTCAGACACAGAGGAGGCGTAGACTCCGTCAGACACAGCGGAGGCGTAGACTCCGTCAGACACAGCGGAGGCGTAGACAACGTCAGACACAGCGGAGGCGTAGACTCCGTCAGACACAGCGGGCGTGACTCCGTCAGACACAGCGGAGGCGTGACTCCGTCAGACACAGCGGAGGCGTAGACTCCGTCAGACACAGCGGAGGCGTAGACAACGTCAGACACAGCGGAGGCGTAGACAACGTCAGACACAGCGGAGGCGGAGACTCCGTCAGACACAGCGGAGGCGGAGACTCCGTCAGACACAGCGGAGGCGGAGACTCCGTCAGACACAGCGGAGGCGGAGACTCAGGCAGACACAGCGGAGGTTTAGACTCAGGAAGACACAGTGGAGGTTTAGACTCAGGCAGACACAGTGGAGGTTCAGGGTTGGTCAAACAAAGCGGAGGTTTAGACTCGGGCAGACAAAGCGGAGGTTTAGACTAAGGCAGACACAGTGCTTTAGACTCAGGCAGACACAGTGGAGGTTTACCCTCGGTGAGACACAGCGGAGGTGTAGACTCAGTCAGACACAGCGGAGGTTTAGACTCAGGCAGACACAGTGCTTTAGACTCAGGCAGACACAGTGGAGGTTTACACTCGGTGAGACACAGCGGAGGTGTAGACTCAGTCAGACGCAGCGGAGGTTTAGACTCAGGAAGACACAGTGGAGGTTTAGACTCAGGCAGACACAGTGGAGGTTCAGGCTTGGTCAGACAAAGCGGAGGTTTAGACTCGGGCAGACAAAGCGGAGGTTTAGACTCAGGCAGACACAGCGGTTTAGACTCCGTCAGACACAGCGGAGGCGTAGACTCAGTCACACACAGCGGAGGCGTAGACTCAGTCACACACAGCGGAGGCGTAGACTCAGTCACACACAGCGGAGGCGTAGACTCAGTCACACACAGCGGAGGCGTAGACTCAGTCACACACAGCGGAGGCGTAGACTCAGTCAGACACAGCGGAGGTGTAGACTAAGTCAGACACAGCGGGGGTGTAGACTCAGGCAGACACAGCGGAGGTGTAGACTCAGGCAGACACAGCGGAGGTGTAGACTCAGGCAGACACAGCGGAGGTGTAGACTCAGCCAGACACAACGGAGGTGTAGACTCAGCCAGACACAACGGAGGTGTAGACTCAGCCAGACACAACGGAGGTGTAGACTCAGCCACACACAGAGGAGGTGTAGACTCAGTCAGACACAGTGGAGGTGTAGACTCAGGCAGACACAGCGGAGGTGTAGACTCAGCCAGACACAACGGAGGTGTAGACTCAGCCAGACACAACGGAGGTGTAGACTCAGCCAGACACAGCGGAGGTGTAGACTCAGCCACACACAGCGGAGGCGTAGACTCCGTCAGACACAGCGGAGGCGTAGACAACGTCAGACACAGCGGAGGCGTAGACTCCCTCAGACACAGCGGAGGTTTAGACTCAGGAAGACACAGTGGAGGTTAGACTCGGGCAGACACAGTGGAGGTTCAGGCTTGGGCAGACAAAGCGGAGGTTTAGACTAAGTCAGACACAGCGGAGGCGTAGACTAAGTCAGACACAGCGGAGGCGTAGACTAAGTCAGACACAGCGGAGGCGTAGACTAAGTCAGACACAGCGGAGGCGTAGACTAAGTCAGACACAGCGGAGGTTTAGACTCAGGCAGACACAGTGGAGGTTCAGGGTTGGTCAAACAAAGCGGAGGTTTAGACTCGGGCAGACAAAGCGGAGGTTTAGACTCAGGCAGACACAGTGCTTTAGACTCAGGCAGACAAAGTGGAGGTTTACCCTCGGTGAGACACAGCGGAGGTGTAGACTCAGTCAGACACAGCGGAAGTTCAGACTCAGTCAGACACAGCGGAGGTGTAGACTCAGTCAGACACAGCGGAGGCGTAGACTAAGTCAGACACAGCGGAGGCGTAGACTAAGTCAGACACAGCGGGGGTGTAGACTCAGGCAGACACAGCGGAAGTGTAGACTCAGGCAGACACAGCGGAAGTGTAGACTCAGGCAGACACAGCGGAAGTGTAGACTCAGGCAGACACAGCGGAAGTGTAGACTCAGGCAGACACAGCGGAGGTGTAGACTCAGGCAGACACAGCGGAGGTGTAGACTCAGGCAGACACAGCGGAGGTGTAGACTCAGGCAGACACAGCGGAGGTGTAGACTCAGCCAGACACAACGGAGGTGTAGACTCAGCCAGACACAACGGAGGTGTAGACTCAGCCAGACACAGCGGAAGTGTAGACTCAGGCAGACACAGTGGAGGTTTAGACTCAGGCAGACACAGCGGAGGTGTAGACTCCGTCAGACACAGCGGAGGCGTAGACTCCGTCAGACACAGAGGAGGCGTAGACTCCGTCAGACACAGCGGAGGCGTAGACTCCGTCAGACACAGCGGAGGCGTAGACAACGTCAGACACAGCGGAGGCGTAGACTCCGTCAGACACAGCGGAGGCGTAGACTCCGTCAGACACAGCGGAGGCGTAGACTCCGTCAGACACAGCGGAGGCGTAGACAACGTCAGACACAGCGGAGGCGTAGACAACGTCAGACACAGCGGAGGCGGAGACTCCGTCAGACACAGCGGAGGCGGAGACTCCGTCAGACACAGCGGAGGCGGAGACTCCGTCAGACACAGCGGAGGCGGAGACTCAGGCAGACACAGCGGAGGTTTAGACTCAGGAAGACACAGTGGAGGTTTAGACTCAGGCAGACACAGTGGAGGTTCAGGGTTGGTCAAACAAAGCGGAGGTTTAGACTCGGGCAGACAAAGCGGAGGTTTAGACTAAGGCAGACACAGTGCTTTAGACTCAGGCAGACACAGTGGAGGTTTACCCTCGGTGAGACACAGCGGAGGTGTAGACTCAGTCAGACACAGCGGAGGTTTAGACTCGGGCAGACAAAGCGGAGGTTTAGACTTGGGCAGACAAAGCGGAGGTTTAGACTCAGGCAGACAAAGCGGAGGTTTAGACTCAGGCAGACACAGCGGAGGTGTAGACTCAGTAAGACACAGTGAAGTTGTAGACTCAGGCAGACACAGCGGAGGCGAAGACTCCGTCAGACACAGCGGAGGCGAAGACTCCGTCAGAAACAGCGGAGGCGAAGACTCCGTCAGACACAGCGGAGGCGTAGACTCAGTCAGACACAGCGGAGGCGTGGACTCAGTCAGACACAGCGGAGGCGTAGACTCAGTCACACACAGCGGAGGCGTAGACTCGGTCACACACAGCGGAGGCGTAGACTCAGTCACACACAGCGGAGGCGTAGACTCAGTCACACACAGCGGAGGCGTAGACTCAGTCAGACAAAGCGGAGGTGTAGACTAAGTCAGACAAAGCGGAGGCGTAGACTAAGTCAGACACAGCGAAGGTGTAGACTCAGTCAGACACAGCGGGGGTGTAGACTCAGGCAGACACAGCGGAGGTGTAGACTCAGGCAGACACAGCAGAAGTGTAGACTCATGCAGACACAGCGGAGGTGTAGACTCAGGCAGACACAGCGGAGGTGTAGACTCAGGCAGACACAGCGGAGGTGTAGACTCAGCCAGACACAACGGAGGTGTAGACTAAGGCAGACACAGTGCTTTAGACTCAGGCAGACACAGTGGAGGTTTACCCTCGGTGAGACACAGCGGAGGTGTAGACTCAGTCAGACACAGCGGAGGTTTAGACTCGGGCAGACAAAGCGGAGGTTTAGACTCGGGCAGACAAAGCGGAGGTTTAGACTCAGGCAGACAAAGCGGAGGTTTAGACTCAGGCAGACACAGCGGAGGTGTAGACTCAGTAAGACACAGTGAAGTTGTAGACTCAGGCAGACACAGCGGAGGCGAAGACTCCGTCAGACACAGCGGAGGCGAAGACTCCGGCAGACACAGCGGAGGCGAAGACTCCGTCAGACACAGCGGAGGCGAAGACTCCGTCAGACACAGCGGAGGCGTAGACTCAGTCAGACACAGCGGAGGCGTGGACTCAGTCAGACACAGCGGAGGCGTAGACTCAGTCACACACAGCGGAGGCGTAGACTCGGTCACACACAGCGGAGGTGTAGACTCCATCAGACACAGTTGAGGTGAAGACTCAGTAAGACACAGCGGAGGTTTAGCCCCGGTCAGACACAGTGGAGGTGTAGACTCGGTCAGACACAGTGGAGGTTTAGCCTCGGTCAGACACAGCGGAGGTTCAGCCTCGGTCAGACACAGTGGAGATGGAGACTCCGTCAGACACAGCGGAGGCGCAGACTCAGGCAGACACAGCGGAGGTTTAGCCTCGGTCAGACACAGTGGAGGTGTAGACTCAGTCAGACACAGTGGAGGTGAAGACTCAGTCAGACACAGCTGAGGTGAAGACTCAGTCAGACACAGCTGAGGTTTAGACTCCGTCAGACACAGCGGAGGGTTAGAATCCATCAGACACAGTGGAGGTTTAGACTCAGGCAGACACAGCGGTTTAGACTCCGTCAGACACAGTGGAGGTGTAGACTCAGTCAGACACAGTGGAGGTGAAGACTCAGTCACACACAGCGGAGGCGTAGACTCAGTCACACACAGCGGAGGCGTAGACTCAGTCACACACAGCGGAGGCGTAGACTCAGTCAGACAAAGCGGAGGTGTAGACTAAGTCAGACAAAGCGGAGGCGTAGACTAAGTCAGACACAGCGAAGGTGTAGACTCAGTCAGACACAGCGGGGGTGTAGACTCAGGCAGACACAGCGGGGGTGTAGACTCAGGCAGACACAGCGGAAGTGTAGACTCATGCAGACACAGCGGAGGTGTAGACTCAGGCAGACACAGCGGAGGTGTAGACTCAGGCAGACACAGCGGAGGTGTAGACTCAGCCAGACACAACGGAGGTGTAGACTCAGTCAGACACATTGGAGGCGTAGACTCAGTCAGACACAGCGGAGGTTTAGACTCAGGAAGACACAGTGGAGGTTTAGACTCAGGCAGACACAGTGGAGGTTCAGGCTTGGTCAGACAAAGCAGAGGTTTAGACTCGGGCAGACAAAGCGGAGGTTTAGACTCAGGCAGACACAGTGCTTTAGACTCAGGCAGACACAGTGGAGGTTTACCCTCGGTGAGACACAGCGGAGGTTTAGACTCGGGAAGACACAGTGGAGGTTTAGACTCGGGCAGACACAGTGGAGGTTCAGGCTTGGTCAGACAAAGCGGAGGTTTAGACTCGGGCAGACAAAGCGGAGGTTTAGACTAAGTCAGACACAGCGGAGGCGTAGACTAAGTCAGACACAGCGGGGGTGTAGACTAAGTCAGACACAGCGGGGGTGTAGACTAAGTCAGACACAGCGGAAGTGTAGACTCAGGCAGACACAGCGGAAGTGTAGACTCAGGCAGACACAGCGGAAGTGTAGACTCAGGCAGACACAGCGGAAGTGTAGACTCAGGCAGACACAGCGGAAGTGTAGACTCAGGCAGACACAGCGGAAGTGTAGACTCAGGCAGACACAGCGGAAGTGTAGACTCAGGCAGACACAGCGGAAGTGTAGACTCAGGCAGACACAGCGGAAGTGTAGACTCAGGCAGACACAGCGGAAGTGTAGACTCAGGCAGACACAGCGGAAGTGTAGACTCAGGCAGACACAGCGGAAGTGTAGACTCAGGCAGACACAGCGGAAGTGTAGACTCAGGCAGACACAGCGGAAGTGTAGACTCAGGCAGACACAGCGGAAGTGTAGACTCAGGCAGACACAGCGGAAGTGTAGACTCAGGCAGACACAGCGGAGGTGTAGACTCAGGCAGACACAGCGGAGGTGTAGACTCAGGCAGACACAGCGGAGGTGTAGACTCAGGCAGACACAGCGGAGGTGTAGACTCAGGCAGACACAGCGGAGGTGTAGACTCAGGCAGACACAGCGGAGGTGTAGACTCAGGCAGACACAGCGGAGGTGTAGACTCAGGCAGACACAGCGGAAGTGTAGACTCAGGCAGACACAGCGGAAGTGTAGACTCAGGCAGACACAGCGGAAGTGTAGACTCAGGCAGACACAGCGGAAGTGTAGACTCAGGCAGACACAGCGGAAGTGTAGACTCAGGCAGACACAGCGGAAGTGTAGACTCAGGCAGACACAGCGGAAGTGTAGACTCAGGCAGACACAGCGGAAGTGTAGACTCAGGCAGACACAGCGGAAGTGTAGACTCAGGCAGACACAGCGGAGGTGTAGACTCAGGCAGACACAGCGGTTTAGACTCCGTCAGACACAGCGGAGGCGTAGACTCCGTCAGACACAGCGGAGGCGTAGACTCAGTCACACACAGCGGAGGCGTAGACTCAGTCACACACAGCGGAGGCGTAGACTCAGTCACACACAGCGGAGGCGTAGACTCAATCACACACAGCGGAGGCGTAGACTCAGTCACACACAGTGGAGGCGTAGACTCAGTCAGACACAGCGGAGGTGTAGACTAAGTCAGACACAGCGGGGGTGTAGACTCAGGCAGACACAGCGGAGGTGTAGACTCAGGCAGACACAGCGGAGGTGTAGACTCAGGCAGACACAGCGGAGGTGTAGACTCAGCCAGACACAGTGGAGGTTAGACTCGGGCAGACACAGTGGAGGTTCAGGCTTGGGCAGACAAAGCGGAGGCGTAGACTAAGTCAGACACAGCGGAGGCGTAGACTAAGTCAGACACAGCGGAGGCGTAGACTAAGTCAGACACAGCGGAGTGGTAGACTAAGTCAGACACAGCGGAGGCGTAGACTAAGTCAGACACAGCGGGGGTGTAGACTCAGGCAGACACAGCGGAAGTGTAGACTCAGGCAGACACAGCGGAAGTGTAGACTCAGGCAGACACAGCGGAGGTGTAGACTCAGGCAGACACAGCGGAGGTGTAGACTCAGGCAGACACAGCGGAGGTGTAGACTCAGGCAGACACAGCGGAGGTGTAGACTCAGGCAGACACAGCGGAGGTGTAGACTCAGCCAGACACAACGGAGGTGTAGACTCAGCCAGACACACCGGAGGTGTAGACTCAGGCAGACACAGCGGAAGTGTAGACTCAGGCAGACACAGTGGAGGTTTAGACTCAGGCAGACACAGCGGAGGTTCAGGGTTGGTCAAACAAAGCGGAGGTTTAGACTCGGGCAGACAAAGCGGAGGTTTAGACTCAGGCAGACACAGTGCTTTAGACTCAGGCAGACAAAGTGGAGGTTTACCCTCGGTGAGACACAGCGGAGGTGTAGACTCAGTCAGACACAGCGGAGGTTTAGACTCGGGAAGACACAGTGGAGGTTTAGACTCGGGCAGACACAGTGGAGGTTCAGGCTTGGTCAGACAAAGCGGAGGTTTAGACTCGGGCAGACAAAGCGGAGGTTTAGACTAAGTCAGACACAGCGGAGGCGTAGACTAAGTCAGACACAGCGGGGGTGTAGACTCAGGCAGACACAGCGGAAGTGTAGACTCAGGCAGACACAGCGGAAGTGTAGACTCAGGCAGACACAGCGGAAGTGTAGACTCAGGCAGACACAGCGGAAGTGTAGACTCAGGCAGACACAGCGGAGGTGTAGACTCAGGCAGACACAGCGGAGGTGTAGACTCAGGCAGACACAGCGGAGGTGTAGACTCAGCCAGACACAACGGAGGTGTAGACTCAGCCAGACACAACGGAGGTGTAGACTCAGGCAGACACAGCGGAAGTGTAGACTCAGGCAGACACAGTGGAGGTTTAGACTCAGGCAGACACAGCGGAGGTTCAGGGTTGGTCAAACAAAGCGGAGGTTTAGACTCGGGCAGACAAAGCGGAGGTTTAGACTCAGGCAGACACAGTGCTTTAGACTCAGGCAGACAAAGTGGAGGTTTACCCTCGGTGAGACACAGCGGAGGTGTAGACTCAGTCAGACACAGCGGAGGTTTAGACTCGGGAAGACACAGTGGAGGTTTAGACTCGGGCAGACACAGTGGAGGTTCAGGCTTGGTCAGACAAAGCGGAGGTTTAGACTCGGGCAGACAAAGCGGAGGTTTAGACTAAGTCAGACACAGCGGAGCGTAGACTAAGTCAGACACAGCGGGGTGTAGACTCAGGCAGACACAGCGGAAGTGTAGACTCAGGCAGACACAGCGGAAGTGTAGACTCAGGCAGACACAGCGGAAGTGTAGACTCAGGCAGACACAGCGGAAGTGTAGACTCAGGCAGACACAGCGGAAGTGTAGACTCAGGCAGACACAGCGGAAGTGTAGACTCAGGCAGACACAGCGGAAGTGTAGACTCAGGCAGACACAGCGGAAGTGTAGACTCAGGCAGACACAGCGGAAGTGTAGACTCAGGCAGACACAGCGGAGGTGTAGACTCAGGCAGACACAGCGGAAGTGTAGACTCAGGCAGACACAGCGGAGGTGTAGACTCAGGCAGACACAGCGGAGGTGTAGACTCAGGCAGACACAGCGGAGGTGTAGACTCAGGCAGACACAGCGGAGGTGTAGACTCAGGCAGACACAGCGGAGGTGTAGACTCAGGCAGACACAGCGGAGGTGTAGACTCAGGCAGACACAGCGGAGGTGTAGACTCAGGCAGACACAGCGGAGGTGTAGACTCAGGCAGACACAGCGGAGGTGTAGACTCAGGCAGACACAGCGGAGGTGTAGACTCAGGCAGACACAGCGGAGGTGTAGACTCAGGCAGACACAGCGGAGGTGTAGACTCAGGCAGACACAGCGGAAGTGTAGACTCAGGCAGACACAGCGGAAGTGTAGACTCAGGCAGACACAGCGGAAGTGTAGACTCAGGCAGACACAGCGGAAGTGTAGACTCAGGCAGACACAGCGGAAGTGTAGACTCAGGCAGACACAGCGGAAGTGTAGACTCAGGCAGACACAGCGGAAGGTGTAGACTCAGGCAGACACAGCGGAAGTGTAGACTCAGGCAGACACAGCGGAAGTGTAGACTCAGGCAGACACAGCGGAGGTGTAGACTCAGGCAGACACAGCGGAGGTGTAGACTCAGGCAGACACAGCGGAGGTGTAGACTCAGGCAGACACAGCGGAGGTGTAGACTCAGGCAGACACAGCGGAGGTGTAGACTCAGCCAGACACAGCGGAGGTGTAGACTCAGCCAGACACAGCGGAGGTGTAGACTCAGCCACACACAGAGGAGGTGTAGACTCAGCCACACACAGAGGAGGTGTAGACTCAGCCACACACAGAGGAGGTGTAGACTCAGGCAGACACAGCGGAAGTGTAGACTCAGGCAGACACAGTGGAGGTTTAGACTCAGGCAGACACAGTGGAGGTTCAGGGTTGGTCAAACAAAGCGGAGGTTTAGACTCGGGCAGACAAAGCGGAGGTTTAGACTCAGGCAGACACAGTGCTTTAGACTCACGCAGACACAGTGGAGGTTTACCCTCGGTGAGACACAGCGGAGGTGTAGACTCAGTCAGACACAGCGGAAGTTCAGACTCAGTCAGACACAGCGGAGGTGTAGACTCAGTCAGACACAGTGGAAGTTCAGACTCATTCAGACACAGCGGAGGTGTAGACTCCGTCAGACACAGCGGAGGCGTAGACTCCGTCAGACACAGCGGAGGCGTAGACTCCGTCAGACACAGCGGAGGCGTAGACTCCGTCAGACACAGCGGAGGCGTAGACTCCGTCAGACACAGCGGAGGCGTAGACTCCGTCAGACACAGCGGAGGCGTAGACTCCGTCAGACACAGCGGAGGCGTAGACTCCGTCAGACACAGCGGAGGCGTAGACTCCGTCAGACACAGCGGAGGTTTAGACTCAGGAAGACACAGTGGAGGTTTAGACTCAGGCAGACACAGTGGAGGTTCAGGCTTGGTCAGACAAAGCAGAGGTTTAGACTCGGGCAGACAAAGCGGAGGTTTAGACTCAGGCAGACACAGTGCTTTAGACTCAGGCAGACACAGTGGAGGTTTACCCTCGGTGAGACACAGCGGAGGTGTAGACTCAGTCAGACACAGCGGAGGTTTAGACTCAGGAAGACACAGTGGAGGTTTAGACTCAGGCAGACACAGTGGAGGTTCAGGCTTGGGCAGACAAAGCGGAGGTTTAGACTAAGTCAGACACAGCGGGGGCGTAGACTAAGTCAGACACAGCGGGGGTGTAGACTCAGGCAGACACAGCGGGGGTGTAGACTCAGGCAGACACAGCGGGGGTGTAGACTCAGGCAGACACAGCGGGGGTGTAGACTCAGGCAGACACAGCGGGGGTGTAGACTCAGGCAGACACAGCGGGGGTGTAGACTCAGGCAGACACAGCGGAAGTGTAGACTCAGGCAGACACAGCGGAAGTGTAGACTCAGGCAGACACAGCGGAAGTGTAGACTCAGGCAGACACAGCGGAAGTGTAGACTCAGGCAGACACAGCGGAAGTGTAGACTCAGGCAGACACAGCGGAAGTGTAGACTCAGGCAGACACAGCGGAGGTGTAGACTCAGGCAGACACAGCGGAGGTGTAGACTCAGGCAGACACAGCGGAGGTGTAGACTCAGGCAGACACAGCGGAGGTGTAGACTCAGGCAGACACAGCGGAGGTGTAGACTCAGGCAGACACAGCGGAGGTGTAGACTCAGGCAGACACAGCGGAGGCGAAGACTCCGTCAGACACAGCGGAGGCGAAGACTCCGTCAGACACAGCGGAGGCGAAGACTCCGTCAGACACAGCGGAGGCGAAGACTCCGTCAGACACAGCGGAGGCGAAGACTCCGTCAGACACAGCGGAGGCGAAGACTCCGTCAGACACAGCGGAGGCGAAGACTCCGTCAGACACAGCGGAGGCGAAGACTCCGTCAGACACAGCGGAGGCGAAGACTCCGTCAGACACAGCGGAGGCGTGGACTCAGTCAGACACAGCGGAGGCGTGGACTCAGTCAGACACAGCGGAGGCGTGGACTCAGTCAGACACAGCGGAGGCGTGGACTCAGTCAGACACAGCGGAGGCGTGGACTCAGTCAGACACAGCGGAGGCGTAGACTCAGTCACACACAGCGGAGGCGTAGACTCAGTCAGACACAGCGGAGGCGTAGACTCAGTCAGACACAGTGGAGGTGTAGACTCAGTCAGATACAGCGGAGGTGTAGACTCAGTCAGACAAAGCGGAGGCGTAGACTCAGTCAGACACAGCGGGGGTGTAGACTCAGTCAGACACAGCGGGGGTGTAGACTCAGGCAGACACAGCGGAGGTGTAGACTCAGGCTGACACAGCGGAAGTGTAGACTCATGCAGACACAGCGGAGGTGTAGACTCAGTCAGACACAGAGGAGGTTTAAACTTAGTCAGACACAGTTTAAACTCAGTCAGACACAGTGGAGGTTTAAACTCAGTCAGACACAGTGGAGGCGTAGACTCAGCCAGACACAGTGGAGGCGTAGACTCAGTCTCTAATGTCTCTGACGACAAACTCTGGGGCATCTCGTTTGCATAATGCCCATTTCTCTCATCTGTGTTGAATAGTTTGTATGGGAGATGGGAGCAGACCAGTATCAGCTGTCTCCACAGGATACCTCCTCCAAAAAATGTAATCTTTAATTTACAATCTGTAGAAACTATGATAATAGAAAGGTTCAGAACTTTTGTGAAACATCACAGCACAGTTGAAAAATATATGGCAAATAGAAAATCCAATATGGATGGTGTTAAGAGACAGATGGGAGGGGTTGAATGGAGCTGAAGGGTGGGACTAATAACAAGATAACTCATGTAAAACATACTGTCTGTAAAATGTATTTAGGTTCAGAACGTTTGTGAAATAAATAGATGGGAGAGATTGAGGTTAGAGGAATGACAGGATTAAAAACAAACAAAACATAACTATTAGCTGAGAGAATGCCAAGAGTGTGCAAAGCTGTCATCAAGGCAAATTTGTGTAACACTTTTTTTGTTACTTCATGATTCCATGTGTGTTATTTCATAGTTTTGATGTCTTAACTATTATTCTACAATGTAGAAAATAGTAAAAAGTAAAGAAACACCCTGGAATGAGTAGGTGTGTCCAAACTTTTGACTGGTACTGTATATATATGCCAACAAATATATGGGGGATTGGAAGTGATGCAGACAATTGCATTGTTGGAAGCTACAATCTATCTGCAATATTAAAGCTGATCCACCCACCCACCCCCTAATAAAATATAAAGATAATGAAGATAAAAACCATCACATGTCTGAGACCAACCAAATCCCAGTTGTCACAGTGACAGGAGGATGTTGGCTATGTATCCATCTGGAGAACGGAACTAAGGGTGAGGAGCCTGTTGTTGCAGAGTGAGCAGTGGATCTATAAACAGTATGTCTTCTTTCTTCACTACGTTTCTTAGGCCTCTTTCCTCCTCTCCTCTTGCCTCTCTCTCTCCCTACTGCGACAGATCCTCCAACGACAAGGTCAGACAGTAGGCACTTGTTGTAGAAAAGCACAGGTTTGGACTGTACCCCTGGGGAAGAGGCAGTGCCATCTCAGCCAGAGAGATGTTGCTGAATCTCCTGACAAGGAAACTAGATTCATTTTCCCATACCCCGGTCTGACGCTGTATCGTGCTGACCCGTCATTGGCTCCTGCCGAGGCTGTCATCTCAGCTTCGGCATCAAGGCACAGCGTTGACACGCTTCTCTTCCCAGGCTTCGGCCAGACCAGGTGCTCTCAACCGGAGGCGTTCCTGTCAGCTTAGTGCAAAGGTTCATGGGACAACTACATCAATATGTCAAACAGCAGGAGCCTCAGTAGAGAACAGGCACAAAGAAATTAAATAGGGAAAGGAGACAAGACGATATAAACAGGGATTGAATCAGCTCTACCACATCATCAATATGAACCAAGGAAGATGTACAATAGCAATTCCATTTAAGACTACAGTATAAATAAACTTCTACTGCACTGTCTCGCTCATTGGATATGAGAAAAATCTAACAGTAACAACCTGGACAGTGCATGCAGAGGTTATTTAGGTCTTCCATCCAAGACTCTGATTTAGATAAGGGAAGTTGTTCTTGCTTGCAAACTTCTAATCTCTTCTTCTCTCTTGTTAGTGAGCAATTGCTTTGCATGCGGTAAACAGGACAGTAAATCTCAATGAAGGAGGATGTTTACTCTAATGCGGTGATGATTTATTGACTCAGTAATTTACTCAGGAGCCCCTTGATCTATGGAAAGGCGTGAGTAGGCTATTTGCTGAGCAAACAATAACAAGAGAGGCATATAAACAATGTTATGTGACTGTAAACCAGTACTTGACTTGGACTAAAATAGGTGCATTTTGGGTGCCGGTACTGTTTATATTTAGCTGCAGGAGCTCTACAATACTTTCGAGATAATATTCTATAAGAGGAACAGGAGCTCAAGCAGTAGAAAATGTGAAGTACCAGTACTCAGCTCTGGTGAGCTCCTGCCCAAGTCAAGCACTGCCTTAAACTTCAGAGAAATGATCTATAAAGTTGTAGAGTGAGAAGTAGAGCTGGCCAGGAAAACCTCTAATGCTGAAAAGATACCCTCTACTCAATGGTATCCTAACAGCACTAAACAGCCTGTAGGGAAAGGGAATGGGTTACTGAATCAATTACTCATGATTTAATGATTAAAATCAATAATGGACAGGGTGAATTAGTCATAATGACAATGGTTGTAACTATGATCTAAGGTTGATCTAAGTTTGCATTTAGACTACTGGCGAACAATGAATGAGACTGTGAATGAGAGAGTGAGACAGAATGAGTGGGACTGTGAATGAGAGAGAGAGAGACAGAGAAAGGGAGTGTAGCAATTAACTGAATGAGTAGAGTCGCTGGCGAATAAATCCTAATGGCTCTCCATCTGTCTACAGCTCTGTTCTGTTGGTAGACTGTAGTGGACGTGGTGAAGACAACACAGGCCTCTCTCTCCAACCCTCCCTCTCCTCGTCTATGAAGCTGACCTGGAACTGTCAGCGACGGTATAGACCATCCTGACTTCTGGAAGCATCGCAGACAATAAGCCAAAATGAAAAACACAAAGTTGCTTCTCCCCCCCACCTCTCCTCTTCTCTGCCACAGGCTTGCCCCTCTGTATCCAGCTATGCCGTGCCAGAACCATTCAGTACTCTGTTTGTTCAGAGAGACAAAGAGAGAGAGAGAAAGGGGGGAAATACAGAAATACACTACGGAAAAAATAAGAAACAGCATGACAAAAAACAGCTCATTGTGATTGAAGAATCCATAGAATCAAATCATTTCTTGGAAAATTGGATCACACTAAACAAACAACACGAATAGCTATCTATCCAAAATGGAGAAGTATGGATAAACCACTTCTCCAACCATTTTCAGCCATATAACAAAGAACCAAGAGCAAAAACATATACATGATAATTTACACATCTTAGAATCAACTATTAAAGACTACCAGAACCCACTGGATTCTCAAATACAAATCCTCCAATCCAAAAAGGCCTGTGGTGTTGATAGTATCCTAAAAGAAAAGATAACATATACAGACCACAAATTCCAATTGGCTATACTTAAACATCATCCTTAGCTCTGGCATCTTCCCTAATATTTGGAACCAAGGACTGATCACCCCAATCCACAAAAGTGGAGACAAATTTGACCTCAATAACTACCATGGGACATTAATCAACAGCAACCTTTGGAAAATCCTCTGCATCATTATTAACAGCAGACTCGTACATTCTCTCAGTGAAAACAATGTACTGAGCAAATGTCAAGCTGGCTTTTTACCAAATTACCGTACGACAGACCAATTATTCGCCCTGCACATCCCTAATTGACAAACAAACCAAAACAAAGGCAAAGTCTTCTCATGCTTTGTTGATTTCAAAAAAAGCTTTTGACTCAATTTGGTATGAGGGTCTGCTTTACAAATTGATGGAAAGCAGTGTTTGGGGAAAAACATTAGACATTAAAAATCCATGTACACAAACAACAAGAGTGCGGTTAAATTGAGTGAAAAACACATTTCCTTCTACAGGGCTGTGGGGTGAGACAGGGATGGAGCTTGAGCCCCACCCACTTCAACATATATATCAACGAATTGGCACTCGGCCTCACACTACTAGAATCTGAAGTCAAGCGTCTACTGTCTGCTGATGATCTGGTGCTTCTATCCCCAACCAAGGAGGGCCCACAGCAGCACCTAGATCTTCTGCACAAATTCAGACCTGGGCCCTGATAGTAAATCTCAGTAAGACAAAAATAACGGTGTTCCAAAAATTATATGTTTGCCAGAAACACAAATTCCATCTAGACACCGTGGCAATGCAAACATATGTTTCCCATGCCAATCAAGCCCTTGAATTGCATTGCACTGAATTGAGAGAGAGAGATAGACAGGAGGAGTTGTTTTGTTCCATCACCCACTGGGCAACACCAATAGGAGTGTCAAGCAAACAGCAGCAGGCCAAACCACTCCACTATAAAAAAATACCTTGGGAACAAAGCAGCCCCACAGTCACTTCAACCTGCCTGGGAACAAAGCAGCCCCACACAGTCACTTCAACCTGCCTGGGAACAAAGCAGCCCCACAGTCACTTCAACCCGCCTGGGAACAAAGCAGCCCCACACAGTCACTTCAACCTGCCTGGGAACAAAGCAGCCCCACAGTCACTTCAACCTACCTGGGAACACAGCAGCCCCACACAGTCACTTTAACCTGCCTGGAAACAAAGCAGCCCCACACAGTCACTTCAACCTGCCTGGGAACAAAGCAGCCCCACAGTCACTTCAACCTGCCTGGGAACAAAGCAGCCCCACAGTCACTTCAACCTGCCTGGGAACAAAACAGCCCCACACAGTCACTTAAAGCTAACTGATGTCATACTGGATGGTTGTAGTATTATCCAGAGACAAAGTGAAGGCAGACAAGAGATGAAACGGTATGAAAATGTCATATCACGATTATAGTGACCGAAATAATCACGGTTATCAGGGATTATGTCCGTTCTCTCCTTGATAAAGAAAGATGGTGCTGCTGGCCTACCATCCTGTACGTATGCATCTTTGTTCACTTGAGATTGAAATGTAAAAATGTCTGCATATTTACTTTGTCCGGATTAAGTAGTGATCTGTGAGGGGAGACAACGTGCCCGCTGGCACTGAACACTCGCTCTGATGTCACGCTGGTTGCTGGGATGCACAAAAGCTTCCTGGCAACCATGGCAAGGTGAGGCAGCTCTGAGGCCCCTCCACCACACCAGTGGATCCTCTTCTGCCTTTTCTGTGTATATGTTGTTAAGGTCTTCTCTCATCTCCTTGGTCAAGGATGGCTCCGTATCCTTTTCCACCAGAACATCACGGGTGATGTGGTCCAGGACAAGCTTGATGGCTGACAGTGTCACTCTTGTATCTGAGGAAAGTGCATCTCTAAACTTGTTCAAGAAGCTGTCACAGTTGCTCCATGACACTTATGTAGGCATCCTTGGGCATCAGATGCCATGTTCATCTTTCTCCAGCCAGTGTCGCAGACTGGCTGCTGTTGGCTGAGGAAACGCTCAAGCATCTTGTGTGTAGATCCCCATCGGGTCACCACATCATGGATCAGAGCCTTCTGTTGCATGTTGAGGGCAGCTTGCTTTTCTCTCAGTTCTCTCCTTCTCTTCCAGATCCGTGAGAAGCCTTGGACCAGATGACGTCAGGCCCTGACTGCTGTGTCAACGCTCTGTGTTTTCAGAGCCTTTGAGATGGCCAGGTTCAAATTATGGCCAAAGCACCCAAGCCACAGATCTGGGAACTCCTCAAAAGCCTTGCTCATGTTTGTTGCGTTGTCTGTGGTTATGCAGACCAGGAGCCTCATTTAGAAACATTGCGTAGGCACAAAAGAAGGCATACGCCACTTTCTAAGCAAACTTTGGGATTTATAAAAACAAACTTGACGGGAGAATGTGCGGTCCTCCACGGACACTTTGACCCATACGTACGCACATAACCTGGAGAAATGAGAAACTACGACTCTGATGGCAGAAGGATGAAACTCGAGAAACGCTTTGAAATGGATACCATTGTGTAAAATACATCGAAATATTACCTCTCACGTATTATATATGAAGAGTTCCCTGGAGCGCACACAAAAAAACACACAAAAAACATGATTTAGGATTATAAATAAAAACAGAGATACCTTTTTTTGCAAAATAACCCCTCAAATATGTTGGACAGTTTAATCGGGAATCATATTTAATTGGATCTGTAATTATTAAACAATACATAACTAAGGTGAACAGTAGGACAAATTAAGTTTAAACTGATGCTGTTTTCGATTCCTCAGGCGGAAACCTTTTATACAAGCCTGAAAAGGTCTGCGACATTGTGAGGGCGTGTGCTGTGCTACATAATGTGGCACAGCTAAGAAACATGGCTTTACAACTGACGCTGTTAGTTGCGTTGGCCCCGACCCTTATCCCCAGGCGTTTGAACCAAACGCAGCTGCAGTGCGCCAGCATGTGGATGTGATGCGTCGCTTGTAAGGACACAAGGTATGGAAATAAATAACACTATTTATTGAGTAATTCTTTCAATGTACAGCTTATGTAACACAAAACATTTCTTACTTCCTTCAACTCCTTGGCAACCTCGTTATAGCGTCGATGGTGTCTCTTTGCGTTTGCAGGACTGCATCTGTGAGGACACGGCCGCTGGAGGGTTGTGACGCACGAGGTGCAGTGGAGACGCCAGGGCTGGGCGCACTCAGCTCCTGTTCAGCTGCAGCACCACCGACCGCGTTGGAACACGCAGTGACTAAAAACAATGGAAAATGTCAAAATTGTTTAAACACAACTTGAATGCACTTGGTTTACTCTTTTCAAACGAGGGAATACCAATTACATACCTGGATCATTCAGTGCGTCTTGCATGTCGGTGTCCCCCTCCACCTCCGTCACTACTCCACTCAGGAGGGATTCCCCTATAATACCGGGAAGTTGCTCATCAAAGGGGGTTGAGCTCCGGTGTCCCCTTTCCCCCGCCCGTGGCACAAACACTTTGTCTGTGTAAGGCTATGCGGCTTTTGGCCTCCACTTTTATGTCGGACCACTTCTTTTTATTTCTGAGAAGGTCTGACCTTCTGAGTCAGATGCATTCACAGTGTTCGCCAAATGCTGCCACTCTAACCCCTTCTTGGCATTTGGGCGTAAGCACTTTCTGTGTTTCGTCCATACACCACCTTTTGACGTGAATACTCCACACAGTTTTATGAGGCCCCAGGTCTTTCTTGCTGATCACCCCCTCTTATCATATTCTCAAAAAACTCTGATGTTGTGAGCCGAGTGATCTTCTGGGAAGAACTCGGTTTCCAGGCAGTTTGATTCCTGTTGCCAGTCTGGGGTGAGGTAATGGATAGTGAAGCTGATGTAGGGTTGACCACCCCCGATTTCACTGATCCAGAGGCACAGTTGAAGTTGGAGGTTTACATACACTTAGGTTGGTGTCATTAAAACTTGTTTTTCAAGCACTCCACAAATGTATTGTTAAACTATAGTTTTGGCAAGTCGGTTAGGACATCTACTTTGTGCATGACAAGTATTTTTTCCAACAATTGTTTACAGACCAATTATTTCACTTATAATTCACTGTATCACAATTCCAGTGGGTCAGAGGTTTACATACACTAAGTTGACAGTGCCTTTAAACAGCTTGGAACATTCCAGAAAATTATGTCATGGCTTTAGAAGCTTCTGATCGGCTAATTTACATCATTTGAGTCAATTGAAGGTGTACCTGTGGATGTATTTCAAACTCAGTGCCTCTTAGCTTGGCATCATGGGAAAATAAAAAGAAATCAGCCAAGACCTCATGAAAATAAATTGTAGACCTCCTCAAGTCTGGTTCATCCTTGGAGCAATTTCCAAATGCCTGAAGGTACCACGTTCACCATCAATCAATCAAATGTATTTATAAAGCCCTTCGTACATCAGCTGATGTCACAGAATGCTGTACAGAAACCCAGGATTTTCATAGCCGATCATTCGGAGTATCTCCACCGCTCCTGCTGTCTCTAGAGAGATGAAAACAGCAGGTCTGGGACAGGTAGCACATCTGATGAACAGGTCAGGGTTCCATAGCCGCAGGCAGAACAGTTGAAACTGGAGCAGCAGCACAGCCAGGTGGACTGGGGACAGCAAGGAGCCATCAGGCCAGGTAGTCCTGAGGCATGGTCCTAGGGCTCAGGTCCTCAGAGAGAAAGAAAGAAAGAGAGAAAGAGAGAAAGAAAGAGAGAAAAAGAGAGACCATGCAGCCGTCATACCGCTCAGGAAGGAGACACGTTCTGTCTCCTGGAGATGAACATACTTTGGTGTGAGAAGTGCAAATCAATGGAGGAAACCGGTACAAAAGTATCTATATCCACAGTAAAACGAGTCCTATATCGACATAACCTGAAAGGTCGCTCAGCAAGGAAGAAGCCACTGCTCAAAAACCACCATAAAAAAGCCAGACTATGGTTTGCAACTGCACATGGGGACAAATATCGTACTTTTTGGAGAAATGTCCTCTGGTCTGTTTGACCATCGTTATGTTTGGAGGAAAAAGGGGGAGGCTTGCAAGCCGAAGAACACTATCCCAACCGTGAAGCACGGGGGTGGCAGCATCATGTTGTGGGGGTGTTTTGCTGCAGGAGGGACTGGTGCACTTCCCAAAATAGATGGCATCAGGAGGAAGGGAAAATTCTGTGTCCATTGAAGCAACATCTCAAGACATCAGTCAGGAAGTTAAAGCTTGGTCGCAAATGGGTCTTCCAAATGGACTAAGGCCCCAAGCATACTTCCAAAGTTGTGGCAAAATGGCTTAAGGACAACAAAGTCAATATATTGGAATGGCCATCACAAAGCTCTGACCTCAATCCTATAGAAAACGTGTGGGCAGAATCTGAAAAAGCGTGTTCAAGCAAGGAGGCCCGCAAACCTGACTCAGTTACACCAGCTCTGTCAGGAGGAATGGGCCAAAATTCACCCAAATTATTGTGGGAAGTTTGTGGAAGGTTACCTGAAACGTTTGGCCCAAGTCAAACAATTTAAAGGCAATGCTACCAAATACTAATTGAGTGTATGTAAACTTCTGACCCACTGGGAATGTGATGAAAGAAATAAAAGCTGAAATAAATCACTCTCTCTACTATTATTCTGACATTTCACATTCTTAAAATAAAGTGGTGATCCTAACTGACCTAAGACAGGGAATTTGTACTAGGATTAAATGTCAGGAATTGTGAAAAACTGAGTTTAAATGTATTTGGCTGTATGTAAACTTCCGACTTCAACTGTAAGTAGTTACAAACCATGTGCCTTGAGCCAAACTTTTTCCAACATCAGCTTTAACCTGGTTGTACAGGTTTGGGATTTCAGTCTTGGAAAATAATGTTCACGATGACACTTTGTAGTGAGGCACGGCAACCTTCATCAGCCTCAGAAAGCCAGGCCTCTCAACAATTTGAAATGGCATCATCTCCTTGGCAATGTAATATGAAAGGGGTGCAGTGAGATTGTTACGTACGCCTCTTGGAGGGAACGCAACTCCCTGCTGCTCTAAATTCCCCGCGGAGTGAAAGAGGTATGGGACTGTAGGTGCGAGTAAGGATGACAAAAGCAGTAAGCGGTACCGTTAACAAGGAATTTATTCCGACACACGGTAATTTTGGGGAAAAGGGGCTGAACGGAACCAAAGCAGAGAAAGTAAAAATCAAAGCCCCCTCTCCTACCTTACCTGCCTACCCACAACTTACCTAACTTAGCACCACCTGGTGCACTAACCAAAATACAGGGGGGTGGTCTGTCCAGGTCTTACCTACTGTGCATAGACAGTAAAATACTATGGGTTATGTATGCCCGCAGGCCTCTTGCCTAAGCACTCCCTAGGTGCCTTCCCCTTCCCCCCCTGGGAACAAACACAGAAAAATACAAACAATTTCAAATAATCAATACGGACCTTTTGATAGACACCAGCAGGACCGGTTACAATATACTACAAAAAGAACCTGTCTGAGCAACAACTATCAACACTCGGGTATAACCAAACACTTCATCTTCAGCCATAAACCTCATCAATCCGCCTCCTCTCTCTCTCTGTCTTCTCTCTTCTGAGCAACAGAACACTGGCTTATATAGCTGGAGAAGGTGTCTAATGGGATACAGCTGTATCCTGACGAGGGGGCGGGGTCAGCTCCAATTAGTAATGGGGAGAATTTCAGGAAGCCATCCTGAAAACACACACATACAAGCAAAAGCACAACACCGAAACTGGGGAACGTAACAGAGATCTTGAGCATGTTTTGATGTGGGTGCATAAGCAGCCTGCCTTTTAAATGCTTGCTGGAGTGTCTGTGTCACAACTGTAGATGAGGAGGGACCAGTAGCATCACTGGGTTTGCCTGCTGCACACCCACTCTGTAAACAAGGGAATAGAAAATAGATTATTATTATTATTGGTGTTATTACATTATACTTATTATTATTCACTCACACACACAGTCTATCTTCTGTATTGTATTTGAGTATATGCAATGACCCCATGTACAATTTACATAAATACAAATTAGTCTTAAGAAGACAGTGATAGTAATTAATTACAATGAGCCCAACAATTGACATAAATACAGGAGTCTTGTATAGGAGTATATAGTGTTTCTCCTGTTGGAACACTTTACAACCAAGTTGAGGCTGACAGATTTTAAATGAACAAAATATGTTGGTTGGGTGACTGAACTACATAACGTGTTATCGTGTGTAATGGGGGAATAGAGTCTGCAGACACACGACGCACACAGTAGCAGAACAACGTGTAGGTTAGTGTTTTTACAAGAGTAGGTCACACTCAAAGCTTCAGTTTACATTATTGACAAGCTATTAGCAAGTTAGACAGACAAACCATGACATTTTCCCCCATTCTGAAGCCCCCACATCATGCATAGAGCTAAAAGTTAACTTACCTTGTATTTGCTATAAAGTAGTGGGTGGTGGTCACGAAGATGACTCAAAAGATTTGAAATGTTGCCCCCTTTTGCAGCGATTTTTTTGTTGTTGCATGTTCTGCAAACAGGGTGACCATCTTCGATTAAGTTTCCCACAGCACTCTTGTAAAACCCAAAATATGACCACACTTCAGATCTGGTCCTCTTAGAAGGCTGAAAACCTCCCGAGCGCTGTCACTGCCTCCTGCCATTTTTTCACACCCCACGTTGCATGCTGCGCCTCTGTCAGACTGTTGCTAACTTTGGTAGATGCTGGACAGTATTTACCGGGAGTTTTTCAAACCGTTGTAATCAAACACGGATTTAATGATAATACAAATTTGAAACGGTAATACTAACCTGTCGGGAATTTTACTGGGGTTTATCGTGAAACCGGTAACCGTTTCATCCCTAAGGCAGACATTAATGAGAGAGGGTGTCATTAGGACTAGACCACCGCAGAAGGAACACAGCTGAACCCCTGAGCTAAAAGTATGGACTGTCCTTTCTAAACAACTGCTATCGCGTAATGTTTGTGCACGTGTTTGTGTGTGTTTGTGTATGTATGTGTGTGTGTGTGTATGTGTCCTTGCATTAGATCTGCTAAACTGCACATCAGTTCAGCTCAATTTTCCATGCTCACTGTCACAAGTCTTGACATCCCTCACACACACTGACATGACGATGCCTTTCATACAGGTGCGCATGGACACACACAGGCGCGCACGGACACACACACAGGCGCGCACGGACACACATTCAGACACACATTCTCTCTGACTCTCATCACGGTAAAAATATTATTTTTCAGCACAAAGATACACAATAATATTTCTCTATTCGTTGGCATATACTACCCACACACACCCCAATTCCCCCCCACACACACACTTCCCTCCTACACACACACACACACAACTCCCCCCACACACACACACACACACACACACACACACACACACACACACACTTCCCTCCTAAACACGCACAGCACACAATACTCCTTTGTCTCCGTCTGCCGGTCCATAACTTTGACTGAACGTTATAATTCAGCCCTGTGAATCTTAAGCATTAACAGCACTCTCTCCTCCCTAATGTGCCTGGGGATTGAGAGATGTGAGAGGTTTAAATATTCAGTTAGGGGAGAATAAGGGGCTGACATTTATTTTTATATTTTTTTACCTTTATTTAACTACGCAAGTCAGTTAAGAACAAATTCTTGTTTACAATGATGGCTTACCCCGGCCAAACCCTAACGACGCTGGGCCAATTGAGGGAAAGCTCTCAGTGAAATCCTCATAGCCTTTCACGGATATCAACCATTGTTCCTTAATGCACACCCTGACACATATGCCCACACACTCTGCAGTCTTCTAAGGCCCTTCTGATGGCTGCATACATGCAAACACACACACACTGCACTCAATCTGACGCAGAGTGGTTGGCATCCTGCCAGGTGGTATGGACAAAAATACAATTGGCTCAGAATGGAGTGATTAACATGCCTTATGTTGTGAGTGAATACACAAACTTACCTACAGGAGCAGAGTCCACATTAGACAGAGCAGACACAGCATCCCAGGGGGTGGAGAGAGGGAGGGAGGGATGGAGGGAGAGAGGGAGGAAGGAATGGAGAGAGGAAGGAATGGAGAGAGGAAGGGATGGATGGATGGAGAGACGAATGGAGAGACGGAGGAATGGAGAGAGGGAGGGATGGAGAGAGAAAGGGATGAGAGAGGAAGGGATGAGAGAGGAAAGGATGGAGAGGGGGAGGGATGGAGAGACGGAGGAATGGAGAGACGGAGGAATGGAGAGAGGGAGAAATAGAATATGATTAGTGACATCAAAGGACAAACACTTTTCTCAATACACAAGAGGGAATGGTAACTATCCTCTCTGGCCGTATGTGTGTGTCTGCATTTCACCACGTGACCGTGAGCATCACCTCAACCCACCTTGAATTATAAACAGCACTACCCAACGCAATAATATAATATATCTCAATATCACCACACTGTTGTAACACCATTAACAGCAGCAGCAGGATTGATAAAGGTTTTATTTAAATGACAATATTGTCAAAAGCATCAATCATCCACTTAAAGCCCTTGTTTAAAGAGTAGGTACACTACATCTAATGGTTGCTGTAAATAATGAAAGTATTGTTGTAATTAGCTAAAGTGGTGAGTGGTGACGGTGCTGAATGGAAATGAAGTTTTATCTGCTACTTATAAGGGACTGCTATCAATAAGCTTTTCCATAATGTGCATGTCTTCATGAGAATTATTATGACTTATGACCGAGGCACACACAACCTTTCTGTATGCACTCATATACACACATTCACAATGCCGTGCACAAACACACACATTCACCAACATGGGCCAATCTGAAATTGAAAGAGTGAAATTTTCCATCTCTTATCGACCATGTGTGTTTGACCTCCCTGGCCCGTTCTTTATGTAGGTCACATCTCTAAATCACTGGGCCTCTTATTAAACGCCCCTCGTTGCTCACACACACACAGACACACACGCCTAAGCTCCTCACTCTGCTGAGCTGCTGATAATGGAAACGCTGATAAAGCCAGAGCGAGTCGAGCCTCGCACCGCCAACCACACCTCTCTATCTAGACTTCCAGAAAACAAAAGATGAAGACTGTACCAGTTGAGCCAGGTCACCCAGTTTGAAACTTTACTTAATCTGCAGCAAAGCTGCACAAAAATATGAAACTTTCTCAAAAACATTTGGGTCATAATTCGACCCAAATATACATTTTGCATATCCTTTTAAATGGGGAACAGAACAACAGTCACCAATGACTCTTCCTAACGTGAGTCTCAGAGACAGAAAGAATTTAGTTGAGTTGAGTGCATGTCTTCGCTGCCACTGACTTATGTTTTTCTGAGTATGTCAGAGATGTAAGGACGCACTGCAGGCCCAATTCTCATTTAAAGTGTTTTTCTACCACGATTCTGAAGTAGATGCTGTTTTGGTTGACCAGCCACCTGCTGTGTTTAAAAAATGTATCCAAATTCAATATTGCCCGCAGTGAGTAAATAAGAAAGAGAAACATGTTTTGAGTTGTTGTAAAATGATGGATGTGAGAGGCATGGCTCTCAGAGAACTGGCAGGACAAAGCCTGAGGGCGTACGAGAGCCTACTTCCTCGGTCAACAGAGGTCAACAATCGACCAATCAGTGATCAATTTCCCCCTCCATACTGTATGTGTGTGTATATGTGTGTCCTCCTCATTGCGAGCCCCAGGCTAAGGGTGGTAGGCAGTGCGATCCCAGGCAGTGCTGATCAATAGGGCCATCGTTGTGAAGATACATAAACAGCGGAAACCAGGAACGGACAGACACATTAAATCTGCTTGACAAACTCAGAGCGGGGAGCAACATCAATCTCCTCCAGTGATTAAGAATTTATTACCCAATCCAGCTGCTGTGGTCTTTTGTTTTTCAGTCTTTTATCGTTCATCAATGAACTTCCTATTTACTCCATCTCAAGTTCAATAGATTAATGCGGTAGTCTCTCTTCTTTCTGTAAGTTTCAACTGTTCCTTTTTGCAGTAACTGGGGTTTTCCATTTTCTTACTGACTCATTGTACACCAAGCTACTACAACATCATTCAAAGTGTAACGCCATCCCATGCATTACCCTATCCCTAACCCATTTCAGTTAGAACAAAGTATAACGCCATCCCATGCATTACCCTATCCCTAACCCATTTCAGTTAGAACAAAGTGTAAAGCCATCCCATGCATTACCCTATCCCTAACCCATTTCAGTTAGAACAAAGTGTAATGCCATCCCATGCATTACCCTATCCCTAACCCATTTCAGTTAGAACAAAGTATAACGCCATCCCATGCATTACCCTATCCCTAACCCATTTCAGTTAGAACAAAGTGTAAAGCCATCCCATGCATTACCCTATCCCTAACCCATTTCAGTTAGAACACAACAGCAATGGATGGTCACTGTGGGTCACTAGTACCTCTAGAGGTAAAACATATATACAAACGCACATACATCTTTGGCAACATGACCATTGACCTATAACCCCAAGCTGATCTTCCTCGCCTCGGCTGACTTGAGCTGCCTGTATCTGTACTGGAATTGCTTCTGAGGAGATTCCACCTTAGACAGGGGCAGTGTCAGACAACAATCCAAAAAGTCAACATCCTGTTGGTCTTCATTAGATCCTGTTAAGAGGCCAGATGAGACAACGGTGAACCCCAACTCTCCATCTATACAGTGAGGGGAAAAGGTATTTGATCCCTTGCTGATTTTGTACGTTTGCCCACTGACAAAGAAATGATCAGTCTATAATTGTAATGGTAGGTTTATTTGAACAGTGAGAGACAGAATAACAACAAAAAGATCCAGAAAAACGCATGTGAAAAAAAATGTTATAAATGGAATTGCATTTTAATGAGGGAAATAAGTATTTGAACCCCTCTCAATCAGAAAGATTTCTGGCTCCCAGGTGTCTTTTATACAGGTAACGAGCTGAGATTAGGAGCACACTCTTAAAGGGAGTGCTCCTAATCTCAGTTTGTTACCTGTATAAAAGACACCTGTCCACAGAAGCAATCAATCAATCAGATTCCAAACTCTCCACCATGGCCAAGACCAAAGAGCTCTCCAAGGATGTCAGGGACAAGATTGTAGACCTACACAAGGCTGGAATGGGCTACAAGACCATCGCCAAGCAGCTTGGTGAGAAGGTGACAACAGTTGGTGCGATTATTCGCAAATGGAAGAAACACAAAAGAACTGTCAATCCGGCCTAGGGCTCCATGCAAGATCTCACCTCGTGGAGTTGCAATGATCATGAGAACGGTGAGGAATCAGCCCAGAACTACACGGGAGGATCTTGTCAATGATCTCAAGGCAGCTGGGACCATAGTCACCAAGAAAACAATTGGTAACACACTACGCCGCGAAGGACTGAAATCCTGCAGTGCCCGCAAGGTCCCCCTGCTCCAGAAAGCAGATATACATGCCTGTCTGAAGTTTGCCAATGAACATCTGAATGATTCAGAGGACAACTGGGTGAAAGTGTTGTGGTCAGATGAGACCAAAATGGAGCTTTTTTGTCATCAACTAAACTCGCCATTTTTTGATGAGGAGGAATGCTGCATATGACCCCAAGAACACCATGCCCACCGTCAAACATGGAAGTGGAAACATTATGCTTTGGGGGTGTTTTTCTGCTAAGGGGACAGGACAACTTCACCGCATCAAAGGGACGATGGACGGGGCCATGTACCGTCAAATCTTGGGTGAGAACCTCCTTCCCTCAGCCAGGGCATTGAAAATGGGTCGTGGATGGGTATTCCAGCATGACAATGACCCAAAACACACGGCCAAGGCAACAAAGGAGTGGCTCAAGAAGAAGCACATTAAGGTCCTGGAGTGGCCTAGCCAGTCTCCAGACCTTAATCCCATAGAAAATCTGTGGAGGGAGCTGAAGGTTTGAGTTGCCAAACGTCAGCCTCGAAACCTTCATGACTTGGAGAAGATCTGCAAAGAGGAGTGGGACAAAATCCCTCCTGACATGTGTGCCAACCTGGTGGCCAACTACAAGAAACGTCTGACCTCTGTGATTGCCAACAAGGGTTTTGCCACCAAGTACTAAGTCATGTTTTGCTGAGGGGTCAAATACTTATTTCCCTCATTAAAATGCAATTCCATTTTTAACATTTTTCACATGCGTTTTTCTGGATTTTTTTGTTGTTATTCTGTCTCTCACTGTTCAAATAAACCTACCATTAAAATTATAGACTGATCATTTCCTTGTCAGTGGGCAAACGTACAAAATCAGCAGGGGATCAAATACTTTTTTCCCCTCACTGTAGCTCTTCCACTGCAGGACTTAGTGCAGGCTGAGCTAGTCTAACGTCTCCCTATGGAAACTCACTGGGAGGATGCTAGGCTAATGCCAAAGCTAAGGTTGATGCTAAGCTAGCCCAGTATTTTTCAGAAGTGGTGAGTGGGAGTGGACCAACTTGTGAGTAGCAGCACATTTTTTGGTTAATCTCGAGGGTCAAAATAACATTTAGTTTGAGAAGCGTGTAGCTACGCTAATGATAAACTATAGTTGCAACCATTTCAACACTAACAAGGTCAGTAGTGATTGTGGTTAGTCAATACGCAGGCTCCATTTTGTTCGACAAAGGCAAAAAAGCGAGTGAAGAAAATGAAGAATTTCATTGTTCTGTTTATCTCCTCCCCTTCCACCACCACACACCAACCACCATTGCCCTACCCTTTAACAATGCACTGTGAAAACAACAATCCCACATTAACTTTTATTTTAGTAGCCGTTTTCACAATGCTGTAACTCCTACACGGGCCAGTTTCACGGATGGAAAGGAAAAGGCTCTCTCTTTTACTGCTTCAGGGTTTTGGCTAGAGTCCTGACAATGAAAAGACTGCAGAGAGAAAGCCAAACCTACAGAAAAATATGTAAGACCGTGGAGTAGAGTTATAGTTAACTTCTGAGAAGAGAGAAAAACTCTGTCTACTACGTTTGGAGTTGGACTCTCTCAGCAGATTTAAGTAATTAAAAAGTAATCACACTCATCAAAAACTATTGATGTACATAATCAAATGTGCAGTACAGCGAATCATGGTACTTTTACTAAAATAATCAACTAACCCATGATGGTAATATTAATAGCAGGCTACCTGCAGTGAAAACAAAAAGCCCTAAAAGCCTCATTACCTGGCACGTGAACACACATACCTCCCAGACTAATTAGCCTGCCCTGCCCTGGTAGAAAGACAGCTGTCCCATCTACTCTGATTGTCTCTGGGTCAAAGGGCAAACTTTTTATATTACATAATCCCTCTGGGGCTCCAAAGCTCCAGTTTTAGCAGGTCCCCCCCCTCACATACACTTTACCTGACACGTGAACACACACACACACACACACACACACACACACACAGGGAGGGAGGGGTGGATAGGGGGAGAGAGACTGAGAATGAGTGTTGAGAGTCTTATTTTTGTTCCTGTTATCTGTCATTGTTGGTTACAGGCTGAGAACGGAGAATGTATTAAAGTGTGAATATGTTGGTTCCAGGCTGAGAACGGAGAATGAATTAAAGTGTGAATGTGTTGGTCCTGGCTGAGAACGGAGAATGAATTAAAGTGTGAATGTGTTGTTCCAGGCTGAGAACGGAGAATGAATTAAAGTGTGAATATGTTTGTTCCAGGCTGAGAATGGAGAATGATTTAAAGTGTGAATGTGTTGGTCCTGGCTGAGAACGGAGAATGAATTAAAGTGTGAATATGTTTGTTCCAGGCTGAGAATGGAGAATGATTTAAAGTGTGAATGTGTTGGTCCTGGCTGAGAACGAAGAATGAATTAAAGCGTGAATGTGTTGTTCCAGGCTGAGAACGGAGAATGAATTAAAGTGTGAATGTGTTGGTTAGAGGGGAGGAGGTGAGGTTAGGGGTTTGGTTGACAAGGCAGATGTGTCTATATCTGTATTATGAAAAACATCCAACCTCTCATTTCACAGACATACATTATGTAAACATGTGTGTACTCATACAGGCTGACAGAAAAAAAGTTATTCACTCTGTGACTATTTTCTCCTTTCTTAAAGACACAAAGTGCATTAGGAAAGTATTCAGACCCCTTGACTTTTTCCACATTTTGTTACGTTACAGCCTTATTCTAAAATTGATTAAATATTTTTTTCCCTCATCATTCTACACACAATAAAAAAAATAATATCACATTTACATACACTACCGTTCAAAAGTTTGGGGTCATGTCAACAGTGAAGAGGCGACTCCGGGATGCTGGTCTTCTAGGCAGAGTTCCTCTGTCCAGTGTCTGTGTTCTTTTGACCATCTAAATCTTTTCTTTTTATTGGCCAGTCTGAGATATGGCTTTTTCTTTGCAACTAGAAGGCCAGCATCCCGGAGTCGCCTCTTCACTGTTAAAATTAAGACTGGTGTTTTGCGGGTACTATTCAATGAAGCTGCCAGTTGAGGACTTGTGAGGCGTCTGTTTCTAAATCTAGACACTCTAATGTACTTGTCCTCTTGCTAAGTTGTGCACCGGGGCCTCCCACTCCTCTTTCTATTCTGGTTAGAGCCAGTTTGCGCTGTTCTGTGAAGGGGGTAGTACACAGTGTTGTACGAGATCTTCAGTTTCTTGGCAATTTCTCGCATGGAATAGCCTTCATTTCTCTGAACAAGAATAGACTGATGAGTTTCTGAAGAAAGGTTTTTGGCCATTTTGAGCCTTGTCACGACTTCTTCCGAAGTCGGTCCCTCTACTTGTTCGGGCGGCGTTCAGCGGTCGCCGACACCGGTCTTCTAGCCATCGTCGATCCAATTTTCATTTTCCATTTGTTTTGCCTTGTGTTCCCACACACCTGGTTTCAATTCCCAAATGAAGTGTCATGTATTTAACCCTCTGTTTCCCCCATGTCTTTGTGTGTGATTGTTCATTTTTGTTCAGGTCGGTATTGTTCCGGCTGGTTTGTGCCGGGTGCCATTTATTTCACCCGTGTTCTGTGGCAACCGTTCTTTTGCACTTTGTATTATGGTTTTACTTTGTGCTGTCTAAGTAAAGTGCGTTTGGTTCACTCATCTCTGCTCTCCTGCGCCTGACTTCATACACCAGCTACACCCACCCATCTGACAAGCCTGTAATCAAACCCACAAATGCTGATGCTCCAGATACTCAACTAGCCTAAAGAAGACCAGTTGTATTGCTTCTTTGAATCAGTTTTCAGCTGTGCTAACATAATTGCAAAAGGGTTTTCTAATGATCAATTATCCTTTTAAAATGATAAACTTGTATTAGCTAACACAACATGCCATTGGAACACAGGAGCCTATGTAGATATTCCACAAAAAATCTGCCATTTCCAGCTACGATAGTCATTTACAACATTACCAATATCTACACTGTATTTCTGATCATGTTATTGTAATGGACAAAAAAAAAAAAAAATCTTTCAAAAACAAGGACATTTCTAAGTGACCCCAAACCTTTGAATGGTCGTGTAAGTATTCAGACCCTTTACTCAGTACTCTTTTGAAGAACCTTTGTCAGCGATTACAGCCTTGAGTCTTCTTGGGTATGACGCTACAAGCTTGGCACACCTGTATTTTGGGAGTTCTCCATTTATTCTCTGCAGATCCTCTCAAGCTCTGTCAGGTTAGGGGGGAGCGTCGCTGCACAGCTATTTTGATGCCTCCTAGAGATGTTAGATCGGGTACAAGTCCAGACTCTGGCTGGGCCACTGAAGGACATTCAGAGACTTGTCCCGAAGCCACTCCTGTGTTGTCTTGGGTGTGTGCTTAGGGTCGTTGTCCTGTTGAAAGGTGAACCTTCAACCCAGTCTGAGGTCCTGATCGCTCTCTGGAGCATGATTTCATCAAGGATTTCTCTGTATTTTGCTCCGTTCATCTTTCCCTCGATCCTGACAAGTCTCCCAGTCTCTGCCGCTGAAAAACATCCCCACAATATGATGCTGCCACCACCATGCTTCACGTAGGGATGGTGCCAGGTTTCCTCACGACGTGACGCTTGGCATTCAGGCCAAAGAATCTTGGTTTCATCAGACCAGAGAATCTTGTTTCTCGTGGTCTTAGAGCCTTTAGATGTCTTTTGGCAAACTTCAAGCGGTCTGTCATGTGCCATTTACTGAGGAGTGGCTTCCGTTTGGCCACATTACCATAAAGGCCTGATTAGTGGTGTGCTGCAGAGATGGTTGTCCTTCAGGAATATTCTCCCATCTCCACAGAGGAATTCTGGACCTCTGTCAGATTGACCACTGGGTTCTTGGTCACCTCCCCGACCAAGGCCTTTCTCCCCAGATTGCTCAGTTTGGCCAGGGGCCAGCTCTAGGAAGAATCTTGGTCGTTCAAACTTCTTCCATTTAAGAATGATGGAGGCCACTGTGTTCTTGGGGACCTTCAATGCTGCAGAAATGTTTTGGTCCCCTTCCCCAGATCTGTGCCTCGACACAACCCTGTCTCTGAACTCTACGGAAAATTCCTTTGACTCCATGGCTTGGTTTTTGCTCTGACATGCACTGTCAACTGTTGGACCTTACATAGACAGGTGGGTGGCTTTCCAAATCATGTCCAATCAATAGAATTTACCACAGGTGGACTCCAATAAAGTTGTAGGAACATCTTAAGGATGATCAATGGAAATAGGATGCACTTGAGCTCAATTTCGAGTCTCATAGCAAAGGGTCTGAATACTTATGTAAATAAGGTATTTCTGTTTGTTATTTTTATTAAATGTGCAAAAATGTCTAAAAACCTGTTTTCACTTCGTCATTATGGTGTACTGTGTGTAGATTGACTAAGATTTTTTTTTATTTAATCAATTTTAGAATAAGGCTGTAACGTAACAAAATGTGGAAAAAGTCAAGGGGTTTGAATAAGTTCCGAATGCACTGTACAACACCCTATCTCTGTGCCTTTCTCTCTCTCTCCGTCTCACACACACACAAACAAAACAAATTGAAGACAACACACACAGTGGGCATCTGATGATTGGCATGTGAGGTGTACCTCCAGTTGGATGCAGGTGGCATTTGAGAAAGCTGGCACAGCAGTAGAACAGATGGTTGGACTGTGCAAGCCACTACCTGCAGACCGCACACACACACAGAGAAGAGATACTCCCACTGAAAGGTTATTAATCCTGGAGGGACCCACCATTGTCTTCAGAAAATGGGATCTCTGACAAGCTGCTTAAATACCAGTCCCTCGTGTTACGCCTGAACAGCCTCGGATATCAGTTCAAACTTGCTGTGGTGATATTGGGAAGTCTGGGCCACGTTTGTGTGTGTGTGTGTGTGTGAAAGAATGTTGACCACAACAACATTGATGTGTAAAGTTATGAAAATACCAAAGGGGTATACTACGACTGAAGCTAGACCTACTCAGTGTTTTCTAAAGCTAGCCAGCTTCAGTTTGCTTCACATTCCAGGTCAGGCTTCATCCGTTACTATGATGGTGCAAATTACTTGTCCGCCTGCCACTAACTCTAGCAGGCTTGTAACTGCGCGTTCATGTTGAACTTGGCTAGTCGGAACATCATTCCATGGGTGAGTCAGTGCCACATTTTTCACTAGCACTTTTTTCCCCCACTCCTATCGATAAACAAATTGTAATTAAGTCATACACAAGTTTTACTGTGCGTTAAGTGTGTGTAATGTGATAGGTATTTAAACATGATTTTTTTAACACACAAATAAACATTTTAAATATTGAAATCAGTCATCTTCCTCAAATGAAGGGAGTTCATTTTGTGAGAGGGAGGGAATCTTACTTCATTGGTACTCAACTCACGGCTCAGACACTTCATTCAGGTTAAATGGAGTTAGCCCCGGGTGCAGGTTAGTTCTGAAGGATTCGTTGCTATAGAAATTTACCCAGCTAAAAGGGGAACCACTTTCATGGTGCCGGTTATCCAGAGTTGAACTCCGAGTTCACCAAAGTTATTTTGCTAACTCCTCAAACCACGTACATAGTATAGGGCTCAGGTCTGAATAGAAAAGAGTTTACTCATACATTTCTTGTCTCTCACACCAGAACGATTCAAACCATTTCTGAGAAAATGCCTTTAAGACGTGCAAATCTATCCAAGTAAATGGATTCCTGACAAAAAAAGTTATTATGATGAGCTAGTTATCTCCATATACAACTTGCTATGGTAACATATTAGAGAAATGCATTCTTCACAACAGCTTACAAATATTTATCAGAAACTGACTTTACAACACAGCTTGTAATACCAGTTAAATCACGCTTGTAATACCAGTTATATCACGCTTGTAATACCAGTTATATCACGCTTGTAATACCAGTTATATCACGCTTGTAATACCAGTTATATCACGCTTGTAATACCAGTTATATCAAGCTTGTAATACCAGTTAAATCATGCTTGTAATACCAGTTATATCAAGCTTGTATTACCAGTTATATCACACTTGTAATACCAGTTATATCACACTTGTAATACCAGTTATATCACGCTTGTAATACCAGTTATATCAAGCTTGTATTACCAGTTATATCACACTTGTAATACCAGTTATATCAAGCTTGTATTACCAGTTATATCACGCTTGTAATACCAGTTATATCACGCTTGTAATACCAGTTATATCACGCTTGTAATACCAGTTATATCACGCTTGTAATACCAGTTATATCACGCTTGTAATACCAGTTATATCACGCTTGTAATACCAGTTATATCACGCTTGTAAGAGCACAGAGCAGTGACTAGTCAGTTCTACAAAGGGATAAAGGAAGGTCCACTGTTATCAGAGGTGAAACATTTCTTCCACGGGCTACAGAACAGTACACTCACTGGACACGGCTGCAGAACACTGTCTATTGAACACTGGCTACAGAACAGTATGATTACCAGAACACTGGCTGTAGAACACTGGCTATAGAACAGTATGATTACCAGAACACTGGCTGCAGAACTGTATGATTACCAGATCACCGGCCGCAGAACTGTATGATTACCAGATCACCGGCCGCAGAACTGTATGATTACCAGATCACCGGCCGCAGAACAGCATGATTACCAGAACACCGGCCGCAGAACAGTATGATTACCAGAACACTGGCTGCAGAACAGTATGATTACCAGAACACTGGCTACAGAACAGTATGATTACCAGAACACTGGCTACAGAACAGTATGATTACCAGAACACTGGCTGCAGAACAGTACCATCACCAGAATCCAGAGCCTGCTGGTGCAACAGCACCTACATATGCTGCAATTCACAGGTAACTGTCTCACTCTCACCCCCTACGGCTGCCGACAAAGTGTTGCATCCCAGCATGGGAGGAGTGAACACGCACACACACACACACACACACACACACACACACACACACACACACACACACACAAGGCCGATCAAAGGGTTGATGCTTGGCTGAGACAGATGTGTATTTGTTGGGTATGTTTCTCTCTGTGTGTGTGTGTTTTGACACGTGCAGAGGGATGAATGAATTCTGCTTATAATAACACAACACAGACTGCTCTGTGCTATCGAGCAATTATTTACATTTCATTGTGTGATAACTAGGGGATTACTGGGAATTAGCTGTTTATTGGATTTATTTAGTCAAAATACACATTCGATTCTTGGAATGCACACATATTAAAATAGGTTTTGCATCAAGGTCAACACAGTGTACTGGTAATTTAGTAATTACTCAAAGTTTTTATAATTACCAATGATGAGAGCACTCATGAATTCCTTATAACTTAGCTGTTAAAGGAATTATTCATAAAATCCCTGCACAACTTCTATTAGGGAGTTGCTTTAAGTACATTTTCAAACTTATAAGTGTATGAAGTAGCTGCCCCCGACGATGCCATTAGCCGCTAGTCGGGGAGGCGAACCTAAATGTGTACTTTAAAATGTGTCTGGGTCGGTTGGCAACAGCCCAGGAAAGTGGACAATCATCATTGCAACATTCCTTTAAGAGTTGTAACTAATGTCAGTCAAATTTTACAGATGAATGCACTGGCAAAAGACTGTATATCTGTTGGCTCCTACCAACACGCATTAATGTGAATCCCTTCTAAGTGTGCATCCCTGTTCCTTGGCTGTGTTTGAGTCAGTCATCATTATCTAGTGAAAACAGCAACAGAACAGCCAGAATGGTATTAACAGATTTCCTAAACACCTCTCTCTCTCTCTCTCTCTCTCTCTCTCCGGTCTCTCTGTCTCACAGAGAATAGCTTGGGAAGATACAGCAGAGCTCAGAGTGAATGAACTAGAATTGAAAGTCTGAATTGAACGGTGCTTGTGAGGGAAGGAGGATATGTGAGTGATTTTTATGATGGTTGAATTTGCTGTTTGATCTGTGAACTGCTGTGTGTCTGAGTTGTGCTGGTTGTGTGTCTGAGTTGTGTGTCTGTGAGTTGTGCTGGTTGTGTGTCTGTGAGTTGTGCTGGTTGTCTGTCTGAGTTGTCCTGGTTGTGTATCTGAGTTGTGCTGGTTTAGTGTCTGAGTTGTGCTGGTTTAGTGTCTGTCAGTTGTGCTGGTTTAGTGTCTGAGTTGTGCTGGTTTAGTGTCTGTCAGTTGTGCTGGTTTAGTGTCTGAGTTGTGCTGGTTTAGTGTCTGAGTTGTGCTGGTTTAGTGTATGTCAGTTGTGCTGGTTTAGTGTCTGAGTTGTGCTGGTTTAGTCTCTCTCTGTCTCCCTGTCTCTCTCTCTCTCTCTCTGTCTCCCTGTCTCTCTGTCTCACAGAGAATAGCTTGGGAAGATACAGCAGAGCTCAGAGTGAATGCACTAGAATTGAAAGTCTGAATTGAACGGTGCTTGTGAGGGAAGGAGGATATGTGAGTGATTTGTATGATGGTTGAATTTGCTGTTTGATCTGTGAACTGCTGTGTGTCTAAGTTGTGCTGGTTGTGTGTCTGAGTTGTGCTGGTTGTGTGTCTGTGAGTTGTGCTGGTTGTGTGTCTGTGAGTTGTGCTGGTTGTCTGTCTGAGTTGTCCTGGTTGTGTATCTGAGTTGTGCTGGTTTAGTGTCTGAGTTGTGCTGGTTTAGTGTCTGAGTTGTGTTGGTTTAGTGTCTGTCAGTTGTGCTGGTTTAGTGTCTGTCAGTTGTGCTGGTTTAGTGTCTGTCAGTTGTGCTGGTTTAGTGTCTGAGTTGTGCTGGTTTAGTGTCTGAGTTGTGCTGGTTTAGTGTCTGAGTTGTGCTGGTTTAGTGTATGTCAGTTGTGCTGGTTTAGTGTCTGAGTTGTGCTGGTTTAGTCTCTCTCTGTCTCCCTGTCTCTCTCTCTCTCTCTCTGTCTCCCTGTCTCTCTCTCTCACAGAGAATAGCTTGGGAAGATACAGCAGAGCTCAGAGTGAATGCACT
The DNA here is from genome assembly GCA_030435695.1 of Brachymystax lenok tsinlingensis. Classification (NCBI taxonomy): domain Eukaryota; kingdom Metazoa; phylum Chordata; class Actinopteri; order Salmoniformes; family Salmonidae; genus Brachymystax; species Brachymystax lenok. Next base: position 30,654,208 of record CM059816.1, read on the forward strand.
AGAATTGAAAGTCTGAATTGAACGGTGCTTGTGAGGGAAGGAGGATATGTGAGTGATTTGTATGATGGTTGAATTTGCTGTTTGATCTGGGAACAACTGTGTGTCTGAGTTGTGCTGGTTGTGTGTCTGTGAGTTGTGCTGGTTGTGTATCTGAGTTGTGCTGGTATAGTGTCTGAGTTGTGCTGGTTTAGTGCCTGTCAGTTGTGCTGGTTTAGTGTCTGTCAGTAGTGCTGGTTTAGTGTCTGAGTTGTGCTGGTTTAGTGTCTGTCAGTTGTGCTGGTTTAGTGTCTGAGTTGTGCTGGTTTAGTGTCTGAGTTGTGCTGGTTGTGTGTGTGTCAATTGTGCTGGTTTAGTGTCTGAGTTGTGCTGGTTTAGTGTTGGATTAGTGTCCGAGTTGTGCTGGTTTAGTGTCTGAGTTGTGAAGGTTTAGTGTCCGAGTTGTGCTGGTTTTGTGTCTGTCAGTTGTGCTGGTTTGGTGTCTGAGTTGTGCTGGTTTAGTGTCTGTCAGTTGTGCTGGTTTAGTGTCTGAGTTGTGCTGGTTTAGTGTCTGAGTTGTGCTGGTTGTGTGTGTCAATTGTGCTGGTTTAGTGTCTGAGTTGTGCTGGTTTAGTGTCTGAGTTGTGCTGGTTAAGTGTCTGAGTTGTGCTGGTTGTGTGTGTGTCAATTGTGCTGGTTTAGTGTCTGAGTTGTGCTGGTTTAGTGTTGGATTAGTGTCCGAGTTGTGCTGGTTTAGTGTCTGTCAGTTGTGCTGGATTAGTGTCTGAGTTGTGAAGGTTTAGTGTCCGAGTTGTGCTGGTTTTGTGTCTGTCAGTTGTGCTGGTTTGGTGACTGAGTTGTGCTGGTTTTGAGTCTGTCAGTTGTGCTGGTTGTGTGTCTGAGTTGTGCTGGTTTAGTGTCTGAGTTGTGCTGGTTGTGTGTCTGAGTTGTGCTGGTTTAGTGTCTGAGTTGTGCTGGTTTAGTGCCTGTCAGTTGTGCTGGTTTAGTGCCTGTCAGTTGTGCTGGTTTAGTGCCTGTCAGTTGTGCTGGTTTAGTGTCTGAGTTGTCCTGGTTTAGTGTCTGTCAGTTGTGCTGGTTTAGTGTCTGAGTTGTGCTGGTTTAGTGTCCGAGTTGTGCTGGTTTTGTGTCTGTCAGTTGTGCTGGTTTGGTGTCTGAGTTGTGCTGGTTTTGAGTCTGAGTTGTGAAGGTTTAGTGTCCGAGTTGTGCTGGTTTTGTGTCTGTCAGTTGTGCTGGTTTGGTGTCTGAGTTGTGCTGGTTTAGTGTCTGTCAGTTGTGCTGGTTTAGTGTCTGAGTTGTGCTGGTTTAGTGTCTGAGTTGTGCTGGTTGTGTGTGTCAATTGTGCTGGTTTAGTGTCTGAGTTGTGCTGGTTTAGTGTCTGAGTTGTGCTGGTTAAGTGTCTGAGTTGTGCTGGTTGTGTGTGTGTCAATTGTGCTGGTTTAGTGTCTGAGTTGTGCTGGTTTAGTGTTGGATTAGTGTCCGAGTTGTGCTGGTTTAGTGTCTGTCAGTTGTGCTGGATTAGTGTCTGAGTTGTGAAGGTTTAGTGTCCGAGTTGTGCTGGTTTTGTGTCTGTCAGTTGTGCTGGTTTGGTGACTGAGTTGTGCTGGTTTTGAGTCTGTCAGTTGTGCTGGTTGTGTGTCTGAGTTGTGCTGGTTTAGTGTCTGAGTTGTGCTGGTTGTGTGTCTGAGTTGTGCTGGTTTAGTGTCTGAGTTGTGCTGGTTTAGTGCCTGTCAGTTGTGCTGGTTTAGTGCCTGTCAGTTGTGCTGGTTTAGTGCCTGTCAGTTGTGCTGGTTTAGTGTCTGAGTTGTCCTGGTTTAGTGTCTGTCAGTTGTGCTGGTTTAGTGTCTGAGTTGTGCTGGTTTAGTGTCCGAGTTGTGCTGGTTTTGTGTCTGTCAGTTGTGCTGGTTTGGTGTCTGAGTTGTGCTGGTTTTGAGTCTGTCAGTTGTGCTGGTTGTGTGTCTGAGTTGTGCTGGTTTAGTGACTGAGTTGTGCTGGTTTAGTGTCTGAGTTGTGCTGGTTTAGTGTCTGAGTTGTGCTGGTTTAGTGTCTGAGTTGTGCTGGTTTAGTTTCTGAGTTGTGCAGGTTTAGTGACTGAGCTGTGCTGGTTTAGTGTTGGTTTAGTGTCTGAGTTGTGCTGGTTTAGTGTCTGTCAGTTGTGCTGGTTTAGTGTCTGAGTTGTGCTGGTTGTGTTGTGATGGTTTAGTGTCTGAGTTGTGCTGGTTTAGTATCTGAGTTGTGAAGGTTTAGTGTCTGAGTTGTGCTGGATTAGTGTCTGAGTTGTGCTGGTTGTGTGTCTGAGTTGTGCTGGTTTAGAGTCTGAGTTGTGCAGGTTTAGTGTCTGAGTTGTGTAGGTTTAGTGACTGAGCTGTGCTGGTTTAGTGTCTGTCAGTTGTGCTGGTTTAGTGTCGGTCAGTTGAGCTGGTTTAGTGTCTGAGTTGTGCTGGCTTAGTCTCTCTCTCTTTCTCTGTCTCTCTGTCTCTCTGTCTCCATGTCTCTCTCTCTCTCACAGAGAATAGCTTGGGAAGATACAGCAGAGCTCAGAGTGAATGCACTAGAATTTAAAGTCTGAATTGAACGGTGCTTGTGAGGGAAGGAGGATATGTGAGTTATTTCTATGATGGTTGAATTTGCTGTTTGATCTGTGAACTGCTGTGTGTCTGTAAGTTGTGCTGGTTGTGTGTCTGAGTTGTTCTGGTTGTGTATCTGAGTTGTGCTGGTTTAGTGTCTGAGTTGTGCTGGATTAGTGTCTGAGTTGTGCTGGATTAGTGTCTTTCAGTTGTGCTGGTTTGGTGTCTGAGTTGTGCTGGTTTAGTGTCTGTCAGCTGTGCTGGTTTAGTGTCTGTCAGCTGTGCTGGTTGTGTGTCTGAGTTGTGCTGGTTTAGTGTGTGTCAGTTGTGCTGGTTTAGTGTCTGAGTTGTGCTGGATAAATGTCTGAGTTGTGCTGGTTTAGTGTCTGTCAGTTGTGCTGGTTTAGTGTCTGAGTTGTGCTGGTTTAGTGTCTGAGTTGTGCTGGATTAGTGTCTGAGTTGTGCTGGATTAGTGTCTGAGTTGTGCTGATTGTGTGTCCGTCAAATGTGCTGGTTTTGTGTCTGTCATTTGTGCTGGTTTGGTGTCTGAGTTGTGCTGGTTTAGTGTCTTTCAGTTGTGCTGGTTTGGTGTCTGTCAGCTGTGCTGGTTGTGTGTCTGAGTTGTGCTGGATAAATGTCTGAGTTGTGCTGGTTTAGTGTCTGAGTTGTGCTGGTTTAGTGCCTGTCAGTTGTGCTGGTTTAGTGCCTGTCAGTTGTGCTGGTTTAGTGTCTGAGTTGTGCTGGTTTAGTGTCTGTCAGTTGTGCTGGTTTAGTGTCCGAGTTGTGCTGGTTTTGTGTCTGTCGGTTGTGCTGGTTTAGTGTCTGAGTTGTGCTGGTTTTGAGTCTGTCAGTTGTGCTGGTTGTGTGTCTGAGTTGTGCTGGTTTAGTGACTGAGTTGTGCTGGTTTAGTGTCTGAGTTGTGCTGGTTTAGTGTCTGAGTTGTGCTGGTTTAGTGTCTGAGTTGTGCTGGTTTAGTTTCTGAGTTGTGCAGGTTTAGTGACTGAGCTGTGCTGGTTTAGTGTTGGTTTAGTGTCTGAGTTGTGCTGGTTTAGTGTCTGTCAGTTGTGCTGGTTTAGTGTCTGAGTTGTGCTGGTTTAGTGTCTGAGTTGTGCTGGTTGTGTTGTGATGGTTTAGTGTCTGAGTTGTGCTGGTTTAGTATCTGAGTTGTGAAGGTTTAGTGTCTGAGTTGTGCTGGATTAGTGTCTGAGTTGTGCTGGTTGTGTGTCTGAGTTGTGCTGGTTTAGAGTCTGAGTTGTGCAGGTTTAGTGTCTGAGTTGTGTAGGTTTAGTGACTGAGCTGTGCTGGTTTAGTGTCTGTCAGTTGTGCTGGTTTAGTGTCGGTCAGTTGTGCTGGTTTAGTGTCTGAGTTGTGCTGGCTTAGTCTCTCTCTCTTTCTCTGTCTCTCTGTCTCCATGTCTCTCTCTCTCTCACAGAGAATAGCTTGGGAAGATACAGCAGAGCTCAGAGTGAATGCACTAGAATTGAAAGTCTGAATTGAACGGTGCTTGTGAGGGAAGGAGGATATGTGAGTTATTTCTATGATGGTTGAATTTGCTGTTTGATCTGTGAACTGCTGTGTGTCTGTAAGTTGTGCTGGTTGTGTGTCTGAGTTGTTCTGGTTGTGTATCTGAGTTGTGCTGGATTAGTGTCTGAGTTGTGCTGGATTAGTGTCTTTCAGTTGTGCTGGTTTGGTGTCTGAGTTGTGCTGGTTTAGTGTCTGTCAGTTGTGCTGGTTGTGTGTGTGTCAATTGTGCTGGTTTAGTGTCTGAGTTGTGCTGGTTTAGTGTCTGAGTTGTGCTGGATTAGTGTCCGAGTTGTGCTGGTTTAGTGTCTGTCAGTTGTGCTGGATTAGTGTCTGAGTTGTGAAGGTTTAGTGTCCGTCAAATGTGCTGGTTTTGTGTCTGTCAGTTGTGCTGGTTTGGTGTCTGAGTTGTGCTGGTTTTGTGTCTGTCAGTTGTGCTGGTTGTGTGTCTGAGTTGTGCTGGTTTAGTGTCTGAGTTGTGCTGGTTGTGTGTCTGAGTTGTGCTGGTTTAGTGTCTGAGTTGTGCTGGTTTAGTGCCTGTCAGTTGTGCTGGTTTAGTGTCTGTCAGTTGTGCTGGTTTAGTGCCTGTCAGTTGTGCTGGTTTAGTGTCTGAGTTGTCCTGGTTTAGTGTCTGTCAGTTGTGCTGGTTTAGTGTCTGAGTTGTGCTGGTTTAGTGTCCGAGTTGTGCTGGTTTTGTGTCTGTCAGTTGTGCTGGTTTGGTGTCTGAGTTGTGCTGGTTTTGAGTCTGAGTTGTGAAGGTTTAGTGTCCGAGTTGTGCTGGTTTTGTGTCTGTCAGTTGTGCTGGTTTGGTGTCTGAGTTGTGCTGGTTTAGTGTCTGAGTTGTGCTGGTTTAGTGTCTGTCAGTTGTGCTGGTTTAGTGTCTGTCAGTTGTGCTGGTTTAGTGTCTGTCAGTTGTGCTGGTTTAGTGTCTGAGTTGTGCTGGTTTAGTGTCTGTCAGTTGTGCTGGTTTAGTGTCTGAGTTGTGCTGGTTTAGTGTCCGAGTTGTGCTGGTTTTGTGTCTGTCAGTTGTGCTGGTTTGGTGTCTGAGTTGTGCTGGTTTTGAGTCTGTCAGTTGTGCTGGTTGTGTGTCTGAGTTGTGCTGGTTTAGTGTCTGAGTTGTGCTGGTTTAGTGTCTGAGTTGTGCTGGTTTAGTGTCTGAGTTGTGCTGGTTTAGTGTCTGAGTTGTGCTGGTTTAGTTTCTGAGTTGTGCAGGTTTAGTGACTGAGCTGTGCTGGTTTAGTGTTGGTTTAGTGTCTGTCAGTTGTGCTGGTTTAGTGTCTGAGTTGTGCTGGTTTAGTGTCTGAGTTGTGCTGGTTTGAGTCTGTCAGTTGTGCTGGTGAGTTGTGCTGGTTTAGTGTCTGAGTTGTGCTGGTTTAGTATCTGAGTTGTGAAGGTTTAGTGTCTGAGTTGTGCTGGATTAGTGTCTGAGTTGTGCTGGTTGTGTGTCTGAGTTGTGCTGGTTTAGAGTCTGAGTTGTGCAGGTTTAGTGTCTGAGTTGTGTAGGTTTAGTGACTGAGCTGTGCTGGTTTAGTGTATGTCAGTTGTGCTGGTTTAGTGTCGGTCAGTTGAGCTGGTTTAGTGTCTGAGTTGTGCTGGTTTAGTCTCTCTCTCTTTCTCTGTCTCTCTGTCTCTCTGTCTCCATGTCTCTCTCTCTCACAGAGAATAGCTTGGGAAGATACAGCAGAGCTCAGAGTGAATGCACTAGAATTGAAAGTCTGAATTGAACGGTGCTTGTGAGGGAAGGAGGATATGTGAGTGATTTCTATGATGGTTGAATTTGCTGTTTGATCTGTGAACTGCTGTGTGTCTGTAAGTTGTGCTGGTTGTGTGTCTGAGTTGTTCTGGTTGTGTATCTGAGTTGTGCTGGTTTAGTGTCTGAGTTGTGCTGGATTAGTGTCTGAGTTGTGCTGGTTTAGTGTCTTTCAGTTGTGCTGGTTTGGTGTCTGAGTTGTGCTGGTTTAGTGTCTGTCAGCTGTGCTGGTTGTGTGTCTGAGTTGTGCTGGTTTAGTGTCTGAGTTGTGCTGGTTTAGTGTCTGTCAGTTGTGCTGGTTTAGTGTCTGAGTTGTGCTGGTTTAGTGTCTGAGTTGTGCTGGATTAGTGTCTGAGTTGTGCTGATTGTGTGTCCGTCAAATGTGCTGGTTTAGTGTCTGTCAGTTGTGCTGGTTTAGTGTCTGAGTTGTGCTGGTTTAGTGTCTGAGTTGTGCTGGTTTAGTGTCTGAGTTGTGCTGGTTTAGTGTCCGAGTTGTGCTGGTTTAGTGTCTGAGTTGTGCAGGTTTAGTGACTGAGTTGTGCTGGTTGTGTGTCTGTCAGTTGTGCTGGTTTAGTGCCTGAGTTGTGCTGGTTTAGTGTCTGAGTTGTGCTGGTTTAGTGTCTGAGTTGTGCTGGTTTAGTGTCTGAGTTGTGCTGGTTTAGTGTCTGAGTTGTGCTGGTTTAGTGTCTGAGTTGTGCTGGTTTAGTGTCTGAGTTGTGCTGGTTTGAGTCTGTCAGTTGTGCTGGTTGTGTGTCTGAGTTGTGCTGGTTTAGTGACTGAGTTGTGCTGGTTGTTTAGTGTCTGAGTTGTGCTGGTTTAGTGTCTGTCAGTTGTGCTGGTTTAGTGTCTGAGTTGTGCTGGTTTAGTGTCTGAGTTGTGCAGGTTTGGTGTCTGAGTTGTGCTGGTTTAGTGTTGGTTTAGTGTCTGTCAGTTGTGCTGGTTTAGTGTCTGTGAGTTGTGCTGGTTTAGTGTCTGAGTTGTGCTGGTTTAGTGTCTGTCAGTTGTGCTGGTTGTGTGTCTGAGTTGTGCTGGTTTAGTGTCTGAGTTGTGCTGGTTTAGTGTCTGAGTTGTGCTGGTTTAGTGTCTGAGTTGTGCTGGTTTAGTGTCTGAGTTGTGCTGGTTTAGTGTCTGAGTTGTGCTGGTTTAGTGTCTGAGTTGTGCTGGTTTAGTGTCTGAGTTGTGCTGGTTTAGTGTCTGAGTTGTGCTGGTTTAGTGTCAGTGTCTGAGTTGTGCTGGTTTAGTGTCTGAGTTGTGCTGGTTTAGTGTCTGAGTTGTGCTGGTTTATTGTCTGAGTTGTGCTGGTTTAGTGTCTGAGTTGTGCTGGTTTAGTGTATGTCAGTTGTGCTGGTTGTGTGTGAGTTGTGCTGGTTTAGTGTCTGTCAGTTGTGCTGGTTGTGTGTCTGAGTTGTGCTAGTTTAGTGTCTGAGTTGTGCAGGTTTAGAGTCTGAGTTGTGCTGGTTTAGTGCTGGTTTAGTGTCTGAGTTGTGCTGGTTTAGTGTCTGAGTTGTGCTGGTTTAGTGTCTGAGTTGTGCTGGTTTAGTGTCTGAGTTGTGCTGGTTTAGTGTCTGGTTGTGCTGGTTTAGTGTCTGAGTTGTGCTGGTTTAGTGTCTGAGTTGTGCTGGTTTGGTGTCTGAGTTGTGCTGGTTTAGTGTCTGAGTTGTGCTGGTTTAGTGTCTGAGTTGTGCTGGTTTAGTGTCTGAGTTGTGCTGGTTTAGTGTCTGAGTTGTGCTGGTTTAGTGTCTGAGTTGTGCTGGTTTAGTGTCTGAGTTGTGCTGGTTTAGTGTCTGAGTTGTGCTGGTTAGGTGTCTGAGTTGTGCTGGTTTGGTGTCTGAGTTGTGCTGGTTTAGTGTTGGTTTAGTGTCTGAGTTGTGCTGGTTTAGTGTCTGAGTTGTGCTGGTTTAGTGTCTGTCAGTTGTGCTGGTTTAGTGTCTGAGTTGTGCTGGTTTAGTGTCTGTCAGTTGTGCTGGTTTAGTGTCTGTCAGTTGTGCTGGTTTAGTGTCTGTCAGTTGTGCTGGTTTAGTGTCTGTCAGTTGTGCTGGTTTAGTGTCTGTCAGTTGTGCTGGTTTAGTGTCTGAGTTGTGCTGGTTGTGTGTCCGTGTGTCTCAGTTGTGCTGGTTTGGTGTCTGAGTTGTGCTGGTTTTGTGTCTGTCAGTTGTGCTGGTTTAGTGTCTGAGTTGTGCTGGTTTAGTGACTGAGTTGTGCTGGTTTAGTGTCTGAGTTGTGCTGGTTTAGTGTCTGAGTTGTGCTGGTTTAGTGTCTGAGTTGTGCTGGTTTAGTGTCTGAGTTGTGCTGGTTAGGTGTCTGAGTTGTGCTTGTTTGGTGTCTGAGTTGTGCTGGTTTAGTGTCTGAGTTGTGCTGGTTTAGTGCCTGTCAGCTGTGCTGGTTGTGTGTCTGAGTTGTGCTGGTTTAGTGTCTGAGTTGTGCTGGTTTAGTCTCTCTCTCTCTCTCTGTCTCTCTGTCTCCACGTCTCCATGTCTCTCTCTCTCACAGAGAATAGCTTGGGAAGATACAGCAGAGCTCAGAGTGAATGCACTAGAATTGAAAGTCTGAAGTGAACGGTGCTTGTGAGGGAAGGAGGATATGTGAGTGATTTGTATGATGGTTGAATTTGCTGTTATATCTGTGAACTGCTGTGTGTCTGTAAGTTGTGCTGATTGTGTGTCTGAGTTGTGCTGGTTGTGTGTCTGAGTTGTGCTGGTTGTGTATCTGAGTTGTGCTGGTTTAGTGTCTGAGTTGTGCTGGATTAGTGTCTGAGTTGTGCTGGTTTAGTGTCTGTCAGCTGTGCTGGTTGTGTGTCTGAGTTGTGCTGGTTGTGTGTCTGAGTTGTGCTGGTTTAGTGTCTGTCAGTTGTGCTGGTTTAGTGTCTGTCAGTTGTGCTGGTTTAGTGTCTGAGCTGTGCTGGTTTAGTGTCTGAGTTGTGCTGGATTAATGTCTGAGTTGTGCTTTTTTAGTGTATGTCAGTTGTGCTGGTTTAGTGTTTGAGCTGTGCTGGTTTAGTGTCTGAGTTGTGCTGGTTTAGTGTCTGAGTTGTGCAGGTTTAGTGTCTGAGTTGTGCTGGTTTTGTGTCTGTCAGTTGTGCTGGTTTTGTGTCTGTCAGTTGTGCTGGTTTTGTGAGTGTCTGTCAGTTGTGCTGGTTGTGTGTCCGTGAGTTGTGCTGGTTGTGTGTCTGAGTTGTGCTGGTTTAGTGTCTGAGTTGTGCTGGTTTAGTGTCTGAGTTGTGCTGGTTTAGTGTCTGAGTTGTGCTGGTTTAGTGTCTGAGTTGTGCTGGTTTAGTGTCTGAGTTGTGCTGGTTTAGTGTCTGAGTTGTGCTGGTTTAGTGTCTGAGTTGTGCTGGTTTAGTGTCTGAGTTGTGCTGGTTTAGTGTCTGAGTTGTGCTGGTTTAGTGTCTGAGTTGTGCTGGTTTAGTGTCTGAGTTGTGCTGGTTTAGTGTCTGAGTTGTGCTGGTTTAGTGTCTGAGTTGTGCTGGTTTAGTGTGTGTCTGAGTTGTGCTGGTTTAGTGTCTGAGTTGTGCTGGTTTAGTAGTCTGAGTTGTGCTGGTTTAGTGTCTGAGTTGTGCTGGTTTAGTGTCTGAGTTGTGCTGGTTTAGTGTTAGTGTCTGAGTTGTGCTGGTTTAGTGTCTGAGTTGTGCTGGTTTAGTGTCTGAGTTGTGCTGGTTTAGTGTCTGAGTTGTGCTGGTTTAGTGTCTGAGTTGTGCTGGTTTAGTGTCTGAGTTGTGCTGGTTTAGTGTCTGAGTTGTGCTGGTTTAGTGTCTGAGTTGTGCTGGTTTAGTGTCTGTCAGTTGTGCTGGTTTAGTGTCTGAGTTGTGCTGGTTTAGTGTCTGTCAGTTGTGCTGGTTTAGTGTGTCTGAGTTGTGCTGGTTTAGTGTCTGAGTTGTGCTGGTTTAGTGTCTGAGTTGTGCTGGTTTAGTGTCTGAGTTGTGCTGGTTTGTGTGTGTCTGAGTTGTGCTGGTTTAGTGTCTGAGTTGTGCTGGTTTAGTGTCTGAGTTGTGCTGGTTTAGTGTCTGAGTTGTGCTGGTTTAGTGTCTGTCAGTTGTGCTGGTTTAGTGTCTGAGTTGTGCTGGTTTAGTGTCTGAGTTGTGCTGGTTTAGTGTCTGAGTTGTGCTGGTTTGGTTGTGCTGGTTTAGTGTCTGAGTTGTGCTGGTTTAGTGTCTGAGTTGTGCTGGTTTAGTGTCTGAGTTGTGCTGGTTTAGTGTCTGAGTTGTGCTGGTTTAGTGTCTGAGTTGTGCTGGTTTAGTGTCTGAGTTGTGCTGGTTTAGTGTCTGAGTTGTGCTGGTTTAGTGTCTGAGTTGTGCTGGTTTAGTGTCTGAGTTGTGCTGGTTTAGTGTCTGTCAGTTGTGCTGGTTTAGTGTCTGAGTTGTGCTGGTTTAGTGTCTGTCAGTTGTGCTGGTTTAGTGTCTGTCAGTTGTGCTGGTTTAGTGTCTGTCAGTTGTGCTGGTTTAGTGTCTGAGTTGTGCTGGTTTAGTGTCTGTCAGTTGTGCTGGTTTAGTGTCTGAGTTGTGCTGGTTGTGTGCTGAGTTGTGCTGGTTTGTGTCTGAGTTGTGCTGGTTTAGTGTCTGTCAGTTGTGCTGGTTTAGTGTCTGAGTTGTGCTGGTTTAGTGTCTGTCAGTTGTGCTGGTTTAGTGTCTGAGTTGTGCTGGTTTAGTGTCTGAGTTGTGCTGGTTTAGTGTCTGAGTTGTGCTGGTTTAGTGTCTGAGTTGTGCTGGTTTAGTGTCTGAGTTGTGCTGGTTTAGTGTCTGAGTTGTGCTGGTTTAGTGTCTGAGTTGTGCTGGTTTAGTGTCTGTGTGCTGGTTTAGTGTCTGTCAGTTGTGCTGGTTTAGTGTCTGAGTTGTGCTGGTTTAGTGTCTGAGTTGTGCTGGTTTAGTCTCTCTCTCTCTGCTGGTTTAGTGTCTGTCAGTTGTGCTGGTTTAGTGTCTGAGTTGTGCTGGTGTACTGAGTTGTGCTGGTTTAGTGTCTGGAGTTGTGCTGGTTTAGTGTCTGAGTTGTGCTGGTTTGTGTCTGAGTTGTGCTGGTTTGTGTCTGAGTTGTGCTGGTTTAGTGTCTGTCAGTTGTGCTGGTTGTGTGTCTGAGTTGTGCTGGTTTAGTGTCTGAGTTGTGCTGGTTTAGTGTCTGAGTTGTGCTGGTGTCTGAGTTGTGCTGGTTTAGTGTCTGTCAGTTGTGCTGGTTTAGTGTCTGAGTTGTGCTGGTTTAGTGTCTGAGTTGTGCTGGTTTAGTGTCTGAGTTGTGCTGGTTTGAGTGTCTGAGTTGTGCTGGTTTGGTGTCTGAGTTGTGCTGGTTTTGTGTCTGTCAGTTGTGCTGGTTTAGTGTCTGAGTTGTGCTGGTTTAGTGTCTGAGTTGTGCTGGTTTAGTGTCTGAGTTGTGCTGGTTTAGTGTCTGAGTTGTGCTGGTTTAGTGTCTGAGTTGTGCTGGTTTAGTGTCTGAGTGTGCTGGTTTAGTCTGAGTTGTGCTGGTTTAGTGTCTGAGTTGTGCTGGTTTAGTGTCTGAGTTGTGCTGGTTTAGTGTCTGAGTTGTGCTGGTTTGTGTCTGAGTGCTGGGTTTAGTGTCTGGTGTCTGATGTGTCTGAGTTGTGGTGTCTGAGTGTCTGAGTTGTGCTGGTTTAGAGTTGTGCTGGAGTCTGAGTTGTGCTGGTTTAGTGTCTGAGTTGTGCTGGTTTATTGTGTCTGAGTTGCTGGTGTGTGTCTGAGTTGTGCTGGTTTAGTGTCTGAGTTGTGCTGGTTTAGTGTCTGAGTTGTGCTGGTTTAGTGTCTGAGTTGTGCTGGTTTAGTGTCTGAGTTGTGCTGGTTTAGTGTTGGTTTAGTGTCTGAGTTGTGCTGGTTTAGTGTCTGAGTTGTGCTGGTTTAGTGTCTGAGTTGTGCTGGTTTAGTGTTGGTTTAGTGTCTGAGTTGTGCTGGTTTAGTGTCTGAGTTGTGCTGGTTTAGTGTCTGAGTTGTGCTGGTTTAGTGTCTGAGTTGTGCTGGTTTAGTGTCTGAGTTGTGCTGGTTTAGTGTCTGAGTTGTGCTGGTTTAGTGTCTGAGTTGTGCTGGTTTAGTGTCTGAGTTGTGCTGGTTTAGTGTCTGAGTTGTGCTGGTTTAGTGTCTGAGTTGTGCTGGTTTGGTGTCTGAGTTGTGCTGGTTTAGTGTCTGAGTTGTGCTGGTTTAGTGTTGGTTTAGTGTCTGAGTTGTGCTGGTTTAGTGTCTGAGTTGTGCTGGTTTAGTGTCTGAGTTGTGCTGGTTTAGTGTCTGTCAGTTGTGCTGGTTTAGTGTCTGAGTTGTGCTGGTTTAGTGTCGAAGTAGTGCTGGTTTAGTGTTGGTTTAGTGTCTGAGTTGTGCTGGATTAGTGTCTGAGTTGTGCTGGTTGTGTGTCTGAGTTGTGCTGGTTTAGAGTCTGAGTTGTGCAGGTTTAGTGTCTGAGTTGTGTAGGTTTAGTGACTGAGCTGTGCTGGTTTAGTGTCTGTCAGTTGTGCTGGTTTAGTGTCGGTCAGTTGTGCTGGTTTAGTCTCTCTCTTTCTCTGTCTCTCTGTCTCTCTGTCTCCATGTCTCTCTCTCTCACAGAGAATAGCTTGGGAAGATACAGCAGAGCTCAGAGTGAATGCACTAGAATTGAAAGTCTGAATTGAACGGTGCTTGTGAGGGAAGGAGGATATGTGAGTGATTTCTATGATGGTTGAATTTGCTGTTATATCTGTGAACTGCTGTGTGTCTGTAAGTTGTGCTGATTGTGTGTCTGAGTTGTGCTGGTTGTGTGTCTGAGTTGTGCTGGTTGTGTATCTGAGTTGTGCTGGTTTAGTGTCTGAGTTGTGATGGATTAGTGTCTGAGTTGTGCTGGTTTAGTGTCTGTCAGCTGTGCTGGTTGTGTGTCTGAGTTGTGCTGGTTTAGTGTCTGTCAGTTGTGCTGGTTTAGTGTCTGTCAGTTGTGCTGGTTTAGTGTCTGAGCTGTGCTGGTTTAGTGTCTGAGTTGTGCTGGATTAATGTCTGAGTTGTGCTTTTTTAGTGTATGTCAGTTGTGCTGGTTTAGTGTCTGAGTTGTGCTGATTGTGTATCTGAGTTGTGCTGGTTTAGTGTCTGAGTTGTGCTGGATTAGTGTCTGAGTTGTGCTGGTTTAGTGTCTTTCAGTTGTGCTGGTTTGGTGTCTGAGTTGTGCTGGTTTAGTGTCTGTCAGCTGTGCTGGTTGTGTGTCTGAGTTGTGCTGGTTTAGTGTCTGTCAGTTGTGCTGGTTTAGTGTCTGAGTTGTGCTGGATAAATGTCTGAGTTGTGCTGGTTTAGTGTCTGTCAGTTGTGCTGGTTTAGTGTCTGAGTTGTGCTGGTTTAGTGTCTGAGTTGTGCTGGTTTAGTGTCTGAGTTGTGCTGATTGTGTGTCCGTCAGTTGTGCTGGTTTGGTGTCTGAGTTGTGCTGGTTTTGTGTCTGTCAGTTGTGCTGGTTGTGTGTCTGAGTTGTGCTGGTTTAGTATCCGAGTTGTGCTGGTTTAGTGTCTGAGTTGTGCTGGTTTAGTGACTGAGTTGCGCTGGTTTAGTGACTGAGTTGCGCTGGTTTAGTGTCTGAGTAGTGCTGGTTTAGTTTCTGAGTTGTGCTGGTTTAGTGTCCGAGTTGTGCAGGTTTAGTGTCTGAGTTGTGCAGGTTTAGTGTCTGAGTTGTGCTGGTTGTGTGTCTGTCAGTTGAGCTGGTTGTGTTGTGATGGTTTAGTGTCTGAGTTGTGAAGATTTAGTGTCTGAGTTGTGAAGGTTTAGTGTCTGAGTTGTGAAGGTTTAGTGTCTGAGTTGTGCTGGTTGTGTGTCTGAGTTGTGCTGGTTTAGAGTCTAAATTGTGCTGGTTTATTGTCTGAGTTGTGCTGGTTTAGTGTCTGAGTTGTGCTGGTTTAGTGTCTGTCAGTTGTGCTGGTTGTGTGTCTGAGTTGTACTGGTTTAGTGTCTGAGATCTGCAGGTTTAGAGTCTGAGTTGTGCTGGTTTAGTGTTGGTTTAGTGTCTGAGTTGTGCTGGTTTAGTGTCTGAGTTGTGCTGGTTTGGTGTCTGAGTTGTGCTGGTTTGGTGTCTGAGTTGTGCTGGTTTTGTGTCTGTCAGTTGTGCTGGTTTAGTGTCTGAGTTGTGCTGGTTTAGTGTCTGAGTTGTGCTGGTTTAGTGTCTGAGTTGTGCTGGTTTAGTGTTGGTTTAGTGTCTGAGTTGTGCTGGTTTAGTGTCTGAGTTGTGCTGGTTTAGTGTCTGAGTTGTGCTGGTTTAGTGTCTGAGTTGTGCTGGTTTAGTGTCTGAGTTGTGCTGGTTTAGTGTCTGAGTTGTGCTGGTTTGGTGTCTGAGTTGTGCTGGTTTAGTGTCTGAGTTGTGCTGGTTTAGTGTCTGAGTTGTGCTGGTTTAGTGTCTGAGTTGTGCTGGTTTGGTGTCTGAGTTGTGCTGGTTTGGTGTCTGAGTTGTGCTGGTTTAGTGTTGGTTTAGTGTCTGAGTTGTGCTGGTTTAGTGTCTGAGTTGTGCTGGTTTAGTGTCTGAGTTGTGCTGGTTTAGTGTCTGTCAGTTGTGCTGGTTGTGTGTCTGAGTTGTGCTGGTTTAGTGTCTGAGTTGTGCTGGTTTAGTGTCTGAGTTGTGCTGGTTTAGTGTCTGAGTTGTGCTGGTTTAGTGTCTGTCAGTTGTGCTGGATTAGTGTCTGAGTTGTGCTGGTTTAGTGTCTGAGTTGTGCTGGTTTAGTGTCTGAGTTGTGCTGGTTTAGTGACTGAGCTGTGCTGGTTTAGTGTATGTCAGTTGTGCTGGTTTAGTGTCGGTCAGTTGTGCTGGTTTAGTGTCTGAGTTGTGCTGGTTTAGTGTCTGAGTTGTGCTGGTTTAGTGTCTGTCAGCTGTGCTGGTTTAGTGTCTGAGTTGTGCTGGTTTAGTGTCTGTCAGTTGTGCTGGTTTAGTGTCTGTCAGTTGTGCTGGTTTAGTGTCTGAGTTGTGCTGGTTTAGTGTCTGTCAGTTGTGCTGGTTTAGTGTCTGAGTTGTGCTGGTTTAGTGTCTGAGTTGTGCTGATTGTGTGTCCGTCAAATGTGCTGGTTGTGTGTCTGAGTTGTGCTGGTTTGGTGTCTGAGATGTGCTGGTTTGGTGTCTGAGTTGTGCTGGTTTTGTGTCTGTCAGTTGTGCTGGTTTAGTGTCTGTCAGTTGTGCTGGTTTAGTGTTTGTCAGATGTGCTGGTTTAGTGTCTGTCAGTTGTGCAGGTTTAGTGTCTGAGTTGTGCTGGTTTAGTGTCGGAGTTGTGCTGGTTTAGTGTCTGAGTTGTGCTGGTTGTGTGTGTGTCTGAGTTGTGCTGGTTTAGTGTCTGAGTTGTGCTGGTTTAGTGTCTGAGTTGTGCTGGTTTAGTGTCTGAGTTGTGCAGGTTTAGTGTCTAAGTAGTGCTGGTTTAGTGTTGGTTTAGTGTCTGAGTTGTGCTGGTTTAGTGTCTGTCAGTTGTGCTGGTTTAGTGTCTGAGTTGTGCTGGTTTAGTGTCTGAGTTGTGCTGGTTTAGTGTCTGAGTTGTGCTGGTTTAGTGTCTGAGTTGTGCTGGTTTAGTGTCTGAGTTGTGCTGGTTTAGTGTCTGTCAGTTGTGCTGGTTTAGTGTCTGAGATGTGCAGGTTTAGTGTCTGAGTTGTGCAGGTTTAGTGTCTGAGTTGTGCTGGTTTAGTGTCTGAGTTGTGCTGGTTTAGGGTCTGAGTTGTACAGGTTTAGGGTCTGAGTTGTGCTGGTTTAGTCTCTCTCTCTATGTCTCCATGTCTCTCTCTCTCTCTCACAGAGAATAGCTTGGGAAGATACAGCAGAGCTCAGAGTGAATGCACTAGAATTGAAAGTCTGAATTGAACGGTGCTTGTGAGGTGTCTTTCAGTTGTGCTGGTTTGGTGTCTGAGTTGTGCTGGTTTAGTGTCTGTCAGCTGTGCTGGTTGTGTGTCTGAGTTGTGCTGGTTTAGTGTCTGTCAGTTGTGCTGGTTTAGTGTCTGAGTTGTGCTGGTTTAGTGTCTGAGTTGTGCTGGATTAGTGTCTGAGTTGTGCTGATTGTGTGTCCGTCAAATGTGCTGGTTTTGTGTCTGTCAGTTGTGCTGGTTTGGTGTCTGAGTTGTGCTGGTTTTGTGTCTGTCAGTTGTGCTGGTTGTGTGTCTGAGTTGTGCTGGTTTAGTATCCGAGTTGTGCTGGTTTAGTGTCTGAGTTGTGCTGGTTTAGTGACTGAGTTGCGCTGGTTTAGTGTCTGAGTTGGCTGGTTTAGTGTCTGAGTAGTTCTGGTTTAGTTTCTGAGTTGTGCTGGTTTAGTGTCCGAGTGATTTGTATGATGGTTGAATTTGCTGCTTGATCTGTGAACTGCTGTGTGTCTGTAAGTTGTGCTGGTTGTGTGTCTGAGTTGTGCTGGTTTAGTGTCTGAGTTGTGCTGGTTTAGTGTCTGAGATGTGCTGGTTTAGTGCCTGTCAGTTGTGCTGGTTTAGTGTCTGAGTTGTGCTGGTTTAGTGTCCGTCAGTTGTGCTGGTTTAGTGTCTGTCAGTTGTGCTGGTTTAGTGTCTGAGTTGTGCTGGTTTAGTGTCTGTCAGCTGTGCTGGTTTAGTGTCTGTCAGATGTGCTGGTTTAGTGTCTGTCAGTAGTGCAGGTTTAGTGTCTGAGTTGTGCTGGTTTAGTATCTGAGTTGTGCTGGTTTAGTGTCTGAGATGTGCTGGTTTAGTGCCTGTCAGTTGTGCTGGTTTAGTGTCTGAGTTGTGCTGGTTTAGTGTCCGTCAGTTGTGCTGGTTTGGTGTCTGAGTTGTGCTGGTTTTGTGTCTGTCAGTTGTGCTGGTTTAGTGTCTGCCAGATGTGCTGGTTTAGTGTCTGTCAGTTGTGCAGGTTTAGTGTCTGAGTTGTGCTGGTTTAGTGTCCGTAAGTTGTGCTGGTTGTGTGTCTGAGTTGTGCAGGTTTAGTGACTGAGTTGTGCTGGTTTAGTGTCTGAGTTGTGCTTGTTGTGTGTCCGTCAGTTGTGCTGGTTGTGTGTCTGAGTTGTGCTGGTTTGGTGTCTGTCAGTTGTGCTGGTTTTGTGTCTGTCAGTTGTGCTGGTTTAGTGTCTGTCAGATGTGCTGGTTTAGTGTCTGTCAGTTGTGCTGGTTGTGTGTTCGTCAGTTGTGCTGGTTGTGTGTCCGTCAGTTGTGCTGGTTGTGTGTCTGAGTTGTGCTGGTTTAGTGTCTGCGTTGTGCTGGTTTAGTGTCTGAGTTGTGCTGGTTTAGTTTCTGAGTTGTGCTGGTTTAGTGTCTGAGTTGTGCTGGTTTAGTGTCTGAGTTGTGCTGGTTTAGTTTCTGAGTTGTGCTGGTTTAGTGTCTGAGTTGTGCTGGTTTAGTGTCTGAGTTGTGCTGGTTTAGTGTCTGTCAGTTGTGCTGGTTTAGTGTCTGTCAGTTGTGCTGGTTTAGTGTCTGAGTTGTGCTGATTGTGTGTCCGTCAAATGTGCTGGTTGTGTGTCTGAGTTGTGCTGGTTTGGTGTCTGAGTTGTGCTGGTTTGGTGTCTGAGTTGTGCTGGTTTGGTGTCTGAGTTGTGTTGGTTTTGTGTCTGTCAGTTGTGCTGGTTTAGTGTCTGAGATGTGCTGGTTTAGTGTCTGTCAGTTGTGCTGGTTTAGTGTCTGAGTTGTGCTGGTTTAGTGTCCGTCAGTTGTGCTGGTTTAGTGTCTGTCAGTTGTGCTGGTTTGGTGTCTGAGTTGTGCTGGTTTTGTGTCTGTTAGTGTGCTGGTTTTGTGTCTGTCAGTTGTGCTGGTTTAGTGTCTGTCAGATGTGCTGGTTTAGTGTCTGTCAGATGTGCTGGTTTAGTGTCTGTCAGTTGTGCTGGTTTAGTGTCTGAGTTGTGCTGGTTTAGTGTCTGAGATGTGCTGGTTTAGTGCCTGTCAGTTGTGCTGGTTTAGTGTCTGAGTTGTGCTGGTTTAGTGTCCGTCAGTTGTGCTGGTTTAGTGTCCGTCAGTTGTGCTGGTTTAGTGTCTGTCAGTTGTGCTGGTTTGGTGTCTGTCAGTTGTGCTGGTTTGGTGTCTGAGTTGTGCTGGTTTTGTGTCTGTCAGTTGTGCTGGTTTAGTGTCCGTAAGTTGTGCTGGTTTGGTGTCTGTCAGTTGTGCTGGTTTAGTGTCTGCGTTGTGCTGGTTTAGTTTCTGAGTTGTGCTGGTTTAGTGTCTGCGTTGTGCTGGTTTAGTGACTGAGTTGTGCAGGTTTAGTGACTGAGTTGTGCAGATTTAGTGACTGAGTTGTGCAGGTTTAGTGTCTGAGTAGTGCTGGTTTAGTGATGGTTTAGTGTCTGAGTTGTGCTGGTTTAGTGTCTGTCAGTTGTGCTGGTTTAGTGTCTGAGTTGTGCTGGTTTAGTGTCTGAGTTGTGCTGGTTTAGTGTCTGAGTTGTACTGGTTTAGGGTCTGTGAGTTGTGCTGGTTGTGTATCTGAGTTGTGCTGGTTTAGTGCCTGTCAGTTGTGCTGGATTAGTGTCTGAGTTGTGCTGGTTTAGTGTCTGTCAGTTGTGCTGGTTTAGTGTCTGAGTTGTGCTGGATTAGTGTCTGAGTTGTGCTGGATTAGTGTCTGAGTTGTGCTGGTTTAGTGTCTGAGTTGTGCTGGTTTAGTGTCTGAGTTATGCTGGTTTAGTGTCAGTCAGTTGTGCTGGTTTAGTGTCTGAGTTGTGAAGGTTTAGTGCCTGTCAGTTGTGCTGGTTTAGTGTCTGTCAGTTGTGCTGGTTTAGTGTCTGTCAGTTGTGCTGGTTTAGTGTCTGAGTTGTGCTGGATTATGCTGGTTTAGTGTCTGTCAGTTGTGCTGGTTATGTGTCTGAGTTGTGAAGGTTTAGTGTCTGAGTTGTGAAGGTTTAGTGTCTGAGTTGTGAAGGTTTAGTGTCTGAGTTGTGCAGGATTAGTGTCTGTCAGTTGTGCTGGTTTAGTGTCTGTCAGTTGTGCTGGTTTAGTGTCTGTCAGTTGTGCTGGTTTAGTGTCTGAGTTGTGCTGGTTTAGTGTCTGAGTTGTGAAGGTTTAGTGTCTGAGTTGTGCTGGTTTAGTGTCTGAGTTGTGCTGGTTTAGTGTCTGAGTTGTGCTGGTTTATTGTCTGAGTTGTGTAGGTTTAGTGACTGAGCTGTGCTGGTTTAGTTTCTGAGTTGTGCTGGTTTAGTGTCTGAGTTTTGCTGGTTTAGTGTCTGAGTAGTGCTGGTTTAGTGTTGGTTTAGTGTCTGTCAGTTGTGCTGGTTTAGTGTCTGTCAGTTGTGCTGGTTTAGTGTCTGAGATGTGCTGGTTTAGTGCCTGTCAGTTGTGCTGGTTTAGTGTCTGAGTTGTGCTGGATTAGTGTCTGAGTTGTGCTGGTTTAGTGTCTGAGTTGTGCTGGTTTAGTGTCTGAGTTGTGCTGGTTTAGTGTCTGAGTTGTGCTGGTTTAGTGTCTGAGTTGTGCTGGTTTAGTGTCTGTCAGTTGTGCTGGTTTAGTGTCTGAGTTGTGCTGGTTTAGTGTCTGAGATGTGCTGTTTTAGTGTCTGAGTTGTGCTGGTTTAGTCTCTCTCTCTCTGTCTCCATGTCTCTCTCTCTCACAGAGAATAGCTTGGGAAGATACAGCAGAGCTCAGAGTGAATGCACTAGAATTGAAAGTCTGAATTGAACGGTGCTTGTGAGGGAAGGAGGCTATGTGAGTGAGTTGTATGATGGTTGAATTTGCTGTTTGATCTGTGAACTGCTGTGTGTCTAAGTTGTGCTGGTTGTGTGTCTGAGTTGTGCTGGTTTTGTGTCTGTGAGTTGTGAGGTTGTGTATCTGAGTTGCGCTGGTTTAGTGTCTGAGTTGTGCTGGTTTAGTGCCTGTCAATTGTGCTGGTTTAGTGTCTGAGTTGTGCTGGATTAGTGTCTGAGTTGTGCTGGTTTAGTGTCTGAGTTGTGCTGGTTTAGTGTCTGAGTTGTGCTGGTTTAGTGTCTGAGTTGTGCTGGTTTAGTGTCTGTCAGTTGTGCTGGTTTAGTGTCTGAGTTGTGCTGGTTTAGTGGTGGTTTAGTGTCTGAGTTGTGCTGGTTTAGTGTCTGTCAGTTGTGCTGGTTTAGTGTCTGAGTTGTGCTGGTTTAGTGTCTCAGTTGTACTGGTTTAGTGTCTGAGTTGTGCTGGTTTAGTCTCTCTCTCTCTGTCTCTCTGTCTCTCTGTCTCCATGTCTCTCTCTCTCACAGAGAATAGCTTGGGAAGATACAGCAGAGCTCAGAGTGAATGCACCAGAATTGAAAGTCTGAATTGAACGGTGCTTGTGAGGGAAGGAGGATATGTGAGTGAGTTGTATGATGGTTGAATTTGCTGTTTGATCTGTGAACTGCTGCGTGTCTGTAAGTTGTGCTGGTTGTGTGTCTGTGAGTTGTGCTGGTTGTGTGTCTGTGAGTTGTGCTGGTTTAGTGTCTGAGTTGTGCTGGTTTAGTGTTTGAGTTGTGCAGGATTAGTGTCTGAGTTGTGCAGGATTAGTGTCTGTCAGTTGTGCTGGTTTAGTGTCTGTCAGTTGTGCTGGTTTAGTGTCTGTCAGTTGTGCTGGTTTAGTGTCTGAGTTGTGCTGGTTTAGTGTCTGAGTTGTGAAGGTTTAGTGTCTGAGTTGTGCTGGTTTAGTGTCTGAGTTGTGCTGGTTGTGTGTCTGTCAGTTGTGCTGGTTTAGTGTCTGTCAGTTGTGCTGGTTTAGTGTCTGTCAGTTGTGCTGGTTTAGTGTCCGAGTTGTGCTGGTTTAGTGTCTGAGTTGTGCTGGTTTAGTGTCTGAGTTGTGCAGGTTTAGTGACTGGGTTGTGCTTGTTTAGTGACTGAGTTGTGCTGGTTTAGTGTGAGTTGTGCTGGTTTAGTGTCTGAGTTGTGCTGGTTTAGTGACTGAGTTGTGCAGGTTTAGTGACTGAGTTGTGCTGGTTTAGTGTCTGAGTAGTGCTGGTTTAGTGTTGGTTTAGTGTCTGAGTTGTGCTGGTTTAGTGTCTGAGTTGTGCTGGTTTAGTGCCTGGCAGTTGTGCTGGATTAGTGTCTGAGTTGTGCTGGATTAGTGTCTGAGTTGTGCTGGATTAGTGCCTGTCAGTTGTGCTGGTTTAGTGTCTGAGTTGTGCTGGTTTAGTGTCTGAGTTGTGCTGGTTTAGTGTCTGAGTTGTACTGGTTTAGTCTCTCTCTCTCTCTCTCTCTCTG
Source organism: Brachymystax lenok tsinlingensis (assembly GCA_030435695.1). Classification (NCBI taxonomy): domain Eukaryota; kingdom Metazoa; phylum Chordata; class Actinopteri; order Salmoniformes; family Salmonidae; genus Brachymystax; species Brachymystax lenok. The sequence continues at coordinate 30,675,054 of CM059816.1, forward strand.
TCTCTCTGTCTCCATGTCTCTCTCTCTCACAGAGAATAGCTTGGGAAGATACAGCAGAGCTCAGAGTGAATGCACTAGAATTGAAAGTCTGAATTGAACGGTGCTTGTGAGGGAAGGAGGATATGTGAGTGAGTTGTATGATGGTTGAATTTGCTGTTTGATCTGTGAACTGCTGCGTGTCTGTAAGTTGTGCTGGTTGTGTGTCTGTGAGTTGTGCTGGTTGTGTGTCTGTGAGTTGTGCTGGTTGTGTGTCTGAGTTGTGCTGGTTTAGTGTCTGTCAGTTGTGCTGGTTTAGTGTCTGTCAGTTGTGCTGGTTTAGTGTCTGAGTTGTGCTGGTTTAGTGTCTGAGTTGTGCTGGTTGTGTGTCTGTCAGTTGTGCTGGTTGTGTGTCTGTCAGTTGTGCTGGTTTAGTGTCTGTCAGTTGTGCTGGTTTAGTGTCTGAGTTGTGCTGGTTTAGTGTCTGAGTTGTGCTGGTTTAGTGTCTGGGTTGTGCAGGTTTAGTGACTGGGTTGTGCTGGTTTAGTGACTGAGTTGTGCTGGTTTAGTGTCTGAGTTGTGCTGGTTTAGTGTCTGAGTTGTGCAGGTTTAGTGTCTGAGTTGTGTAGGTTTAGTGACTGAGCTGTGTAGGTTTAGTGACTGAGCTGTGCTGGTTTAGTTTCTGAGCTGTGCTGGTTTAGTGTCTGAGTTGTGCTGTTTTAGTGTCTGAGTTGTGCTGGTTTAGTGTTGGTTTAGTGTCTGAGTTGTGCTGGTTTAGTGTCTGTCAGTTGTGCTGGTTTAGTGTCTGAGTTGTGAAGGTTTAGTGTCTGAGTTGTGCTGGATTAGTGTCTGAGTTGTGCTGGATTAGTGTCTGAGTTGTGCTGGTTTAGTGTCTGAGTTGTGCTGGTTTAGTGTCTGAGTTGTGCTGGTTTAGTGTCTGAGTTGTGCTGGTTTAGTGTCTGAGTTGTGCTGGTTTAGTGTCTGAGTTGTGCTGGTTTAGTGTCTGAGTTGTGCTGGTTTAGTGTCTGAGTTGTGCTGGTTTAGTGTCTGTCAGTTGTGCTGGTTTAGTGTCTGAGTTGTGCTGGTTTAGTGTCTTAGTTGTGCTGGTTTAGTGTCTGTCAGTTGTGCTGGTTTAGTGTCTGTCAGTTGTGCTGGTTTAGTGTATGTCAGTTGTGCTGGTTTAGTGTCTGTCAGTTGTGCTGGTTTAGTGTCTGAGTTGTGCTGGTTTAGTGTCTGAGTTGTGCTTGTTTAGTGTCTGAGTTGTGCAGGTTTAGTGACTGGGTTGTGCTGGTTTAGTGACTGAGTTGTGCTGGTTTAGTGTCTGAGTTGTGCTGGTTTAGTGTCTGAGTTGTGCAGGTTTAGTGTCTGAGTTGTGTAGGTTTAGTGACTGAGCTGTGTAGGTTTAGTGACTGAGCTGTGCTGGTTTAGTTTCTGAGTTGTGCTGGTTTAGTGTCTGAGTTGTGCTGTTTTAGTGTTGGTTTAGTGTCTGAGTTGTGCTGGTTGTGTGTCTGTCAGTTGTGCTGGTTTAGTGTCTGAGTTGTGCTGGATTAGTGTCTGAGTTGTGCTGGATTAGTGTCTGAGTTGTGCTGGATTAGTTTCTGAGTTGTGCTGATTTAGTGTTGGTTTAGTGTCTGTCAGTTGTGCTGGTTCAGTGTCTGAGTTGTGCAGGTTTAGTGTCTGTCAGTTGTGCTGGTTGTGTGTCTGAGTTGTGCTGGTTTAGTGTATGTCAGTTGTGCTGGTTTAGTGTATGTCAGTTGTGCTGGTTTAGTGTATGTCAGTTGTGCTGGTTTAGTGTCTGTCAGTTGTGCTGGTTTAGTGTCTGTCAGTTGTGCTGGTTTAGTGTCTGAGTTGTGCTGGTTTAGTGTCTGAGTTGTGCTGGTTTAGTGTCTGAGTTGTGCTGGTTTAGTCTCTCTCTCTCTGTCTCCATGTATCTCTCTCTCACAGAGAATAGCTTGGGAAGATACAGCAGAGCTCATAGTGAATGCACTAGAATTTAAAGTCTGAATTGAACGGTGCTTGTGAGGGAAGGAGGATATGTGAGTGAGTTGTATGATGGTTGAATTTGCTGTTTGATCTGTGAACTGCTGTGTGTCTGTAAGTTGTGCTGGTTGTGTGTCTGAGTTGTGCTGGTTTAGTGTCTGAGTTGTGCTGGTTTAGTGTCTGAGTTGTGCTGGTTTAGTGTCTGAGTTGTGCAGGTTTAGTGTCTGAGTTGTGTAGGTTTAGTGACTGAGCTGTGTAGGTTTAGTGACTGAGCTGTGCTGGTTTAGTTTCTGAGCTGTGCTGGTTTAGTGTCTGAGTTGTGCTGTTTTAGTGTCTGAGTTGTGCTGGTTTAGTGTTGGTTTAGTGTCTGAGTTGTGCTGGTTTAGTGTCTGTCAGTTGTGCTGGTTTAGTGTCTGAGATGTGAAGGTTTAGTGTCTGAGTTGTGAAGGTTTAGTGTCTGAGTTGTGCTGGTTTAGTGTCTGAGTTGTGCTGGTTTAGTGTCTGTCAGTTGTGCTGGTTTAGTGTCTGAGTTGTGCTGGTTTAGTGTCTGAGTTGTGCTGGTTTAGTGTCTGAGTTGTGCTGGATTAGTGTCTGAGTTGTGCTGGTTTAGTGTCTGAGTTGTGCTGGATTAGTGTCTGAGTTGTGCTGGTTTAGTGTCTGAGTTGTGCTGGTTTAGTGTCTGAGTTGTGCTGGTTTAGTGTCTGAGTTGTGCTGGTTTAGTGTCTGAGTTGTGCTGGTTTAGTGTCTGAGTTGTGCTGGTTTAGTGTCTGAGTTGTGCTGGTTTAGTGTCTGTCAGTTGTGCTGGTTTAGTGTCTGAGTTGTGCTGGTTTAGTGTCTTAATTGTGCTGGTTTAGTGTCTGTCAGTTGTGCTGGTTTAGTGTCTGTCAGTTGTGCTGGTTTAGTGTATGTCAGTTGTGCTGGTTAAGTGTCTGTCAGTTGTGCTGGTTTAGTGTCTGAGTTGTGCTGGTTTAGTGTCTGAGTTGTGCTTGTTTAGTGTCTGAGTTGTGCAGGTTTAGTGACTGGGTTGTGCTGGTTTAGTGACTGAGTTGTGCTGGTTTAGTGTCTGAGTTGTGCTGGTTTAGTGTCTGAGTTGTGCTGGTTTAGTGTCTGAGTTGTGCAGGTTTAGTGTCTGAGTTGTGTAGGTTTAGTGACTGAGCTGTGTAGGTTTAGTGACTGAGCTGTGCTGGTTTAGTTTCTGAGTTGTGCTGGTTTAGTGTCTGAGTTGTGCTGGTTTAGTGTCTGTAGTTGTGCTGGTTTAGTGTCTGAGTTGTGCTGGTTGTGTGTCTGTCAGTTGTGCTGGTTTAGTGTCTGAGTTGTGCTGGATTAGTGTCTGAGTTGTGCTGGATTAGTGTCTGAGTTGTGCTGGATTAGTTTCTGAGTTGTGCTGATTTAGTGTTGGTTTAGTGTCTGTCAGTTGTGCTGGTTGTGTGTCTGAGTTGTGCTGGTTTAGTGTATGTCAGTTGTGCTGGTTTAGTGTATGTCAGTTGTGCTGGTTTAGTGTATGTCAGTTGTGCTGGTTTAGTGTCTGTCAGTTGTGCTGGTTTAGTGTCTGTCAGTTGTGCTGGTTTAGTGTCTGAGTTGTGCTGGTTTAGTGTCTGAGTTGTGCTGGTTTAGTGTCTGAGTTGTGCTGGTTTAGTCTCTCTCTCTCTGTCTCCATGTATCTCTCTCTCACAGAGAATAGCTTGGGAAGATACAGCAGAGCTCATAGTGAATGCACTAGAATTTAAAGTCTGAATTGAACTGGTGCTTGTGAGGGAAGGAGGATATGTGAGTGAGTTGTATGATGGTTGAATTTGCTGTTTGATCTGTGAACTGCTGTGTGTCTGTAAGTTGTGCTGGTTGTGTGTCTGAGTTGTGCTGGTTTAGTGTCTGAGTTGTGCTGGTTTAGTGTCTGAGTTGTGCTGGTTTAGTGCCTGTCAGTTGTGCTGGTTTAGTGTCTGAGTTGTGCTGGTTTAGTGTCCGTCAGTTCTGCTGGTTTAGTGTCTGTCAGTTGTGCTGGTTTAGTGTCTGAGTTGTGCTGGTTTAGTGTCTGTCAGTTGTGCTGGTTTTGTGTCTGTCAGTTGTGCTGGTTTAGTGTCTGTCAGATGTGCTGGTTTAGTGTCTGTCAGATGTGCTGGTTTAGTGTCCGTCAGTAGTGCAGGTTTAGTGTCTGAGTTGTGCTGGTTTAGTGTCTGAGTTGTGCTGGTTTAGTGTCTGAGATGTGCTGGTTTAGTGCCTGTCAGTTGTGCTGGTTTAGTGTCTGAGTTGTGCTGGTTTAGTGTCCGTCAGTTGTGCTGGTTTGGTGTCTGAGTTGTGCTGGTTGTGTATCTGAGTTGCACTGGTTTAGTGTCTGAGTTGTGCTGGTTTAGTGTTGGTTTAGTGTCTGAGTTGTGCTGGTTTAGTGTCTGAGTTGTGCTGGTTTAGTGCCTGGCAGTTGTGCTGGTTTAGTGTCTGAGTTGTGCTGGTTTAGTGTCTGAGTTGTGCTGGTTTAGTGTCTGAGTTGTACTGGTTTAGTCTCTCTCTCTCTCTCTCTGTCTCTCTGTCTCCATGTCTCTCTCTCTCACAGAGAATAGCTTGGGAAGATACAGCAGAGCTCAGAGTGAATGCACTAGAATTGAAAGTCTGAATTGAACGGTGCTTGTGAGGGAAGGAGGATATGTGAGTGAGTTGTATGATGGTTGAATTTGCTGTTTGATCTGTGAACTGCTGTGTGTCTGTAAGTTGTGCTGGTTGTGTGTCTGAGTTGTGCTGGTTGTGTGTCTGAGTTGTGCTGGTTGTGTATCTGAGTTGCGCTGGTTTAGTGTCTGAGTTGTGCTGGTTTAGTGCCTGGCAGTTGTGCTGGTTTAGTGTCTGAGTTGTGCTGGTTTAGTGTCTGAGTTGTGCTGGTTTAGTGTCTGAGTTGTACTGGTTTAGTCTCTCTCTCTCTCTCTCTCTGTCTCTCTGTCTCCATGTCTCTCTCTCTCACAGAAAATAGCTTGGGAAGATCCAGCAGAGCTCAGAGTGAATGCACTAGAATTGAAAGTCTGAATTGAACGGTGCTTGTGAGGGAAGGAGGATATGTGAGTGAGTTGTATGATGGTTGAATTTGCTGTTTGATCTGTGAACTGCTGTGTGTCTGTAAGTTGTGCTGGTTGTGTGTCTGAGTTGTGCTGGTTGTGTGTCTGAGTTGTGCTGGTTGTGTATCTGAGTTGCGCTGGTTTAGTGTCTGAGTTGTGCTGGTTTAGTGCCTGTCAGTTGTGCTGGTTTAGTGTCTGAGTTGTGCTGGATTAGTGTCTGAGTTGTGCTGGTTTGGTGTCTGAGTTGTGCTGGTTTAGTGTCTGAGTTGTGCTGGTTTAGTGTCTGAGTTGTGCTGGTTTAGTGTCCGTCAGTTGAGCTGGTTTAGTGTCTGTCAGTTGTGCTGGTTTAGTGTCTGAGTTGTGCTGGTTGTGTGTCTGAGTTGTGCTGGTTTAGTGACTGAGTTGTGCTGGTTTAGTTTCTGAGTTGTGCTGGTTTAGTTTCTGAGTTGTGCTGGTTTAGTGTTGGTTTAGTGTCTGTCAGTTGTGCTGGTTTAGTGTCTATCAGTTGTGCTGGTTTAGTGTCTGAGTTGTGCTGGTTTAGTGTCTGAGTTGTGCTGGTTTAGTGTCTGAGTTGTGCTGGTTTAGTGTTGGTTTAGTGTCTGAGTTGTGCTGGTTTAGTTTCTGAGTTGTGCTGATTTAGTGTTGGTTTAGTGTCTGTCAGTTGTGCTGGTTCAGTGTCTGAGTTGTGCAGGTTTAGTGTCTGTCAGTTGTGCTGGTTGTGTGTCTGAGTTGTGCTGGTTTAGTGTATGTCAGTTGTGCTGGTTTAGTGTATGTCAGTTGTGCTGGTTTAGTGTATGTCAGTTGTGCTGGTTTAGTGTCTGTCAGTTGTGCTGGTTTAGTGTCTGTCAGTTGTGCTGGTTTAGTGTCTGAGTTGTGCTGGTTTAGTGTCTGAGTTGTGCTGGCTTAGTGTCTGAGTTGTGCTGGTTTAGTCTCTCTCTCTGTCTCCATGTATCTCTCTCTCACAGAGAATAGCTTGGGAAGATACAGCAGAGCTCATAGTGAATGCACTAGAATTTAAAGTCTGAATTGAACGGTGCTTGTGAGGGAAGGAGGATATGTGAGTGAGTTGTATGATGGTTGAATTTGCTGTTTGATCTGTGAACTGCTGTGTGTCTGTAAGTTGTGCTGGTTGTGTGTCTGAGTTGTGCTGGTTGTGTATCTGAGTTGCGCTGGTTTAGTGTCTGAGTTGTGCTGGTTTAGTGCCTGTCAGTTGTGCTGGTTTAGTGTCTGAGTTGTGCTGGATTAGTGTCTGAGTTGTGCTGGTTTAGTGTCTGAGTTGTGCTGGTTTAGTGTCCGTCAGTTGAGCTGGTTTAGTGTCTGTCAGTTGTGCTGGTTTAGTGTCTGAGTTGTGCTGGTTTAGTTTCTGAGTTGTGCTGGTTTAGTGTTGGTTTAGTGTCTGTCAGTTGTGCTGGTTTAGTGTCTGTCAGTTGTGCTGGTTTAGTGTCTGAGTTGTGCTGGTTTAGTGTCTGAGTTGTGCTGGTTTAGTGTCTGAGTTGTGCTGGTTTAGTGTTGGTTTAGTGTCTGAGTTGTGCTGGTTTAGTGACTGAGTTGTGCTGGTTTAGTTTCTGAGTTGTGCAGGTTTAGTGTTGGTTTAGTGTCTGTCAGTTGTGCTGGTTCAGTGTCTGAGTTGTGCAGGTTTAGTGTCTGAGTTGTGCAGGTTTAGTGTCTGAGTTGTGCAGGTTTAGTGTCTGAGTTGTGCTGGTTTAGTGTCTGTCAGATGTGCTGGTTTAGTGTCTGTCAGTAGTGCAGGTTTAGTGTCTGTCAGTAGTGCAGCTTTAGTGTCTGTCAGTAGTGCAGGTTTAGTGTCTGAGTTGTGCTGGTTTAGTGTCTGAGTTGTGCTGGTTTAGTGTCTGAGTTGTGCTGGTTGTGTGTCCGTAAGTTGTGCTGGTTTAGTGTCTGAGTTGTGCTGGTTTAGTGTCTGAGTTGTGCTGGATTAGTGTCTGAGTTATGCTGGTTTAGTGTCTGTCAGTTGTGCTGGTTTAGTGTCTGAGTTGTGCTGGTTTAGTGTCTGAGTTGTGCTGGTTTAGTGTCTGTCAGTTGTGCTGGTTTAGTGTCTGAGTTGTGCTGGTTTAGTGTCTGTCAGTTGTGCTGGTTTAGTGTCTGAGTTGTGCTGGATTAGTGTTTGAGTTGTGCTGGATTAGTGTCTGAGTTGTGCTGGTTTAGTGTCTGAGTTGTGCTGGTTGTGTGTCTGAGTTGTGCTGGTTGTGTGTCTGTCAGTTGTGCTGGTTTAGTGTGTCAGTTGTGCTGGTTTAGTGTCTGTCAGTTGTGCTGGTTTAGTGTCTGAGTTGTGCTGGTTGTGTGTCTGTCAGTTGTGCTGGTTCAGTGTCTGAGTTGTGCTGGTTTAGTGACTGAGTTGTGCAGGTTTAGTGTCTGAGTTGTGCAGATTTAGTGTCTGAGTTGTGCTGATTTAGTGTCTGAGTTGTGCTGGTTTAGTCTCTCTCTCTCTGTCTCCATGTATCTCTCTCTCACAGAGAATAGCTTGGGAAGATACAGCAGAGCTCATAGTGAATGCACTAGAATTTAAAGTCTGAATTGAACGGTGCTTGTGAGGGAAGGAGGATATGTGAGTGAGTTGTATGATGGTTGAATTTGCTGTTTGATCTGTGAACTGCTGTGTGTCTGTAAGTTGTGCTGGTTGTGTGTCTGAGTTGTGCTGGTTGTGTATCTGAGTTGCGCTGGTTTAGTGTCTGAGTTGTGCTGGTTTAGTGCCTGTCAGTTGTGCTGGTTTAGTGTCTGAGTTGTGCTGGATTAGTGTCTGAGTTGTGCTGGTTTAGTGTCTGAGTTGTGCTGGTTTAGTGTCCGTCAGTTGAGCTGGTTTAGTGTCTGTCAGTTGTGCTGGTTTAGTGTCTGAGTTGTGCTGGTTTAGTTTCTGAGTTGTGCTGGTTTAGTGTTGGTTTAGTGTCTGTCAGTTGTGCTGGTTTAGTGTCTATCAGTTGTGCTGGTTTAGTGTCTGAGTTGTGCTGGTTTAGTGTCTGAGTTGTGCTGGTTTAGTGTCTGAGTTGTGCTGGTTTAGTGTTGGTTTAGTGTCTGAGATGTGCTGGTTTAGTGACTGAGTTGTGCTGGTTTAGTTTCTGAGTTGTGCAGGTTTAGTGTTGGTTTAGTGTCTGTCAGTTGTGCTGGTTCAGTGTCTGAGTTGTGCTGGTTTAGTGTCTGAGTTGTGCTGGTTTAGTGTCTGAGTTGTGCAGGTTTAGTGTCTGAGTTGTGCAGGTTTAGTGTCTGAGTTGTGCTGGTTTAGTGTCTGTCAGATGTGCTGGTTTAGTGTCTGTCAGTAGTGCAGGTTTAGTGTCTGTCAGTAGTGCAGCTTTAGTGTCTGTCAGTAGTGCAGGTTTAGTGTCTGAGTTGTGCTGGTTTAGTGTCTGAGTTGTGCTGGTTTAGTGTCTGAGTTGTGCTGGTTGTGTGTCCGTAAGTTGTGCTGGTTTAGTGTCTGAGTTGTGCTGGTTTAGTGTCTGAGTTGTGCTGGATTAGTGTCTGAGTTATGCTGGTTTAGTGTCTGTCAGTTGTGCTGGTTTAGTGTCTGAGTTGTGCTGGTTTAGTGTCTGAGTTGTGCTGGTTTAGTGTCTGTCAGTTGTGCTGGTTTAGTGTCTGAGTTGTGCTGGTTTAGTGTCTGTCAGTTGTGCTGGTTTAGTGTCTGAGTTGTGCTGGATTAGTGTTTGAGTTGTGCTGGATTAGTGTCTGAGTTGTGCTGGTTTAGTGTCTGAGTTGTGCTGGTTGTGTGTCTGAGTTGTGCTGGTTGTGTGTCTGTCAGTTGTGCTGGTTTAGTGTGTCAGTTGTGCTGGTTTAGTGTCTGTCAGTTGTGCTGGTTTAGTGTCTGAGTTGTGCTGGTTTAGTGTCTGAGTTGTGCTGGTTTAGTGTCTGTCAGTTGTGCTGGTTCAGTGTCTGAGTTGTGCTGGTTTAGTGACTGAGTTGTGCAGGTTTAGTGTCTGAGTTGTGCAGATTTAGTGTCTGAGTTGTGCTGATTTAGTGTCTGAGTTGTGCAGGTTTAGTGTCTGAGTTCTGCAGGTTTAGTGTCTGAGTTGTGCTGGTTTTGTGTCTGTCAGTTGTGCAGGTTTAGTGTCTGAGTTGTGCTGGTTTTGTGTCTCTCAGTTGTGCTGGTTTAGTGTCTGTCAGATGTGCTGGTTTAGTGTCTGTCAGTAGTGCAGGTTTAGTGTCTGTCAGTAGTGCAGGTTTTGTGTCTGTCAGTTGTGCTGGTTTAGTGTCTGTCAGATGTGCTGGTTTAGTGTCTGTCAGTTGTGCTGGTTTAGTGTCTGAGTTGTGCTGGTTTAGTGTCTGAGTTATGCTGGTTTAGTGTCTGAGTTGTGCTGGATTAGTGTCTGAGTTGTGCTGGTTTAGTGTCTGAGTTGTGAAGGTTTAGTGTCAGAGTTGTGCTGGTTTAGTGTCTGAGTTGTGCTGGTTTAGTGTCTGAGTTGTGCTGGTTTAGTGTCTATCAGTTGTGCTGGATTAGTGTCCGAGTTGTGCTGGTTTAGTGTCTGAGTTGTGAAGGTTTAGTGTCTGAGTTGTGCTGGTTTAGTGTCTGAGTTGTGCTGGTTTAGTGTCTGAGTTGTGCTGGTTTAGTGTCTGTCAGTTGTGCTGGTTTAGTGTCTGTCAGTTGTGCTGGATTAGTGTCTGAGTTGTGCTGGTTTAGTGTCTGAGTTGTGCTGGTTTAGTGTCTGAGTTGTGAAGGTTTAGTGTCTGAGTTGTGAAGGTTTAGTGTCTGTCAGTTGTGCTGGTTTAGTGTCTGTCAGTTGTGCTGGATTAGTGTCTGAGTTGTGCTGGTTTTGTGTCTGAGTTGTGCTGGTTTAGTGTCTGAGTTGTGCTGGATTAGTGTCTGAGTTGTGCTGGTTTAGTCTCTCTCTCTGTCTCCATGTCTCTCTCTCTCACAGAGAATAGCTTGGGAAGATACAGCAGAGCTCAGAGTGAATGCACTAGAATTTAAAGTCTGAATTGAACCGTGCTTGTGAGGGAAGGAGGATATGTGAGTGAGTTGTATGATGGTTGAATTTGCTGTTTGATCTGTGAACTGCTGTGTGTCTGTAAGTTGTGCTGGTTGTGTATCTGAGTTGTGCTGGATTAGTGTCTGAGTTGTGCTGGTTTAGTGTCTGTCGATTGTGCTGGTTTGGTGTCTGTCAGTTGTGCTGGTTTAGTGTCTGAGTTGTGCTGGTTTAGTGTCTGTCGATTGTGCTGGTTTGGTGTCTGTCAGTTGTGCTGGTTGTGTGTCTGAGTTGTGCTGGTTGTGTGTCTGAGTTGTGCTGGTTTAGTGTCAGTTGTGCTGGTTTAGTGTCTGAGTTGTGCTGGTTTAGTGTATGTCAGTTGTGCTGGTTTAGTGTCTGTCAGTTGTGCTGGTTTAGTGTCTGTCAGTTGTGCTGGTTTAGTGTCTGTCAGTTGTGCTGGTTTAGTGTCTGTCAGTTGTGCTGGTTTAGTGTATCTGAGTTGTGCTGGTTTAGTGTCCGTCAGTTGTGCTGGTTTAGTGTCTGTCAGTTGTGCTGGTTTAGTGTCTGAGTTGTGCTGGTTGTGTGTCCGTCAGTTGTGCTGGTTTAGTGACTGAGTTGTGCTGGTTTAGTTTCTGAGTTGTGCTGGTTTAGTTTCTGAGTTGTGCTGGTTTAGTGTCTGTCAGTTGTGCTGGTTTAGTGTCTGTCAGTTGTGCTGGTTTAGTGTCTATCAGTTGTGCTGGTTTAGTGTCTGAGTTGTGCTGGTTTAGTGTCTGAGTTGTGCTGGTTTAGTTTCTGAGTTGTGCTGGTTTAGTTTCTGAGTTGTGCTGGTTTAGTGTCTGAGTTGTGCTGGTTTAGTGTTGGTTTAGTGTCTGAGTTGTGCTGGTTGTGTGTCCGTCAGTTGTGCTGGTTTAGTGACTGAGTTGTGCTGGTTTAGTTTCTGAGTTGTGCTGGTTTAGTTTCTGAGTTGTGCTGGTTTAGTGTCTGTCAGTTGTGCTGGTTTAGTGTCTATCAGTTGTGCTGGTTTAGTGTCTGAGTTGTGCTGGTTTAGTGTCTGAGTTGTGCTGGTTTAGTTTCTGAGTTGTGCTGGTTTAGTTTCTGAGTTGTGCTGGTTTAGTGTCTGAGTTGTGCTGGTTTAGTGTTGGTTTAGTGTCTGAGTTGTGCTGGTTTAGTGACTGAGTTGTGCTGGTTTAGTTTCTGAGTTGTGCTGGTTTAGTGTTGGTTTAGTGTCTGTCAGTTGTGCTGGTTTAGTGTCTGAGTTGTGCTGGTTGTGTGTCTGAGTTGTGCTGGTTTAGTGACTGAGTTGTGCTGGTTTAGTTTCTGAGTTGTGCTGGTTTAGTTTCTGAGTTGTGCTGGTTTAGTGTTGGTTTAGTGTCTGAGTTGTGCTGGTTTAGTGACTGAGTTGTGCTGGTTTAGTGTCTGAGTTGTGCTGGTTTAGTGTTGGTTTAGTGTCTGTCAGTTGTGCTGGTTTAGTGTCTGAGTTGTGCAGGTTTAGTGTCTGAGTTGTGCTGGTTTAGTGACTGAGTTGTGCTGGTTTAGTGTCTGAGTTATGCAGGTTTAGTGTCTGAGTTGTGCAGGTTCAGTGTCTGAGTTGTGCTGGTTTAGTGTCTGAGTTGTGCTGGTTTAGTGTCTGAGTTGTGCTGGTTATGAGTGTGTTCACCAGGCAGCACTACCGCTGAGGATTACACAGCTGTCTGCCAAATGTCTGGCCGAGCTGAAAGAGATGAGATGTCACACAGATCTGAGATCTGCCTAAACAAGGCTGTTACATAACACCACAACTCTGACAGGAGACACTAACGTGCTCAACTGGAAAACACGCACATACAGTATGTGTGAAAACACACACACATACCAAGAGAAAGAGGGCAAGAGAGCGAGAGCGAGAGCGAGAGAGACAGGGTATATAAAACATACTAATAGACAAACAGAGAGGAAGAGGTAGAGCTCACACACGCATCTCCCAGCCTAGAAACAGCCATGTCCACAACAGAAACAAATGTAAGTATACAGCCAACACAGACACATGCCCTTTAGGCCCTGGCTGTACACAGTACCATGGTGAATATAGAACTGTCAGGCCCTGGCTGTACACAGTACCATGGTGAATATAGAACTGTCAGGCCCTGGCTGTACACAGTACCATGGTGAATATAGAACTGTCAGGCCCTGGCTGTACACAGTACCATGGTGAATATAGAACTGTCAGGCCCTGGTTGTACACAGTACCATGGGGAATATAGAACTGTCAGTTCTGGGTTGCGAACACTGTAGCTCTCCAGGACCAGCGTTGCCTACCTTCTGGTTTAGCCTATCAATTACACAAACTGATGAATGAAGTTGTCAGTGAGACAGGAAAGCCAGCAGGATGGGGGCCCTGGAGGACTGTCTGCAGTTGTGTGCTATAAAGCACAGGCCTACTGCTCTGTCTGCCTGTGTCTCAGACTCCATGAAGACTTTGGCTGGTCAGGATGGAGTCCCTATTCTCCCTCAACTATGCATCTGACACTAAGTCAGTACAAAAGAGAGAGAGCCGATGGGCCAGATACAGTGGTCTACAGACAGAGAACTGATCCCTCTCAGGACCAGAGAGCTTAGAGCTTCACTGGGGTCTTTGGAAAGAAAAAGGCTTCAAATGAAAAGAGAATAGGAGGGGAAGTTGGCTGCTAGCAAGTCAGAGAAATCAGGAGAGAACAGAGGAAGTTGGTTGCTCACTTACACGCGCACACCCTCGCTCTCTCTATCTTTCTTTTAATCTTACAACAAAGGTCTTGAAAAAAACCAAACTTTGTTGAGTGAAGGCCCGAAGAGCCGAGGTGTGTGCGCACTGAGCGGGGTGTGAAAGGTGTGTGCGTGCGTACTTGTGTGAGTGTGGTTGAGCATCAAGCAGGGTTTGAGAGGTGTGTGTTCGTGGCTGTGTTATAGAGTACAGGGTCTCAGGTGTGAGTCAGTCTGCTAGGTCTGCTCTATGATGTGATTAGGGGAGACCGACAGGTCCTCTGATCTGTTCTGATGGATTCTCCATCTGGCCAGGAGGTTCCGCCACCTCCACTCCCCTTACTCTCCACTTCACTACCCGCTGCATGCCGCTTTATACAACACCAGCCCAAACTGCACTTTAGTCACTTCCTCTGAACTATCCTGTCTTATTAGACACCGTGGGTGGTTACAGCACTGACTGACCACTCCTCAAAAAGCCTGTTTAATCATCTGATGCTGTAAGAAGTTGAAAACAAGGTAAAATATGTTTTTTCCTGTGAACAGCCATTAGTTATAGTTCTTCCCTCTCACAGAATTAGCTACATTTGAGGAAAATAAACATTGCTTCTTGTATCAAGAGTAACAGGCATGTTCTGACAAAAGGGACACTTCTTTGTGCAGCCTAATTGGAAGCTAGAAACGTATAACATCTGAACAAAAGGCTATAACAGTAAAACTTCAATTAATAGCCTGGCCGTTTATTTGCTGTAATCACTAAACACAACCTGTCTCTATGAGGCATTGAGGAAAGAGATGCCTGTCTCTATGAGGCATTGAGGAAAGAGATGCCTGTCTCTATGTGGCATTAAGGAAAGAGATGCCTGTCTCTATGTGGCATTGAGGAAATAGATGCCTGTCTCTATGTGGCATTGAGGAAATAGATATTTCCTTAATGCCACACATAGAGACAGGCATCTACTTCCTTAATGCCACACACAGAGACAGGCATCTACTTCCTTAATGCCACACATAGAGACAGGCATCTACTTCCTTAATGCCACACATAGAGACAGGCATCACTTTCCTTAATGCCACACATAGAGAAAAGCATCTATTTCCTTAATGCCACACATAGAGACAGGCATCTACTTCCTTAATGCCACACATAGAGACAGGCATCTACTTCCTTAATACCACACATAGAGACAAGCATCTATTACCTTAATGCCACACATAGAGACAGGCATCTATTACCTTAATGCCACACATAGACAGGCATCTATTACCTTAATGCCACACATAGAGACAGGCATCTATTTCCTTAATGCCACACATAGAGACAGGCATCTATTACCTTAATGCCACACATAGAGACAGGCATCTATTACCTTAATGCCACACATAGAGACAGGCATCTATTACCTTAATGCCACACATAGAGACAAGCATCTATTACCTTAATGCCACACATAGAGACAGGCATCTATTACCTTAATGCCACACATAGACAGGCATCTATTACCTTAATGCCACACATAGAGACAGGCATCTATTACCTTAATGCCACACATAGAGACAGGCATCTATTACCTTAATGCCACACATAGAGACAAGCATCTATTACCTTAATGCCACACATAGAGACAGGCATCTATTACCTTAATGCCACACAGAGACAAGCATCTATTACCTTAATGCCACACATAGAGACAGGCATCTATTACCTTAATGCCACACATAGACAGGCATCTATTACCTTAATGCCACACATAGAGACAGGCATCTATTACCTTAATGCCACACATAGAGACAGGCATCTATTTCCTTAATGCCACACATAGAGACAGGCATCTATTACCTTAATGCCACACATAGAGACAGGCATCTATTACCTTAATGCCACACATAGAGACAGGCATCTATTACCTTAATGCCACACATAGAGACAAGCATCTATTACCTTAATGCCACACATAGAGACAGGCATCTATTACCTTAATGCCACACATAGACAGGCATCTATTACCTTAATGCCACACATAGAGACAGGCATCTATTACCTTAATGCCACACATAGAGACAGGCATCTATTACCTTAATGCCACACATAGAGACAAGCATCTATTACCTTAATGCCACACATAGAGACAGGCATCTATTACCTTAATGCCACACAGAGACAAGCATCTATTACCTTAATGCCACACATAGAGACAGGCATCTATTACCTTAATGCCACACATAGACAGGCATCTATTACCTTAATGCCACACATAGAGACAGGCATCTATTACCTTAATGCCACACATAGAGACAGGCATCTATTTCCTTAATGCCACACATAGAGACAGGCATCTATTACCTTAATGCCACACATAGAGACAGGCATCTATTACCTTAATGCCACACATAGAGACAGGCATCTATTACCTTAATGCCACACATAGAGACAGGTATCTACTTCCTTAATGCCACACATGGAGACAGGCATCTATTACCTTAATGCCACACATAGAGACAGGCATCTATTTCCTTAATGCCACACATAGAGACAGGCATCTATTACCTTAATGCCACACATAGAGACAGGCATCTATTTCCTCTATTTCCTTAACCAGTATAAACATTGTAATAACAAATCCATTGCAGATCAGACTTGCAAAGACTAGGCTGCCTATCATACACTCCCGATTTCACACTTTACTACCATTCTCTCATTTGTTGTGCCTCGACTCCCCCGTAGTTGCAACCAGATCACACAAGATAAGACTTCGGTATTCAACGTTTGTCCCGTTGCCCAGGACATCGGGAGATGCCTTCAATACCGTACACTAGGAGCAACTTAACCGTCCATTTTTTCCCTGTATTAACACCCTTAACCCTTACTTTAACTTCACCCATAGACGTGCAATTCTACACATTTTGCCATAGGGTGGAGAGAAATGTTTGCAGTTTTTTATATGATATCTGAATGAGAGGATGACTAACAAAATCAATGGGGCTCCCCCAGTCGGTAATTTGATCATGATTACGATTTAGTTAGCTGGCTGGACTAATTTACCAATCTAAAAAATTGGACTAGCTAATTGAGTGACTGTCAGTAGCTAGGTTTCCATCCAATTGGCAAGATATTTTAATTCATAAAATATGCGCATTTTCATATCAGTGGTGTGTTTCCATCAAATGGACTTCCATGTGCCGAATAAAATCTACCAACAGTTTTGTTTTGTTAAATAGCAAATGTGCCCACTTGGCACGTGCACTCTAGCCAACAGTTCACAGATACAGTGCGGGTAGGCTAGTCTACAATATGAGATTATTATGGACAAGAGCGACAATATTTGTATTTGTCAAATGGCATTCAAGCCTCGATCATCATATCACCAGAATAAGACTCAATATTTATTGGAAAGGAGCATCAAGCTCATCACTGTTCACTTTCACCACCCTGTGAAGTTCATTATAACTTATTTCATATGTAGCCTAATAAACTGCATGGTTTCCCAAGTCGTAGTGGGACGACCACACACCATATAATCGTGTGACTCCAAAGTTTACTTAGATATGATGGTTAACCACATTTCTAAATTGCACCTTCTGTATTCTACTATTCTAACTCTCAACAGTAATTTGAGACCACGACTGAGTTCCTAAAAAGTATTTCTTGGACAGCACACTTGTCTGAGTTTCCCATCCGATGACCTGAAGAGTTAGATGTCAATCTGTGGGAGATTAAGCAGTTTATTTAGTCTCCCCAACCGAGTGCATGAAAAGTAAAGTGGTTAACTTATTTACTTTGCCCTTCAAAGGCTCATTGATGCTTAAGACGAAGGGGAAAATGTGGCTAATTCAGAGTAAGGTCAATAGAAGCAAGCTTTGAAGTGAACATACAGTAATGACATGGAGCGCCAGTGCAAAGCGGACCATTTCATCACAGCTCCAGCTGAGATGTTCCCACACCCAAACCCTCATCCACCTCTTCATCTAACGTCCAACCACATTCATCCACTATAGCATGAACCTTTATCTAACGTCTTAACCCCAACAAAACCAAATCCATCCACTATAGCATAAATCTTTATCTAGTCATAACCCCAACAAAACCAAATCCATCCACTATAGCATAAACCTTTATCTAGTCTTAACCCCAACAAAACCAAATCCATCCACTATAGCATAAACCTTTATCTAGTCTTAACCCCAACAAAACCAAATCCATCCACTATAGCATAAACCTTTATCTAGTCTTAATCCCAGAATGTACTTCTGGTGTACCAAAACGCAATGATGCTGTCGGGGCAGGACTCATCGTACTCAGCTGACCCCTGACCCCACAAGTTGACAGGTGAGCATCACTCCAGGAGTGTGTGAAGTGTGATTACCTTGCTACCGTTATGCTATGAGCTTGGATAGATACAAATTGGCAGATTATTATCAATGACTTATCAACAGCTGTAACAAATTGTCCAGTGTAGGAAATCCTCACTGGAACCCTAGTTTATAGAAAGACGCATGTACAAGTGTGTATTATACGCATGTGAAATTAGTTTTTTTGCATATCCCACTCCCCCTGAGACACCCTCGGAAAGTGAGGTCACAGCCAGGCATCAATAATCATAATAATAATAATAATAATAATAATAATAATAATGATGATTGGATTTATATAGCGCGTTTCTAACAACTGAGGTACTCAAAACGCTTTACATCGTAGGGGGAAACTCACCTTATCCACCATCATCATGTAGCACCCACCTGGGTGATGCACTGCGAGCATTTTTGTGCCAGAACACATCAGCTCTCAGGTGGAGAGCTGAGGAGTGATATATGGCAATTAGGAATGAGGGGGTTGACCAGATGGCCATGATGGAATGGGGCCGGGTTGGGAATTGAGCCATGACTCTTACGATAAGTGCCATGGGATCTTTAATGACCACATAGAATCAGAACACCCGTTTAACGTCCCATCCTTAAGACAGCACCCTATGCAGGGCATTTTGGGAGCATTGGGATCTCCTTAGACAATAGGGAAGAGTTTATTTTATTTAACCTTTATTTAACCAGGAAAAGCCCATTGAGACCCAGAGTCTCGTTTTTCAAGGGAGACCTGGCCAAGAAGGCAGCAACAATCAATACATATTTCAAACATACAACATGATCCAGCCTAAAAAAAGGATTAACACTCCTCTGTAACAGTCTCCCATCAATATTTAAAATTCATTCAGTGGCACTAACGTATCTAGATGAAGCATGGATTATAGACTATTCCATGCGTCTGGTGCACAAGAAGAGAAGGGAGTCCTGCCTAATACTGGGAATGTCCTGGGGACTTTAAGTAGCAACCACCTAGCAGACCGGGTATGGTAACTGCTGGTGGTGAAGGAGACCAGACTACAGAGGTAAAGAGGGAGTTCACCCAAAAGGTCTCTGTAGATGAACACATTCAAATGTATCTTTCTGCGCATATAAAGTGAGGTCCAACCTACCATTTGGTACAACGTGCAATGGTGGGTGAGTGACTTGGCATTTGTAATAAAGAGTTACCCCTACTGGCCCTCCAACACCACATCCAGCAGCATCTGGTCTCCCATCCAGTGACCAACCAGGACCAACCATGCTTAGCTTCAGAGGCAAGACAGCAGTGGGATGCAGGATGGTATGCTGCTCGATAGTGGTATGCTGCTGGTACGCAGCCATCGTCATTAATATAATACATTCACAAAGTAGCAAGCTAGTTCATCTAATATACATGTACAAACTAAATCAAGAAGTAGGCTGGCTGGCTAATGTAATAAATAAATAAATAATAACTCACACACAGTGGCAATCTAATCAAACGCAATGAAATAAACCAAGTCTAATTGACAAACAGGCCAGCTAATCTAAAAGAGAACTCTCAAATCACACAAAGAAGAGCTGAAGGAGATTGGAGAATAGAGGAATAGGAAAGTAGCCCATTCACAAAAGTCTCATGCTAATACCGCAGATCCTACAATAGAACCTGGCTCATTCACAAATCTGACCAACAGGCAGGCCAATGGTTCTAGAGTGCCAGAACATTCAGCTCATCATCACTTCAGCTGAGAGGTTCATTCATTTCTTAGCCTATACTCACAGATGCACTTGGGTCAAGCCAAGAAGTTTAGAGAGGGCACCACGTCGACTCGAGGGGGGACAACAAATTCAAGAAACAAGACAAGTCCCCGATTAATGCTGGGCAATAAAATGGAGGGTGGTGTGGGCCGCCAGTGGGCGGCACAGCCAAAGCAAAGCTGACCTTTTCATCACAGCTCCAGCTAAGACGTTCCCACAGCCTAACCCTAAACAAAACCTAACCTTGAGAAAACCTTCACCCAAATCCATCCACTATAGCATAAACCTTCATCTCACCATAAACCTAGCAACTTTATGACCTTAACAAAAAACAACACTTCATCTACTTACCTTAATACCAGCCGGAACAAGCACCTGAACCTTGAAAAGGAACACAAACTGTAATTGTGTGTGTGTTTGATGGTGCTTTCCAGGGCTGTTTCACACAATTACCTCATCAGGCTGACTCACTGTACTCAGCTGACCCCTTGACCCCACAAAGTGACGGATGAGCATCACTCCAGGAGTGTGTGGACAGGTGATGTGTGATTACCTTGCTACCGTTATGCTACAATCCTGGATAGAGCCAGGGATTATCTCCTAGGTGCAGAGGTTGTGTGTGTGTGTGTGTGTGTGTGTGTGTGTGTGTGTGTGTGGGAGCTGATTATGAAATGGAATTACCCCCTCAGAAGAACTGGCCTGGTTCATAAAGCACTTCATTATATCCTGCACTTCTCACCAATATTCCGTAATTTTCCGGGCCACTGAATGGGAATGGTATTTCCTCAAAAGCTCTGTGGGTTTCGCTAAGACGAAGGGAAAAAAAAGAATCCCGTAGAAATAACTTTATTTTAGCACATTAGCATGACTGAGTAGCACAGTGCTGCGGTGCGGTGTCGGTGGTCTGTTGTTCCACCAAAGTACACGAAATTAGAGATTGAGACAGAAAAACGGATTAGCTTCGTGTTCTGCTAGCATCGTTAATACCCCCAATTTCCCCTCTCATCTGCTTCAGCTTGTAGAGAAGGAAGTCAAATAAGGTTCTGACACCAAACAAATCAAAGAAAAATTGCTTAAATTTGTAAAACAATGAGTAAACTTTTCTCTCTCCCCCCTTTTCTCTCTTTCTGACATCCATTCTCCCTTTGTCTTTCTATCCCTTTCTTCTTGGTCTCAGTTATTTTGGGGGGCTAATAAGTGAACTTAGTATTGGCTGGGATTAGCTTTGTGGTTACGTCACAGGGAGGGGGGATTACAGGCTGGGACTATAGTGGGGTGGGATTGGGGGAGGGAAACACGTCATCTGTACCCCACACACCATTCATTCACAACTCCAAAGACTGAAGGATGGAGGAGATGAAGGGAGAAGTGCCATTTATTCAATGGGCTTGTGTTTGAAACTCAAACTTACTGAGCTCCTGAAAACTGACAATGGCTCAAATTTCTGTATGTCAAACAATGTAACATGGCTTATTGTTTCTACATAGTAGCTCAAAGTAATGTCTAGTGTCTTATACGACTGTGCTGTCCGATAAGAGTGAAATCAAGCCCTGTGATTGGATCTACCTTCAGGGGAGTTCAGGGCAGAGAGCCAGGGATGTCACCTGATTGGCTATCTCTGCTAAAAGACTCTCTCTTCGACCATTCTGTGGTTTATGAAGAGATCTGACAAATATACCTGATGATGAAATGTATCTCATGGGCCAAAATACATTTCTCCTGTCAATGGCGAAAAGGGGCCAAAAGATTAAAGTACAACTTTTTTGTGCTGATTTATGACTGGCTGGATTACACAAAGACAACTGCTTCATCTTCTCGGTGACAGCGGACCGGACGGGAACAGAAACGCAGCGTCTCGGTGACAGCGGACCGGACGGGAACAGAAACGCAGCGTCTCGGTGACAGCGGACCGGACGGGAACAGAAACGCAGCGTCTCGGTGACAGCGGACCGGACGGGAACAGAAACGCAGCGTCTCGGTGACAGCGGACCGGACGGGAACAGAAACGCAGCGTCTCGGTGACAGCGGACCGGACGGGAACAGAAACGCAGCGTCTCGGTGACAGTGGACCGGATGGGAACAGAAACACAATGTCCTGCGGGACCATCCTGTCCTGCCCTGCTGTACCCAAAATGTCAACTTGGCTGAAAAGGGGAGGATGGCAATTTTTCAAACCACAAAAAAATATTTAAAAAATAATACGCTTATTTATAGTTCCCTGGTTTGAGGAGGAATTACAGTGTGGAGCCAAGTATGAAGTAAAAATATTTTGGGAGAAGCCGATGCACTTGTGATCCCTGTCACCATGTGGTGCACGTTTTCCACTCTGTCTGTCCGTGTGTGTGCATGTATCTGCTAACGTGTTTGCATGTATCTGCTAACGTGCTTGCATGTATCTGCTAGTGTGTGTACATGTGTTTGTGTGTACATGTATGTGTGTGTGTGTGTGCACATGTATGTGCTAGTCTGTGTGCATGCATGTGTGTGTGTGCCAGATAGACATCAGGTGGGCAGTATGTGGACCTGCCCCTGACTGGCTCGTGTCCCTCTGATCACTGGCCTGATCATAGCAGTAGAGTGCAGGTCTGGTGTACTACAGGTCAGACAGACAGGTTGTCTAGTGTAGTGAACTACACAGCAAGAGTGGAGAGGAGGGGGAAAGAGAGAGAGAGGGAGACAGGTGGAGGGAGGGAGAGATGGAGGGAGAGAGAGATAGAGGGAGAGAGAGAGAGGGAGAGAGGTGGAGGGAGAGATAGAGAGAGGTGGAGGGAGAGATAGAGAGAGGGAGAGAGGTGGAGGGAGAGATAGAGAGAGGAAGAGAGGTGGAGGGGAGAGAGAGAGAGAGAGAGAGAGGTGGAGGGAGAGAGGGAGAGAGGTAGAGAGGTAGAGGGAGAGAGAGCTAGATAGAGGGAGGGAGGGAGGGAGGTGGAGGGATAGGATAAGAATGGCTCAAGGTGTCAGTTATGACATATGCTGCATTCCATTCCAATTTCCTATACCCTCTACTTGATCTCTCGTCATGGGTTTCAAAGCACCTTACTGTCTGAGTAATGTAATGTATTCTGCTGTTTTATAGTGAACATGCAGAGGGTTTAAGGGCTTAGAGGTTGATAAGAGCCAAACTATACATCTGTCTGCTTGGAGAAGGGGCCTACTACTGCATGTACAGCAAGCTGGAGAGCCATTCATCTCCTCTTTCATAACCCCACTCACACATGCCAGCAGCATACCACTCTGAATCCCACTGCTGACTTGCTTCTGAAGCCAAGCAGGGTGGGTGCTGGTCAGTCCCTGGCTGGGAGACCAGAAGCTGCTGGAAGTGGTGTTGGAGGGCCAGTAGGAGGCTCTCTTTCCTCTGGTCTAAGGAGATCCCAGGGCAGTGATTGGGGGGGACATTGCCCTGTCTAGGGTGCGGTCTTTTGTTTGGGACATTAAACGGGTGTCCTAACTCTCTGTAGTCATTAAATATCCCATGGCACTTATTGTAAGAATGGGGGTGTTAACCCTGGTGTCCTGGCTAAATTCCCAATCTGGCCATCCCATCATGGCCACCTAATCATCCCCAATTTCCAATTGACTCATTCATCAATGTAACTATTCCCCAGGTCACTGCTATAAATGAGAATGTGTTCTCGGTCAACTCACCTGGTAAAATAAAAACATAAATTCACATTTCAATTATGTGGCTTTCACAGTTTAGCCTAAGTGATGAGAAAACTATTTGAATCTATACACGTCTATACTACAGCCAGAACAAAGGTGTGATACATGCCTGTCACTTTAGCACATGTTCACTTCATGAACATTTCCCTCAAAGTATATGCACTAAGCTACATTAGTTGAGGCTATTGGTCTTATAAATTGATTAGAAAAAAACTGCCAGTGTTATTGAGGGCTGCATCTCCTACAGGCTACAGTACATGACCCTGTATTAAGGTCTACAGTACATGACCGTGTATTAAGTCTACAGTACATGACCCTGTATTAAGGTCTACAGTATATGGCCCTGTATTACGGTCTACAGTATATGACCCTGTATTACGGTCTACAGTATATGACCCTGTATTAAGGTCTACAGTATATGACCCTGTATTAAGGTCTACAGTATATGGCCCTGTATTACGGTCTACAGTATATGACCCTGTATTAAGCCTACATTATAACCCTGTGTTATTAACTAGATGTGACTGTTATAAGGCCTACAGATTACGACCCCATATTACTAACTATATGAGAGTGTAATGTTTCCATGAATACTGGTGGTGAAAATAATGCCTGAGGAAAACAAACTGCAGCAAAATAAAAAAAACTGATGCTGTGAGAGGAGAAGGAAATGAACGGGTTTACAAGAAGCTACGTCGAGACACAATAGCCAATGGTAAGAGAGGGGAGTTAATTTAACGGGTTTAGAAGAAGCTACGTCGAGAAACATTAACCAACGGTGAGAGAGGGGAAGGGGAATTAACGGGCATAGAAGAATCTATGTCGAGAAACAATAACCAATGGTGAGAGAGGGGAGGGAATTTAAGAGGGGGTTAAGAGAAATACACATATTACTTTGGGTGGATGTTAAAGAACATTGCATAGACATTTTTAGTGTTGAATGGAAATGTTTAATGGACATAACTCAGTCATATTGATTGACTACAGAATCGTGAACTGTACGTTCTACACTGTACACGTCTATGCTCAGAACACACCGTAGCACTGCATGTTAGTTACACAACTTAGTTTTCTGAAAAATGTTTAAGCCTAATATAGTGTTGCACAGAGAGAGATTTGTCTCTGGATGTGCCACAGAATTCCTGTTGAGAAAAGTAGGCCCAAGACTTGTGAATAAACATTGTTTGGCGACATGCACATAATTTGGAACCACAGGGATTCATCCAAAGTGAAATACGTAATTCAGAAGTAAGGTCTGTACTGTGCTGATGCCTATCCTCGAATGACCTACCTCCCTCCCTACCTCCGCCAACCTTCCTTTTAGAGGCTTTCAAAATCTCCAGGTCAAAACCTTCTCATCTAAAATAATATATTATTAATAACAGACTGCACAGCAAATCTCAGCCTTTCTACTGTAATGCTGAGCAGTAACCCTTGTATTCGAAATAGAGAACTGCACGGGTTTTAGGGTAAGCAAAAAAATTGACACGTTACAAAAAATTCTGATGTTTAATTCATGAATAGCAATTAAACAGTCCACCAACCTCCCCCCTATAAACCCTACACCAACCTCCCCCCTACACCCCTATCAACCCTCCACCAACCTCCCCCTACACCACTATCAATTCTTCACCAACCTCCCCCTTACACATCTATCAACCCACCACCAACCTCTCCCCCTTACACCCCTATCAACCCCCCGCCAACCTCCCCTACACCCCTATCAACCCCCCGCCAACCTCCCTACACCCCTATCAACCCCGCCAACCTCCCCTACACCCCTATCAACCCCCCGCCAACCTCCCCTACACCCTATCAACCCCCCGCCAACCTCCCCTACACCGCTATCAACCCCCGCCAACCTCTCCTCCCCTACACCCTATCAACCCCGCCAACCTCCCCTACACCCTATCAACCCCCCGCCAACCTCCCCTTACACCCCTATCAACCCCCCGCCAACCTCCCCTTACACCCCTATCAACCCCCCGCCAACCTCCCTACACCCCTATCAACCCCCGCCAACCTCCCCTTACACCCCTATCAACCCCGCCAACCTCTCCCCTTACACCCCTATCAAATCCCCATACCTCCCCTACACCCCTATCAACCCCCACCAACCTCCCCCTTACACCCCATCAACCTCCCTACACCCCTATCAACCCCCCGCCAAACTCCCTACACCCTATCAACCCCCCACCAACCTCCCCTTACACCCCATCAACCTCCCTACACCCCTATCAACCCCCCACCAACCTCCCCTCACACCCCATCAACCTCCCCTACACCCCTATCAACCCCCCGCCAAACTCCCCTACACCCAGTATCAACCCCCACCAACCTCCCCTTACACCCCATCAACCTCCCTACACCCCTATCAACCCCACCAACCTCCCCTTACACCCCATCAACCTCCCCTACACCCCTATCAACCCCCCGCCAAACTCCCCTACACCCCTATCAACCACCCACCAACCTCCCCCTACACCCATATCAAGAGAGCAAAGTATATGAAAGAAAACAAATACCATTGGAACCCAGGTCTGGTAACATGCTTTGATTGATGTCCATCACCCTGCAAAAAACACAAACTTAATTGGGAAGGGGTAACCTCAAAAAAAAAAGTTGTCCTTAATTTCCTAGAACATTCCCTTAGGCTCTCCATGTCTCCCTTTCAGAAGCTTAGCGGCAGCCCCATGTCTCCTCTCCATCCTGTCAGAGCAGAGGGGTAAAGACAACTTAAAATGTTATTTCGAACTCACAGCTTCCAACTTGAACAGCTTCAGTACGGATTGGGGCAAGCTGAGCAACATGACTTAGGCCTTTAATATGGCTGATGCCCTGCAGTACACACTCTGTAGCTTCCACTGACCGACCGTTGCTAAACATTTAAAACAGTGTTTGGACCACGCATGCACATGTCTGCGTGTGTGTCCTGGGCGTTATTTCCCACCCCAGTCAGCCAGCTGGTCTGAATGTAGCAGGGGACACTGTAGCCCCTTAAAATGTTTAAAATCGAATGAAGGACAGTAATAATTTGATTAAGAACAATGAACCCCAAGCCAAACTAAAGGCTTAGGTTAGATAGCCTAACCTTTAAGGGAGGAAAAAAAGAGAGGGGGAGAGGAAGGATAGAGAAGGAGAGGAAAGATAGGGAGGTAGGGAGGGAGAAGAAAGAGAGAGGGAGAAGTATGTTGCATCCGCCTGCTGAGGGAGTGATTACACCTCCTCTCAAAATCTGTCACATTTCTGACTCATCCCCAACAATGCTGATAAACTCTCTGGACCGATAACCCTGCCAGGGCCAGAGGGAATACACACACCCTCACACGCACCACCTCATCCGAACCCATCTAACCAACCAGCCTATGAGGTCACCCCAGTCAACTGAGTGATGGGGATGATCTGTCAAACAAGCGAAGCCTCAGGATAGAGATAGGGACAGGCCACCAGCCAGCCAGTCAGACGGATAGGAGGGACTGATTGCCTGAATGTAACTGACGTCTGACCAGCCCTACTACAGTTTGACACGCCGATGACATAAGTCACATCCTAAAGACACACGTGTGCACGCCACACACACACGTACAGCTCTGACCAGCCCTCCTAGAGCTCAGAGAGTCCTGTGACACACTGTAACACATGATGCCTGGGGCGTTAGAGACGGGAGGCCTGAAGGGGGCATGTTAGGTAACTGTCCCCACAGAGCCTGTTAGTTTGCAGGATGTGAAATGGAGGGATATTCCCTGTGGCCTAAAGCTGAGAGGTAAATATACGCCGACTCTGTCGGTCTGTCTCTCGAAGTGTCACTTCCTATGTTACTCCAGGCCTCTCCATCTCTGTATTTGTTTTGTTTCTTTCTCTTTCTCCAGCTGCCTTCTCTTTCGGTTTCTTTAGTTTTCATCTTCTTTTATTCAGACCTTGTTCTATCTCCTTCTCGCCACTCCCATTCTCCTCTCTTCTTCTTTCTCATGGGACTCTTGTCAGGCAAACAGAAGGCTTTCAGCACAGCCTTGTGAAATACCTGTGGTTTGTTCAGAAGAGAGAGCAGGAGAAATGCCATCTCCTCCCCTCAATCCCTCCTTTCCTTTCAGAGTCCAATCACTCTCAGAGAAAAGAACAGGTCCCCAGAGAGTTTGTCCTTCCTCCTTATTCTATCCATTCTTTTAATGTCTCCTTTCTGTTAAATCAGTTTTTTTACACATACTTTATGGAGTTTTGCAATGGCGGTTCCTTTAGACAACAGTTTCACATGTTCATGCCGTATGTAGATGGAAAGCTGCTGACTAGAGATATTACTTTTCTTGGAACTCACAGTTTCTTGGAAGTTGCAGTGAGTTGGTGAAGAAATGTATCAACGCCAACACTTTAACTTTGTGGCAAAGACTACTTAAACCTTTCATAAGCATAACATAAGGACTTATGACAGCTTATAACAGGTGATCCTTTAGAGCCTTCATCAAAAGAGCTCAAGCAAAACGTTGTCCAATCATGTCCGCCTAACATTTCCAGGTTACACCTACAGCCTCATTAAGATCAAAAGGAACATGAGGACACTAACTCTGAAACATGGTCAACCTCCGGGCATGAAGAAGAAGAAAACAGGCCTGGGGTAGCAGTGAGTAGTGGGGCCCGGCCGTGCAGGCTGTGGTGTGGCTGTGGATGAGGCTGTGCTGTGGTAGGGGGGTGGCTGTGCTGTGGCTGCGCAGTCGTTGTGGATTTGCTTGTAGATGTGGCTGTGGCCGTACAGACTGTGTCTGTGCTGTGGCTGTGGCCGTACAGGCTGTGGCTAAGGATGTCGGATGGCAGGTAATAACTCACAGGCTTTGTGAGGCGACAGAAGCGTCGTCAGGTCATGAATACAGTTGAAGTCGGAAGTTTACATACACCTTAGCCAAATACATTTAAACTCAGTTTTCACAATTCCTGACATTTAATCCTAGTAAAAATTCCCTGTCTTAGGTCAGTTAGGATCACCACTTTATTTTAAGAATGTGAAATGTCAGAATAATAGTAGAGAGAATAATTTATTTCAGCTTTTTTTCTTTCAACACATTCCCAGTGGGTCAGAAGTTTACATACACTCAATTAGTATTTGGTAGCACTGCCTTTAAATTGTTTAACTTGGGTCAAACGTTTCGAGTAGCCTTCCACATTCCTCCTGACAGTGCTGATGTAACTGAGTCAGGTTTGTAGACCTCCTTGCTCGCACACACCTTTTCAGTTCTGCCCACAAATTTCCTATGGGATTGAGGTCAGGGCTTTGTGATGGCCACTCCAATACCTCGACTTTGTTGTCCTTAAGCCATTTTGACACAAATATGGGACTATGCTTGGGGTCATTATGCATTTGGAAGACCCATTTGCGACCAAGCTTTAACTTCCTGACTGATGTCTTGAGATGTTGCTTCAATACATCCACATAATTTTCCTTCCTCCTGATGCCATCTATTTTGTGAAGTGCACCAGTCCCTCCTGCAGCAAAGCACCCCCACAACATGATGCTGCCACCCCCGTGCTTCACAGTTGGGATGGTGTTCTTCGGCTTGCAAGCCTCACCCTTAGTCATTATGGCCAAATAGTTATATTTTTGTTTCATCAGACCAGAGAACATTTCTCCAAAAAGTACGATCTTTGTCCCCATGTGCAGTTGCAAACCATAGTCTGGCTTTTTTATGGCGGTTTTGGAGCAGTGGCTTCTTCTTTGCTGAGCGGCCGTGTCGATATAGGACTCGTTTTACTGTGGATATACAGTGGGGCAAAAAAGTATTTAGTCAGCCACCAATTGTGCAAGTTCTCCAACTTAAAAAGATGAGAGAGGCCTGTAATTTCCATCATAGGTACACTTCAACTATGACAGACGAAATGAGAAAAAGAAATCCAGAAAATCACATTGTAGGATTTTTTATTTATTTATTTGCAAATTATGGTGGAAAATAAGTATTTGGTCAATAACAAAAGTGTATCTCAATACTTTGTTATATACCCTTTGTTGGCAATGACAGAGGTCAAACGTTTTCTGTAAGTCTTCACAAGGTTTTCACACACTGTTGCTGGTATTTTGGCCCATTCCTCCATGCAGATCTCCTCTAGAGCAGTGATGTTTTGGGGCTGTCGCTGGGCAACACGGACTTTCAACTCCCTCCAAAGATTTTCTATGGGGTTGAGATCTGGAGACTGGCTAGGCCACTGCAGGACCTTGAAATGCTTCTTACGAAGCCACTCCTTCGTTGCCCGGGCGGTGTGTTTGGGATCATTGTCATGCTGAAAGACCCAGCCACGTTTCATCTTCAATGCCCTTGCTGATGGAAGGAGGTTTTCACTCAAAATCTCACGATACATGGCCCCATTCATTATTTCCTTTACACGGATCAGTCGTCCTGGTCCCTTTGCAGAAAAACAGCCCCAAAGCATGATGTTTCCACCCCCATGCTTCACAGTAGGTATGGTGTTCTTTGGATGCAACTCAGCATTCTTTGTCCTCCAAACACAACGAGTTGAGTTTTTACCAAAAAGTTATATTTTGGTTTCATCTGACCATATGACATTCTCCCAATCCTCATCTGGATCATCCAAATGCTCTCTAGCAAACTTCAGACGGGCCTGAACATGTACTGGCTTAAGCAGGGGGACACGTCTGGCACTGCAGGAATTGAGTCCCTGGCGGCGTAGTGTGTTACTGATGGTAGGCTTTGTTACTTTGGTCCCAGCTCTCTGCAGGTCATTCACTAGGTCCCCCCGTGTGGTTCTGGGATTTTTGCCCACCGTTCTTGTGATCATTTTGACCCCACGGGTGAGATCTTGCGTGGAGCCCCAGATCGAGGAAGATTATCAGTGGTCTTGTATGTCTTCCATTTCCTAATAATTGCTCCCACAGTTGATTTCTTCAAACCAAGCTGCTTACCTATTGCAGATTCAGTCTTCCCAACCTGGTGCAGGTCTACAATGTTGTTTCTGGTGTCCTTTGACAGCTCTTTGGTCTTGGCCATAGTGGAGTTTGGAGTGTGACTGTTTGAGGTTGTGGACAGGTGTCTTTTATACTGATAACAAGTTCAAACAGGTGCCATTAATACAGGTAACGAGTGGAGGACAGAGGAGCCTCTTAAAGAAGAAGTTACAGGTCTGTGAGAGCCAGAAATCTTGCTTGTTTGTATGTGACCAAATACTTATTTTCCACCATAATTTGCAAATAAATTCATTAAAAATCCTACAATGTGATTTTCTGGATTTTTTTTCCTCATTTTGTCTGTCATAGTTGAAGTGTACCTATGATGAAAATTACAGGCCTCTCTCATCTTTTTAAGTGAGAGAACTTGCACAATTGGTGGCTGACTAAATACTTTTTTCCCCACTGTAGATACTTTTGTACCTGTTTCTTACAGCATCTTCACAAGGTCCTTTGCTGTTGTTCTGGGATTGATTTGCACTTTTTGCACCAAAGTACGTTAATCTATAGGAGACAGAACACGTCTCCTTCCTGAGCGATATGACGGCTGAGTGGTCCCATGGTGTTTATACTTGCTTACTATTGTTTGTACAGATGAACGTGGTACCTTCAGGCGTCCACAGGTACACCTCCAATTGACTGAAATTATGTCAATTATCCTATCAGAAGCGTCTAAAGACATGACATCAATTTCTGGAATTTTCCAATCTGTTTAAAGACACAGTCAACTTAGTGTATGTAAACTTCTGACCCACTGGAATTGTGATACAGTGAATTATAAGTGAAATAATCTGTCTGTAAACAATTGTTGGAAAAATGACTTGTGTCATGCACAAAGTAGACTTGCCAAAACTATAGTTTGTTAACAAGGAATTTGTGGAGTGGTTGAAAAACAAGTTGTAATGACTCCAACCTAAGTGTATGTAAACTTCCGACTTCAACTGTAGATTTCTAGTGAGTGTGAAGTGCTGCCAGGTCTCAGCCTGGTCCCTGGACCCTGGTCTCAGACAGCAGGTCTGTCTGACTCATCACACTGAACAGTGACCCCCTCAGCCCCCCTCATCACAAAGCCTGGGGTCACCTCTGCCAGGGCAGGAAGAGAGGGGGTCGGTGGCACTGCGGGAGAGGGGGTGATGGTACTGTGGGAAGAGGGGGTGAGGCCACAGAGATCGGGGTAGGTAGAGGGAGAAAGGGGTGAGGGAAGGGGTGAAGGAGTGACAGGAAAAGATAAGGTAATGTATTGAGGGTGTGTGGAAGGCACCTACACAAAATAAGAAGAGGTGAGGGAAAGAGAAAGAAGTGGTCAAGGAAGTAGGCCAGTGGGGTAGCTAGCTCCATGTGAAGAGCAGGGAGAGTGGGTGAGAGAGAGAAAGAGAGAGAGTGGGTGAGAGAGCGAAAGAGAGAGAGTGGGTGAGAGAGAGCGAGGGTGAGAGAGAGCGAAGGTGAGAGTGAGAGATGGGTCAAAAGAGCCAAAGAAGTAGGGAAAGCCCGAAGGACAACATGGAAGTGAGAGAATGGGAGAGAAGAGGACAAGGGCCCGGGAGAATACCCAAGAATAGCAATGAGAAGAAATGGGAGAAAAAAATAAAATAAAAAGAGGGTCAACAAAATGATGGATTCGGTCAAATGACAACAGGATCAGCGGAAAAGGGGATAGGATAGGAGGAAGAGGAGGCCAAGGGAGAGACAATGCCAACAAAACAATGAAGAGACAGGGGAACGGGGCCAAGCAGTAATTGGATTTGGCAGCGATGAGACGTGACTACTAGGGGGACATGGAGCAACTTGGGAATTAAAGCTAGTGTAGATCCAGCCTGTCTTGTTATAATCCAGCACTACAGCTTTAAAAATATCTATCCTCATAGCCTCTTCTCTCCTATTACATACAGTATATACAGTACCAGTCACGAGTTTGGACACACCTACTCATTCCATAGTTTTTCTTTATTTGTACTATTTTCTAAATTGTAGAAGAATAGTGAAGACATCAACACTATGAAATAACACACATGGAATCATGTAGTAACCAAAAAAAGTGTTAAATAAATAAAAATATATCTTATATTTGAGATTGTTCAAAGCAGCCACCCTTTGCCTTGATGACAGCTTTGCACACTCTTGGCATTATCTCAACCAGCTTCATGAGGTAGTCACCTGGAATGCATTTCAATTAACAGTTGTCCCTTGTTAAAACTTAATTTGTGGAATTTCTTACTATAATGCATTTTTTTTATTACATTTTATTTAACTAGGCAATTCAGTTAAGAACAAATTCTTATTTACAATGACGACCTACCCCAGCCAAACCCTAACGACGCTGGGCCAATTGTGCTCCGCCCTATGGGACTCCCAATAACAGCCGGTTGTGATAAAGCCTGGAATCGAACCAGGGTCTGTAGTGAAGCCTCTAGCACTGAGATGCAATGCCTTAGACAGCTGCGCCAATAGGGAGCCCGTTTGAGCCAATCAGTTGTCTTATGACATGGTAGGGGTGGTATACAGGAGATAGCCCTATATGGTAAAAGACCAAGTCCATATTATGTCAAGAACCGCTCAAATAAGCAAAGAGAAACGACAGTCCATCATTACTTTAAGACATGAAGGTCGGTCAATCCGCAAAATTTTAAGAACTTTGAGAGTTTCTTCAAGTGCAGTCGCAAAAACCACCAAGCGGTATGATAAAATTGGCTCTCATGAGGACCGCCACAGGAAAGGAAGACCTAGAGACACCTCTGCTGCAGAGGACAAGTTAATTGGAGTTAACAGCCTCAGAAATTACTTCCCAAATAAATGCTTCACAGAGTTCAAGTAACAGACACATCTCAACATCAACTGTTCAGAGGGGACTGCGTGAATCAGGCCTTCATGGTTAAATTGCTGCAAAGAAACCCCTACTAATAATACACCAATAATAATAAGAAACACGAGCAATGGACATTAGACCGGTGCATCAGATGACATGGCCTCCACAATCACCCGACCTCAACCCAAATGAGATGGTTTGGGATGAGTTGGACTGCAGACTGAAGGAAAAGCAGCCAACAAGTGTTCAGCATATGTGGGAACTCCTTCAAGACTGTTGGAAAAACATTCTAGGTGAAACTGGTTGAGAGAATGCCAAGAGTGAGCAAAGCTGCCATCAAGACAAAAGAGTAACTACTTTGAAGAATATAAAATATATTTGATTTGCTTAACACTTTTTTGGTTACAACATGATTCCATATATTATTTCATAGTGTTGATGTCTTCACTACCATTCTACTATGTAGAAAATAGTACAAATAAAGAAAAAACATGAAATGAGTAGGTAAATAAAGAAACAGTAGGTGTGTCTAAACCAGTGACCTCTACAGCTAGCACTGTCTAAACCAGTGACCTCTACAGCTAGCACTGTCTAAACCAGTGACATCTACAGCTAGCACTGTCTAAACCAGTGACATCTACAGCTAGCACTGTCTAAACCAGTGACATCTACAGCTAGCACTGTCTAGACCAGTGACATCTACAGCTAGCACTGTCTAGACCAGTGACATCTACAGCTAGCACTGTCTAAACCAGTGACATCTACAACCAGCAATATGTCTAAACCAGAGACACATTTGGAAAGTATTCAGATCCTTTGACTTTTCCACATTTTGTTACATTACAGCCACATTCTAAAATTGATTACATTTCCACACAATACCTCATACTCAGTACTTTGAAGAAGCACATTTGACAGTGATTACAGCCTCGAGTCTTCTTGGCTATGAC
The DNA here is from genome assembly GCA_030435695.1 of Brachymystax lenok tsinlingensis. Taxonomy (NCBI): domain Eukaryota; kingdom Metazoa; phylum Chordata; class Actinopteri; order Salmoniformes; family Salmonidae; genus Brachymystax; species Brachymystax lenok. The sequence continues at coordinate 30,708,101 of CM059816.1, forward strand.
GCTCTTCTTGGGGAATGTCGCTGCACAGCTATTTTCAGGTCTCTCCAGAGATGTTCGATTAGATTCAAGTCCGGGCTCTGGCTGGGCAACTCAAGGACATTCAGAGACTTGTCCCGAAGCCACTCCTGCGTTCTCTTGGCTGTATGCTTAGGGTCGTTGTCCTGTTGGAAGGTCAACCTTCACCCCAGTCTGAGGTTCTGAGCGCTCTGGAGCAGGTTTTCTTCAAGATTCTCTCTGTACTTTCTCTGTTCATCTTTCCCTCGATCCTGACTAGTCTCCCAGTCCCTGCGGCTGAAAAACATGCCCACAGCATGATGCTGCCCCCACCATACTTCACCGCAGGGATAGTGCCAGATTTCCTCCAGATGTGACGATTGCTATTCAGGCCAAAGAGCTCAATCTTAGTTTCATCAGACCAGAGAATCTTGTTTCTCATGGTCTGAGAGAGTCTTTAGGTGCCTTTTGGCAAACTCCAAGCGGGCTGTCATGCCTTTTACTACTACGGAGTGGCTACCGTCTGGCCACTCTACCATAAAGGCCTGATTGGTGGAGTGCTGCAGAAATGGTTGTCCTTCTGGAAGGTTCTCCCATCTCCACAGAGGAATTCTGGAGCTCTGTCAGATTGACCATTGGGTTCTTGGTCACCTCCCTGACCAAGGCCCTTCTCCCCGATTGCTCAGTTTGGCCAGTTGTAGACTTCTTCCATTTAAGAATGATGGAGGCCACTGTGTTCTTGGGAACCTTCAATGCTGCAGAATTTTTTTGGTACCCTTCCCCAGATCTGTGCCTTGACACAATCCTGTCGTGTAGCTCTACGTACAATTCCTTGGTTTTTGCTCTGACATGCACTGTCAACTGTGGGACCTTATTAGGGATGCACGATATATCGGTAAGCATATCTGAATCGGCCGATATTAGCTAAAAATGCCAACTATGTCAACAACAGTGACATCTGCAACTAGCACTATGTCAACACCAGTTACATTTACAACTAGCACAATGTCAACAATAGTTACATCTACAACTAGCACTGTCAACACCAGTGACATCTACAACTAGCACTATGTCAACATCAGTTACATCTACAACTAGCACTATGTCAACACCAGTGACATCTACAACTAGCACTGTCAACACCAGTGACATCTACAACTAGCACTATGTCAACACCAGTGACATTTACAACTAGCACTATGTCAACACCAGTGACATTTACAACTAGCACTATGTCAACACCAGTTACATTTACAACTATCACTATGTCAACACCAGTTACATTTACAATTATCACTATGTCAACACCAGTTACATCTTCAACTAGCACTATGTCAACACCAGTGACATCTTCAACTAGCACTATGTCAACACCAGTGACATCTACAACTAAAGTAGCACTGTCTAAACCAGTGAGATCTACAACTAGCACTACAGCATGTCAACACCAGTGACATCTACAACTAGCACTATAGTATGTCAACACCAGTGACATCTACAACTACAGTAGCACTATGTCTAAACCAGTGAGATCTACAACTAGCAGTCTAAACCAGTAACACCAATGACACATTATTTAAACACACCAAATTATCAATGTACACTTCACATTCATGACATACTAAAAGGGTATGATAAGCTAACAAATCAAGACGGTAACACCAATGACATAAAACGTAGGGACACATTATATTTAAACAGTGCCTTCAGAAAGTATTCACACCCCTTGACTTATTCCACATTTTGTTGTGTTACAGGCTGAATTCTAAATTTATTAAATGTATTTATTTTTCTCACCCATATTTTTTATTTATTTTACCTTTATTTAACTAGGCAAGTCAGTTAAGAACAAATTCTTATTTTCAATGACTGCCTAGGAACAGTGGGTTAACTGCCTTGTTCAGGGGCAGAACGACAGATTTTTACCTTGTCAGCTCGGGAATTCGATCTCTAACCACTAGGATACCTGCCGCCCATATACATACAACACCCTATAATGACAAAGTAAAAATATGTTTATGAATTTTAGCAGGTTTATTGAAAATTAAATACAGAAATCTTTCATTTACATAAATATTCACACCACTTGAGTCAATATTTTTTAGAAGCACCTTTGGCAGCGTTTACAGCTGTGGGTCTTTCTGGGTAAGTCTAAGAGCTTTCCCTTGGATTGTGCAACATTTCTTAGTAAGCAACTTCAGTGTAGATTTTAGGTTATTGTCCTGCTGAAAGGTGAATTCAGCTCCCAGTGTCTGGTGGAAAGCAGATTGAACTAGGTTTTCCTCTAGGATTTTGCCTGTGCTTAACTCCATTCAGTTTCTTTTTTATTCTGAAACATTCCACAGTCCTTAACGATTACAAGCATACCATGATGCATGATGCATAACATGATGCAGCTACCACCACGCTTGATAATATGGAGAGTCGTACTCAGTCGTGCTTTATTGGATTTGCCCCAGACATAACACTTTGTATTCAGGACAAAAATATAATTGCTTTGCTAATTTTTTTTGCAGTATCACTTTAGTGCCTTGTTGAAAACAGGATGCATGTTTTGGAATATTTTTATTCTGTACAAGCTTCCTTCTTTTCACTCTGTCAATTAGGTTAGTATTGTGAAGTAACTACAATGTTGTTGATCCATCCTCAGTTTTCTACTATCACAGCCATTAAACGCTAACTGTTTTAAAGTGACCGTTGGCCTCATGGTGAAATCCCTGAGCGGTTTCCTTCCTCTCCCGCAACTAAGTTAGGAAGGATGCCTGTATCTTTGTAGTGACTGGGTGTATTGATACACCATCTGAAGTATAGTTAATAACTTCACCATGATCAAAGGGCTATTCAATATTTTTTTTTACCAATAGGTGCCCTTCCCCTCATCTTCAAACCTTTCAGGTCTTTGTGGTTTAATGTATTTGAAATGCACTGCTCGATACAGATACTTGTATATGTGGAGTACAGAGAAATCATGTTAAACACTATTATTGCACATAACTTTTATGTGACTAGTCCTGATCTTATTTAGGTTTGCATTGTTGGGTTTTGAGTTTGCAAAAAAGGAATTTCACTGTAGTTGTGCATGTGACATTAAAAACTTGAAACACATGCGCGCGCACACACACAGAGACGTGATATTTACCTGCAGTGTTCTGTATCTATCTGAGGTCATCCCTTCCCAAACCCTTCATCGTTTCCCCCTACTAGATAAATGGCACATTTACCCATAATGTTTCTATAATGCACGCATGCACACACACACACATACACACACACACATCTTTGGCAAAGTGCATTTAGACTGAGGTGGAGGCAGGAGCAGAAAGTCTCAATTTGGAGGAAAATGGTTCCCCTGAGGCATGGACATCAAGATAAACACACCTTCCTACCAAAGAGAAACACTCTGACACGGAGGAAAGGCACACTCCATTTCTAAACGCCAGGCTAAATAATGCAGGGAACAGACTACTGAGGCTGTGTTTCGTCCAAGTCAGGCCCGGTATGCTATTTCGGAGCTATTTTTCCATATTGCTCGAAAGTTTGGGTATTGTTATTGTTAATTTTGTTGTTGTAGTTGTTTGGTTGAGTGATTACCAGCTGTGCCAGGTTCAGGTGTTAAGAAGGTGCCAAGAGAGTTTTCAATCTAACCACCCTGTCAACCTTCAACAACAAACATCAGCTGGAATAGTACCCTCAACCACAGAGGATATCCATCAGGACCATTGGACTGAACCCAACCTCTCTACTTGTTTTACATGTCTTTCGCTCTATTTCAAACAAGTCAAAGATGGCTTTAATGATGGCCTATGAATCAGCATGTCTCTATGGGTTGAGGTCATCCACACACAGGTATGTGTCATACTCTATGTACCCTTTCTCATTAGGAAGCCACTCTCTTTGCTTTCAACCTCAAACTGTCGATTTTGTGTGTGTGTGTGTGTGTGTGTGTGTGTGATAGTCTCATATAAAAGTATAGTTTCGAGGCAGATCCCCACAGGCATGATGAGCTTAGTATAATTTGAATCGACCTCAACTTAGAGCAGGCTTGTTAAGGGCCTTGATCCTGGTCTTCCATATTGATTTATCAAGCTAAATTACACAGGACATAGAGAGGAGTGGTGGTGAGGTGGGGGTGCCAGAGTGGGCCGGTCTGACACAGCTGACTGAACTGAACTATACACCCCGGGGGGCACTCTAATGAATGTTGCATGTGTGTGCTCCTATTCCAGATTGAACCCCTTTTCCCTCTAAAAGTCAACCGTCCACTACTAGGTTAGGGTTAACTCAACCGTCCACTACTAGGTTAGGGTTAACTCAACAGTCTACTACTAGGTTAGGGTTAACTCAACAGTCTACTAGTAGATTAGGGTTAACTCAACTGTCTACTAGTAGGTTAGGGTTAACAATGGTCTACTAGTTGGTTAGGGTTAACTCAACAGTCCACTGGTAAGCTAGATGGCTTCTCCAGAGTCAAGCAGGTGGGATTAACAGAACAGGATATTTATGCCTTTACTGTATAACTCATGTTTTGGGACTATTGGTGACTCCTGAACGACACTGTAACGGCTGATAAGACTGAAGTGGGAACAATGTAGAATGATGATAACAGAGATTATCTCTTAGATTCTTCTCCTCACACACATCATGATATATTAAGGACAGACCCCTAAAGCACTGACTTACACACACACACACACACACACAGTGTTGTCACAATACCAGAATTTTGACTTCGATACCAGGTTTAGTATCACAATACTCAATACCAACGGTTACCACAGCAAAGTTTATTTGATTGGTAAATCTCTATTGATAAACGTATCCACAATACAGGTGAATGCATATTTAATAGGAGTGTGTGAATGCATTTTAGTTATTGAGCATGTTTTGGCTGATTTCATGGGTCTAGAGATCACTATTTTCCCCCTTTGATTTAGGACTTATTTCATTGTACTGATCAACAATATTTGCACAGAAGTAGCTTCTTTAATAGAAAATGTACATTTCAAGTAATAATGACAAGGCAGTCAGTTCTCTCTCTGTACCGCAATTGCTGTCTCGACCTCTGAATGCTTGGCTATGAAAAGCCAATTGATATTTACTCCTGAGGTGATGACCGCAACGCAAATTCTATAGGAGTCTTAATATGAGGCTCAGACTGACATGCGACTCCAGAGGTTCTGATTGGTCTGTCAATTAAATACCTGCATTTTGGAATGGCTCCTGATCTGGTTATAGCAGGATTTAAATTAGGTCCTTGGCATTTAAGCTATTTTAAAGATGTGTGTGCTTATGGGTGAGCATGTGTGTGTGTGAGTATGTGTGTGTCCTTGTGATTCGATAGATTGTTTCCATGTGTGTGTATTTCTATACAATATGTTTGTTTGCTTTGTTATTGCTTCTGAGAAAACTGAAAAGGTTTCGCTGAGAGATTACAATTTGGCAGTGGGTATTCAAACACAGCGAGACTTGCCCTACAAACCAAGCCTTTACTGAACAGTAAAACAACATAGGTCTGCAGAGACAATACATTATAGTTATGTAACGTTCGCTAATCACATGCTAACAAGAAGACCCTGAAATTTCTTCATATTCTGAAGACTGAAGAGAAAATTGGACCGAGACAATGCATGCTTCACACAAAGGATTTCACAAACAATACCAATACACAGAGTTCCTATACAATTTGTGGGCAATTTACATGGATTGTTTCGTGGGCAAGACTGTGGACTATTTGCATCGCCGTAAAATTATGCATGATAGTGAAGTTCTATGAATACATTATACTTGGGGAAAAACATGCTGACACACTAAAATCCCCAGTTAGGTTTTCGCTGACCTCCTATAGAGTAAAGCTTGGAGTGTGGGAGGAGAACGCTCTTCTTCCTGACATTACTACAGACACAACAAAGCCTTTTATATGACCGTTTTATAGCGCAATTATAATTTGCACGCTATGCTTGTTGTGATTCAGGCACAGTCATTACTTTTTTTATGAACACGATCATTTTGATTCCAACAAAAACAAACTACGGAGGTGCAGCAATCAATATACTACCCTGCTCCTCTTCTTTAGCTGTGATTAAAAATGGACTGCTTAAACAAAAACCTTTAACCCCTTCTACTGTATGTACAAAGCATATACCAAGTACAAGTCCCTTTTTCCTAAAACCTCCTGTGGGGCATTACAGACTGATAGACTCATTCACTATTCACCCAGCCAGTTAAGCACCATGGACAGGGTTATAACTAATCACCCAGTCAGTTCAGCACCATGGACAGGGCTCTAACTATTCATCCAGTCAGTACAGCACCATGGACAGGGCTCTAACTATTCACCCAGTCAGTACAGCACCATGGACTGGGCTCTAACTATTCATCCAGTCAGTACAGCACCATGGACAGGGCTCTAAATAGTCACCCAGCCAGTTCAGCGCCATGGACAGGGCTCTAACTATTCACCCAGCCAGTTAAGCACCATGGACAGGGCTCTAACTAATCACCCAGCCAGTTCAGAACCATGGACAGGGCTCCTGGTAACTACAAGGCAGAGTGTGGAGTCGGTGTGGCTCCCTCCCCCTCTCCCCATTCTGCCCTTGAGATCAGACAATGGCCTTTAACAGAGAACAGAAAAAGAAAGAAATAAACACTATAGAAGAACAGCTACCTAGGCACCTGCTTTGAAGCTGTATCAACATAAAGGAGAGCTGCAATGTTCAAACAGTAATGACTTATCAATAAGATTATTATTTTGGGATGTTCTGTCTACCGGAGTGAAGAACTTCAATCAACACGTCTCGTCTTTGTGTGTTCATACGGATGTATATACTGCCTGACAGTCTATCGTGTGAGCATCTAACAGACTACAACCCTTACACACAGACAAATGACACACGTACAAACTCTGTCTCACAAGTGCACTGCACACAGACGCACATTGTCTTTTTCTCACCTGCACACAAACAATCTCACGCACGCACACACACACACACACACCCTCAGTCAGTGGAGGCCGATACAGCATATTAATGTTGTCACGATACCAGAATTTTGACTTCGATACCAATACCAGGTTTAGTATCACAATACGCGATACCATCACTATACTCCATACCAACGGTTACCACAACAAAGAAGGCGTATTAGTCCAAGTGACAGAATTGCACTTTATCCAGACAAATAAACTCAGCTACTGCTATCTTCAATCGTTGGACATCTTTTGAGTTCAATATCATTCCATTAGAACATTTTTCTGTATATTTTTTTAGAGACAGCCATGTATGCATTAACTACTTACGGAGTGGTGGGGTGCTAGCAAGGCGCCAAATTCAACACGCCCATTGAACCGTGAAGAGAACGCGTTCAACCTATACCTATACACTTGTCCAAGAACAATCAAACATCATTGATAATGTATCCTTAGGAACACTTTTATGTATATTTACTATAATATTTCAACCGGATTATAAACTGGACTATAGGAAAGGAAAAAACCACAGCGCACGCGAGCCCGTGAACGCTTCTGTTTACATCCGATGACCAGTTCGAAATTCTTCTTCTATTACCATCCAGAGCAACTATAACATCACCAAACACTGTCTAGAGACTGTTGACATCCAGTGGAAGCAATAGGTACTGCAATCTTACTCCCAGAAATGGCTGTTTTAATAGGGAGGGGTTCAAAATGAGGCAATGTGTCAAAAACACTTTTTCCAGGACAGAAATTCCTTGTGTTTTCGCCTGCTATATCCGTTCTGTTATACTCACAGACATTATGTTAACACTTTTAGAAACTTCAGAGTGTTTCCGATCCAATAGTACTCATTAGGTGCATATCCTATTTTCTGGGCCTGAGTGTGAGGCATTTTATTTTGGGCACGCCAGACTCTCCAAAACCGTCACCTCAGGAGCCGCTCCCTAAGAAGTTAATGAATCAATCATTCAATACATTTGGCTTTGTTTTTACCAATCTAACTACAAAACAACATAATGGTAGTCATTTATTTGAATGGTAAATCTCTACTGAAAAACTGGGTAATCGTAGCCTATAGGTCTATTCACAATACAGGTACAGTGAGGGAAAAAAGTATTTGAACCCCTGCTGATTTTGTACGTGCCCACTGACAAAGAAATTATCAGTCTATAATTTTAATGGTAGGATTATTTGAACAGTGAGAAACAGAATAACAACAATAAAATCCAGAAAAAGGCATGTGAAAAATGTTATAAATTGATTTGCATTTTAATGAGGGAAATAAGTATTAAGTAATAAGTGACCCCCTCTCAATCAGAAAGATTTCTGGCTACAGGAGTCTTTTATACAGGTAACGAGCTGAGATTAGGAGCACACTCTTAAAGGGAGTGCTCCTAATCTCAGCTTGTTACCTCTATAAAAGACACCTGTCCACAGAAGCAATCAATAAATCAGATTCCAAACTCTCCACCATGGCCAAGACCAAAGAGCTCTCCAAGGATGTCAAAGAGCTCTCCCTGCTTGGTGAGAAGGTGACAACAGTTGGTGCGATTATTCGCAAATGGAAGAAACACAAAAAAACGGTCAATCTCCCTCGGCCTGGGGCTACATGCTAGATCTCACCTCGTGGAGTTGCAATGATCATGAGAACGGTGAGGAATCCGCCCAGAACTACACGGGAGGATCTTGTCAATGATCTCAACGCAGCTGGGACCATAGTCACCAAGAAAACAATTGGTAACACACTACGCCGTGAAGGACTGAAATCCTGCAGCGCCCGCAAGGTCCCCCTGCTCGAGAAATGTTTGAAGTTTGCCAATGAACATCTGAATGATTCAGAGGACAACTGGGTGAAAGTGTTGTGGTCAGATGAGACCAAAATGGAGCTCTTTGGCATCAACTCAACGTGTTTGGAGGAGGAGGAATGCTGCCTATGACCCCAAGAACACCATCCCCACCGTCAAACATGGAGGTGGAAACATTATGCTTTGGGGGTGTTTTTCTTCTAAGGGGACAGGACAACTTCACCGCATCAAAGGGGCGATGGACGGGGCCATGTACCGTCAAATCTTGGGTGAGAACCTCCTTCCCTCAGCCAGGGCATTGAAAATGGGTCGTGGATGGGTATTCCAGCATGACAATGACCCAAAACACACAGCCAAGGCAACAAAGGAGTGGCTCAAGAAGAAGCACATTAAGGTCCTGGAGTGGCCTAGCCAGTCTCCAGACCTTAATCCCATAGAAAATCTGTGGAGGGAGCTGAAGGTTCGAGTTGCCAAACGTCAGTCTCGAAACCTTAATGACTTGGAGAAGATCTGCAAAGAGGAGTGGGACAAAATCCCTCCTGAGATGTGTGCAAACCTGGTGGCCAACTACAAGAAACATCTGACCTCTGTGATTTCCAACAAGGGTTTTGCCACCAAGTACTAAGTCATGTTTTGCAGAGGGATCAAATACTTATTTCCCTCATTAAAATGCAAATCAATTTATAAAAATTTTCACATGCGTTTTTCTGGATTTTTTTGTTGTTATTCTGTCTCTCACTGTTCAAATAAACCTACCATTAAAATTATAGACTGATCATTTCTTTGTCAGTGGGCAAACGTACAAAATCAGCATACTTTTTTCCCTTACTGTAAATGCATATTATTCAATAGGAATGGGTGCATACATTGCATTTTCTTTGCTTGTTTTACCTGATTTCATGGGGCTACAAATGACAAAACACTCCCTTACATTTAGGACTTACTGTATTGGCAACTGCTAGGAGAACATATTTTATTGTACTGATCAACAACATTTGCATAGAAGAAGCAATCTTTTCTTTTATAAAAGTGCATGCCGTCTAAGAAAGTAATGACATCATTCACAAGGAAGAATGTGGCTGTGGAATCTGACTTTGTGGCTATGGAATCTAGTAGAAACCAGAAGGGAGGGGAGGGAGACGAAGAAGTGAATGAGTTTTTGGTGGCGGGGCCGACGCAGGAAATTAATAAAGTTTTTGGTAACAATGAGCTTTGAAATCAGCATATTTTACATTATGGTTTGCCTATTATCACAAACAAAGTACAAGGGTAGTGAATTCAACTGTAGGCTAGCAAGGAAAGTTAGCCTACAATTAAAGCTGGAAGCTACCGGTATACTCTTCCATTGTAAAGGTGTTCTAGCTTGTACGGAAATTGTTTTGGGAACAGTAATGAACAGTTTCAACATTTCTACATGTCGTGTTGCATTATTCAAGTGTTTTAACTTCTGTGCAGCATGAGTGGGGAGCTAACATGATGCAGCCCATACAGCTTTAGAAATGAATGAGAAAGTGGAGCAGGTACTGTGTGTGTGTGTGTGTTTGTCGGTGTATCTGTCAATGTGGTGTGTGTGTGTGTGTGTCAATGTGGTATATGAGTGTGTTTGTCTGTGTGTGTGTCTGTCAATGTGGTGTATGAGTGTGTTTGTGTGTGTTTGAAAAAACAAACAAAGCCTTTTACTTTTACTTCCTTAGCTAACAAACAAGTTGAGACAAAGGTAAATTTAGAACTAATATCTGCCAGTTGGCCTGTTGGCCAGTGTTTAATTAAGTGATAATGCCAGATAAGCCGGTATTTGGAGGATATATTGGCACGGGTGTTGTTAGGCCAGAGACGAAGTCGAGGGCAGACAAACCATGCCAATATATCCTCCAAACACAGGCTTCGAGGACATTATCACTTTTATATAACGGGTTACCAACATATTCAAATAATGATTGACATATTTTCATTAAACATTATTTTAATGAATGTATTAATTATATTTCATCCTTCCACAAGATATAGTCCCGAAACAAATCTAGGGTTGCTATCGTTGCTGGTCGTTCGTTCTATTGGTTCGATTGCCAGAGACGCAACCCAGATGTTCGTTCTAAATGTTCCATTGCCATACTGGCTGGCAACGTTCTTATCCGTTGCTTGTTGGCTAGCCAACTACGGCTAACTTATAGTCACGTCAAACAGTGCAGCCAGAATAACAACAGTAGCTGCATTTGTTTAAGATGTTTTCTAGTGACATTTATTTATAACAATGAGCTAATGAAGCACGATGTCGCCTGGCATAGAAAATGTGTTCTCTCGTTAGGACACTGTTCTGTTGTTCAGAGGAGTTAGCTAACTACACAGCTAACACAATAACTTCAGGAAAAGTTATGGAAAGACTGCAAAATAGCTGCATTTTGTTGCGTTTTATGGTTTTTCAATTGACATTTCTTTGTATATATGCATAAAATGATGCCAGCTGATTTGTGATTTCGACTGGCTGAGAAACGCTGCCTGCCTAACACTCTCGTCCCGAATCACGACCCCTACACGTTCATTACTATGGGACAGTTGGAGATCGAATTTGAATATTGAAACAATATTGCAAATGTTGGAGACAGACAACAAGGTTTATACAAATCTGCTGTCTGTTGAAAACTAAATGTTAGTCTAAAAGTGTCTAGACGCTTTTTATAGTGGAGATGAAGTTCATAAATTGCCTGACTGGGCTGATGAGGCAGGGGATTGCGCAGTCAGATGGAACAGAGTAAATAGGCATGTTAACGTCATAGATTTAGCCGGTGGTAATTTGTGTAATAAACACCGGCTGGAATGTGGTTTTAACCAATCAGTATTTAGGATTAGACCCACCCGTTGTATAATGTCTCGTACCGGCCAAACTTCTGCTGTGGTGATTACAAAGATAAAATTACATTACATCATCACGGCAAGCACAGTGACTCTAGCTAGCCTATTGCAGTAAACAAAAAAGTTTCAAGGTAAGTCACTTTGAGGAAAGTCACAGGGTAACTTTGACACACCACCCCAACATTAACGCCCTCACCCCCAAATTTTCCACATCAGACACAATACCAACTACACAGAGTAAATTCCAGGCCCAGTTCACATCTCCTCTGTACCCACAACCCACACAGTACTCTCTCAGTAGAGTACAGAGACAGTCAGACAATCCTTCACAGCGAGAGTGAATTTAAATTCCCCCCCATCCACTGTGCTCTGCTGTTCATTCACAGAGTAGATAAACTCTCTCTTTTCACAGCAGTAACTGCATCGCCCCACTGAGTTGGCTTCTGGAAATGGGAGGCCCTGAGTTCCAAGCTCCAAATCTTTTTTTACTTCTTTGTGTGTGTGTGAATGTGCATGTGTGCATAAGTACGTGTGTGTGGGGGGGGAGAATAATGAGACATCCAGAGCATGCGTTAGCGGGGATGTTCAGTCTCTGTTCATGTGGACAGACAGACAGGCAGACAAATAGACTAAAAGAGACACACTCAAAGACAGCCAAAGACAAAAGCTAGAGATAGAGGAAAGGGACAGACAGTCACAAAGACAGGTTAGAGACAAAAATACACAGTTAAACCAAGGTGAGCGCTGCACACTGCTAATGGAATCTGGAGAGTTGGTCCTAGGAGACTTCATAAGAAAGAAGTCAGTTCATCAGAGACCATACCTACTTATTACCCTCCTCTAATTAAAACAATACATCTTGTTAGCCAACACAACTGAGGGATGCCATGGTGCATGTAGGGAAAACAAACTCCAGTATCGGAGGTTCGCAAGAGCAGTGAAAGATCTCGTCTCCTAAATTTAATTCCGGGGAAACTTATTAGAAACTGTACGCATTTCTCTGAATCCTTATTTCATTAGACTGACATATCCCTGGTCTGTGGAGTTTAAAATAGTACTGCTGTTAACGAAGGGATGAAAGAGCACACAGACACATGTCCCTCGTATCCCCATATTTCATATCTATCTCTCTCACTTGCACACACACTTTGACATGTACATGTTTGTCATTTAGCAGGCGCTCTTATGCAGAGCAGTAGTGAGTGCATACATTTTCTTACTTTTTTTGTACTGGTCCCCCGTGGGAACAGAACGTACGAACGAACGCAAGCACAGATGCGAAAGAAACCTTGCTGTAACACCCTGTTCCATGGTATGTGTTATGTGTCTCAGGTTTGACCAACAGGGCAGGGTGACAAGGGAAATAAAACACTGTGTCTCATTGGGGCCATAAACCAGGAAAAACAGCAAGGTCCCCACAGCTCTGACACCACCAAGAGGAAAGCATCACTGTATATTCCCTACTCTGACACCACCAAGAGGAAAACACCACTGTATATTCCTTACTCTGACACCACCAAGAGGAAAACAAATCACTGTATGTTCCCTACACATGTAAAATACATGTAGACACTTTGATGTTCACTTTCAGCTAAATTCCATCTACCGAGAACTGAACAAATAGCAAAGGTTGCAACTGACCATATTTCTACCCAGTAAGCATAGCTGGGCCACGACCAGTAAGAGTAGCATCATAAAATTGCAAAGGTATGTTTTTTTCAGACTAAAACCATCAGAGTAAAGTCAGATTTAGTTTATAGCCAATAAGGATGCAAACACAGAGACAGACAATAATAAAAGGTCAATGTAAGGGTTTTCTACAACAGTAAGAAAGGTCAATGTAAAGGTTTTCTACAACAGTAAGAAAGGTCAATGTAAAGGTTTTCTACAACAGTAAGAAAGGTCAATGTAAGGGTTTTCTACAACAGTAAGAAAGGTCAATGTAAAGGTTTTCTACAACAATAAGAAAGATAAATGTAAAGGTTTTCTACAACATCAAGGAAAACGCTGTGTCTGGCGCAACCCAACACCTCTCATCACCCCGAGAACACCAACACCATGTTTTTCATCTGCAGGGACTGGGAAACTGGTCAGAACTGAAGGAATGATGGATGGCGCTAAATACAGGGAAATTCTTCAGGGAAACCTGTTTCAGTCTTCCAGAGATTTGAGACTGGGACGTAGGTTCACCTTCCAGCAGGACAATGACCCTAAGCATACTGCTAAAGCAACACTTGAGTGGTTTAAAGGGAAACATTTAAACGTCTTGGAACGGCCTAGTCAAAGCCCAGACCTCAATCCAATTGAGAATCTGTGGTATGACTTAAAAATTGCTGTACACCAGCGGAACCCATCCAACTTGAAGGAGCTGGAGCAGTTTTGCTTTGAAGAAAGGGCAAAAATCCCAGTGGCTAGATGTGCCAAGCTTATAGAGACATACCCCAAGAGACTTGCAGCTGTAATTGCTGCAAAAGGTGGCTCTACAAAGTATTTACTTTGGGGGGGTGTGAATAGTTATGCACGCTCAAGTTTTCCGTTTTTTTGTCTTATTTCTTGTTTGTTTCACAATAAAAATATTTTGCATCTTCAAAGTGGTAGGCATGTTGTGTAATTCAAATGATACCCCCCCCCAAAAAAACCTATTTTAATTCCAGGTTGTAAGGCAACAAAATAGGAAAAATTACAAGGGGTGTGAATACTTTCGCAAGCCACTGTATACTCTCATGTGAACCATTTTAACATTGAGCCTGTTTCTTATGCTGAGGTCTATAAAGTATTCAAGGCAATATACACTAACAGTCTGCAGGTCCAGACAACCTGGATCCCTACTTCTTAAAGAAAACAGCTAGTATTATCACTGAACCTGTGGCTCACATTTTCAACCTCTTGCATTTTCAAGTCTCTTGACCAATTCCATACACAGCATTTGGAAATCAGCTTATATACTCCCACTGCTGAAGGGTGGAGACCCCTCAGATGCTAATAACTATCATAATCTCCAAACTCCCTATCCTGGCCAAAGTTTATGAATCCCTAGTGAACTCACAGTTAAAAAACGTCTTAATTGAAAATAACATTCTAAGCGGGGTTCAGTCTGGCTTTGGGTTGGGCCATAGCAACACAACTGCAGCTATGGCAGTGGCAAAATACATCATAAATGTCCTTAATAAAAAAGCAACATTGTGCTTATCTTTTTGTTGATTTACAAAGGCATTTGATTCAGTTGACCATGAATTGTTGCTAGCTAGACTCCGTAACATTGGTAGCTGTGAAGGGGCAGTAAATTGGTTAAGGAACTATCTTTCTGACAGAACACAATGTGTATATGTTGACAATCACAAGTCTAGCTTTCTTGAGATTAATAGAGGTGTGCCCCAGGGTTCCATTTTAGCTCCTGTGTTTTTATAAATTTTCATTAATGATTTGGGAAATGGGATGCAACCAGCAGAGTTGCATCGATTTGTGGATGTATTCATACATTCATGTGCTCCTTCTCTGGTTCAGGCTGTTGAAGAGCTCCAGACTGCTTTTCAGTCACTGCAGGCCTCCCTTTATGGTCTCAAACTGGTCTTGAATATACAAAAAACTTTATCAGAGCTCGCACTCAGCCAGAGAAGTTTAGCATTGTCAAATCTGGTGGCTTATCCATTGAAAAAGTGTCATCCTACAAATACAGTACCTAGGTATATGGTTGGATGCAAGTTGTCCTTTAAGGTTCATATGGATAATCTTGTGAGGAAGTTTAAATTGAAATTGGGTTTTTATTTTCGTAATAATAATGCTTGCTTCCCGCTTACGACTAGAAAGAAGCTTGTTCAGACCACTTTTCTCTCTAATTGATTATGGTGATTTGTTGTATATGCATTCAGCCTCCTCTGTCTTACAGATACTAGACTACTTATCATGCATTCTTGCGCCTTAATACAAATGCCACTCACCCACCATTGCACCTCACTTTATATGCACAGAAAGCTACATTTGTATCTGTTCATCTACACAGCACTTTTAGGTAAACTCCCCTTTGCAGTCTGGTCTCCTTCAACACCAGAAGTTATCATACCTGGTCTGCTAGGTGGTTGCTACTTAAAAGTCCCCAGGACATTTACAATATAAGGCAAGACTGCCTTTTTGTCTTGCGCACCAGAGGCATGGAAAAGCCTATAACCCATGTTTCATCTAGATACAATGCATTCGGAAAGTATTCAGACCCCTTGACGTTTTCAACATTGTTAAGTTACAGCCTTATTAAAAAATTGATTCAATTGTTTTTTTCCTCATCAATCTACACACAACACCCCATAATGACAAAGCAAAAACAGGAATCTTGATATTTTTGCAAATGTATTAAAAATAACAAACAGCCTTGAGTCTTCTTGGCTTCTGCAGAGAATAATGGGAGAAACTCCCCAAATACAGTTGTGCCAAGCTTGTAGCGTCAAACAACAGTTTTTGCCTTGTCATTGTGGGGTGTTTAGATTGATGAGGGAAAAAACGATTTAATAAATTTTAGAATAAGGCACTGTATATCACTTCTGGGTTGTTCCACGGTTCAGCGGCTGATTCAATGTATCCAAAGATAGGTTTTAAGACAAAACAATAGAGATACTATAAGACTGCAGAATTTTCCCTCTGTCAACATAAATTCAGCAATTCCGTTTTTAGGCTATATAGATATTTATAAACTTGACTCCTTCAATGCAAGCTAATGGATGTTAAGCTTCATAGTTGATGCTGCATCACGTCGTACTGTATAAACAAGGTTGGAGGGGGAGGTCTGGGAACAGGGATTATATATTGTGTTGATGTTGTGGATGAGGAACTAGTAATGCTTAGTTCACTGCATTAAGTTGTCCCTAGCTTTCACTTCTAACCTCCATCTGGTAAAGGTTAGGGAAGGTCTACCATGGGCAGGACCGTCTGTTCAGCCAGGCCTATTCACCCAGTCAGTTCAGCACCAAGGACAGGCTTCTCACTATCAGCACCATGGACAGGGTTCTCACTATTCACCCAGCCATTTCAGCACCATGGACAGGGCACCTGTTAACTACAAGGTAGAGTGTGGGCAAACTGGGCAAACAGGCCTTCCCACATTGACAGTGCAGTATCCTATCCTAGCAGGCGCAGGCCCTGACTGGCCACATTGGTTGGTACGCAGCGTCTGTTGACAGACAGACATCTCCTGAGGATCTATTTCTAATGCTCTCCTCCTCAGCAGTTTTCTCTTTTACATTGTCATGCTATTTATTACTCTTCCTTCCTTTGCCATGACAACCAATGTGGCTAGGCAGGGCCTGCGCCTGCTAGGATAGGATCCTGCACTGTCAATGTGGGGAGGCCTGTTTGCCCAGTTTGCCCACACTCTGCCTTGTAGTTACCAGCTCTAACTTAAATTCTTCCAATTCATAATTTTCATCATTTCAGACAGGAGGGGAAGGGGGAAACTAATGACATCAGTGTTTCTTTGAGATGAAGAGGGCAGGAGAGGAGAGGAAAATAACGACATCAGTGTTACTTTGAGATGAAGAGGGGAAGAGCTACATCTGTACTTCCCTGGGGTACCCCACTAGAACACCCCATACGTACACACACAGACACACACACACCATAAGTCTTTGAAGAGTGCAACTCAGGCACAGAGAGAGGATTGACAGCACCATGACAACCAGCCGTTCCACAGTCAATCTTCTGCTCGTTCATTCATTCAACATCTGGGTGCTGCCTGTCTGCTGCATAGGGAAAAATGTCCAGTCTTTCATGATTCATGATTCATATTCATTTAAGTGCTTAGCCAGAACGTATCACAGACAAAAAGAGATTCTCAGCCAAAGAGATTAATTCCAGGTCCAATCAACTGAGGCCACTGCCACTATGTAAATCACACAGAGGAGACACAGACAAGATTCTCAGAGGTTTCTCACAGCCCAGCTCCATGGATACACAGGCAGACATGCTACCCACACACCCTAGAGAAATAATCTCCCTTGGGGTAGTTTGTAGCAAACTTATAAAGGATAGGATCGTCACACTTACAGCTCTAATACACCATCACCATAGATACAGTGTAAGTACTCGAGGGTCAGACGAACAAGCAGTCAGTCAGTCATTCAATGCACCATAGATATACCATATACATACATATATATGGTTGGTGTGTGTGTGTGTGTGTGTGTGTGTGTATAAACAGTGCCTTTGGAAAGTATTCAGACTTTTTATATATATATATACCCACACACACACACACACACACACACACACACACACACCATTGACAGAGAGAAGGTACTCACATGTGAGGCAGACGAGCAGGCCTCTGAGGATCATCTCACAGGGTGCCCTCCAGCTCTCCCATAGCCTTGCTTGGACCGGGGGAATCATGATCTCCGCTGGGACGAAGAACTGGATGGCAAAGCTGACAAACACTCCAAAGGAGTACAGGATCTTCACCATCTGATTGGTCCTGCAAAGAGAGTGAACACTGCTAAGTGGATTTTTAACAGAGCCTGGTGTCTTTGGAATAGAGGCCCAACCATGTTTTGACTACAGGCTCAGCTGTATTTAGTCTACAGGTCCAGGTGTGTTTTGGGCTCATCCCCATGGGGCCCTACTGTACAATAACAAGCAGAGGTGTGTTTAACAACTAGGGCCAATGACAGTGTTTGATCTAAAGTGTGTTTAACAACAGGGGCCAATGACAGTGTTTGGTCTAAAGCACAGGAGGCTGCAGAGGAGGACGGTTCATAATAACGCCTAGAATGGAGTGAATAGAATGGTATCAAACCCGTGTTGGATACCATTTCAATAATTCCATTCTAGCCATTACTATGAGCCCGTCCTCCACAATTAAGTTGCCACCGGCCACCTGTGATCTAAAGTGTTTAAAAACTGGGGCCAGGGACAGTGTTTGGTCGAAAGTGTGCTTAATAACAGGGGTCAGAGAATTAGTCGACTGATCGATTGTTTGTTTGAAAGAATGTTGGTCGAACAAGATTTGTTTTAGTTAATCTGCAACATACAATATATACAGTGCATTTGGAAAGTATTCAGACCCCTTCCATTTTTACACATTTTGTTACGTTGCAGCCTTATTCTAAAGTGGATTAAACAAAGGGTCAGACACTGGTCTATACAATTAAAACTGTTGACACAGCAGATACTGTCTGCTATGTATTATAGGTATCTTTCAAACAGATCTTAACCTTATGACCCATTCTATATATCTGTTGTTCGTCATGTAGGTTGAAAGGGGTGTATCTTTGCTATAAAAGATCTCAGAAGCCTTTGTGTTGCCGCTCTCAACGGACCAGCAGAGACGGTGGTGAATTCGTTGACAAGCCATTGCAAAGCTCTTACTATTAAAGATGTATTTTAAGTATAACTCTGACTTGTGTGATACGTTTGTCTCTCCTCATTTGATAGTAAAGAAATTAACTACCACAGTATTCAGACCATTTGCTATGAGACTTGAAATTGAGCTCCGGTGCATCCTGTTTCCATTGATCATCCTTGAGATGTTTCTACAACTTGAATGGAGTCCACTTGTGGTAAATTCAATTGATTGGACATTATTTGGAAAGGCACACACCTGTCTAGATAAGGTCCCACAGTTGACAGTGCATGTCAGAGCAGAAACCAAGCTATGAGGTCAAAGGAATTTTCCGTAGAGCCCCGAGACAGGATTGTGTCGAAGCACACATCTGGGGGATGGTACCCACAATAAGAGCACACCGATTTGCTTTGGGGTCTGTGTTATTGAAGAGAAACATCAACTGCTAACAGCCCTTTATGTTAGAGTGGCCAGACGGATGTCACTCATCAATTCTTAAATCAAAGAAATTTGGAACCACCAAGACTCTTCCTAGAGCTGGCCAACCGGCCAAACTGAGCAATCGGGGGAGAAAGGCCTTGGTCAGGGAGTTGACCAAGAACCCGATGGTCACTCTTACAGAGCTCCAGAATTCCTCTGTGGAGATAGAAGAACCTTCCAGAAGGATAACCATCTCTGTAGTACTCCACCAATCAGCCTGTTAGAATATTTACAGATAAATACACAAAGTAGGGAACTACCGATCAATGGAAATATTTGTTATTCTGTAATGGGGAACTGAAGATTAAATGGGTCAGGGACAGGTTGTTTTCCAGTTCAACATCTGTTTCGATTATGTGTAGGGGTTCCAGTCCAGGACTCATAGCTACATGTGGCAATTTCTCATTGGTCCAAATTGTCTATACATTGAGCCTGAAACGGGATACTGGGTATTTGGCCATTGGCCCAATTATATTTCAAGGAACTCTAATTGGTCAATTACAGGCTAGGCTTGGGTATAAACTACATCCTGTCTCCTTGTTCTCAGTGTTTTCTCCACTGAACAGGGAAGAATGAACATCTACCAGACACTTTCCAGCATAACTATGATTTTAATAAATCTTTGAATAAATCAATTTTTCTCCCCCCAATTTGCTTTGGGGTCTGTGTTACTGAAGAGTAACATCAACTGCTAACAGCCCTTTATGTTAGAGTGCCCAGACGGATGTCACTCCTCAGTAAAAGGCACATGACAGCCCACGTGGAGTTCAGACCGTGAGAAACAAGATTCTCTGGTCTGATGAAACCAAGATTGAACACTTTGGCATGAATGCCAAGCATCCCATCTGGAACAAACCTGGCACCATCCCTACAGTGAAGCATGGTGGTGGCAGCATCATGCTGTGGGGATGTTTTTCTGCGGCAGGGACTGGGAGACTAGTCAGGATCGAGGGAAAAATGAACGGAGCAAAAGTAGAGAGATATCCTTGATGAAAACCAGCTCCAGAGCGCTCAGGACCTCAGACTGGGCCAAACTTCACTTTCCAACAGGACAACGATACTCAGCACACAGCCAAGACAATGCAGGAGTGGCTTCGGGACAAGCCTCTGAATGTCCTTGAGTGGCTCAGCCAAGGCCTAGACTTGAACCAGATCTAACATCTCTGGAGAGACCTGAAAATACCTGTGCAGCAACGCTGCCCATCCAACCTGACAGAGCTTGAGAGGATCTGCAGAGAATAATGGGAGAAACTCTCCAAATACAGGTGTGCCAAGCTTGTAGCATCATACCCAAGAAGACTTGAGGCTGTAATCGCTGACAAAGGCACTTCAACAAAGTACTGAGTAAAGGGTCTGAATACTTATGTAAATATGATATATGTTGTTGTTTTTTGGCTTTGTCATTATGGGATATTGTGTGTAAATTGATGAGGGGAAAAAACGATTTAATCCATTCATAATGAATGCATTAACAGACATTAAGGTAACCAAACAAACATTGTAGATTCGAAATTATAGGAATTAACAGTACATGTACTACTGGTGATATATGTAATGGGGAATTGATATACACTAACAATCAATCAAACACAAACAATTCACAAAATGAAGTCATGAAACAATGAATGTGCACAAATGGGCGGGAGAGAGCACATTCTGGAGAGAGACGTGCATTGTGCAGCCACACTCCTCTTCTTGGACAGTACCATCCCCGCGGCCTATGCAACGGATTAGTTCACTGAGATGGGCGCGAATAAGACGGGTGTCTCGTGTGCCATGAAGATAAATATATGTGTGTGTGTGCATGTATACTGTATGTGTATCTATATATGTGTGTGTGTATATCTACACAGTGCCTTCAGAAAGTGTTCAGACAACTTGACTTTTTCCAAATTGTTTATGTTACAGCCTTATTCTAAAATGGTACGTGTTGTCTGGTCTTTAGCATCCCAGCGCAGGTAGCGTAGTGGGCAATGCACTCCTAACCTCCACCGCGACCAGCGAGTACATAATCTATTGAGGCTGCAAAGGCATCGGTTTCCTCCTTAACTATCTTTAATAACGAGCAGTTAACAAAAAAAAGAAGTGCGTTCTGTCTTAATAAAACAAAACTTCCCACCACCATGCTAGGGTGGCTAATGCTACTACTGTACGTTGTGTACAACGTTCAGCCAATCAGGTTGCACCAGTCTGTTGTTACCCATCTGGCCACTGTACACAAAACGTACAGTAGTAACATTAGCCACCCTAGCATGGTGGTGGGAAATAGCTTTACTAAGACGCATACCAAACAATGCGTGAGGAGAACTGAAGGGAAATGTCCCGACGTGGCGGTGGCTCATGGGCGCATCATCATCGTTCATTTATAAGCTCAGTGATCGTCACACTAGCTCCAGGAGAAAAGTGTACTGAAGTTTCCCAGCTGCTTGGCTTGCTCTTTTTTTGCCTCTGGCCATGACAAGTGGATGTTCTGGACTGGGGAAGCAGAGCCCACTGTATTCTTAGTTCCTACTGTACTCCACAGCCAGCCAGGAAGAGTCAGAGTTTGTTAGTGCCACTGCAGGATATAGATTAGAGAGTTTTGTTGTCTGTCAATGATGCTATAATATTCTATTTCGGGACTACACCTTGTTAATATATTTAGATTATATATTTTTCATTTGCATATAATTTGTTAATGGCTTAATGCAGACTGTTTTTAAAGTGCTGCTATTCATTTATTTTACAGAAGTTGTGAGTGTTCGGTTGGCGTTTTGTTAGTGATTTAAAATGCAAACCGATGCCAGAATATCAAACCCTTGTGAGTGCCTTTGCAAGTATTCAGTCTTGGCACACACCTGTCTTGGCACACACACTTTGGCAACACCTGTCACACAAACACCAGACCTGGGTTCAAATACTATTTCAAATATCTAATTTACTCTCAAATACATTCATACAAGTAAGTGTTCAGATAGAAATATTAAACTATGTAATTTGGAATGCACTTGGAAAGTATTTTAAATACTCAAATTAACCAACTCAAATGCACTCCCATACATTTAACCCAGGTATTTGAAATAAGTATTTGAAAATCCTGTCAAATACAATTTGACAGAATATTTGGTTTTTACAAATAACCATTCAAATACTGAAATATAAGTACTTGTTTTAGGCTGCCTATTAGAAAATACTCAAAGACACAGAAAAAGTATTTTAAATACCAGATACTCAAATACACATGTATTTGAACCCATGTGTGACACGCACACACACACACTGGGAAACATACAACGTGGGGTGCAGTTGCCTTTTGATATCTGGTGGCGTGGGCCCGATTGTATGGCATGGCAGGGTTAAAGTGTTTGGATTGGATGAGTTCCTGGCCTGTTTATGGCTGGTAGTAACCTGGGAGATTTAGCATTTGGTGTCAGAAGAGCTGGGGTTGCCTGAGGTGTCCATAACCCATAATCTCCTGCTTCACTCACAGGAAACCACAGAGTGGACCCATGGTTAATCACACCATGAACAGCTTTATTCCTCTGGGGTGGTGTGTGTGTGTGTGTGTGTGTGTGTGTGTGTGTGTGTGTGTGTGTGTGTGTGTGTGTGTGTGTGTGTGTGTGTGACACTGGCCTCTTCTCAGCAGCCTGCCTGTATATCGGCCACACTTACTTCCAACACACCTATGACACGCATCTTGCAACACACATTCTCCTCTAGACCAAATACTGTCACAGATCCTTGTTGTTAAACACACTTTAGACCAAAACAGGGCTGTCCCCGATGAAGAAAAAGTATTTGTCGACCAAAAGATGTCTGTTCTTTCGACCAATCGATTGGTAGACCTTTTTAAAACATTTTTTTTTTCTATATATAGTCACACCCTATGTGTTTTAATAAATCAACTATATATACATTGAGCTTGTCTGATGCTTTAATAAGCACACTGTTTGATTACATAAGACAAAAATGACTCAAGAGAGAACCAGAGATCAAGGTAACCACAAGAAAAAAACTTGCTCCTACTGCAATTGCCAACTATATATAAATAGCCTACATTAAGCCAACAAATAAAAACATTGCAGCCTGCAGTTAGAAAATATCCTGATAAAAATAAATATCTAAATCACATTGGCAACACATGGCCTCTCTGCAAGGAACTTGAAACATTATTTCAACTATCAATTTGGTCCGGGCCTGAAGCTGGTGCTAGCAAACATGTAACATTGTACAAAATACTCTGGGCCATCAGAGTTTCCCCTGCCAGTGAGCTCCGGACAGACACAGCTGTAGGCTATTTGTGCAAAGGATAATAAGTAATCAGGAAGCCTATTTTATGATGTTTCCACTGGATCAGAGCATGACATTTTTCTCTTTCACGCTCAGTGGTTATCAAAAGAAAGAGAGCTGGAAAGATTTTTCAAATACATGTCATTCTCAACGGCTATAAAAACAGACTTAGGTTTGCTTGCTGTTTGAGGTGAAGAAAACATAACTTTGAGAAGCTCCACAGGTCATTAGTGGTGCGTTAAGCCAATCAGAAATACTATCAGATCCCCAAATGGGCACATTTATATGCCTACATTTGCACACACACACACACACAAACACCTACTTCCATGCGTAATCAGGTGCGCGTCCTTACTCAACATTGAAAATAGCACTCCAAACAGAAGACAATGACTAAATTGACAAAACTCGTAAATGGAATGAAATAAACCACAACTTGTTTCTCACAAGTGTAGCATAGGTTGTGCCCTCTGCAAACAACGTGTCCACTCTGACAATGAGAACGGTAAAAGACTGAAATAATATTATAATGAATGCATTAACAAACCTTAATGTAACCAAAAACATTGTAGATAAGAAAGTATAGGAATTCAAAATAAATGTACTACTAGTGATATACAGTGGGGAGAACAAGTATTTGATACACTGCCGATTTTGCAGGTTTTCCTACTTACAAAGCATGTAGAGGTCTGTAATTTTTATCATAGGTACACTTCAACTGTGAGAGACGGAATCTAAAAAAAATCCAGAAAATCGCATTGTATGATTTTTAAATAATTAATTAGCATTTTATTGCATGACATAAGTAATTGATCACCTACCAATCAGTAAGAATACCGGCTCTCACAGACCTGTTACTTTTTCTTTAAGAAGCCCTCCTGTTCTCCACTCATTACCTGTATTAACTGCACCAGTTTAAATTCGTTACCTGTATAAAAGACACCTGTCCACACACTCACCTCGATCTCACCTCGTGGGGCATCAATGATCATGAGGAAGGTGAGGGATCAGCCCAGAACTACACGGCAGGTCCTGGTCAATGACCTGAAGAGAGCTGGGACCACAGTCTCAAAGAAAACCATTAGTAACACACTACGCCGTCATGGATTAAAATCCTGCAGCGCACGCAAGGTCCCCCTGCTCAAGCCAGCGCATGTCCAGTTCCGTCTGAAGTTTGCCAATGACCATCTGGATGACCCAGAGGAGGAATGGGAGAAGGTCATGTGGTCTGATGAGACAAAAATAGAGCTTTTTGGTCTAAACTCCACTCGCTGTGTTTGGAGGAAGAAGAAGTATGAGTACAACCCCAAGAACACCATCCCAACCGTGAAGCATGGAGGTGGAAACATCATTCTTTGGGGATGCTTTTCTGCAAAGGGGACAGGACGACTGCACCGTATTGAGGGGAGGATGGATGGGGCCATGTATCACGAGATCTTGGCCAACAACCTCCTTCCCTCAGTAAGAGCATTGAAGATGGGTCGTGGCTGGGTCTTCCAGCATGACAACGACCCAAAACACACAGCCAGGGCAACTAAGGAGTGGCTCCGTAAGAAGCATCTCAAGGTCCTGGAGTGGCCTAGCCAGTCTCCAGACCTGAACCCAATAGAAAATCTTTGGAGGGAGCTGAAAGTCCATATTGCCCAGCGACAGCCCCGAAACCTGAAGGATCTGGAGAAGGTCTGTATGGAGGAGTGGGCCAAAATCCCTGCTGCAGTGTGTGCAAACCTGGTCAAGAACTACAGGAAACGTATGATCTCTGTAATTGCAAACAAAGGTTTCTGTACCAAATATTAAGTTCTGCTTTTCTGATGTATCAAATACTTATGTCATGCAATAAAATGCAAATTAATTACTTAAAAATCATACAATGTGATTTTCTGGATTTTTGTTTTAGATTCCGTCACTCACAGTTGAAGAGTACCTATGATAAAAATTACAGACTTCTACATGCTTTGTAAGTGGGAAAACCTGCAAAATCGGCAGTGTATCAAATACTTGTTCTCCCCACTGTATGTAATGGGGGAAATGAAAAACACTAACAATAAAACGCAAACAATTCACACAATGAAGTCATGAAACAATAAATGTGCACAAATGGGCCGGGAACGAGCACATTCTAAAGAGAGAGTGCGTTGATCAGCCACACTCCCCCCTTATTCTTGGACAGTACCATCCCGCAGCATCTGCAACGGATTAGTCTCGGCCTCTACAACGGATTAGTTCACTGAAATGGGCGTGAATAAGACTTGTGTGTCATAAATATAAAAACAGTTGAAGTTAGAAGTTTACATACACTTACGTTGGAGTCATTAAAACTCATTTTTCAACCACTCCACAAACTTCTTGTTTAACAAACCATACTTTTGGCAAGTCAGTTAAGACACCTACTTTGTAAACAATTGTTTACAGACAGATTATTTCACTTATAATTCACTGTATCACAATTCCAGTGGGTGAGAAGTTTGCATAAACTAAGTTGACTGTGCCTTTAAACAGTCTGGAAAATTCCAGAAAATGATGTCATGGCTTTAGAAGCTTCTGACAGGCTAATTGACATCATTAGAGTCAATTGGAGGTGTACCTGTGGTTCTATTTCAAGGCCTACCTTCAAACTCAGTGCCTCTTTGCTTGACATCCTGGGAAAATCAAAATAAATCAGCCAAGACCTCAGAAAAAAATTGTAGACCTCCACAAGTCTGGTTCATCCTTGGAAGCAATTTCCAAATGCCAGGACGTACCACGCTCATCTGTACAAACAATAGCATGCAAGTATAAACACCATGGGACCACGCAGCCGTCATACCGCTCAGGAGGAGACGCGTTCTGTCTCCTAGAAATGAGCGTACTTTGGTGGGAAAAGTGCAAATCAATCATAGAACAACAGCAAAGGACCTTGTGAAGATGCTGGAGGAAACAGGTACAAAAGTATCTATATCCACAGTAAAACAAGTCCTATATTGACTCAGCAAGGAAGAAGCCACTGCTCCAAAAATGACTACGGTTTGCAACTGCACATGGGGACGAAGATCACACTTTTTGGAGAAATGTCCTCTGGTCTGACGAAACAAAAATAGAACTGTTTGGCCATAATGACCATCATTATGTTTGGAAGAAAAAGGGGGAGGCTTGCAAGCTGAAGAACACCATCCCAACGGTGAAGCACAGGGTGGCGGCATCATGTTGTGGGAGTGCTTTGCTGCAGGAGGCACTGGTGCACTTCACAAAATAGATGGCACCATGAGGCAGGGAAATTATGTGGATATATTGAAGCAACATCTCAAGACATCAGTCAGGAAGTTAAAGCTTGGTCGCAAATGGGTCTTCCAAATGGACAATGACCCCAAGCATACTTCCAAAGTTGTGGCAAAATGGCTTAAGGACAACAAAGTCAATGTATTGGAGTGGCCATCACAAAGCCCTGACCTCAATCCAATAGAAAATTTGTTGGCAGAACTGAAAAAGTGTGTGCGAGCAAGGAGGCCTACAAACCTGATCCAGTTACACCTGCTCAGTCAGGCAGTCAGGAGGAATGGGCAAAAATTCACCCAACTTATTGTGGGAAGCTTGTGGAAGGCTACCCGAAACGTTTGAACCAAGTTAAACAATTTAAAGGCAATGCTACCAAATACTAATTGAGTGAATGTAAACTTCTGACCCACTGGGAATGTGATGAAAGAAATAAAAGCTGAAGTAAATCATTCTCTACTATTATTCTGACATTTCACATTCTTAAAATAAAGTGGTGATCCTAACTGACCTAAGACAGGGAATTTTAACTAGGATTAAATGTCAGGTGAAAAACTGAGTTTAAATGTATTTGGCTAAGGTGTATGTAAACTTCCGACTTCAACTGTGTGTGTGTGTGTGTGTGTGTGTGTGTGTGTGTGTGTGTGTGAGTATCTACGCATGTGTGTGTGTATATAAACAGTGCCTTTGGAAAGTATTCAGAGCAATTGGGGGAGAAGGACCTTGGTCAGGGAGCTGACCAAGAAGCCAATGGTCACTCTTACAGAGCTCCAGAGTTCCTCTGTGGAGATGGGTGAACCTTCCAGAAGGACAACAATCTCTGCAGCACTTCACCAATCAGGCCTTGATGGTAGAAGCCACTCCTCAGTAAGAGGCACATGACAGCCCACTTGGAGTTTGCAAAAGGCACCTAAAGAACTCTCAGACCATGAGAAACAAGATTCTCTGGTCTGATGAAACCAAGATTGAACTCTTCGGCCTGAATGCCAAGCGTCATGTCTGGAACAAACCTGGCACCATCCCTATGGTGAAGCATGGTGGTGGCAGCATCATGCTGTAGGGATGTTTTTCAGCGACAGGAAGACAAGTCAGGATCGAGGGAAAACCTTCTACAGAGCGCTCAGGACCTCAGACTGGGGAGAAGGTTCACCTTCCAACAGGACAACAACAATAAGTACACAGCCAAGACAACGCAGGAGTGGCTTCGGGACAAGTCTCTGAATGTCCTTGAGTTGCCCAGCCAGAGCACGGACTTGAACCCGATCTAACATCTCTGGAAAGACCTGAAAAAACCTGTGCAGCAACGCTGCCCATCCAACCTGACAGAGCTTGAGAGGATCTGCAGAGAATAATGGGAGAAACTCTCCAAATACAGTTGTGCCAAGCTTTTAGCGTCATACCCAAGTAGACTCAATGCTGTAATCCCTGAAGGTTCTTCAACAAAGTACTGAGTACTTTGTGAATTTTAGAATAAGGCTGTAACGTAACAAAATGAGGAAAAAGTCAAGGGGTCTGAATACTTTCCGATGGCACTGTATATGTGTGTGTATATATAAAAGCATCATTTTTTATATTTGGGCTTGGGGAGGGTGTCAAGTCAGGTTGGGGAGGGTATCTAGTCAGGTTGGGGAGGGTATCAAGTCAGGTTGGGGAGGGTATCAAGTCAGGTTGGGGAGGGTATCAAGTCAGGTTGGGGAGGGTGTCAAGTCAGGTTGGGGAGGGTGTCAAGTCAGGTTGGGGAGGGTATCAAGTCAGGTTGGGGAGGGTATCAAGTCATTTCTAGTCTAAAGGCTCAAGTCCAATTTAAGTCACAAGTCATTGGTGTTAAAGTCAAAGTTGAGTCATAATATTTGTGACTCGAGTCCAAGTCATGTGACTCGAGTCCACACCTCTGGTTAAATGCTCCGATTACAAAAGGGAAGCACAACCGCAAGCTGCCCAGTGACATGAGCCTACCAGACGAGCTAAATCACTTCTATGCTCGCTTCGAGGCAAGCAACACTGAGGCATCCATGAGAGCATCAGCTGTTCCGGACGACTGTGTGATCACGCTCTCCGTAGCCGACGTGAGTAAGACCTTTAAACAGGTCAACATTCACAAGGCTGCGGAGCCAGACGGATTACCAGGACGGTACCGGAGTGCCAAGTCTAGGACAAAAAGGTATCTCAACAGTTTTTACCCCCAAGCCATAAGACTCCTGAACAGGTAATCAAATGGCTACCCAGACTATGTGCATTGTGTGCCCCCGCCCCAACCCCCATTTACACTGCTGCTACTCTATGTTTATCATATATGTATAGTCACTTTAACCATATCTACATGTACATACTACCTCAATCAGCCCGACTAACCGGTGCCTGTATGTAGCCTCGCTACTGTTTTAGCCTCACTAGTGTATATAGCCTCTCTACTGTTATTTTTCTTTTTAATGTTTTCCTAAATACATTCAACTATCTGAATACTTACTTGTATTAATGTATTTGAAAGTAAATGAGATATTTGAAATAGAATTTGAACCCAGGTCTGGTGTTTGTGTGACACGTTTGTGTGATGAGACTGAATACTTGCAAAGGCACCCACAAGGGTTTGATATTCTGGCATCGGTTTCCATTTTAAATCACCCTCTCTCGTCCCCCCCCTTTCCCCTTCTCTTCCGTCCACCTTTCCCTCCCGCTTTCTGCCTCTTCCCCCTCTCTGCCTCTTTCCCCTCTCTCTCTCTCTGCCCCATCTCTCTCTCTCTGCCCCGTTGTCTCCCGTCCCCCTTGTCTCCCGTCCCCTGTCCCCCTTGTCTCCCGTCTCCCCCTCTCTCTCCCGTCCCCCTCTCTCTCCCGTCCCCCTCTCTCTCCGTCCCCCTCTCTCTCCGTCCCCCTTGTCTCCAGTCCTCTCTCTCCCATCCCCCTCTCTCTCCCCGTCTCCCTTTCCCCTTCTCTCCCATCCCCCTCTCTCTCTCCGTCCCGCCCTCTCTCTCCGTCCCGCCTCTCTCTCCCGTTCCCCTTCTCTCCCTCCCCCCTGCAGGTATTAGCCCCCTGCCAAGCCACAAAGAGGGATTCTATTGTAAATGATTCATTCATCAAGGTTATCACACCGCAAAGAACTGCTGCACACTACCAGAGGGAAAGCCATGAAATACATTCTTCTCCCAGTTCTGATAACAGACAAGGCCCACTGGCAGCAACCCAGCAGAGGGTAAGAAGGGACAGGGAAAATAGGCCATTAGGGAAAGAGAGGAGGCAATAGTGCCAAGTACGGACCCATTGAGGAAGATAATTGAGGGAGGAAAGTACAGTGGAGACCTGGGAGGAGAGTTAATACTGGGTGCTGAGCTGTGAGGGAATGGTTGGGTGAATGAGACACAATGACAGAGAGAGCGAGAGAAAGGGGGGACAAGACAAGTGGCAATGGTGTAAGTCCCTACTAGCCAGGAGCCCGAGAGGATGGAGGATAGCAACTCATACTATGAGGATAGCAACTCATACTATGAGTGTACAGGGAGTGGAGGAGAAGACCGCAAACAACCCTTAAATATGAGACAAAATGGAGAGAGGAGGAAGGGAGAGAGGAGGACAAAATAGAGTGAGGAGGAGGACAAAACGGAGAGAGGAGGACAAAATGGAGTGAGGAGGAAGGGGAGAGGTAATATCACCCATTGCAATGGCCAGAGCGAGAGACTCATGGTATACACCAGACTGAGGGCAGGAGCTCATCATTTCTGCATGGGGAATAGACACAAGCAGCAGAGCCACTCTAAACGCCAGTTGCACGCTCCATTGTGTTTCTCCAGTGGCCGCCACTGAAAAGCCTCTCCATCTTAGCTCCTGTTCAGCATGCATGCAAGCAATGGCAGCTAGTTATCTGGGACCCGCAGATATGATCCATGCACTACATTTCCACTTCCCACATCATAAAAAGAAAATCTACGTGATAATGTTGAATTAATGTGGAAAACTGATTGTATTTGCAAAAAGTAATTAAAGGGAATTTCGTATTTTTTTCACCAAACATTTAACATAAATCCAATGACATGGCTGACATTTTGTGTTGATTTCACATTAGTTGGCAACTCAACCAAATGTAAATCAAAACTAGATGTTGAAATGACATCTGTGCCCAGTGGGTAGTCTTCTCTTACCACTTTCTCCCTCTCTCTAAAGTGGGATACAGATACAATTTGTCTTGCCAGGGAAAAATTTAGAATTTCATACTCGTCATTTTTATGCAGGCATGAGGCATCTTGGGGGGCATGAGCATTTTCGCAAATATCATCTTTACAAAAGCTGTCACAAGTTGAGTGTACTCACAAGGGTGAGTGTACTTGGATGCTAGTGTGTGTGTGCTTGCATGTGTTTCTGTGCTCTTGCGTGTGTGTGTGTGTGTGTGTGTGGTCTGGCTGGCACTTGATGAAGCTGCATTTATCAAACATGAAGGATAATGAAATGTGCAGTCATCAATCACCTGGAAGATGTAACGCTAGTCTCCCCTCTGTCTAATTACATTTGGGCCTGCAGATTTATTAAATGAGACCCAAACAACTTTGGCAATTAAAGCACATTTCTTCTTTCTCACTTCCCGAGTGACAAACCTCACCATGGCTTCACCATAGCATACCTCATCTGGGCATGTTACACTGGGCTGGGCCATACATACAGTAATATAGAAGACCTGTGATCCTGACAGAGATCATTGCTGCGCGGTCTGCATTTTTCAGTCTGCTGTGATTGGGAGCAGGTGGTCAGACAGACAACTTTGGGATTAATTATCTTTTCGGTCCAGTAGATTATTTGGAAACGGTTGTCTTTAACCTTTGTATGCAGTAGCCTAGACCTACCTACTTTATTAATAGAAGATATTGGTCTCATTATTCACAGAATCTCAGAATTCACTGCTTCAAGTTTAGTAGCCTACCTCTCCTCTCCTAGTTGGGCGAGCGATATAAAGTGCACCCTTTCTGTGTTGTGTCAATATAATATAATATAATAAGAATCACCAGCCAGTTATCTTTCCAAGCTTTACTACAGTGTCTGTAAATAAATATTGAGAAGAGGAGGGTACTCAACCAACGTGAGTTGAGGTGCAATCAACAACATTTATCATAATTGAAAAAGGTACAACGTGCGCATAGGCTACTATGGTGAGCGAGCGTTGTGCCTTTTCATTTTCAATAAATACTGATTACCCATTTATTTGTCTCTGACTGCAAATCGTCCTCCTAAAAAGGTAGGCTATATCCTATATACAAAATGTGGCTCAAGAGAAACTGCAAAAGTCCGCTCTCATCATTCCTGCATTTCATGTTCAGTAGCCATATGCGCAAACTCAGGTGTGTGTCTCAAACAGAGTAGGCTATAGCTCAGGGGTACAAACTAGAAGTCGGCCCATTAGGATTTTTCAATGCCGATACCGATTATTGGTGGACCAAAAAAAAGCAGATACCGATTTTTATATATATATTTGTAATAATGACAATTACAACAATACTGAATGAACATTTATTTTAACATAATACATAAATAAAATATATTTAGTCTCAAATCAAATAAATAATGAAACATGCTCAATTTGATTTAAATAATGCAAAAACACAGTGTTTGAGAAGAAAGTAAAAGTACAATATGTGCCATGTAAAAAAGCTCATGTTTAAGTTCCTTGCTCAGAACATTAGAAAGCTGGTGGTTCAATATTCCCTGTTCTTCAATATTCCCAGTATCGAACGGTGGCAACCCTAATTCTAAATATTGCTGTTACATTGCACAACCTTCAATGTTATGTCATAATTATTCTGACTCTGCTTGCACTGAAAGCAAGAGAAGTGACACAACTTCCCTAGTTAATATTGCCTGCTAACATGAATTTCTTTTAACTAAATATGCAGGTCTGTGTATTGATTTTAAGAAAGGCATTGATGTTTATGGTTAGGTACATTTGTGCTTTTGTTAAATCATCACCCATTTGGTGAAGTTGAAGTAGGCTATGATTCGATGATAAATTAACAGGCACCGCATTGATTATATGCAACGCAGGACAAGCTAGTTAACCTAGTAATATCATCAACCATGAGTAGTTAACTAATGATTATGTGAAGATTGATTGTTTTTTATAAGATAAATGTAATGCTAGCTAGCAACTTACCTTGGCTCCTTGCAGCCACAAGGTCCTTTTGACGCTGCACTCGCGTAACAGGTGGTCAGCCTGCCACACAGTTTCCTCGTGGATTGCAATGTAATCGGCATCCAAAAAGGCTGATTACCGAGTGTTATGAAAACTTGAAATCGGCACTTGAAAATCTGCACTAATTAATAGGCCATGCTGAATTATCAGTCGACCTCTAGTACAAACCTTTTTGGCCCACAACCCCATTTTGATATCTGAAAATACTTGCGACCCCAACCATGTAAAAACAATTATGTAATTAACAGCCAATATTTTGTTTTAATACAGAATGGAGCACTGAACCCAGTTTCACACATGAGCTGGCGAAGGGTACCCATTACTTGGAACTCTGAAAAATACGAGGTCAAATCATGACATGAGTGATCTTCAGGTCGGAAAGTCGGGGCTCTGAAAGATGCCAGAGTTCCCGAGCTGGATTTCCGAGTTGGATGACCATTCAGTCAGAACTCCAGTTGAGAGTTCTCAGTTGTTTTGAATGTGAAATTAATGCTCAGAGGGAGACGGCAGGGTATTGCCTTTGAGTCAGGAACCAAAACTCCTCCGCAGTGACCCATTAATGCATTAAGTCACATTACAGCTGGATCAATTGTTCAATTTCACTTACAGGCATTTCAACTGAGCCAGGATCACAGTCAAACGGATTGGGAAGTAGTTCCCAAAGTGCTCTTCCAAGCGTTGGAGGTGAGCAGTCATCACTCATGTGGGACACTTAGAGTGCAGAGGCCTGCCCGCCATAGATGGAACCCCATCTATGCACAAGCCCACCATGGAATGTGATGTTCATCAATATAGCAACGCAGCACACTGAACATCCCCTATGGAATGTGTTGTTCATCAATATAGCAATGCAGCACACTGAACATCCCCTATGGAATGTGTTGTTCATCAATATAGCCATGCAGCACACTGAACATCCCCTGTGGAATGTGTTGTTCATCAATATAGCCATGCAGCACACTGAACATCCCCTATGGAATGTGTTGTTCATCAATATAGCCATGCAGCACACTGGACATCCCCTATGGAATGTGTTGTTCATCAATATAGCCATGCAGCACACTGAACATCCCCTATGGAATGTGTTGTTCATCAATATAGCCACGCAACACATTGAACATCCCTTATGGAATGTGTTTTTCATCAATATAGCCACGCAGCACACTGAACATCCCCTATGGAATGTGTTGTTCATCAATATAGCCATGCAGCACACTGGACATCCCCTATGGAATGTTGTTCATCAATATAGCCACGCAGCACACTGAACATCCCCTATGGAATGTGTTGTTCATCAATATAGCCACGCAGCATACTGAACATCCCCTATGGAATGTGTTGTTCATCAATATAGCCACGCAGCACACTGAACATCCCCTATGGAATGTGTTGTTCATCAATATAGCCATGCAGCACACTGAACATCCCCTATGGAATGTGTTGTTCATCAATATAGCCATGCAGCACACTGAACATCCCCTGTGGAATGTGTTGTTCATCAATATAGCCATGCAGCACACTGAACATCCCCTATGGAATGTGTTGTTCATCAATATAGCCAAGCAGCACACTGAACATCCCATATGGAATGTGTTGTTCATCAATATAGTCACGCAGCACATTGAACATCCCTTATGGAATGTGTTGTTCATCAATATAGCCATGCAGCACACTGGACATCCCCTATGGAATGTGTTGTTCATCAATATAGCCATGCAGCACACTGAACATCCCTATGGAATGTGTTGTTCATCAATATAGCCATGCAGCACACTGAACATCCCCTATGGAATGTGCTGTTCATCAATATAGCCATTCAAAACAATTTTTCCCAACTGCCTCTCACGGTCCCTTCTATCTCCTTCCTTTCCTCTGGAGAAAGTTAAATATTCCATAATATTCAAATTGACACGACAAGCTGCTAATAACGCAGGGCTATCGATACTTGGCTACTCATTCATTGCAGCTGCAGCCCGAGCGGAAGTACGGAGAAGCGCATTTCGTAATAGTGTTGAATTAAAAACAGTGACAGTGCTGACCGGATGGCGACCACTGTTATATTATATCAGTATACCAGTAATAGCAATAGCCTAATATATATATATATATTGGGACACGTGAGAATCTCTAGTAATTGAACAAATTTTTTTGATTATTTTTGCGCATTTTGATATTGGCTATAGGGTGCAAAATTGCTGGGACCCTGGCTGGGAAGTGAGTTGTGACACATACAGTGAGGGAAAAAAGTATTTGATCCCCTGCTGATTTTGTACGTTTGCCCACTGACAAAGAAATGATCAGACTATAATTTTAATGGTAGGTTTATTTGAACAGTGAGAGACAGAATAACAACAAAAAAATCCGGAAAAACACGTGAAAAATGTTATAAATTGAGTTGCATTTTAATGAGGGAAATAAGTATTTGACCCCTCTCAATCAGAAAGATTTCTGGCTCCCAGGTGTCTTTTATACAGGTAAGAGCTGAGATTAGGAGCACACTCTTAAAGGGAGTGCTCCTAATCTCAGTTTGTTACCTGTATAAAAGACACCTGTCCACAGAAGCAATCAATCAATCAGATTCCAAACTCTCCACCATGGCCAAGACCAAAGAGCTCTCCAAGGATGTCAGGGACAAGATTGTAGACCTACACAAGGCTGGAATGGGCTACAAGATCATCGCCAAGTAGCTTGGTGAGAAGGTGACAACAGTTGGTGCGATTATTCGCAAATGGAAGAAACACAAAAGAACTGTCAATCTCCCTCGGCCTGGGGCTCCATGCAAGATCTCACCAATGATCATGAGAACGGTGAGGAATCAGCCCAGAACTACACGGGAGGATCTTGTCAATGATCTCAAGGCAGCTGGGACCAGTCACCAAGAAAACAATTGGTAACACACTACGCCGTGAAGGACTGAAATCCTGCAGCGCCCGCAAGGTCCCCCTGCTCAAGAAAGCACATATACATGCCCGTTTGAAGTTTGTCAATGAACATCTGAATGATTCAGAGGACAACTGGGTGAAAGTGTTGTGGTCAGATGAGACCAAAATGGAGCTCTTTGGCATCAACTCAACTCGCCGTGTTTGGAGGAGGAGGAATGCTGCCTATGACCCCAAGAACACCATCCCCACCGTCAAACATGGAGGTGGAAACATTATGCTTTGGGGGTGTTTTTCTGCTAAGGGGACAGGACAACTTCACCGCATCAAAGGGACGATGGACGTGGTGGGTATTCCAGCATGACAATGACCCAAAACACACGGCCAAGGCAACAAAGGAGTGGCTCAAGAAGAAGCACATAGCTTGAGAGGATTTGCAGAGAAGAAATGGGAGAAGAAACTCCCAAAATGCAGGTGTGTCAAGCTTGTAGCATCATATCCAAGAAGTCTCAAGGCTGTAATTGCTGTCAAAGGTGCTTCAACAAAGTATTGAGTAAAGGGTCTGAATACTTATGTAAATGTTATAAAAACATTTGGGGGGAAATTAGCAAAAATGTCTAAAAACCTGTTTTTGCTTTGTCATTATGGGGTATTGTGTGTAGATTGCTGAGGGGGGAAAACTATTGAATCAATTTTAGAATATGGCTGTAACCTAACAAAACATGGAAAAAGTCAAGTGGTCTGAAAACTTTCCAAAGGCAATGTACATGCAGTCAACTTGTACAATACATTAGGAGATCAAGCAGATCGCGTTCTTCATTTCACCTGTCACATTATTTACAATATTAATGCTTACCGGTAGTCCCCAGTCATGTGGTCTTTGTTTCCAATCACACAACAACGAGAGAACGGAGCCTTGTGAGTCACTCACTGCTATGCAGTAGGCGTTAGTTCACCTAGTTACGCTATGGAATTCACAACTAAATGTTTGCCAACTAGATATCTCATAACTATTAAGTTAACTGTCTAAAATGTGCCAAATGCTCTCCAGTTTGGCATTTGGTTTGTTAATTTAGTGCCAAGTTATGTAGCTAAGTGGTTAGCTTCTTCTAAAATCAACCCCCTCCTGAATCAAGATGATTGCTGTCCAATATAGGTTTTGTGAGTGCAGAAAACTGTGAGTAGCATTTTTTTGTTACTTGTATAACATTGAGCTGGGATGTCTGTCCAGCAAATAGTTTGTCAGAGACTGAATAACATTTTCACATTGCGCTTGTTAGCATTTAGCTAGCATTCGCTATTGGATTCTACATGTAATTGTTAGCATTGCCAACCTTTGGATTACAGAGGCTCAGTGGGGTTTGAAAATAGCGCCCCACAAACTAGCACCACAAACACACAAATAAAAAGTATAACCCCACTTAATACCTTCACCATGTCAGCACCGCTCCATACTACTGAAATGGCTGCCCTAACATCTCTGTATACTACAGCATCAGAGAAACCTTTTACGCGGAAGCAGAGCAGGTCAATTTGTTTATAGCTCTCTTTACAACAGGCTCATTTAAATGCCAGCCACCTACACCGCTTCCACTAACAGACACTGTGTCCTGCAGCATTATGGAAATGGATTAGTTCTTTCTCTGCCCCCCCAGTAAGCTGTACACCATGTTCTTGTTTATGTGATGGGGCTTACCATACGTTATGATGAAGGTTAAGGGTTATGCTTCCTTTGACGTCGTCACCAAAATGGAGGTAGCCCAGCGTTGCCAAGACAACGTAGAGGACGATGGTGATGCCCATCCCAATGTTTAGAGCCGTGGGGAACCGCTTCGGTTCCTTCATCTGGTTCTCTATAGGAAGAACCTGCCACACACACACAGCAAATTGTCAGGAATGCTGTATAACAAAAGCAATACAAATCCATTCCTATATTGAATAAAAGGTTGGAAACACTGCACCAAAAAAACGAAGTATTTAGATCTGAAAAAGCCATGAAAAGATTAAATGATTACTGAATAACAAACCCTTGGAATAGAGAATGATAACAGAGCAGCTAGGAGGACTAGTCTCTGATTACATTATACATGGTGACCTACATTAGCCCCAGACGTTTATCAAGTTCTCAGTTTTGGGAGGGATCCGACTTTTGCTGGGGATGAGGATAGTTGGATGCTGGATGAGTGGGAGGGTGGGGGTTGGATGTTTGAGGTTTTACCGTTTGGCTAGTACCCTGTGGGGATATTGCATGGCGGGTGGCAGGGCACATTATCACTGCTAAGTACCACAAACAGACTGAGGAATTACTCTCTGCTCTCTGTCCCGAGGAGCGCCACTCGATCTGGGCAGAGGAATTAATGAACGCCATTCATCACCAAACCTCCACATGAAGAAACAGTGGTATAATGAGATCCCCAGACACTCGCACCTTTCTCTTTCTTTCATTCCCTCTCATCTCCCCTCTCCTCTTTACCTCGAGAAAATATGGATGCTTTCTAATTTGGCTAAACAACAATTTCATTTGAACAGGTTTAGACCTGGCTGGCAAAGTCACATACAGTTGAAGTCAGAAGTTTACATACACCTTAGCCAAATACATTTAAACTCAGTTTTTCACAATTCCAGACATTTAATCCTAGTAAAAATTCCTAGTCTTAGGTTAGTTAGGATCACCGCTTCATTTTAAGAATATGAAATGTCAGAATAATAGTAGAGAGAACTATTTATTTCAGCTTTTATTTCTTTCATCACATTCCCAGTGGGTCAGAAGTTTACATTCACTCAATTAGTATTTGGTAGCATTGCCCTTAAATTGTTTAACTTGGGTCAAACATTTCGGGTAGCCTTCCACAAGCTTCCCACAATAAGTTGGGTGAATTTTTGCCTATTCCTCCTGACAGAGCTGGTGTAACTGAGTCAGGTTTGTAGGCCTCCTTGCTCGCAATGGATTTTTCAGTTCTGCCCACAAATTTTCTATAGGATTGAGGTCAGGGCTTTGTGATGGCCACTCCAATGCCTTGACTTTGTTGTCTTTAAGCCATTTTGCCACAACTGTGGAAGTATGCTCGGGGTCATTGTCCATTTGGAAGACCCATTAGCGACCAAGCTTTAACTTTCTGACTGATGTCTTGATGTTGCTTCAATATATCCACATAAATTTCCATCCTCATGATGCCATATATTTTGAAGTGCACCAGTCCCTCCTGCAGCAAAGCACCCCCACAACATGATGCTGCCACCCCCGTGCTTCATGGTTGGGATGGTGTTCTTTGGCTTGCAAGCCTCCCCCTTTTTCCTCCAAACATAATGATGGTCATTATGGGCGAACAGTTCTATTTTTGTTTCATCAGACCAGAGGACATTTCTCCAAACAGTACGATCTTTGTCCCCATGTGCAGTTGCAAACCGTAGTCTGGCTTTTTTATGGCAGTTTTGGAGCAGTGGCATCTTCCTTGCTGAGAGGCCTATCAGGTTGTGTCGATATAGGACTTGTTTTACTGTGGATATAGATACTTTTGTACCTGTTTCTTCCAGCATCTTCACAATGTCCTTTGCTGTTGTTCTATGATTGATTTGCACTTTTTGCACCAAAGTACGCTAATCTCTAGGAGACAGAACGCGTCTCCTCCTGAGCGGTATGACGGCTGCGTGGTCTCATGGTGTTTATACTTGCGTACTATTGTTTGTACAGATGAGCATGGTAGCTTCAGGCGATTGGAAATTGCTCCCAAGGATGAACCAGACTTGTGGAGGTCTACAATTTTTCTGAGGTCTTGGCTGATATATTTAGATTTTCCCATGATGTCAAGCAAAGAGGCACTGAGTTTGAAGGTAGGCCTTGAAATGCATCCACAGGTACACCTCAAATAGGCTAATTGACATCATTTGAGTCAATCAGAAGCTTCTAAAGCCAAGACATCATTTTCTGGAATTTTCCAAGCTGTTTAAAAGCACAGTCAACTTAGTGTATGTAAACTTTTGACCCACTGGAATTGTGATACAGTGAATTATAAGTGAAATAATCTGCCTGTAAACAATTTTTGGAAAAATTACTTGTGTCATGCACAAAGTAGATGTCCTAACCAACTTGCCAAAACTATAGTTTGTTAACAAGAAATTTGTGGAGTGGTAGAAAAATGAGTTTTAATGACTCCAACCTCCGACTTCAACTGTACATATTCAATAAACAGATGTATTTCTCTTTCCTGTCTTCGCTTGTTCCTTAGTTTTTTATTTTCTCTTCCCTTCTTGGTTGTGACTGATCAGTTCTTGACAGGGGCTTGTTACCTCTCCTCCTGATGCGACTGATGTGTTGTCTGACTGCTGTTTGACCTGGTGATTAATGACCTCGTCTGGCAGCGAATTGAGAAGAATTGCAGCACCAACAACAGACACAGAGGGATGGTGAACACTTCAACGACCTGGTCTCTGATGCACTGATTATGCATACAAAACACTATTAGACTGTAATGTATGAAAGCACGCAGCCAACAGGAACATAGCTTTCTGTGTCAAAGTAAGTGGACACATCTAAATCCCAATAAAAAGTTGGAAAGGGCCTCTCCTGTTTGGCTACCTGTCCCAGAACCTTGCCTCACTCACAACAAAACGTCTACACTTTGCTTTCGAACCACATTAACTGTGTAACAGGGCCAGCCAGCAAAGACTCCAACAGTGAGGGAGTTGCTTCAGAGCAAGTAACATGCCAAAACTCCAGTGATCTAAGAGACCTGACCAAAGCCACCGTGCCAGGAGCCCCTGCCTTCTTACCGCCACATCAAGCAGGGTGTGTGAGACGACAGCATTGGGCTGAGAACAACAGTTGGATCAGTTAACTAGCTAATAACACTGCCCTCTCGGCCCGGGGCACAGCCCACTACTGAGAGAGGAGCAGCCACATACAGCCATAGATGTGGACTGAGGAGAGAGGGAAGGACGGATGGATGGATGGAGAGAGAGACAGAGGGATGTAGACCGAGGTGGGAAGATAACGAGGAGTAAAGAAGAGGATGCAAATGAGAAGCAGAAAGAGAAAAGAGAGCGCGAGAGAGAGAGGGAAAGAGCGAGAGAGAGAAATCGAGAGAGATAAATTGAGAGAGCGAGAAAACAAGAGAGCGAGGCTGATGGAAAGAGAAAATTGAAGGAAGAACATTGAAACAAGGTCAGATATTGAAAGACAAAAGATTGAATGAGGAGACTAAAACTATTTGAAGTTCATCAAAGTGATGAAATTTTATAATCATCATTAATCCCCCCAAATATGTGTTCTTGACCGTGAATATCAAAGTGAGAAGTAATTTATTTCTCAAGGTGTCCGTCCGACAACGCTGGTTGGGTTTGAATCACGTTCATCAGCCCCCCTCTCCCCTTCGGTTAGACACGCTCGCTCGCCACTACCTTAGCACTCGAGCGGCTAATATGCAGTCACACATAATAACTCTAAAGGACAGCCTCTCTCTGCATGCAGTCATTATGACAGTTATCCTTCGTTGATCTATCCAACTAATTTGTCCTCAATTAAAAATGTTAATTGACAGCAATTTAGTATTAAGGAAATGAAGAGGGCAATATGGGATTGTCAGTGGGAAGGGAGGCCTAGCCAGCTGTTACCTCTCAGACAATCGCCTGCCGCCAACAGCGCCTTGCAACAAATCAGCCGGCAAGAGTAGCAGCTTTAAGCCAATCATCTGAGTCATTGTGTCGTCTTTCTCTCACCACAGCAACCCAACGGCCATTTTGTGTTCATGCCAAAAGGTTGAGAACTCAACTTACTACTGCTGACCTCTGGTTGCCCACAATCCCCTTGTAATGAGAGAAGAAGTCAAAAGTCAATGCTACCAATGAGACACGGAACATGATCACTTTACATTCTATTACAGCTGTATGATACTACATCACCCTAAGCAGATTCTCTCTACTCTCTAGCGCCAAGCCTGCCCAGTCAGCCCGCAATAGTCTTGTGTGTGTGTGTGCGTACCCGCACAATGAGGCTGTGGATCTGTTCCTTCACCACTCTGGACAGAGGCAGAGTGGGAAAAGAGTGTGACCGAGACAAAGTGTGTGGGTGTAAATTGGAAGAAGGTGTGTGGGTGTAAATTGGGAGAGGTGTGTGGGTGTAAATTGGGAGAGATGTGTGTGTGTAAATTGGGAGAGATGTGTGTGTGTAAATTGGGAGAGATGTGTGTGTGTAAAACGTGGAGAGGTGTGGGGGTGTAAATTGGGAGAGATGTGGGGGTGTAAATTGGGAGAGGTGTGTGTGTGTAAAACGTGGAGAGGTGTGGGGGTGTAAATTGGGAGAGGTGTGGGGGTGTAAATTGGGAGAGGTGTGGGGGTGTAAATTGGGAGAGGTGTGTTTGTGTAAATTGGGAGAGGTGTGTGGGTGTAAATTGGGAGAGATGTGTGTGTGTAAAACGTGGAGAGGTGTGGGGGTGTAAATTGGGAGAGGTGTGGGGGTGTAAATTGGGAGAGGTGTGGGGGTGTAAATTGGGAGAGGTGTGGGGGTGTAAATTGGGAATTCCATGGATGTGTTTTTTATGCATACATGAGCTTGGTATGTCCTTGTGTACATACGTCATGACCATGAAAATCATTGAACAGATAGTGTGTGTCCATGAATATCATTGAACAGATAGTGTGTGTCCATGAATATCATTGAACAGATAGTGTGTGCCCATGAATATCATTGAACAGATAGTGTGTGTCCATGAATATCATTGAACAGATAGTGTGTGTCCATGAATATCATTGAACAGATAGTGTGTGTCCATGA
Source organism: Brachymystax lenok tsinlingensis (assembly GCA_030435695.1). Taxonomy (NCBI): domain Eukaryota; kingdom Metazoa; phylum Chordata; class Actinopteri; order Salmoniformes; family Salmonidae; genus Brachymystax; species Brachymystax lenok. Next base: position 30,750,856 of record CM059816.1, read on the forward strand.
ATATCATTGAACAGATAGTGTGTGTCCATGAATATCATTGAACAGATAGTGTGTGTCCATGAATATCATTGAACAGATAGTGTGTCCATGAACATCATTGAACAGATAGTGTGTCCATGAATATCACTGCACAGATAGTGTGTCCATGAATATCACTGCACACATAGTGTGTGTCCATGAATATCGATAAGTAAGAGTGTAGCCTATATTAGTAAGAACACCTGTGTATGTCTATATGTGGGTGCATACATACGAGTGTGCCAGTGGTTTCAACACTCTCCAAACTTGGCCTGGGGTCTTAGATGAACTCTTATCAGTGAGCAAGGCTTTCTATCAGCCCACTGCAGAGCTCACCTCCTGGGCAAAGAGGCAGACAGCGCTAGGTACAAGAGCCAAGCATGGGGTATGTGCTAACATTACAGTCAGCCTCCACACCCCAGAGAGCCTTTAAGAAACCCCTAGCCCAATAAAAACCGGGTTTGAGGCAAGAGCAGAATCCCCATCTCTCATTGCAATATTTATGTCTTCTGCTACATTTCTCATTCAGGAATTTCAATCGATCAGGCTGGCCAGCTGAAGTTTCAGCCACAGAATTTTAGTTCAAAAGAAGAGTGTCTCTAGCAGGCCTTCATAGGGAAAGACTAGAGCTACCCTTAACAAGAAAGAAACCAAGACCAAGTGAAAACAAGTCAGAGAAACGTGTTTTGCCTGCTGCACTTACTAGGTCAGCATTGCTCTTAGAAAAGGGGGAAAGAGGGGAAGGGGGGAGAGAGAGAATTTCTCCTTTAACAAATCTAGTTTAAAATGTCCTTCTCTCTCTGCAGAGTGGCTTTCTGAAGAAGACAAAAAACTGGTTCCCAGGGGCAACAGAGGAGTAGATCCCTAGCAACTGATCTCTTGGTGCACAGTGGATCTACTGTTGAGTGACCACACAAATAAGTAGCAACGCCTTCTCCTTTCAAGTAGAAAGCAAAGCTCAGGGAAAGTGGAGAGATCAAAGTAATGGAAATCTCTCTCTCCCCCCCTCTCTCTCTACACAAAAGAGCCTATTTATACAGTATACAAATAACCTTCCAAGGGGACCAGGGAGGCTGTCTCAATCTCCACAAGTTGTGCTCCCTCTTTTAAAAAGATTAGAACAATTATGTGCCACACTACCTTTTTTTTGTTGCTTTTCTCTCCCACTCTCCCTTCCTCCTTGAAGCCAGAGGAGAAATCCTGAACAAATTCACCAAAGACTTTAGCCCGAGGCCTGTAGCCATCTGCCAACTGCCATGGACTTGATGGAAGAGTGAGAGGCCAAACACTACCTATAGTCTCCCTAGAACCAAAAGCAGAGGCATCCAAAGGTGCAGCACGCAGGGTTGCGCTAATCTACCGTCTTACAATATTTACTTACAGTCTATTAGTTTATCCTTCAGAGAGGAGGGAGAGAGAGTTTCAGACATGGTGAGGATTAAAGGGGTTAAGATGATTGTTTGGATAGGCCCCCACAACCCCCCTTAATAACCTTCCTTTAAACCCTGAAGCCCAAAGCCCAAACACCTAACAGACTACCTTTTGCTGGCCTAGCCAAAACAATTACTGTTAGCTCCAAGAGTATCTGCAGGGAGCTGAACTACTTCTCTGCTTTATAAACCCTGTGCTGAAGAGACAGGTGGAGAATGTACAGATAAAGGTATATCAGTAAGTGAGAAGCACACCAAAGCACTTTGGCCCAGTTTGTAGTGCTGGAAGGAACCACAGTCAAAACTGACAGAAGTCAAGTACCTACTGGAGATCCAGGAAAGGAGATCCAGTCAGAACTAACAGGAGTCAAGTACCTACTGGAGATCCAGGAAAGGAGATCCACAGTCAGAGCTAACAGAAGTCAAGTACCTACTGGAGATCCGGGAAAGGAGATCCACAGTCAGAGCTAACAGAAGTCAAGTACCTACTGGAGATCCAGGAAAGGAGATCCATTGTCAGTTTCACAACTGAACGCATTCAACCAAAATGTGTCTTAGATAAGTTTACTGGCACCAATAAATTATTCCCAATCGGCCTTCTCCCTTTCCCATTGCTTATCCCAGGGGATTGGTGTGAAGATCGCATCCCCAGGCAGATAATTACCCTGTCAGGGTGACTGAGAACCCATATGGTCGTGGATCACTCTCAGAGAGCGAGAGAGACGGGTAGAGAGAGAGCGAGACAGAGAGACAGAGAGAGAGCGAGACAGAGAGACAGAGAGACAGAGAGCAAGAGAAAGGCACTCCAAAAAAGTGGAATGGGATAGTTAGAGGAGGCCTAACTACTTTCATTCATTCTTTACTTTATTCACCATCATTCTTTCTTTCTTCCTGGACATCTATCCCATATCTGAGCAGGAGCGGTGTCGGCAATTCTCTCCACAACTTCTCTTTTTGCTCTCTCTTCTCTCCTCCCTCTCTCTCTCTCTAGAGACGTTCTGATCCGGAGTGGCCTAGCTGTCGTCTGTCTGTCGGGTCGTCATGGTGATGTGTCGGCCATCACCCTGTGCCAACCGGTTGGCTGATTAATGGGTGAGCGGCGGTGAGTGAGCATTCCTCTGCCCCTCAGTCAATACACCCTGGTACCACCTCATACATCATCCTGCCCACGGACGGCAGCCATACACATACTGAAACATTCAAACACACACACGGCCTCATCTGCAGGACACCATCCCCATCCCTGCTGAGAGTGAGATGAGGTTAGTGCTCTCACCATCCTCACTATTCACCCGGATCAATTACATAACATTAACACTAATGCTATCCTTGACCTGAACATTCTCTTAGCCATGCAGTGTTCAAGGCTTTCAACTGCAGCCGTGGCCCGTGGGCCGCAGTCACCAGCCAATACAGAGCCGGTCACATAAGGGCCAGAACCAATCAGGTGTTACTAACTACATAAGGGCCAGGACAAATGGAGTCCCAGTTGAAGATTACTTACCACGCCGATGCCTTCGAAGGCAAAGATGGCTGTTCCGAAGAAGAAGGGGAACTTGCCCAAGGGAGAAGTGAGAGGGAGACGCTGAAGGTCCCCAAAATCCTGTCAAAGAGGGGCAACAGCAGACAGAGGAGCAGGCGATTAGGAAAACAGGGACACTAACACATTAGTCTGTCGGAGGAGCTACTCCCATAAGGGCCTATAGAACAGAATCAACTTCCTCATCACTGCCAAGGACACAAGAGACACTGGCTCAAAGACACAGTGAAGAGAGGACAAGATTTCCCCTGACTCACAGATAAAATAGAGTGGAGACAGAAAGAGAAAGAGAGAAAGAGAGAGAGAGAGCGAACAGAGGAAAAGAAGAATCCCAGGTGCAGAGTAAATAGAAGGAGATAAAGAGAGACCATCAAAAAGAGCGTCCATAACACATCAGTCAGAGATTAAGAGACAGAACAGAAAGGTTGTGATGTTGACGGCTAGGTGACCTAATTGTGAAGCACGGATGCAGTGTTGTGTTTCCCTGTTGACGTGTGTCGTCTACCGCGTCACACAGAGATGCCCAGAGACTGACAGGGGTCCTAATGAATATTTTTAAAACATAATTCAGCTGGTGATTGATGAGGGATGTTCACAAGGGCATCTAGACCACTGCCCAGAACACCACCCACCTACACACACACACACACACACACACACAGCTGAGGGATGAGCTGTGCCACACACTCACACAACCCTGGCTGGCACAACCTTTTGTGGGAAATCTAAAACAGCAATCAACGCTGGATTACACAACACGTCAGGAACACTTACATCTGATGTCAATCTGTTCCAAAATATCTAATTGTATTCTTAGAATGACCTTGGGAACGGTCCAAGTAGACAAGCTTTTAGAAGTTGTTTCTCATCGCTCAAAGAAACTAAGTGCACCTTGACACTAACTGTTCAATCTTTCATTGTAAAGACCAGTCATAGTCAAACAATGGACCCTATACTTTATTGGAAATTAAAATGGCCTGGAGAACCATGTCTCACAGGAGACGTGTAGTGGCTACAAGAGAGAACCATGTCTCACAGGAGACGTGTAGTGGCTACAAGGGAGAACCATGTCTCACAGGAGACGTGTAGTGGCTACAAAGGAGAACCATGTCTCACAGGAGACGTGTAGTGGCTACAAGGAGAACCATGTCTCACAGGAGACGTGTAGTGGCTACAAGGGAGAACCATGTCTCACAGGAGACGTGTAGTGGCTACAAGGGAGAACCATGTCTCACAGGAGACGTGTAGTGGCTACAAGGGAGAACCATGTCTCACAGGAGACGTGTAGTGGCTACAAGAGAGAACCATGTCTCACAGGAGACGTGTAGTGGCTACAAGGGAGAACCATGTCTCACAGGAGACGTGTAATGGCTACAAAGGAGAACCATGTCTCACAGGAGACGTGTAGTGGCTACAAGGGAGAACCATGTCTCACAGGAGACGTGTAGTGGCTACAAAGGAGAACCATGTCTCACAGGAGACGTGTAGTGGCTACAAGGGAGAACCATGTCTCACAGGAGACGTGTAGTGGCTACAAGGGAGAACCATGTCTCACAGGAGACGTGTAGTGGCTACAAGGGAGAACCATGTCTCACAGGAGACGTGTAGTGGCTACAAGAGAGAACCATGTCTCACAGGAGTAGTGCTGAGCGATTATGGCTTTTTGAAGTCAGTTCGGTTTTCGGTTTGTTAAATGCACTATGCATTATGTGGGTTGAACGCAGTAACAACACTGAATAAAAATAGTTAATAAAAGTCCTAAGATGGTGGGGGGGTGCTGTGATTTATTTGCACACGGGGTGGGGGGTTTGACCACGCTACAGACGGCTATATCGGTCCGCCAATCCAGGACTATTAAAGGCCCTGTGCACTACTTGTGAGAAAAATAAAAAGTTTCCCTTTCTTTTTTTCCCCCAGGAGGTGCTGCCCCCCTACTTCCCTTGACCGCCCATTACTGCTAAGCACTTATTAACCATCACTTATTCACATTACTTTAATACAATATTTGTTTTATTAGATTACTTTTATGTCATTCCAAGTCATCATCTCATCTCTACAGAGCTGCTGCCTATGCTGTCAGACAAAACCACTAAAACCACTAGGCATACTTTTATGACCATTGAATAACAACTATCAAACACTTAGATCATGTATTTTCAGTCTCGTGAAGCATCTGCTCTTTTTCATGATCACACGTTCTCTCAGGCTCCCTGTCTGCTCTGCACAGACCGGACAAGTTTAAGCGGGCGCGCAATGGATTATGGTCATTATAGTTAATTACCACATTTTCTGCGCTAAACTATGTAGAATATTGGCCTATTGGAAACTACAACATCGCACAGTTCAGGCATGATCTGATTTAATCACTAAAGAAACTGCTAATCGAGCTGAAAAAAATAAGATAAACAAAATTCAAATAGTTGAACAGACGGTCAGATTAGTTCTTTAGAAATTTGATAATTGCTCAGCACTACACAGGAGACTTGAGTGGATACATGGAAGTCTCATGTTTCAAAGAAGCAGACAGTACAGTCGTGGCCAAAAGTTTTGAGAATGGCACAAATATTAAATTTTCACAAGGTCTGCTGCCTCAGTTTGTATGGCAATTTGCATATACTCCAGAATGTCATGAAGAGTGATCAGATGAATTGCAATTAATTGCAAAGTCCCGCTTTGCCATGCAAATGAACTGAATCCCCAAAAAACATTTCCACTGCATTTCAGTCCTGCCACAAAAGGACCAGCTGACATCACGTCAGTGATTCTCTTGTTAACTCAGGTGTGAGTGTTGACAAGGACAAGGCTGGAGATCACTCTGTCATGCTGATTGAGTTTGAATAACAGACTGGAAGCTTCAAAAGGAGGGTGGTACTTGGAATCATTGTTCTTCCTCTGTCAAACATGGTTACCTGCAAGGAAACACGTTCCATCATCATTGCTTTGCACATAAAGGGCTTCACAGGCAAGGATATTGCTGCCAGTAAGATTGCACCATTTATCAGATCATCAAGAACTTCAAGGAGAGTGGTTCAATTGTTGTGAAGAAGGCTTCAGGGCACCCAAGAAAGTCCAGCAAGTGCCAGGACAGTCTCCTAAAGTTGATTCAGCTGCGGGATCGGGGCACCACCAGTACAGAGCTTGCTCAGGAATGGCAGCAGGCAGGTGTGAGTGCATCTGCACGCACAGTGAGGCAAAGACCTTTGGAGGATGGCCTGTTGTCAAAAACGGCAGCAAAGAAGCCACTTCTCTCCAGGAAAAATATCAGGGACAGACTGATATTCTGCAAAAGGTACAGGGATTGGACTGCTGAGGACTGGGGTAAAGTCATTTTCTCTGATGAATCCCCTTTCCGATTGTTTGGGGCATCCGGAAAAAAGCTTGTCCGGAGAAGACAAGGTGAGCGCTACCATCAGTCCTGTGTCATGCCAACAGTAAAGGATCCTGAGACCATGCATGTGTGGGGTTGCTTCTCAGCCACTTACAATTTTGCCTAAGAACACAGCCATTAATAAAGAATGGTACCAACAGATCCTCCAAGAGCAACTTCTCCCAACCATCCAGGAACAGTTTGGTGACAAACAATGCCTTTTCCAGCATGATGGAGCACCTTAACATAAGGCAAAAGTGATAACTAAGTGGCTCGGGGAACAAAACATCGATATTTTGGGTCCATGGCCAGGAAACTCCCCAGACCTTAATCCCATTGAGAACTTGTAGTCAATCCTCAAGAGGCGGGTGGACAAACAAAAACCCACAAATTCTGACAAACTCCAAGCATTGATTATGCAAGAATGGGCTGCCATCAGTCAGGATACGGCCCAGAAGTTAATTGACAGCATGCCAGGGCGGATTGCAGAGGTCTTGAAAAAGAAGGGTCAACACTGCAAATATTGACTCTTTGCATCAAATTTCATGTAATTGTCAATAAAAGCCTTTGACACCTATGAAATGCTTGTAATTATACTTCAGTATTCCATAGTAACATCTGACAAAAATATCTAAAGACACTGAAGCAGCAAAGTTTGTGGAAATTAATATTTGTGTCATTCTCAAAACCTTTGGCCACGACTGTACAGACACAAGGGGTATGATCTTCCACAGTGGACGTATGCAGGCCACAGGGAGGTTTAATCTTTACACACAGATGGCTACTTCCCAGTTCCCACTCACACACACGGCTACTTCTCAGTTCTCTCTCTCACACACACACAAGATTGTTCACAGTCAATTGATAATTGCCCAAAGAGGCTCACTATTTAACCTACAGGCATTCAGTTACATAAGCTACATTATTTTTAACCAGGTCTCTGTCTGAGGTACATTGCATGGCCAAAGATATATGGACACCCGTTCAAATTAGTGGATTCGGCTCTTTCAGCCACACCCGTTGCTGACAGGTGTATACAATCGAGCAAACAGTCATGCAATCTCCATAGACAAACATTGGCAGTAGAATGGCCTTTCTGAAGAGCTCAATGACTTTCAATGTGGCACCGTCATAAGATGCCACCTTTCCAACAAGTCAAGTACGTCAAATTTCTGCCCCGCTAGAGCTTCCCCAGTCAACTGCAAGTGCTGTTATTGTGAAGTGGAAACGTCTAGGAGCAACAATGGCTCAGTCACAAAGTGATAAGCCACACAAGTTCACAGAACAGGACCGGCGAGTGCTGAAAAATATGGTCTGTCCTCGGTTGCAACACTCACTACCGAGTTCCAAACTGCCTCTGGGAGCGACGGCAGCACAATCTGTTAGTCTGGAGCTTCATGAAATGGGTTTCCATGGCCGAGCAGACGCACACAAGCCTAAGATCACCATCTACAAAGCCAAGCGTCGGCTGGAGTGGTGTAAAGCTTGCCGCCTTTGGGCTCTGGAGTGATGAATCACGCTTCACTTTCTGGCAGTCCGACGGACTAATCTGGGTTTGGTGGATGCCAGGAGAACGCTACCAGCCCGAATGCATAGTGCCAAAGGTCAAGTTTGGTGGAGGAAGAATAATGGTCTGGGGCTGTTTTTCATGGTTCGGGTTAGGCCCCTTAGTTCAAATGAAGGGGAATCTTAATGCTACAGCATAAAATGACATTCTAGATTGTTCTGTGCTTCCAACTTTGTGGCAGCAGTTTGGGGAAGGCCCTTTCAGAATGACAATTCCCCCGTGCACAAAGCGAGGTCCATACAGAAATGGTTTGTCGAGAACGGAGTGAAAGAATTGGACTGGCCTGGACAGAGCCCTGACCTCAACCCCATCGAACACCTTTGGGATGAATTGGAACACCGACTGCAAGCCAGGCGTAATCGCCCAACCTCACTAATGCTTGTGATCCCAGCAGCAATTTTCCAACATCTAGTGGAAAGCCTTCCCAGAAGAGTGGAGGATGTTATAGCAGCAAAGGGGGGACCAACTCCATATTAATGCCCATGATTTTAGAATGACATACGAGCAGGTGTCCACTACAACGAGCAGGTGTCCACTAGGCGTACATTAGTGACAGGTTTCAGATCAATATCAAAGCCAACACAAGGGGGCGCCTCTCCACAACACTTTTAGATTGGTTAACGCTTGTCTTGAACTGTCTTGTCTAGGGTTGAACATTTTCTGGAACGTTCAATAAATTCCCACTGTAAAAAAAGCTAGGGGGGGATATGGTGATGATGATGCTGAAGGCCATAACAACAACAGTGTAAACAACATGCTTACCGTCGTGATGTACTGGAAGGTGAAGATGATGCTGACGGCCGTAACAACAGTGTAAACAACATGCTTACCGTCGTGATGTACTGGAAGGTGACGATGATGCTGACGGCCGTAACAACAACAGTGTAAACAACATGCTTACCGTCGTGATGTACTGGAATGTGAAGATGATGCTGACGGCCGTAACAACAACAGTGTAAACAACATGCTTACCGTCGTGATGTACTGGAAGGTGATGATGATTCTCACGACCGTAACAACAACAGTGTAAACAACATGCTTACCGTCGTGATGTACTGGAAGGTGATGATGATGCTGATGGCCATAACAACAACAGTGTAAACAACATGCTTACCGTCGTGATGTACTGGAAGGTGATGATGATGCTGAAGGCCGTAACAACAACAGTGTAAACAACATGCTTACCGTCGTGATGTACTGGAAGGTGATGATGATGCTGAAGGCCGTAACAACAACAGTGTAAACAACATGCTTACCGTCGTGATGTACTGGAAGGTGATGATGATGCTGACGGCCGTAACAACAACAGTGTAAACAACATGCTTACCGTCGTGATGTACTGGAAGATGATGATGACGCTGACGGCCATGCAGACGTTGGCCAGCAACGACAGGACGGCCATGTTCTTCAGGTCCTTCATGAACACCAGAAGGATGAGGAAGGGCAGGAAGAAGAGCATGTAAAGACGCAGGTCCAGCGCCCAGGGCTCAGAGGGCACCATGGTGGGTAGAGGGACGCGGGCTGGCACCATGGAGGTGTTGGCGAAGGACTCATCTGCCAGGGTGATGTTTACACCTTGGTATCCCTCAATGACCTAGAGAGGAAATAATGTATATACACAGGCATACGCACACACACACACAAAGGTGTGATTAATGGTGATGTCTTCATGAGTGAGGCTCACCTCTCCCCTTCACCCTGTCGACCTTCAGGAAGACACCTTCAGATAGCCCTTCAGATAGAGATCCCACTACACTAAATCTACAGCAATTAAGGCTGCTGTGTGTTCTCTCCTCGCCAGAGAAAAACATTTTAGGAGCTTATCATGGAAGTGAAGAAGTGGATTGGCTTCTTGCTTGTCGATAAGCAGCTCTCCCGCTCCTACCAACAACAAAAAACTTTCCCCAGAGAAATAACGATCAGAAAACTTTCTGGGATGAATGAATATTCAACACAACACCAGGGAGAGGACTAGAGATGGGAGGGGGGTAGAGGAGAGGGAGGGAGGAGGGGGCTCCAAATGAGCTCCACATGATTCCATCCTATCCCACAGCTCAGACAGGCTAGAAAGCAGATCAAGGTTTCATTAAATTAGACTGTATGGTTATACATTTTAGTCATTTAGCAGACTCTCTTATCCAGAGCGACTTAGAGGAGCGATTAGGGTTACGTGCTTTGCTCAAGGGCACAGACAGATTTTTCACCTAGTCGGTTCCATCAGCAGTGTGTGTATACAGTACTGTATGTTTGTAGATAGCTGTTTTTTTATTACAAATTTATTTAACTAGGCAAGTCAGTTAAGAACAAATTCTTATTTTACAATGACGGCCTACCCCGTCATTGTGAACACATACAGAGATGGGTATGTACAGGTAACAGACAAAATTAAAGGAAACACTTTTGTAAATGAGGGATACCAGAGAGGAAGAGGCGAAGGGAGAGGTTTTAATCCGCCCAAAGACTGTCCACGAAAATAATTGCAAAATAATTTTTGTATGGAGGTCAATGAGATAGTGTCGAACTTGGTCAACCGATTGAATTGCTAATTTGCTTTGTGAGGCTTATTTGATCGAATATAAGTTTTGTAATGGTTAGGTTGTTACGAATGCACCTGTTACGAATGATATCAACGTGAATGCACCTGGCATGTTGGCAACTTTGACTATATGAGTTGTGACTGTTGTCATAGAGATATAACCCGTTTTAGCATGGACATTGCCATTGAGGGCTTCCACCATTTTAAAGTAGTCAACTGGGTCGGGATTCCTAAGAGTTGGGAGCAAATCAGACAACTAAGAACAAAATTGATTACTTGAAAATGGAGATAGCATCTGTGACAGCACCATTAATGCTATAATGGCACAGATACAAAGATGAATCGTCTATCTCTATGGCCGGTTGTTCATACGCGTGTCTGCCCTCTTATTGGTTAAAATGGTCCCACCTGATATTGCCTCCTCCCGCCTGCCTGCCATCTTTGAAGACATGAACTTCCATTGTTAGAGTGGTCACTGGAATATCTTGTCAATATAATAGACAATCTTTGGGGATTCAACGTATATTGAAAGCAGGTACTTCCACATAGGTTTGGTTCCTGAATTAAGCAATTAACATCTCATCATGCTTAGGGTCATGTATATTATTTTGTCTATCATGGGTAGAAGAAAAGATCTCAGTGACTTTGAAAGAAGGGTCTAAAAGGAGCATAGAGGGTTTAAAGGGAGTGTGTCTGTGTGTATTTACGCACGCGTCTCAGTCACCAGATCTCAACCCAATTGAACACTTATGGGAGATTCTGGAGAGGCGCTTGAGACAGCGGTTCCGTCAACAAATTGAATTTCTCGTGGAAGAACAGTGTCACATCCCTCCAATAGAGTTCCAGGACACTTGTAGAATCTATACCAAGACGCATTGAAACTGTTCTGGTGGCCCAACTGCCTATTGTTGGTGTCTCCTTTATTTTGGCAGTTACCGGTATGTGCTACTATAGGTTGAATGACAGCCCCGAGAGTGCATTTACTACAGTAATGTACGCCTGCTTGTATAAACTTTGTAGTAAACTGAATACTACTATGTTTATGCTTGTAAGCCTGTTTGTTGTGGTTACAGGGAATAAATAATGCAAGAGAGTGAGGGGGTAGAGAGAGACAGAAAGAGAGAAGGGGGTGGCGAGAGAGAGAGAGAGAGAGAGAGAGAGAGAGAGAGAGAGAGAGAGAGAGAGAGAGAGAGAGAGAGAGAGAAGGGGGTGTAGAGAAGGGGGTAGAGAGAGAGGGATGGAGAAAGAGAGAGGGAGAGAGAGAGAGAGTGGGATGGAGAGAGGGATGGAGAGAGAGATAGAGGGATAGAGAGAGAGATGGAAAGAGAGAGAGAAGGGGGTTGGAGAGGGAGGGGATAGAGAGACAAGGGGGTAGAGAGAGAGTGAGGGAGGGTTAGAGAGAGCGTGAGGGGGGTTAGAGAGGGAAGGGAGGGAGGGAGATAGAGAGACAGTGAAAAGGCAGGGAGTGGTATTGATTTCATATGATAGAGTAGTACAGGGCTTCCTTCCTTGGGAAACCCTGCTCTAGACAACTAGTATTAAATAATCCACACTGATATACAGTAGCCTCCTATAATCCCCTAAGGAGGAATACTGCATCATATCGTCTCATAACTAAGCACCATGGAGAGATGGACACCAGTCCAAATCGATACTACATACAATGCATTCGTTAAGTATTGAGACACCGACTTTTTCCACATTTTGTTACGTTAGACTTATTCTAAAACTGGTTAAATAGTTTTTTTTACTCACCAATCTACACACAAAACCCAATAATGCCATCACAAAATGCAATAATGACAAAGGAAAAGCAGGTATTTAGAATTTCTTTACCAAATGTATTACAAAAACTGAAATATTACATATACATAAGTATTCAAATCAAACTTTATTTGTCACATTCCCCAAATACAACAACTGTAGACCTTACCGCTTAATGCTTACTTACAAGCCCTTAACTTCTTGAACTGCACTGTTGGTTAAGAAAAGATTTACCAAAAAACGGACAGTTAAAAAAATATATAAAAAGTAACACAATAACGAGGCTATATACAGGGGGCACCGGTACCGAGTCAGTGTCCTGGGGTACAGGTTAGTTGAGGTAATTTGTAGGTAGGGGTGAAGTGAATATACATAGATAATAAACAGCGAGTAGCAGCAGTATACTAAACAAATGGAGGGGGGGGGTCTAACAATTATATAGGTCCTGGATGGCAGGAAGCTTGACCCCAGTGATGTACTGGGCCATACGCACTACCCTCTGTAGCGTCTTACGGTCAGATGCCAAGCAGTTGCCATACCAGGCCGTGATGCAACCAGTCAGGATGCTCTCAATGGTGTAGAACTTTTTGAGGATCTGGGGACCCATGCCAAATCTTTTCAGACTCCTGAGGGGGAAAAGTTTTTGTCGTGACCTCTTCACGACTGTCTTGGTGTGTTTGGACCATGATAGTTCGTTGGTGATGTGGACACTAAGGAACTTTATACTCTCAACCCGCTCCACTACAGCCGCATTGATGTTAATGTGGGCCTGTTACAAGCTTGGCACACCTGTATTTTAGGGAGGTTCTCCCATTCTTCTCTGAAGATCCTCTCAAGCTCTGTCAGGTTGGATGGGGAGCCTTGCTGCACAGCAATTTCCAGGTCTCTCCAGAGATGTTCGATTGGGTTCAAGTCCGGGCTCTGGCTGGGCCACTAAAGGACATTTAGAGACGTATCCCGAAGCCACTCCTGCATGGTCTTGGCAGTGTGCTCAGGGTCGTTGTGCGGTTGGAAGGTGATCTTTAGCCTTAGTCTAAGGTTCTGAGTGCACTGGAGCAGGTTTTCTTCAAGGATCTCTCTGTACTTTGTTCCATTCATCTTTCCCTCGATCCTGACTAGTCTACCAGTCCCTGATGCTGCCACCACCATGCTTCACCGTAGGGATGGTGCCAGGTTTCCTCCAGATGTGACTTTTGGCATTCAGGCCAAAGAGTTCAATCTTGGTTTCATCAGTCCAAAGAATCGTGTTTCTCATGGTCTGAGAGTCCTTTAGGTGCCTTTTGGCAACTTCCAAGCAGGCTGTCATGTGCCTTTTACTGAGGAATGGCTTCCTTCTGGCCACTCTACCATAAAGGCCTGATTGGTGGAGAGCTGCAGAGATGATCTCCACAGAGGAACTCTGGAGTTCTGTCAGAGTGACCATTGGGATCTTGGTCACCTCCCTGACCAAGGCCCTTTTCCCCCAATTGCTCAGTTTGGGCACACTGCCAGCTCTAGGAGTCTTGATGATCCCAAACTTCTTCCATTTATGAATTAGGCCACTGTGTTCTTGACGACCTTTAATGCTGCAGAAGTCTTTTGGTACCCTTCCCCGTGCCTCAACACAATCCTGTCTCAGAGCTCAACTGACAATTCCTTCAACCTCATGGCTTGGTTTTTGCTCTGACATGCACTGTCAATTGTGGGACCTTATTTAGGCAGGTGTGTGCTTTTCCAAATCACGTCCAATCAATTGAATCTACCACAGGTGGACTCCAATCAAGTTGTAGAAACATATCAAGGATAATCAATGGAAACCTGTTTCGCTTTGTCATTATGGGGTTCTGTTATTTAATAAATTTTAGAATAAGGCTGTAATGTAACTAAATGTGGAAAAATGGAAGAATACTCTCCGAATGCACCGTATTCCACATAGATGTGCAAAAGACCTCTACTGAAATATATCCAGTAACCTATACGTCACACCCCTTCGTTCCTTCCCCAGGCGTCATTGTTTGTTTCTGTTTCTTGTCTGCGCGTTGTTCGTGTTTCTTGTTTTGGTTTATGTTGTGTTTTTTCGTTAAAACACTCACTCCCTGAACTTGCTTCCCGACTCTCAGCGCACATCGTTACAGAATGACGCCACACCAAAGGGAAGCATCAGGGAGTTTTTTGTTTTTATGTTGGAGGTGATGTCGGGTCTGTGTGTCAGGACCGAGGTAACCTGGGAGGTCTCAGCTGGTTCAATCAGGCTCGCACTCCTCAGCCGGTTTGTCAGATTTCTGCGCCTCAGTGGAGGTGACCGGTCCGCTGCTGAGCCCCGGGATCGTCCCTGTGATTGGCGTCCTGCGGCTGAAGCCAAACGCGCCAGGGAGGGGGTACGGTCACATATGCTCCCTCTCTCCGGTGCTCTAGGTCGCCATGCTCCTGCGCCTCAGCTGGATCGACAGGTTCCCGCGCCTTAGCATAGGTGACCGGTCCGCTCCTGATCCCCGGGATTGTCATCTTGGTCGGCATCCTGCGGCCGGAGACATGCGTCGGGGAGGGGGTATTGTCACGTGTGCACCCTCTCCTGCCTCTAGGTCACGATCGTTACACGCATTAGCGCAATATGACACTCACCTGGACTCCATCACCTCCTTGATTACCTGCCACACACATATATATATATATATATATATATATATATATATATATATATATATCTATCTATCTATCTATCTATGGTCACTCCCTTTCGTTCCTTCCCCAGGCGTCATTGTTTCTGTTAATTGTCTGCACGTTGTTCGTGTTTCGTTTTATGTTGTGTTTTTTCATTAAAACACTCACTCCGTGAACTTGCTTCCCGACTCTCAGCGCACATCGTTACAAGAATGGTACCACCTGATCTCACATCCTTCCGCCTGCCATTCATCTTTGAGGATATTGTATTTCCATTCTTAGAGCGGTCACTGGAATATCTTGTCAATAAAATAGACAATCTCGCCTTTAATGAACTCTTCGTAAATAAAGTACAATAGAATAAATACATGCAAAGAAAAAAGCAGTAAAGAACAAACGCTACATGGTAAAACTGAGAAAATTGCATATGAAAGATTATCTACTGAGTGAAAACAAAAAGGTATATATTTTATAAGAATCAAAATGGAAGAGAAGTGACAAACACTGTCCTCATTAGTACCTAGTCTGGGAATAGAGATGTACCCACAATGCAACAGGCCTATCTGACCTCCAGGCCCAGGGCCCCACTGACTGCTGACCTCTCCCCACTCCACTCACCCAAGTGTCACTCACACACATGGGTCAAGCAAACCAACCATCGCCATACAGATCATTTAAGCAATCTAAATACTGTATCAGATTCTTCTGTTTGTCTATTTATTCTGAATTAGAAAAAAGTAAACTCATATCTCATCTGCCATGTTTGTAATTCTGAAGTTCCCCACTTCTGAAGCTCCCCACTTTGTTTAACAACCAATAAATAGCTTAGCTTTCCACAAATAAACTATTCTGTGCATACTACTACATGAGCGTAAACAATTAGTACATTGAGCACATTAGCCCAAACACACACCCGGGTCAGCAGTAAATGTTTTCTGATGAGCTGGGAACACAGAGGGTATGTGGGAGGTCAGTTAGCAGAACGCCTAATGATGCCACATGTTTGGATTGAGGATTTGCAACCCAATAAGTAACAAACTTCACTCCGCATAGACAGAGAGAGAAAGAGAACAGAGAGACAAAAAGATAGAGGTACAGGAGAGAGAAATAGATATTTAAAAACTTAAGTCATAACCGTTTTAGAGTTTCAGTACATTTCCATTTAAATATAAAATTGTACCATACTTCATCACTCTGATAGGACATTGCCAGGAGTAGTACTACCAAATAATCACATTTGAGTTTTGAATTAAAAGCTCTGCATGAGGTCTTTATCTTTGTCCATATGTATGGGAATGCTTGGCTATCTATGCTAGTCCATCAGGAGGAGATCACCATCTAATACAGAGAGAGAGACAGTTTATAAATTGTGAGGGAGCGATAAAGAAAAAAGAAAGAAAGAGAGCAAGAGGCTGAGAAAGTCAGGTAAGCAGAGTGCTCAGAGATGAAACACCACTAGCGTCTCCTAGGGAACGTTGTGTGTCACTGCAAGTAAACCATTAGAACAGCTCAAGAGTTGGGATAACGAGGGTAAACCTCCAATTAAAAACTGGGTGGTTCGATCCCTGAATGCTGATTGGCTGACAGCTGTGGTATATCAGACCGTATACCACGCGTACTACATTTATTTTTACAGCTCAATTTACGTTGGTAACCAGTTTATAATTGCAATAAGGCACCTCGGGGGTTTGTGGTATATGGCCAATATACCACGGCTAAGGGCTGTATCCAGGCACTCCATGTTGCATGGTATAGTGGCCATATACCACACCCCCTCGTGCCTTATTGCTTAAACACACCTGACTGAGGGGTATATCACAATGCAACAAGAGTTGAAAGGTTTGGCAGCTCAGTTGAATATGGGTTATTGATCATACCAAGTCAGTAGCTGTACCGGATTGGTCAATGACAAAGTGTTTCATTGCTTTTGATAGACAGGATTTGATTTGATTAGATTTATAAGGATCCCCATTAGACGATGGAAAATGGCGACAGCTAGCCTTAAATCTCTACATTCAAAGACTCCATCGTGGACACTTTTACTGACACTTTGCGTGACACATTGCTGTCTCTACCTTTTTGCTCTTTGTGCTGTTGTCTGTGCCTAACAATGTTTGTGCTCCTACCATGTTATGCTGCTGCCATGTTGTGTCGCTACCATGTTGTTGTCATGTGGTGTTGCTACCATGCTGTGTTGTTATCTTAGGTCTCTTTTTATGTAGTGTCTCTTGTCGTGATGTGTGTTTTGTCATACATTTTTCATTCCAGCCCACGTCCCCTTGGAAGGCCGTCATTGTAAATACAAATGGTCCTTAACGGACTTGCCTAGTTAAATAAAAGGTTAAATACGAATAAAATAAAATACTGAGACACTTCCACAGTCATATGTTTTGATTGTTAGGCTTTTTAGAACACAACACACTAGGGCTGGGCCAAAATCTCATATCCCGATAAACACAGCAAAAAAAGAAACTTGCCTATGCCGGTCAGCCATCGCTCATCCATATATTTATATGCACATACTCGTATTCATTCCTTTACACTTGTGTGTATAAGGTAGTTGTGGTGAAATTGTTAGATTACTTGTTAGATACTACTGCATGGTCAGAACTAGAAGCACAAGCATTTCGCTACACTCGCATTAACATCTTCTAACCATGTGACTAACAGAAATTGAATAATGTGTCCCTGAACAAAGGGGGGGGCAAAATCTAAAGTAACAGTCAGTATCTGGTGTGGCCACCAGCTGCAGCAGTGCATCTCCTCCTCATGGACTACACCAGATTTGCCAGTTCTTGCTGTGAGATGTTACCCCACTCTCCCACCAAGGCACCTGCAAGTTCCCGGACATTTCTGGGGGGAATGGCCTTAGCCCTCACCCTCCGATCCAACAGGTCCCAGACGTGCTCAATGGAATTGAGATCCGGGCTCTTCGCTGGCCATGGCAGAACACTGACATTCCTGTCTCGCAAGAAATCGCACACAGAACAAGCAGTATGGCTGGTGGCATTGTCATGCTGGAGAGTCATGTCAGGATGAGCCTGCAGGAAGGGTACCACATGAGGGAGGAGGATGTCTCCCTGTAACGCACAGCGTTGAGATTGCCTGCAATGACAACAAGCTCAGTCCGATGATGCTGTGACACACCGCCCCAGACCATGACGGACCCTCAACTTCCAAATTGATCCTGCTCCAGAGTACAGACCTCAGTGTAACGATCATTCCTTCGACGATAAACGTGAATCCGACAATCACCCCTGTTCAGACAAAAACGCGACTAGTCAGTGAAGAGCACTTTTTGCCAGTCCTGTCTGGTCCAGCGACGGTGGGTTTGTGCCCATAAGCGACGTTGTTGCCAGTGAGGACCTGCCTTACAACAGGCCCTCAGTCCAGCCTCTCTCAGTGTATTGCGGACAGTCTGAGCACTGATGGAGGAATTGTGCGTTCCTGGTGTAACTCAGGCAGTTGTTGCCATCCTGTACCTGTCCCGCAGGTGTGATGTTCGGCTGTACCAATCCTGTGCAGGTGTTGTTACACGTGGTCTGCCACTGCGAGGACGAACAGCTGTCCGTCCTGTCTCCCTGTACAGACATTGCAATGTATTGCCCTGGCCACATCTGCAGTCCTCATGCCTCCTTGCAGAATGCCTAAGGCACGTTCACGCAGATGAGCAGGGACCCTGGGAATCTTTCTTTTGGTGTTTTTCAGAGTCAGTAGAAATGCCTCTTTAGTGTCCTAAGTTTTCATAACTGTGACTTTAATTGCCTACCGTCTGTAAGCTGTTAGTGTCTTAACGACCGTTCCACAGGTGTATGTTCATTAATTGTTTATGGTTCATTGAACAAGCATGGGAAACAGTGTTTAACCCCTTTACAATGAAGATCTGTGAAGTTATTTGGATTATTATGTATTATCTTCGAAAGACAGGGTCCTGAAAAAGGGATGTTTCTTATTTTGAGTTTAGGTCATTTAATATCCCAATAACGATACATATCACAACATTTTCTGTAAATTCAATGAATAAATAGTTTATATAAAATGACCACATGTAAAGGCCTATTTCTTATTACATTTTTAATTAAACTCAACAAATAAAAGGTACTTAATCATATTTGATTATTTCTCCTTTTATTTAGAACCTTTGAGCACATTGTCAATTAAGCATGTAACAAAATATTAAATATGAATGTATAAAACCTAAAAATGGTTAATAGAAAACCATTCAACTATAGTTGCAAACAAAATAAATATAGGTCTAAAATAAAATAAAAAATACAGTTGAAGTCGGAAGTTTACATAAACGAGTTAATGACTCCAACCTAAGTGTTTCAACCACTCCACAAATGTCTTGTTCACAAACTACAGTTTTGGCAAGTCAGTTAGAACATCTACTTTGTGCATGACACAAGTAATTTTACCAACAATTGTTTACAGACAGATTATTTCACTTATAATTCACTGAATCACAATTCCAGTGGGTCAGAAGTTTACATACACTAAGTTGACTGTGCCTTTAAACAGCTTAGAAAATGATGTCCTGGCTTTAGAAGCTTCTGATAGGCTAATTGACATCATTTGAGTCAATTGGAGGTGTACCTGTGGATGTATTTCAAAGCCTACATTCAAACTCAGTGCCTCTTTGCTTGACATCATGGGAAAATCAAAAGAAAATTAGCCAAGACCTCAGAAAAATTATTTAAGACCTCCACAAGTCTGGTTCATCCTTGGGAGCAATGTCCAAACCCCTAAAGTTACCATGTTCATCTGTACAAACAGTATGCAAGTATAAACACCATGGGACCACGCAGCCGGCATACCGCTCAGGAAGGAGACACGTTCTGTCTCCTAGAGATGAACGTACATTAGTGCGAAAAGTGCAAATCAATCCCAGAACCACAGCAAAGGACCTTGGGAATATGCTGGAGGAAACAGGTACAAAAGTATCTATATCCACAGTAAAACGAGTCCTATAATGACATAACCTGAAAGGCCGCTCAGCAAGAAGAAGCCACTGCTCCAAAAACGCCATAAGACAGAAAGACTACAGTTTGCAACTGCACATGGGGACAAAGATTGTACCTTTTGGAGAAATGTCCTCTGGTCTGATGAAACAAAAATAGAACTGTTCGGCCATAATGACCATCATTATGTTTGGAGGAAAAAGGGGGAGGCTTGCAAGCTAAAGAACACCATCCCAACCGTGAAGAACGGGGGTGGCAGCATCATGTTGTGGGGGTGCTTTGCTGCAGGAGGGACTGGTGCACTTCACAAAATAGATAGCATCATGAGGTAGGAAAATTATGTGGATATATTGAAGCAACATCTCAAGATATCAGTCAGGAAGTTAAAGCTTGGTCGCAAATGGGTCTTCCAAATGGACAATGACCCCAAGCATACTTCCAAAGTTGTGGCAAAATGGTTTAAGGATAACAAAGTCAAGGTATTGGAGTGGCTATCACAAAGCCCTGAACTCAATCCTATAAAAAATATGTGGGCAGAACTGAAAAGCGTGTGCGTGCAAGGAGGCCTACAAACCTGACTCCAGTTACACCAGATATGTCAGGAGGAATGGGCCAAAATTCACCCAACTCATTTTATTTTACCTTTATTTAACTAGGAGTCAGTTAAGAACAAATTCTCATTTACAATGATGGCCTAGGAACAGCGGGTTAACTGCCTTGTTCAGAGGCACAAAGACAGATTTTTTTACCTTCTCAGCTCGGGGATTCGATCTAGTAACCTTTCGGTTACTGGCCCAATGCTCTAACCACTAGGCTACCTGCCGCCCATTGTGGGAAGCTTGTGGAAGGCTACCTGAAACGTTTGACCCAAGTTAAACAATGTAAAGGCAATGCTACCAAATACTAATTGAGTGTATGTAAACTTCTGACCCACTGGGAATGTGATGAACGAAAAAAAAGCTGAAAGAAATAATTATCTCTACTATTATTCTGACATTTCACATTTTTTAAATAAAGTGGTGATCCTAACTGACCTAAGACCTTTTACTAGGATTAAATGTCAGGAATTGTGAAAAACAGTTTAAATGTATTTGGCTAATGTGTATGTAAACTTCCGGCTTCAACTGTATGTATGTATGTATGTATGTGTGCATGCATGTATGTATTTGGGGGCTTTACTGTTTTGCCTGTTATTTTGGCATTAATACGTGTCGCATGTCAATTTGCATTTGGTACCTTGGGTCGAGTGTTAGCACGAACTCACAAAACCCCCATTTCTCGACCGTGTAAATTGGGGCCATGTCTTTGCAGATGTAAGTTGTAATGGCAGCTGTTATCTCCTTCCATCTTAGAGATTCTTTGCCATATGGTGTGCAGCGGGCAAAAGCCTCTTGCAACGTCTGAGTCTGAAGTTTGTTTTGAGCACTCGACTGTACTTTTTTGGGTCTCATCCATAGACTCTCTCCGTACAGTTGTAGGTGGTAAAAGAGGTAAGTGGTATTTGAGCCTGTTGTCGGGACCGGCCAGCGGCATATTTTGCAGAGGACGGATTTCTGGTCCGTGTCAGACTTTTCATATCCAAACCACGTCCATGCGACCGAAGTAGCCCCTCTTTTAGGAACGAGCTCCATGTCTCCGTGCCACGTTCACTCTCCATGTTTGTTTGTGCTGTAAATGTCCTTCCACACGCAAAGCGTCTTCCAATTCCTGAAAATTATTGCCGTAAAGAGTGTGATTTGGGACAAAACGAAATAAAAAACACATAATATGAAACGATTTACGTTTTTCTATCGTCACACGATATATATCATCATATCGCCCAGCCCTACAACACACTGGTCTGTATTTGATTGGTGGGAATAGAGCCTACCTGTTTGATATTCTCTGCCAGGAACACAAAGTAGGCACTGCAGAATCCCAGCTGTGTCAACACCAGGAAGAAGTTGACCAGGTGCCTAGAACAGGACAGAAGGACAGGACAGGGACACATAAACATGTTAAAATAGCGCTGAAACATCTGGATGGCTTCTACAATGTCAGAATACAGTAGTTCTGTACTATTTTACTATTTAATATTCTATAAGCATCAGGGCATCTTCACTGCTAGCAAGCCATTTTCTAAAGTAGCAATAATAACCTAATAAGAACCCTGTCTCGACTGCTTCTCTTGCCTGTGCCTAAATATGTTCCTTACTATAGCTAATGATTAGCTTAACCGAAATTAATCAACATATGATGTATAATACTGGTACATCTGGTGAGTACACAATGACAAGACATCTAAAGGCTCTCTTGAACAACAGGTACATGTTAACTTAGTTTTCAACTAAATCAATGACGTGGGCATATTACTGCTGTTGTAGTCCGGTAGCATATTACTGCTGTTGTAGTCCGGTAGCATATTACTGCTGTTGCTTACAATAAGTAATGAAACGTCTCATTAAGATATATTAAATGAATGAAGTCAACCTGAAACATTTAAGGGGACGTGCCAATCAATAATTCTCAGACCACCACTCAAACCTTTTATTGTAACACTACATTAAATGCACTTTTTCCTCATCTATAACAACACTAACCCAACCAGTAAGCATTCTGTTGGACCAAAACAGCATCTATGAATCTCAAATGAAAGGCTGTGGTAGTCAATTTGTAATAATAATTTACATAAGTATTCAGACCCTTTGCTATGGGACTCGGAATTGAGCTCAGGTGCATCCGGTTTCCATTGATCATCCTTGAGATGTTTCTACAAATTGATTTGAGTCCACCCATGTTAAATTCAAATTGATTGGACATGATTTGGAAAAGTACCCACCTGACTATATAAGGTCCCACAGTTGACAGTGCATGTCAGAGCAAAAACCAAGCCATGAGGTCAAAGGAATTGTCCGTAGATTCAGAGACAGGATTGTGTCGAGGCACAGATCTGGGGAAGGATACCAAAATATTTCTTCTGCAGCACTGAAACCACCAAGACTCTTCCTATAGCTGGCCGCCCGGCCAAACTGAGCAATCGAGGGAGAAGAACCTTGGTCAGGAAGGTGACCAAGAACATGATGGTCAATCAAATAGAGCTCCAGAGTTCCTGTGTGGAGATGGTTGTCCTTCTGGAAGGGTTTCCCATCTCTGCAGCACTCCACCAATCAGGCATTTATGGTAGAGTGCCAGAAGGAAGCAACTCCTCAGTAAAAGGCACATGACAGCCCGCTTGGAGTTTGCC
Organism: Brachymystax lenok tsinlingensis; assembly: GCA_030435695.1. Taxonomy (NCBI): domain Eukaryota; kingdom Metazoa; phylum Chordata; class Actinopteri; order Salmoniformes; family Salmonidae; genus Brachymystax; species Brachymystax lenok. The sequence continues at coordinate 30,773,902 of CM059816.1, forward strand.
AAAAGGCACCTAAAGGACCCTCAGACCATGAGAAACAAGATTCTCTGGTCTGATGAAACCAAGATTGAACTCTCTGGGTGTCACGAACAGCTAGAAGTGGTGGGTGTGGAGTCAGACGCAGAGAGCACGGTGTAGGGAAAACGCTCCTTTTTAATCCGGCGTGTTAATACAACGCCCAACACACAGCAGGCGCACAAACAAACAAGGCGCTCGAAACAGGACACGGGCATACACGACGACATGAACTAACGTCCACCAAAAACAGATAAACAAGCCCGCACAAAAGGAGGCGGGCTTGACCGGCTTAAATAGCCCTAGAATAAAACACAAAACAGGTGCAAACAATATAACAATCAACAGAAAGGAAAAGAGGATCGGTGGCAGCTAATAGGCCGGTGACGACGACCGCCGGACGCCGCCGAACAGGCAGAGGAGCCACCGTCGGTGGAAGTCGTGACACTGGGATGTTTTTCAGCAGCAGGGACTGGGAGACTAGTCAGGACTGAGGGAAATTAATGGAGCAAAGTACAGAGATTTTTTATGAAAACCTGCTCCAGAGCGCTCAGGACCTCTGACTGGGGCGAAGGTTCACCTTCCAAAAGGACAACGACTCTAAGCACACAGCCAAGACAACGCAGGAGTGGCTTCGGGAACAAGTCTCTGAAAGTCCTGAAACCTGAAAATAGCTGTGCAGCGACGCTCCCCATCCAACCTGACAGAGCTTTTCCCTATACCCATCATGAGGTTGCTACAACCTAGCCTATGAATTAAAGTTTACAATGTAGGTGCGCAGAGGTCAAGAGAAAAATGAGGTGACAGAGTGGACAGACAGTGACACATTCAATACCGCCTTGCACACTCCTGCCTGCATCTAGCTGATATAGGGTGTAATCATTAGTCCAACAAAAATTCAGGTAGATTTATCCCCGTTTGCTTCTGTTTAAGAAATGTTTTTCAACAGAATCGGCGGAATGAATACACCCCTGATCACACGTAAACACAGTTCACATTCATTGCAGCCACGTTGTATTCCTTCTCGTATCTACTCACTCTCCTCCTCTCACATTTTCCCTTCACTTATGGACTTCCATGCACAACACATCAGCTGTATGTGACCAAGCGAAAAAACCTTTCTAAGCCAAACCATGTCATAACCGCTACACACAGCCTACATCATTGCCCCGATATTAACTAAAGTAACATAGTCAACATAGCTAATAGAACTAACAATTAGTAAACCCGCTACAATCATGCATTAACGTTACAGTGTAGTCAGTAAGCAGTTTAGCGCTTAAACCGGCAGGCCCCGGTAGCAATACATTTGTAAAACCAAAAGCTTTCCTTGAGTTCCAGTGTTGTGTTGGACAGTCATAGCCAGCTAGCTAACATAGCATCCATCTGTTTGAGCTGGGTGTTTGAGTAGACTAAACTAACGAGATGCATTTGCTAGCTAAGTAAGTGAAAGTGAAAAAAATGACAAAATCTCTCTCCATCTTGCTTCTCCTTCATTTTTGAAGAAATTAATGTGTTTTATCTAAAAAGGATAACTTATTTTTATGAAATTCACTGAGGAAGATGGTCCTCCCCTTCCTCCTCTGAGGAGCCTCCACTGGTTAACCATCCCTCCTTTATAGAAGTCTTTAAACTATGGCTGCGATCCCCAATGGGCTGATATATCATCATCTATTCTTACCATTAGGCACTTTTTGACCTTTATCAAAGATATGAGGGATTTGAATAGCTTCTAGAGGTGAGTCCTCCATTTGGGATCCGGCCTTTTTCCAACACCCATTGGCCCCAAGGGGTCATGTGACTATATGTGTCATACCTAGGTGCCTGGTTAGACTGTAAACTCTCATTCCAGACTCACATCAAACATCTCCAATCCAAAATTAAATCTAGAATCGGCTTCCTATTCGCAACAAAGCAAATGCTGCCAAACATACCCTTGTAAAACTGACCATCCAACTGATCCTCGACTTCGGCAATGTCATTCACAAAATAGCCTCCAATACGCTAATCAACAAATTGGATGCAGTCTATCACAGTGCCATCCGTTTTGTCACCAAAGCCCCATATACTACCCACCACTGCGACCTGTACGCTCTCGTGGGCTGGCCCTCGCTTCACACTCGTCGCCAAACCCACTGGCTCCAGGTCATCTACAAGTCCCTGCTAGGTAAAGCCCCACCTTATCTCAGCTCGCTGGTCACCATAGCAGCACCCACCCGTAGCACGCGCTCCAGCAGGTATTTCTCACTGGTCACCCCCAAAGCCAATTCCTCCTTTGGCCACCTTTCCTTCCAGTTCTCTGCTGCCAATGACTGGAAAGAACTACAAAAATCACTGAAACTGGAGACACTTATCTCCCTCACTAGCTTTAAGCACCAGCTGTCAGAGCAGCTCACAGATCACTGCACCTCTACATAGCCCATATGTAAATAGCCCAACCAACTACCTCATCCCCTACCGTATTTATTTATCTTGCTCCTTTGCACCCCAGTATTTCTACTTTGCACATCTATCATTCCAGTGTTTAATTTCTATGTTGTAATTACTTCGTCACCATGGCCTATTTATTGCCTTACCTTCCTTATCTTACCTCATTTGAACACATTGTATATAGATTTGTTTTTCTACTGTACTATTGACTGTATGTTTGTTTTACTCCATGTGTAACTCTGTGTTGTTGTATGTGTCGAACTGCTTTGCTTTATCTTGGCCAGGTCGCAGTTGTAAATGAGAACTTGTTCTCAACTTTCCTACCTGGTTAAATAAAGGTGAAATAGAAAATATATAATATGGGTGAAGGGTCATAGGTTGACCTCCAGATGACTAGAGCGTTCTCATCTCACCTCCCAAATCTGGCACTCTTCCTGAAGCACTGGTAGGAGCTGTGCTCCATGGAGAAGGCCACTGTGTCACTGTACCCCATGGGAGGTCTCTTCAACCTGGGAGAGAGAGGAGAGGTACCTGGTCACACATTTGGTGTCACAGAGAGAGTCACCAAGAGAAACAGGAGGAAGAAGAGGAAGAGAGGAAGATCTGAGGGAATTAAAAGAAAGAGAGAGACTTTCTGTCTGAGTCTACTTCTTCTGCTGTCCTATTCTGTCGTGTCAGGTAGACAGACAAGAGGACAACAGAAGACAGAGACTGAAAGAAAGAAGGGGTGATAGATTGCTGGAAACCAGACAGCGTAAGATGGAGACGGCCATCTGAAAGAGAGTACATTATGTCCTGATTTGGATGAGGAGTGGCCGATTACAATATAGTACATTACAGTCCCATCACTCTGCTGTGGATAGTCACTCTCTCCGACGCTATATTAAAATAATCAGCAATTAATACTGTGCAGCTGTCATTTGGGGAGACCCAGTTTTTACTTTGCAGTGTCCGTGTACCACAAACAAGACAATGTTATACAGAGGAGCTGGTTGTAGAGGTGTTTAACAGACCCGAGCGAGTCTTGATTCTAAATTCTGACTTTTGTCTCGAATCTGATAATTGCCACAGGTCTCGGATATGTGCAATTAAAATGTATTAAACCCGTCCTCTGTTAATTTAGTGTTTGTGTCATGAGAACTGTGCGAGCTGTGTCTGCCAATTGCAACTCAATAAAAATATATAGCTTGTATCCAGCTGAAACTGGTTCCGGCTGCTCACCTCACATACGCCTGCGAAAGAAAGAAAGAAACAAAGAGAGAGAGACAAAGAAGAGAAAGAGTATAATAGGACACTTACTTTTGATATTACCCTAATAAAGGTTAATCAGCTTTTGTGAAGGTTTGGCTATTACTAGGTTTAGCTACAGCAGGCCTATGAAGGCAGTGCACACCGGCACTCCAACAGACTCCGACAGTTGAACTTGAGATGAGGAAGAATGTGCTAGGCCTTCAAGAGTTTCTAACAATATAATCTTATCTTCATATAAAATATATTCTAAGCAAAAATAAATGAAGTAGCATCCTTCTGTACACCTACAGTTGAAATCGGAAGATTACATACACTTAGGTTGGAGTCAATAAAACTCAACCACTCCAGAAATGTCTTGTTAACAAACTATAGTTTTGTCAAGTCGGTTTGGGCATCTACTTTGTGCATGACACAAGTAATCTTTCCAACAATTGTTTGCAGATTATTTCACTGTATCCCAATTCCAGTGGGTCAAAAGTGTACATACATTGACTGTGCCTTTAAACAGCTTGGAAAATTCCAGAAAATGATGTCATGGTTTTAGAAGCTTCTGACAGGCTAATTGACATCATTTGAGTCAATTGGAGGTGTACCTGTGGATGTATTTCAAAGCCTACATTCAAACTCAGTGCCTCTTTGCTTGACATCATGGGAAAATCAAAAGAAATCAGCCAAGACCTCAGAAAAAAAAATGTAGACCTCCACAAGTCTGGTTCATCCTTGGGAGCAGTGTCCAAACGCCTCAAGGTACCACGTTCATCTGTACAAACAATGGGACAAACACCATGGGACCACTCAGCCGTCATTCCGCTCAGAGATGAGCGTACTTTGGTGCAAAAAGTGCAAATCAATCCCAGAACAGCAAAGGACCTTGTGAAGATGCTGGAGGAAACAGGTACAAACGTATCTATATCCACAGTAAAACAAGTCCTATAACAACATAACCTGAAAGGCTGCTCAGCAAGGAAGAAGCCACTGCTCCAAAACCACCATAAAAAAGCCAGACTATGGTTTGCAACTGCACATGGGGACAAAGATTGCACTTTTTGGAGAAATGTCCTCTGGTCTGATGAAACAAAAATAGGCCATAATGACGATCATTATGTTTGGAGGAAAAAGGGGGAGGCTTGCAAGCCGAAGAACACCATCCCAACCGTGAAGCACAGGGATGGCAGCATCATGTTGTGGGAGTGTTTTGCTGCAGGAGGAACTGGTGCACTTCACAAAACAGATGGCATCATGAGGGAGGAAAATGATGTGGATATATTGAAACAACATCTCAAGACATCTGTCAGGAAGTTAAAGCTTGGTTGCAAATGGTCTTCCAAATGGACAATGACCCCAAGCACACTTCCAAAGTTGTGGCAAAATGGCTTAAGGACAACAAAGTCAAGGTATTAGAGTGGCCATCACCAAGCCCTTACCTCAATCCTATAGAAAATGTGTGGACAGAACTGAAAAAGTGTGTGCGAGCAAGGAGGCCTACAAACCTGACTCAGTTACACCAGCTCGGTCAGGAGGAATGGGCCAAAATCCACCCAACTTATTGTGAGAAGCTTGTGGAAGACTACCCGAAACCAAAGTTAAACAAACAGTTAAAGTTTGACCCAAGTTAAACAATTTAAAGGCAATGCTACCAAATACTAATTGAGTGTGTGTAAACTTCTGACCCACTGGCATTGTGATGAAAGAAATAAAAGCTTAAATGAATCACTCTCCTATTATTCTGACATTTCCCATTCTTAAAATAAAGTGGTGATCCTAACTGACCTAAGACAGGGAATTTTTACTAGGATTAAATGTCAGGAATTGTGAAAAACTGAGTTTAAATGTATTTAGCTAAGGTGTATGTAAACTTCCGACTTCAACTGTATATCTGAACAGCAGTAATAGCCTATCTGACAAGTATGTTGGGAACATGGCACTGGTATATCTCCATCTTTCTCTCGGTCTCTCCAGGGCTAGGCCTAAGCTGGTCTCCTTTAATGTGTATTTAGTAAATATGAATATCACACAGTGGAAGCCTGAAGGCCTACAGTAAATGCATGCAACGCTCTGATGCATTTATCATTCAACTCTCCCGACAGCTGAACCGTGAGGTAGTCTACTATCGCTTTAGTAAAGTAAAAAACAATAGACTATAAAGTTTAGAATAAATTACACATTGAAACAAGTTTTTTTGTAATTTGTTCTAGGCAGTTTAAGAACACGTAACTGTAGATCATTTGACCAATATGGCGATGTCCGCGCCCAGTTGGAGACTTCCTTTGCTTTCTATCGGGTCAGGTGAGAAAGCCACAGATCCAAAAGAAGACCTCTAGCTGGTTGTTATCTGCTCTCAGCACTAACCCGGTACACACGCTGAGGACTTAGACACAATAAAAAGAAAATAACTGATAATGATTACATTACAATGTTTCATACTCTCCTCACCCAACACTCAGTTGGGGCGGCAGGGTAGCCTAGTGGTTAGAGCATTGGACTAGTAATCGACAGGTTGCAAGTTCAATTCCCCGAGCTGACAAGATACAAATCTGTCGTTCTGCCCCTGAACAGGCAGTTAACCCACTGTCCTAGGCCGTCATTGAAAATAAGAATTTGTTCTTAACTGACTTGCCTAGTTAAATAAAGGTAAAAAAAAAAAAAATACATGACACATTTTGTGTGTGTGTGTTTAGGGAGGTGGGTTGATGTTGTTGCTAGAGCACTTGTCAGTAGTGTAATGGAGATGTGGGTGGGCCACCTCCAGGGCTCGTTTACACCCTGCAACAGCCAGGAAGCACTTAACGCTCCCTTTAACATATCACGTCTGACCAACCCATCATTAGATCCGCCAAAGGAAATGACTGCACATTAGCCACCATATTAAGCAGAGCGGTGTGCTCACAGAGTTTAAGTGACGCGGAGAGAGAGAGGGAGAGAGACAGAGAGAGAGAGCATTTGAGTCGACAGAGCGGCTGGGTCCCTGACGGTTAAGTGTTTTTATTACTGTAATTGTATCGAAAAGGAAAGTATGTGTGAGGACAAACACAACGAGACAGGTGTTGATGACGGCTATGAAACACCATGACACACGAGTGGCTTGTCAGTGAGGATGCTGCTAATGGGGGGGTGAGATAACATGGTTATTACCTCTCGCACAGGTGGTGGCTACAGTGGACCAGGATGTGCATACAGTGAACACAGACCACACCCATCAGCACCAGGCAAAGAGGCCCCACCTGGAGAAATAACAACAAAAAGAACAGACTGAGAACATACTGACAGTAACGTCAACACCAACTGAAACCAACTGTGAACCAGACAGGAACACATCAGTCCATAGTAATGCAAACGCATCAGATATAACCCAGAAAAATAGGCTACTTCTCACTTACACAATATCAGTAGTGGGATAGCTCTTTGCTATTCTGCCACCGAAAACCTAGTTTCACATAACGGTGTTGTGATTGTTATTTTGTTCTGTTCTGTCATCCAGAAAGAAAATCTCTCCATCATGTGACATGATCACACCATCATCATGAGACAGCACAAAGGAGGGGAGATTAAGCAAGAGGACACAACAACATTTTGTGTTTTCTCCTCAACCAATACAATACTAACACTGGAACATCATCTAGTCTATGGAGCCTGCAGATTCTCAGGGGAAAGTAGAGCAAACGCAACATAACCTTGGCAATGTCATAAATGTGACATGCAGGCTACATCTGTTTCACTGGTATGGTAGTGATCATGTGTTGGTCTGAAGCTAACCTCGTTCTCAGTCTCAATTACAACAGAGCCGGCTGGGAGATGACATTAGTCTGAAGTGTACAAATTGACCTGATTGTCCTTTCAAATAATGACACTTGTCTAGACTGATCCTATCCTCCTTTTGTCCATTTGGCAAATGGAGGAATCAGGAAATATGTGAGGCTATAAACTGATCTGAGCTCAACCCCTAGCCAGGGCCACAGCTGCACAGCAGGCAGACACACAGGCAGGTTTGTATCATGGTGCTGAAGCACTTGTGGTGGGGACTAGTTCGCTGAACACCTCACTAACTGATTAACCAGGCCTTGGTTCCGAGAAGAAGCTGCAGAAATCTACGGATTCAAATATAATCTGATAACACATCATATCCATGACACACACACAAACATACACAGTACTTTAAACCAATGTACCTGTAATTACACACTCACATCCATCTGTAATACTCAGAGATAAGGGTTGCGTGCCCAGTCCAGTTAGCAGGGGCAATGTAGGTCAATACACATACAAGGCTACATACGAGTTATTATGACCTTTGGACTCTTGTACGACACAGAGGTCCAAATAGAAAACCCCAAATCAACTTAACATGATCCAGGATCCACAGCAGGGAATCATTGTCTGTAGACAGAAGAGTTTAGCAGGTCCACTGACACCACTTACAATGACTCCTAACTCTTCCACAACACTGGATTAACACACCTGAAGACTTGGAGCTTAATTCCTACGTGTGTATTCATCTGTACAAGGCGTGCTAATTTCTGCTCCCATCGTACACACTGGTCCAGTAAACCTAGAAACTGAACCGCTGGTTAAATTAAACAATGGAATTATGAGAATTATCTTGTACATTGGTGTTTTATGTAATGACTTCCAATAAACATTCAGATCACAGATTATCTAATGACTTCCAATAAACATTCAGATCCCAGGTAATGAAATACATATTTATGCATAATCCATAATCATGCCCAGCCCATTACTTTTTAATTAGCGAAATTCCAATTATTTTTACCAACGAATATCAATGATGTATAATGTAATGCTGTCGGGATGACACATCAACACACAAGTTCTCTCAGTAACTTTACAACCAAGGCCAAGTTTTCAGACTCTAACAAGAGTGTGTGTATTTTTCCTACTGAATAAACCAAACAACCAAACCAATCTTACACTGTACATAAAGCAGTACACAAGTGTGACCCAGCCCTGTTTGTGTTATGGTATGAAGGGTGTAAGGCTGCAGGTAACCTAGTGGTTAAGAGTGTTGGACCAGTAACCGAAAGGTCGCTTGTTCGAATACCCGAGTCGACTAGATGAAAACTCTATTGATGTGCCCTTGGAGTAAGGCACTTAACCCTAATTGCTCCTGTAAGTTGCTCTGGAGAGTCTGCTAAATGACTCAAACGTAAATGTAGTATCACTAGTGGGGCATTAGTTACTCACCACGATCCCTGCGTTGCGTACAGCCAGGGGAAGACCCAGCAACCCAGTCCCAATGTTTCCCTTCAGCAGGTGGATGAGAGCATGAGTAAACCTGTGGAACACAGAGAGGGTTAGGGGTGCACTCAGAGACCAATGTAATTTGGAATGTTGGAATGGAATGTTGGAATGTTGTATTTGATCCAACTCAATTTCTCAATGTCCGCAGAGGCCACTAATACAGTACAATGGTAAACAACTGGAAGCACTAATAGTGTTATGGTTGAGGTGGGTAACTTAAGTAAAATAAAAAAAAATTGACACATGCGCCGAACAGGTGTAGACCTTACCATGAAATGCTTACTTACAAGCCCTTAAGCAACAATGCAGTTCAAGAAATAGAGTTAAGAAAATATTTACTAAATAAACTAAAGTAAAAAATTATAATAAAATCAAAAAGTTGACAAGAAAATTACAAACCAATAACGAGGCTATATACCGGTACCAAGTCAATGTGCGGTGTACAGGTTAGTCAAGGTCATTTGTAAAGTGACTATGCATAGATAATAAACAGCGAGTAGCAGCAGTGTAAAAACAAGGGGCGGTGTCAATGTAAATAGTCCAGGTGGCCATTTGATTAATTGTTCAGTAGTCTTATGGTTTGGGGGTAGAAGCTGTTAAGGAGCCTTTTGGTCCTAGACTTGGCGCTCAGGTACCGCTTGCCAGGAAAAAGTGGAGAACAGTCTAGGACTTGGGTGACTGGAGTCTGACAATTTTTTGGGCCTTCATCTGACACCGCCTAGTATATAGGTACTGGATGTCAGGAAGCTTGGCTCCAGTGTTGTACTGGGCCGTACACACTACCCTCTGTAGCGCCTTACGGTCAAATACTGAGCAGTTGCCATTACAGGTGGTGATGCAACCGGTCAGGATGCTTTTGATGGTGCAGCTGTATAACTTTGAGGCACTGGGGACCCATGCCAAATCTTTTCTTGGTGTGTTTGGACCATAATAGTTTGTTGGTGATGTGGACACGAGGAACTTGAAACTCTCGACCCGCTCCACTTCAGCCCCGTCAATGTTAAATGGGGGCCTGTTTCGGCCCTCCTTTTCCTATAGTCCATGATCAGCTCCTTTGTCTTGCTCACATTGAGGGAGGGGTTGTTGTCCAGGCACTGCAAGGTCTCTGACCTCCTCCCTATAGGCGGTCTCATCGTTGTCGGTGATCAGGCCTACCACTGTTTATTCGTCAGCAAACTTAATGATAGTGTTGGAGTCGTGGGTGAACAGGGAGTACAGGAGGGGACAAAGCATGCACCCCCGAGGGGCCCCAGTGTTGAGGTTCAGCGTGGCAGATGTGTTGTTGCCTACCCTTACCACCTGGTGGCAGCCCGTCAGGAAGACCAGGATCCAGTTGCAGAGGGAGGTGTTTAATCCCAGGATCCTTAGCTTAGTGATGAGCTTTGTGGGTACTATGGTGTTGAACGCTGAGCTGTAGTCAATGAACAGCATTTTCACATAGGTGTTCCTTTTGTCCAGGTGGGAAAGGGCAGTGTGATTGCATCATCTGTGGATCTGTTGGGGCGGTATGCGAGTTGGAGTGGGTCTAGGGTTTCCAGCATGATGGTGTTTATGTGAGCCATGACCAGCCTTTAAAACCACTTCATGGCTACCGACGTGAGTGATACGGGGCGGTAATCATTAAGGCAGGTTACCTTCGCTTTCTTGGGCACAGGGACTATGGTGGTCTGTTTGAAACATGTCGGTATTAGACTCCGTCAGGGACAGGTTGAAAGGGTCAGTGAAGACACGTGCCAGTTGGTCCGCGCATGCTTTTAGTACACGTCCTGGTAATCTGTCTGGCCCCGCGGCTTTGTGAATGTTGACCTGTTTAAAGGTCTTGCTCACGTCGGCTTCGGAGAGCGTGATCACACAGTCATCCGGAACAGCTGGTGCTCTCATGCATGCTTCAGTGTTGCTTGGCTCAGAGAATAGAGAATAAAAAAGGCATTTAGCTCATCTGGTAGGCTCGCGTCACTGGGCAGCTCGCGGCTGGGTTTACATTTGTAGTCCGTAATCATTTTCAAGCCCTGCCACATCCAACAATTCAATCTTAGTCACGTATTGAGGCTTTGCCTGTTTGATGGTTCATCTGAGGGCATAGCGGGATTTCTTATAAGCGTTTGGAACAGTGTCTTGCTCCATGAAAGTGGCAGCTCTAGCCTTTAGTTTGGTGCGGATGTTTGCCGGTAATCCATGGCTTCTGGTTGGGATATGTACGTACAGTCAGTCTGGGGATGACGTCGTCTATGCACTTTTTGAAGCCAGTGACGGAGGTGGTATACTCCTCAATGCCATTGGATAAATCACGGAACATACTCCAGTCTGTGCTAGCAAAACAGTCCTGTAGCATAGCATCCGAGTCATCTGACCACTTCCATATATAGCGAGTCACTGGTACTTCCTGCATTTGTTTTTGCTTGTAAGTAGGAATCAGGAGGCTAGAATTATGGTCAGATTTGCCAAATGGAGGGCTTTGTACACGTATCTGTGTATGGAGTAATGGTGGTCCAGAGTTTTTTTCCCCTCTGGTTGCACATGTGACATGCTGATAGAAATTAGATAAAACGGATTTAAGTTTGCCTGCATTAAAGTCTCCGGCCACTAGGAGCGCCGCATCTGGATGAGCATTTTCTCGTTTACTTATGGCCTTATGCAGCTCCTTGAGTGCAGTTTTAGTGGCAGTATCGGTTTGTGGTGGTAAATAGACGGCTATGAATAATATAGATGAGAACTCTCTAGGTAGATAGCGTGATCTACAGCTTTTTATGAGGTATTCAGGCGAGCAATACCTCGAGACTTCTTTAATATTAGACATTGTGCACCAGCAGTTATTGACAAATAGACACACACCCCTGCTCCGATTCTTACCAGACATAGCTGCTCTGTCCTGCCGATGCTCGGAGAAGCCAGCCAGCTCTATATTAACTATGTCATTGTTAGCCACGTCTCGGTGAAACATAAGATATTACTGTCCCGTTGGTAGGATAGTCTTAATCGTAGATCGTCCAGTTTGTTTTCCAATGATTGCACGTTGGCCAATAATATGGAGGGTAGTGGTGGTTTACCTACTCGTCGACTAATTCTTACGAGGCACCTCGTAATGGATGAAAAACAATTCATCCAGTTCGAGGTGAGTAATCTCTGTTCTGATGTCCAGAAGCTCTTTATGGTCATAAGAGATGGTAGCAGCAACATCATGTACAAAATATACGTACAAACAATACGAAAAACAAACAAAATAGCACAGTTTGTTAGGAGCCCATAAAACGGCAGCCATCCCCTCCAGCGCCATTACGTGATGCATTGGTGAGGTAGTTGAGGTGTGTTAACTTACGTGATGCCCTGGTGGCTGTTGACGTAGTTATGGTGTTTTAACTTACGTGATGCCCTGGCTGTTGCCGAGCTCATAGTGTCTTATAGGCAGCAGCTCTGGATCCTGGTCCTCTTCAGAGTTGTTCTCCTCCTCCTGACCTCCTCCACAAGGGTTCTCGATGAGGGGGGTCATCACCTCCATGTCTGGAAGGGTTAACCTGGAGGTTAGAGGTTATGCCCCATCCAAAATCAAGCCCTAGCCATTAACCCCTAGCCCATAAGCATCTGAAAAGATAGGTAATATCTATATTTAACACTTATGTGTTTTAGTGTACACTGAGTATACAAAACATTAAGAACACCTGCTCTTTCCATAGCGTTCAGTGCATTTGGAAAGTATTCAGACCCCTTGAGTTTTTCCACATTTTGTTACCTTACAGTCTTGTTTTTTCCTCTCATCAATATACACAAAATACCCTATAATTACAAAGCAAAAATAGGTTTTTAGAAATGTTAGCAAATTTATGAAACATAAAAAAGAGAAGAACCTTATTTACATAAGTATTCAAATCCTTTGCTGAGACAAGAAATTGAGCTCATGTGCATCCTGTTTCCATTGACCATCCTTGAGATGTTTTTAAAACTTGATTGGAGTCCACCTGTGGTAAATTCAATTGATTGGACATGATTTGGAAAGGCACACACCTGTCTATATAAGGTCCCACAGTTGACAGCGCATATCAGAGCAAAAACCAGGCCATGAGGAGGAAGGAATTGTCTGGGGAAGGGTACCAAAACATTTCTGCAGAAGAACACAGTGGCCTCCACCCTTCTTAAATGGAAGAAGTTTGTTACACCAAGACTCGTCCTAGAGGTGTGAAATGGTGGGAGAATGACTTTGGTCACGGAGGTGACCGAGAACCCGATGGTCAATCTGACAGAGCTTCAAAGTTCCTCTGTGGAGATGGGCGAACCTTCCAGAAGGACAACCATCTCTGCAGAACTCCACCAATCAGGTCTTTATGGTAGATTAGCCAAACGGAAGACACTCCTCAGTAAAAGGAACATGACAGCCCACTTGGAGTTTGCCAAAAGGCACCTAAAGACTCTCAGACCTTGAGAAACAAGATTATCTGGTCTGAAAAAAACAAGATTTTTGGCCCTTTGGCCTGAATGCCAAGCGTCACGTCTGGAGGAAACCTAGCACCATTCCTACGGTGAAGCATGGTGGTGGTAGCACCATGGTGTGGGGATATTTTTCATCGGCAGGGAATGTGAGACTAGTCAGGATCGAGGCAAAGATGAACTGAGTACGGAGAGATTCTTGATGAAAACCTGCTCCAGAGCGCTCAGACTGGGGCAAAGGTTCACCTTCCAACAGGACAACGACCCAAGCACACAGCCAAGACAACGCAGGAGTGGGTTTGGGACAAGTATCGGAATGTCCTTGAGTGGCCCAGCCAGAGCCCGGACTTAAACTTGCTCGAACATCTCTGGAGAGACCAGAGATACTCTTATTTAAGATACTCTTTGAAGAGGTAGAGTTTCAGATGTTTGGCCAAGGTAATAACAAGGGGCAAAGAACAGTTATTCATTCTATTGCAACCCTATTCTTTAACCTCATGGCCACCTCAACCTCCAGCCACACACAGGGAGAAGAGACTATACCTTGACTTCATTCTTTGCAAACCTCTTCACTCACTTTACCCTTTCAAGAAACTACAATATCAACATTGTTGCTTCGACTTTCTCTGTTGACATTGAATGTCAATGGACTGTTGACATTGAAATACTACCAAGAAAATGTATGATCAGAGAACGTGACTCAATTGTAAACTGTAATTGTGTGCTTTCTTTGTCTATGTCTTTGAGAATGTTTTCTTGACACTAAGGTACTTAGTGTCAAGAAAGGCAGCACAGAGGTGTAATTTTTTCTAGAACAATTGAGAGGTTATGGCTCACTCACACTGTTGGAACAATTTAGAGAATGCTTTAGCTGCCTGTCACAGATTGATTTAGCCCACTTAAACCAGTCCGCTAACGTTCTTCACTAACATACAAAGAACATTGAGGTGGAAACTCAGGGGTATAAAGACACCTCAACAGGGACTCTTTCATTTCACTGGATCCAATATTTTTCCTTTAGCAACTGATCCATAGGAATCCCTAACAATCAGATACAATGCAAAGTGTTGACAAAGATGGCATACAAAGTGTTGGAACCAGGAGTGTCAGTCAACAAGCTTTGAATGTTGAGTATAAGTCTCTCATATTACTGTTCCCAACCTTCACCAACTGATTTTTTTCTATGCCCGGAGTACCCCTGATGTACCCCCTCATGTGCATTTAACCAGTAGGCCTATGGTCTCAAGTACCCCCTGTGGATAGGCAAAGTTCCCCCAGGGGTCCAAGTACAACTTGTTGGGAATCACTGCTCTAGTCTAGCACCAAAAAAGATGTTACTGTGATGGAGGGAATAAACAGTACGGATGCATCCGTTTACACCCAAACTTTGATTTAACGGTTGTTCAATTTAATTCCAGCTAGTTCCAATCCATTAATTATAGAGTCATCGGGATCATCATCATTCCCAGAGAGTCTAGTAGCTACCTAGCTGTTGCGAAGGCATCCTCCACCGGGCATCTGACGCGTTTTCTTGCTCGTACTCACCAGCAAGCTTCCGTGATATTAAAGACATTGTAGCTAACTAAACTAATAGAACCTTAGGCCTATAGCCTAATATATTGCAACGTATCTAAATAGAACGTGCAATTTAGTCGTTTTGCAGTTAAAGTTAAGGGCAGAAATATGCCGTCAATGTACCAAACTATGTAAATCAGTGTTATTGTTGGTCGGACGAACAGACAAGAAATAGAAACGTAGCCTAAACCAACTGTCAAATCTGTAGCCGTGCTATCATAGATAAAATTTAACAGCGCTATCAATATAACGCGGCCACGTGAATTATGTTAGTTAGAGCTAGTTACATTGTAGTCAAGTCAGTCATAAACATTGTGTGGTTTCTGAATGGTCCTACCAAACTATCTCGCGGTTCAGTCAGGGCAAAGATAACTTGCTACTGTACTTCAGTCGAAAGCTCTATCAAAGCCCAGACGTTCCTGTGCAACAGCGCGCACTTGACACGTTATTTTTGTATGGATGTTGAAATGACGGGAACACTTCCATTGAGATTATGAATTCATAGCGGTCCTCTTTGGATACAATTTCATGAACAGGTTGAAAAATTCATTCTCCGGATTAGGACAGCACATTTTCCTTAGCGGACGAGAAATGTGGAAAACGTCACACCCGCTATAACTGTCAACCCGGGAGGGTCTTAAAGGAAAAGTGTTCACATATTTACGATTTCACTTGCAGTTCTGAAAAGTTATTTCGCTTGTGCCTGAAGTAGGCCTAATTAGAGTTGGGTTGACAGTCCTCAACTCTTCGCCCCTGGCTGGCTGAGTCCCTTGCAGTCCCTGTACAAGACTGATGTCATGTCAGCTGAACTAATGCCCTGTTCCCATACAGTACAGCAGTGTTTCCCAACCCTGGTCCTCGAGTACCACCAACGGTACACATTTTTGTTGTTGCCCTGGACAAACACCTCATTCAGATCATTGAGGGCTTGATGATTAGTTGAATCAGGTGTGCTTTTCCAGGGTCTACTGTTGGAAGAACTCAGGACCAGGATTGGGAAGCACTGCAGCCTGGTCTCAGACTAGATGTAACATAGTACATGTAAATCCGGGAAACTCAATAACATATAGAGCTTTTTTTTGTGCACGCAAGTTGGTGGCAGAACAAGGGAGTTCTTATAGAATGCCAGCAAAAAAAAGCCTCTAGTTACATGTTGCTTATGAGTTAATTTCACACTACTTTTGGATTCTAATTGGATTTTAAGGCTCATATGAATGTTCTGCTTAATACAATGTTTGTGTCATAATTGCGAATCAACTGCATAATACTTAAAAAATAAACGTAAACTTCAAGCAGTAAAATGGCTGTTTGGCCAACTTTTGCTACAGCCCATATCAATAAGCGTTAGCATTCTAGCTAACAACTGCTGCATCCAAAATAGTTATTTTGCAAAGATCACAACCAAATATGATTTTCTAAAATGGCACCGGAAGAAATGGCAGCAGTTTTACGGGCGCCCAACCAATTGTGCTATTATGTGGGGTTTTTCGCATTACTTGTAACTTATTTTGTACATAATGTTTCTGCAACCGTATCTTACGGCAAAAAAAGAGTTTCTGTATATCAGGACAGCGATAACTCACCTCGGATTAGACAAAGATTTTTTCTTCAACAAGCAGGATGCACAGGACATTCTCCGAACACCAGACAAGGCCAACATACCAGTTATTTGCAAGAGGAAGAGACGCAGGTATAGAGGACACAGAGTGGGGTGCCTCGTAAGGAAGTCTCTAGATTTTGTCTCTAGATTTCTAGAGTATCTTGTGATAAAATGCAGACCACACTATTTGCCTACAGTTTTCAGCTATACTTTTCGTGGCTGTTTATTTACCACCACAGACGGTTGCTGGCACTAAGACCGCACTCAGTCAGCTGTATAAGGAAATAAGCAAACAGGAAACCGCTCACCCAGAGGCGGCGCTCCTAGTGGCCGGAGACTTTAATGCAGGAAAACTTAAATCAGTTCTACCTAATTTCTATCAACATGTTAAATGTGCAACCAGAGGGAAAATAATTCTAGATCACCTGTACTCCACACACAGAGACGCGTACAAAGCTCTCCCTCGCCCTCCATTTGGTAAATCCGAAGACAATTCTATCCTCCTGATTCCTGCTTACAAGCAAAAATTAAAGCAGGAAGCACCAGTGACTCGGTCAATAAAAAAGTAGTCAGATGAAGCAGATGCTAAACTACAGGACTGTTTTGCTATCACAGACTGGAACATGTTCCGGGATTCTTCTGATGGCATTGAGGAGTACACCACATCAGTCACTGGCTTTATCAATAAGTGCATTGAGGACGTCGTCCCCACAGTGACTGTACATACATACCCCAACCAGAAGCCATGGTTTACAGGCAACATTCGCACTGAGCTAAAGGGTAGAGCTGCCGCTTTCAAGGTGCGGGACTCTAACCCGGAAGCTTATAGGAAATCCTGCTATGCCCTCCGACAGACTACAAAGGGAAGCAAAGCCGCGAGCTGCCCAGTGACACGAGCCTACCAGACAAGCTAAATCCCTTCTATGCTCGCTTCTGAGGCATGCATGAGAGCATCGGCTGTTCCGGACGACTGTGTGATCACGCTCTCCGTAGCTGACGTGGGTAAGACCTTTAAACAGGTCACATTCACAAAGCTGCGGGGCCAGACAGATTACCAGGACGTGTGCTCCGGGCATGTGCTGACCAACTGGCAGGTGTCTTCAGCTGATCACATATTGACCATACAATGTAATTGATGTTTCGTGCAAACGAACAATTGAATTCCCAGAATGAAAAAGCGAGGTCTACAGTACCGTATGACCTGACATATCCAAGAGGTTGGTTTCTAAAGAGAGGTCTACAGTTCTGTATGTCCTGACATATCCAAGAGGTTGGTTTCTAAAGAGAGGTCTACAGTACTGTATGTCCTGACATATCCAAGAGGTTGGTTTCTAAAGAGAGACTACAGTACTGTATGTCCTGACATATCCAAGAGGTTGGTTTCTAAAGAGAGGTCTACAGTACTGTATGTCCTGACATATCCAAGAGGTTGGTTTCTAAGGAGAGGTCTACAGTACTGTATGTCCTGACATATCCAAGAGGTTGGTTTCTAAAGAGAGGTCTACAGTACTGTATGTCCTGACATATCCAAGAGGTTGGTTTCTAAAGAGAGGTCTACAGTACTGTATGTCCTGACATATCCAAGAGGTTGGTTTCTAAAGAGAGGTCTACAGTACTGTATGTCCTGACATATCCAAGAGGTTGGTTTCTAAAGGTTGCATTGTGTCCATGACTTTATGGCGTAGATCATAATTCTTATGATTTCTTGGGGGTTTGACACTGTGCTGATGAAGGCCTGTAACTAAGTTATTATAATATTTTTTTTTAACCTTTATTTAACTAGGCAAGTCAGTTAAGAACAAATTCTTATTTTACAATGACGGCCTACCCCGGCCAAACCCTCCCCTAACCCGGACGACGCTGGGCCAATTGTGTGCCGCCCTATGGGACTCCCGATCATGTCCAGTTGTGATACAGCCCGGGATCAAACCAGTGTCTATAGTGACGCCTCTAGCACCCTTATATGGGTGCCCTGCATAGTTTTAAACTGTATGCTGAAGTAAATTATTAAAGATAAATCAGCTAGTGAACACTAACTCTGTACTCCTTAATATACTAGCCACTTTTTCTCATCACTATCAACAAATGAAGAAATGGCACTCATAGAGTCAGTCATTCTATGTGTTTTCAACATTTGGCCAAATATTAAATTTAGCAAAAGTGTATTTATCCAAATTGAAATAAATCTGCTGCATACAGAATCAATCTGCTTCATCATAATAGTTCTGATTCATTGAACGCTCAATATGTCACCATACATTCATTTTTCATAGAATTCGTCGTTTGATTCAGATATTAACTGAGGATTGTATTACAGTACGGCCAAGTTGAAAGGCTATTGTCACCTCCACTGTGGCAGGCAAATTGGTATGAAAACATGAGCTTATCATTTCTATCAGGCAGTTCAATCACTAGTGCGCCACATAGTGTACATACTGTATGTGGATTGTGTCTGCATCTATACATTTTGTCCATATATTCTGCTTATTGTCTGTCTGTGTATTCTGTTTATTGTGGCAGCATCATTCCAATGGGTCAAATTCCTGTACATGGAAATGTATTTGGAAAATCAAGGTGATTCTGCTCTATACTCTCTCTTGTCTTTGAAATCCGGTTTCATTTGAGACGTCTAATTCATTCACAACAGTCCTCTAAAAAGAATCAGACTTTTAAAAGCCATGAATCAGTTTTCTGGCACATCTAATATTTAATGTCCCTTTAGAGCAGAGCTCTTCTCGAAAATTGCATTTGCTCTATGCATTTGTCGGTTCAATCGGCATGTAAAATCAAATCAGTTTTCAGCTGAGCTGACTAAAACAGGAAGCCTAAACACTTGCTACAGGCCAGTCACATTATGAAGATATGACTAGACTAGGTAGATTATTCAAGCCCCAGACACTTAATGACAGTATAATAAATAACACATTATCTGTAACAATAGATTTTCACCAAATGTTTTGAGGTGCTCCCTCCTAATGTGAAGGCTTTTCACTACAGCAGTATCTGACCAAGTCACCCTGTGCTCATGTGCATGTCAGTGCATGTCCGCATCACCTTCATCAACTTCATGAGATTAATATTGTTAGCTTTTCCCATTTCTTATCTGCCCAATTAGAGAAATATGAATCAGAGACAAACATGTGCTATTAGCATTAGCAACATTACAAAATAGCTTTAATATGTTAATCCATGGAGAGTTCATCTTGTAAGGAGTTCTTAACTGAATGATGGTTGAATTATAGTAGTTGTATCAGGTATGAATGTAAGACCCAAATGCAGACAACGTCGAATTAACAATGGTTTAATAATCCAACAGCTGCAGGCAATAGACAGGTCAAGGCAGGCAGGGGTCAGTAGACCAGAGGTAGAGCAACGGTACCGGACGGCAGGCAGACTCAGGGTCAGGGTAGGCAGAGGTCAATTATCCAGAGGTGGGGCAAAGGTACAGGTCGGCGGTCAGGGGCAGGCAGAGTGGTCAGGCAGGCGGGCTCAGAGTCAGGACAGGCAAGGTTCAAAAACAGGAGGGCGAGAAAAAGAGAGACTGGGAAACGCAGTAGCTGAGACACAAAACCGCTGGTTGACTTGACAAACAAGACGAACTGGCAGCAGACAAACAGAGAACACAGGTATAAATACACAAGGGATAATGGGGAATATGGGCGACACCTGGAGGGGGGTGGAGACAATCACAAAGACAGGTGAAACAGATCAGGGTGTGACATAGTTGTAGACTAACAGTTCCCATTTTATTATTGAAACCTGCTTTTTCAGAGGTCAATAAGTTTAGATGTGCAATGTAAAAACTTGCAGGCCAAGTACCCTTTTGAAACACTTTCACCTTAAATGATATACCCAAATCTAACTGCCTGTAGCTCAGGACAAGAAGCAAGGATATGCATATTCTTGATACTACTTGAAAAGAAAAGTTTGTGGAAATGTGAAATTAATGTAGGAGAATATAACACATTAGATCTGGTAAAAGGTAATACAAACAAAAAAACATAAAATGCAAGAGAAAGGCCATACTTTCAGATAGGAGTCTAGGTGTAATTTAGATTTTGGCCATTAGATGGCAGTAGTGTGTGTGCAAAGTTTTAGACTGATCCAGTGAAGACTTATATTACTGCACAATATGTCTGCCAGGAGTTTGCCCAAATGTGCCGAATTGGTCAATTGATACATTTTCAAGTACACAACTATAGAGAACATAAAAAAAATGCTATGGTAATAAAACATGGAAGTTTACACACTTCCAGGAATGTCATACATGATGGATCATTAGCTTATACACTAACTTTCACACATCTAGATGGCAGGGTGGGATGGGTGTGGAGCCAGAGACAACAGTGGGGTCAAACTGTAGACCCCAGTTCCTACATTTGAACATAAAAAAAAGATTTTATCAAATAAAACTATGCTACATTTTACTTCTGGGACCCTCAGGATGACAAATCAGAGCAAGAGTACTGAATGTAAGTACATTATTTACCTTCAGAGGTGAATGTATCAAACCAGTTGCCGTGATAAAAGTTTTTTGTTGTTGTGCACTCTCCTCAAACAATAGCATGGTATTTTTTCACTGTAATAGCTACTGTTAATTGGACGCTGCAGTTCGATTAACAATAATTGAGCTTTCTCCTCGTGTAAGACATGTCTATGTCCTGGAAAGTTGGTTGTTGTATACGTCATTCTAGTCATATTAGCGCACGTTAGCAACAACCGTCCAGGTTAGGGACACCCATCCCGTAGAGGTTAAAAGTCTTTCATTATATTTGTTTAGCAAACTTAGCTGAGGGCAATGACCAACAATGGAAAGCAACACAGTGTTAACAGATGTGATTCCCCCTAATTTGTAACAGCATGGAACCTAAAAAACAGCATTTATGTTTAAATACACTCCCTCAGGGTAGTCATCTATTACAACAAGAAACAATTATTCACAAGTTCATTTAAAACAAAATGGAGTGAAGAAAAGCTATCAGTACCAAGTTTTATATACAATACATGTTTGTATCTTACAATTGGAAATTAATTGGTTGTGAAAGAGAGAGATAGAGAAATGCTATCAGAGAGACATTGAGACGGTGTGGTAGAGAGACTGAGTAACACGTTTATTTTTATTTAACCTTTATTTAACTAGGCAAGTCAGTTAAGAACAAATTCTTATTTACAATGACGGCCTACCCCCGGTCAAACCCGGACGACGCTGGGCCAATTGTGCGCCGCCCTATGGGACTCTCAATCACGGCCAGATGTGATGCAGCCTGGAGTGCTACAGAGTGCTACAGAGAGATAGAAAGACAGAGGACAGAGTAAGAATAGTGTTGTGCCCTTTTGACACTACCATGGCCGACCCAAACCTTACTATGCTAGTTTGGATATTTTCTTTTCACATTGACTTTTCTAGAATGGCTCTGTTCCTCAGTTGTGCTATTGATAATGCAGGTGGGAGCCACAGAGAAAAACACTAAAAATAAACTGTTTTGAAACTGATATAGAGGAACAGAGTGAGATCTATGAAAAAGTGACTCCTATGGCCATGGCAAAACCTGCTTGGGGTCACTAGCTTCACCTCTATTGGGATGCACTTTAAATTAGGCTAGACTATCTCTACACTACTTTACCTGCTCCTGTCTGTTGGAGACAAATCCAAACTTTGTGATTAACTTCCTTGAACTGAGGCTGAACAAACAGCCTTTTCCTAATTTCATACTCATGTCTTTTAAGTGCTCTTTGAGCAAGACCAGAAAAACTATAGAATTTCATCCTCTCGCTTCTTTCCCTCGAACTGTAATTTCTCGTATCTCAAGAGCCAGACAAATTAGAGAAGAAAAAAAGAGGACATTTAGGGACCCCCAGCCAAATTCGGCGACGTATCACGTTTGCAATTGGAATTACCTTCTGTAATGATAATGAAACATGAATTTTCAGCCTATTGCAATTTTAATTAAAGTCGATTTCCCATTAATTAAAGGTTAAATGTAATTGGACTCGTGGCTGGTTGCTGGTTCCAATTGCAACTGGATGGTCTCGTCTAGCTGGAAAATTCCCATGCACCTCTGAAATGGAACTCCAGGGTTTAATCTAGCCAGAGAATTCCCATGCACCTCTGAAATGGAACTCCAGGGTTTAATCTAGCCAGAGAAGGACATGCACCCCTGAAATGGAACTCCAGGGTTTGATAATAATGAAGCTTCTCATTTCCCTCTTCCTTTATTGTAATTCATCTAGCTACTCCCCTCCTGTGTACATTACACATGTCATTTTCCTCTTCCTTTATTTTAATTAATCTAGCTACTCCCGTCCTGTGTACATTACACATGTCATTTTCCTCTTCATTTATTGTAATTCATCTAGCTACTCCCCTCCTGTGTACATTACACATGTCACTGGGAGAAAGTGTTTCGCATTCCCCAAACTTCCTCTTAGTTTGTGTCTGTAGCAAAAGTGAGTTTAATCTAACACCACACAAATTGAGGCTGAAGTAGGTACAAAAAAATGGGCACACAACTTGACTGCTAGCGCCAAGGTAAATGTGATCGACCAGGGTTTCGAAACTTGGGTATTCTGTGTGCCCCAAGACTGTGTTATCCCTCTGAGCTAAACCACACACAGAACTCCATGACAATCCCTTTGAAACCAACATGAGTGCAAAGCACCAAACAAAGTAAGTTGGGGGAGCGTGCAGGGTGACACTCAGAAATATCTATTCATTTCTACTTCAAAGCAAATGAAACCTTGACGGAAAGAGACGGTAGTGTGTTTACCTTCAAAGGACTGCAGGGACTATCTGTGGGAGTTAATATAAAAAAATACATTATTTGATCAATTAGGATTAAGCACCTATTGATTTACTGAAATACTTGACAAAGTCATCATTTCTTTAGAGTAAACTTCATAAAACATACATTTTTAAACATTATCAAGAACAAGAGCCACGTTTGTGTCTCATTGAGAAGAAAGTTAAACTGACCAAGTCAATCCATTTGTTGAATCTGTGGTTGTTAAATATGAAGAAGGTTTGAAATGTTTAAGTTTGTTCAATTATTTAACTATTTAACTGTGGGGTTCAGCTTGGGCCTTAGCCCCCAGATGTGTCAAGGGGCAATGTGGAATCAATTCAGAGTGCAGCGAGCTTCTGCTCCAGTTGAGCTGTTATCAAATTGCTCAGTCATTTACTCGATCCTGTCTCCTGCTGTTTTCAAATGAATAAGTATTTCATATTCATATTCTTCTCTATAAAAGCCTTTTCAAACGTAATAGTTTGGAGAGCTCTGATGGTGTGAAATGTGTCTCCTGCTGTTTTGAAAGTAATCAAAGCATCTCTAATGTCCTATTATTCATTAAAAGTCTCTTGAAATTGCATCATTGGTCCCATTATAAAAGTCACGCCTCCACAATGGTGTTAGTTGTAAGCAGGTAATTCATGTTCCAGTGCCAACAACCCTAATTCCCTGGCTATGAGCTGACTAAACTGAGCACCCTCTGAAACAAACAATAGGACTTTGCCTGTGACAAGCTAATTATGAAACGCCACAACTCAGCCGGCCCTATAATGAACCAATTTACTAAGAGAACAACACAACCCTGCCTGTAATTAACTGATTGGGAAACAGCAGATAGTGCTCCGTCCGTATTTATCCTTTCACAGCAGAGCTGACTGGTGAGCTGCTGTGACGTACACTACCGTTCAAATGGTCACTTATACATTTCCTTGTTTTTGAAAGAAAAGCAAATTTTTTGTCTATTAAAATATTATCAAATTGATCAGAAATACAGTGTAGACATTGTTAGTGTTGTAAATGACTATTGTAGCTGGAAACCGCTGATTTCTTATGGAATATCTACATAGGCGTACACAGGCCCATTATCAGCAACAATCACTCCTGTGCTCAAATGGCACGTTGTGTTAGCTAATCCAAGTTTATCATTTTAAAAGGCTAATTGATAATTAGAAAACCCTTTTACAATTATGTTACCACAGCTGAAAACTGTTGTTCTAATTAAAGAAGCAATAAAACTGGCCTTTTTTAGACTAGTTGAGTATCTGGAGAATCAACATTTGTGGGTTCGATTACAGGCTCAAAATGGCCAGAAGCAAAGACCTTTCTTCTGAAACTCGTCAGTCTATTCTTGTTTTGAGAAATTAAGGCTATTCCATGCGAGGAATAGCCAAGAAACTGAAGATCTCGTACAACGCTGTGTACTACTCCCTTCACAGAACAGCGCAAACTGGCTCTAACCAGAATAGAAAGAGGAGTGGGAGGGCCTGGTGCACATCTGAGCAAGAGGACAAGTAAATTAGAGTGTCTAGTTTGAGAAACAGACGCCTCACAAGTCCTCAACTGGCAGCTTCATTAAATAATACCCAGAAAACACCAGTCTCAATGTCAACAGTGAAGATGCGACTCCGGGATGCTGGCCAACTAATCAACCTACCAGGGTGTTTACAAACACTACAGGAGCAAGATCATCACACATGTGTTGATCACATTTTTACTAATACTCTAGAACCTAGTTCTAAAGCTGTATCCATAGCCATTGGATGCAGTGATCACAATATAGTCGCTATATCCAGGAAAGCCAAAGTTCCAACAGCTGGGCCTAAAATAGTGTATAATACAAAAGATTTTGCTGTGACTCTTATGTGGATGATGTTAAAAATATTTGTTGGTCTGATGTGATTAATGAGGAGCATCCAGACGCTGCACTTGATAAATTTATGAAATTGCTTCTTCCAATTATTGATTAACATGCACCTGTTAAGAAACTGACTGTTAGAACTGTTAAGGCTTCATGGATTGATGAGGAATTGAAAAACTGTTTGGTCGAAAGAGATGGGGCAAAAGGAGCGGATAATAAGTCTGGTTGCACATCTGACTGGCTGACTTACTGCAAACTGAGAAATTATGTGACTAAACTCAACAAAAAGAAGAAGAGACTGTATTATGAAGCCAAGATCAATTATAAAAAGAATGCTGGAAAAAAATCTTTGGAGTACTTTAAAATAAATTATTGGCAGAAAGACAAATTCAACTCAATTTTTCATTGAATCAGATGGCTTATTCATCACAAACCCATTTGATGTTTGCAATTATTTTACTGATTATTTAATTGGCAAAGTGGGCAAACTTAGGCAATTATATGCATGCATAAAAAAAACAAATAATAAAAGAAAAGCAATGCAAGTTTTAATTTTGTAAAGTTAATGTGGGATAGGTGGAAAAATTGTTATCGATCAATAATGACAAACTTCCTGGCATTGACAACTTAGATGGAAAGCTACTGAGGAAGGTAGCTGACTCTATAGCCACTCCTATCTGTCACATTTTTAATCTGAGCCTAGAGGAAAGTCTTTGTCCTCAGGCCTGGAGGAAAGCCAAAGTAATTGCGCAACCCAACAGTGGTAAAGCAGCCTTTACTGGTTCTAACAGCAGACATATAAGCTTGCTGCCAGCTCTTAGCTAACTGTTGGAAAAAATTGTGTTTGACTAAATACAATGCTATTCCCATGTAAACAAATTAACAACAGAATTTCAGCATGCTTATAGAGAAGGGCACTCAACATGTACTGCACTGACACAAATTACGGATGATTGGTTGAAAGAAATTGATAATACAAAGATTGTGGGAGCTGTACTGTTAGATTTCAGTGCAGCCTTTGATATTATTGACAATAACCTGTTGTTGAAAAAAATATGTGTTTTGGCTTTTCAACCTCTGCCATATTGTGGATTCAGAGCTGTAAAGTGTGGTGTACCGCAGGGCAGCTCTCTAGGCCCTCTACTCTTTTCTATTTTTACCAATGACCTACCACTGGCATTAAACAAAGCATGTGTGTCCATGTAAGCTGATGATTCAACCATATACGCATCAGCAACCACAGCTAATGAAGTCACTGAAAGCCTTAACAAAGAGGTGCAGTCTGTTTGGAATGGGTGGCCAGTAATAAACTGGTCCTGAACATCTCTAAAACTAAGAGCATTGTATTTGGTACAAATCATTCCTTAAGTTCTAGACCTCAGCTGAATCAGGTAATGAATGGTGTGGCTGTTGAACAAGTTGATGAGACTAAACTACTTGGCGTTACCTTAGATTGTAAACTGTCATGGTCAAAACATATAGATTCAATGGTTGTAAAGATGGGGAGAGGTCTGTCCGTAATAAAGAGATGCTCTGCTTTTTTGACACCACACTCCAAAAAGCAAGTTCTGCAGGCTCTAGATGTCTTATCTTAATTATTGTCCAGTCGTGTGGTCCAGTGCTGCAAGGAAAGACCTAGTTAAGTTGCAGCTGGCCTAGAACAGAGTGGCACGTTTTGCTCTTCATTGTAATCAGAGGGATGATATAAATACTATGCATGCCAGTCTTTCTTGGCTAAGAGTTGAGGAGAGACTGACTGCATAAGTCAGTTTATAAGAAACATTCATGTGTTGAAAATCCCAAATTGTTTGCATAGTCAACTTACACACAGCTCTGACACACACACTTATCCCACCAGACATGCCACCAGGGGTCTTTTCACAGTCCCCAAATCCAGAACAATTTAAAGAAAACATACAGTATTATATAGAGCTCTTATTGCATGGAACTTCCATCCATCTCATGTTGCTCAAATAAACAGCAAAACTGTTTTCAAAAAACAGATAAAACAACACCTCACGGCACAACGCCTCTCCCCTATTTGACCTAGATAGTTTGTGTGTATGCATTGATATGTAGGCTACCTGTGCATTTAAAAGAAATGTATGTAGTTCTGTCCTTGAGCTGTTCTTGTCTATTGATGTTCTGTATTATGTCATTCTGTATTATGTTTCATGTTTCATGTGGACCCCAGGAAGAGTAGCTTCTGCTTTTGCAACAGCTAATGGGGATCCTAATAAAACACCAAATACCAAAAAATACCATTGTGACCCATCTCTGTTACATAGCCAATCATGTCGCTTGGTAATTGGATGCCAAGTGGGCAATGCATAACATCCCTATTAGTGCCTTAGAAAGTAATCAGAGTGTCAATATCAGTAGGGTGAGCACACATAAGGAGTTACACAACTGAATGCGGGTCATTTTTAAATGTCATAATAGGTCATGGTTAAAGGACCAGTGCAGTCAAAAACGTGATTTCATGTGTTTTACAGCATACATATTTCCACACTATGAGGTTGGAATAATACTGTGAAATTGTGAAAATTATGATAATGCTCTTTTAGTGTAAGAGCTGTTTAAAAAGACCACTTGAAATGTCAGCCTGTTTTGGTGGGATGGAGTTTTGGCCTGCATGGTGGTAAATTAGTTAACCAAACCTCTGTTTTCCCCTCCCAACTCAGACCACTCCCAGACAGTCCAAGACAAATTCTTGCTTGAGAAATTGCTCTTTGCTAAGAAGCTATTTTTTGTTTCTTTTTGACAATTTTAATTGAAAACAATCACAGTAAGGTACTTAGCTGTTACCCAGAAATGATTGGATTTTGAGATAAAAACAGCTGCATTGGGCCTTTAAATGGTGGTCTAGATCAATCAAAAGAGCTTTTACAGTTGTGTGAACAATAGGAATAAATGCATTTATCATTTACTAATAATTTCCAGATATGTAGTAAGCCATATGACAATATGGTTTATAAATATTAATAATGGAAGATAATAAGTGGGTATTTCTTTATCAGTCACGTATGCATGTATCATACACAGGATAGCACAATAGAGACATTTGTTTATATTTAAACCGTTTTCTTGGGAGTATTAAACGGTTTTATTTTGTGTGAAGTTAGCTATCCTGGGGGATAAACAGAAAGTAAATGTAATGAATAGAAACAAACAGAGTTTTATCAACTAATAATTATATATTTGTATGATACAAATATAATACCCTGGAAAATAAAGTTTATAGTCTGATTTGGAGAGAATAGCCAAGAGCATAAATTATTGATGGGAATCAGGTTTCTAATCCCAAAGCTACCATGGATGAAACAAAAGTGAGAGAAAGAAACGCAACAATGGACCCGAACACTTCTACATCACTGGATTAAAATGCTGTCGGGTGTCAACTGAACACCCTTTGATGGGAGGACAATTCACAGACAAGAGAAAACAGCATCATAGAAATCCCTGGCCTTATGTATCTGTGGTGTTGTACTTCTTGGTTGGTTTGGCAACCGTGTGCTTTACCAGAGAACCTAGCTTTCCCAGGTGTGCGCACACTGCATTCCGAATTTGAAGGTAGGAGTGATTTGTTGACTTTGCGCTCTTGCGAGGAGACTTTGAGGCTGTTGTGAGTTAAAAACGTGTCTTCTGGCGCCCCCTGCTGACTACTGCACAACATGACATCTGGCTGGATCCAACAACTCTAGACAGGACTCACAAATTTGTCATAATCCAAAGTAAGTCATGTTTACTTTTTTCTGATACGTCAGATTTTCAGAGAAGAAAAGCATAGTGTAGTCCTTATACATAAGTGTTTGGGACCCCACAAATGTAGTATTTGTAATTGTATCCGCATGCTACAGATGTGGAAGATTGATGTAGAATCCTTTATGCAGATCTGCCTTTTTTATGATACAGTATCAGGGTATCATTAAAATAAGAAAAATATTGTAATAATAATAATTCGATTATTGTTATTATAAGTGTATTGCTGTGCAAATGTGTTGCCTATTTTAAATGTAACCTTTATTTAACTAGGCAAGTCAGTAAAGAACAAATTCTTATTTACAATGACGGCCTACCCTGGCCAAACCCGGATGACGCCGGGCCAATTGTGTGCCGCCCTATGCATTAGGCCGGACTAGGACATCATACCTGATCATCATACACCAGAGGCTAAACATGAGTGAATTCACAGCCAACAACAGAGACACATTTTGTGACCAGACTACTACAAAGTGCATTGAAAGAATTGAGGAAGGAATTGGTATCCTTTGTTCATATGAATATTATGAAGATATCAACAAGAGATCTTGCAGATGCAGAATCACAGAGAGGCAGACTCACCACCAGAACAGATTGGTAGGCCCAGATTAGTAGCCCAGTCCTGAGTAAAGTTTGAAGTGATAACTCCCTCTAAAACTCACAGTCACCAGACAGACAGTCATCTAAGTGTTATTAGACAACATCTTCTGCAGCTAGCTAGGCTATAAGCCAAAACCACGTCATATGGATTAGATTAACCTCCAGGTCAAGTCACCAGGCTACAGGCCTTGATATTATACAGATAGTTCTCCCTTATTTTGCTCAAACTGTGTGTGAAAATATGTGGCCTTTTTAGTGTCACCTAAAATTAAGGACTATATCTATGGACTAGTTCTAAAGAGGAAGGTAGCTATACTACGTGTCCTTTGAGTGAGGGGAAGTCCTTTAGTTATTATGTCACTGAGGTGTACTTTATTTGGATAGGACCCCTGAGTGAAGGGAAAGACTGACATGAGTCCTGCTGACTTGTTTTACAGAATCCTAATTCCTAGTGTCCCACCATGATTAACATGTTTCACTATGATGTATTTTCTATGAACACCGCATTCAAACACAAATCTGTTTGACATATTTGTTTTGTTTTATAATAGAAACTGCCTTGATATCCCTGTGGTTGCCCGTGAAATCATGTACTACGAATCCCAAAATGAAATTTCTCAATTTAATAAAAAAGTAGTCCATTATGGACATCAAACCTGTATTCAAATTGAAGTTCTTCTTTTTCTGAGATTTTTAAATGGCAGTTGGCAACCAAAAAGTGCATTTACTGCCACCAACTGGACTGGAGTGTAATTCCATTACACTGTGAACAAAAAAGGAAAATGGGAAATAAAATTACCCTTCCAAGTCCAACTACCCCTTCACTCATTAACACCCACCAACCCATTCCACTACTTTGACCCTATCTGCTCCTACACAGGACACCACCACTCAACACACCCTGGAACTGTTCTGAAGTTAAATCGTACACCCAAGTAGCCTACTTCTCTGCAGCTGCCACCACAACATCTATTTTCTGTCATTTACATTCCACTTCTGCGGTACAGTTGATAATCACTGCTATAAATGCTAAGCCAACCTTACTGAAGCACATATCACTCATTGGCCTACCCTCTGCTCTGATACAGATCTGCTACTCTCAGGGATCCTCTCAAAATCTCTCCCCGACCCATCATCCTCTACTTTCTTTACTGCCTCAGCATACGACACCTTCTCTTGCACCGGACACCTCCGACCCCCAGCAACATGGGCACCCCTACAATTGACACACACACCTTACTCCACCACAACTACACACTCCTCTGTCCCATGCCCTCCTACACACATCCCACATCTTGGAATCTCCCTCCTACAAATTAAAGTTTATTTTTGGCAAGGAAGTGAAATTTGGTCTACTAGGTCCCATCCCATTCGGGAGTGAGCGGGAATGAAATAGTAGACCAGGTAACAAAAAGGGCTCCAAAGAAAGGTTTGTTAACCCTCCAAAGAAAGGTTTGTTAACCCTCCAAAGAAAGGTTTGTGGATAACTATTGTAAAATATACTGTATCCGTGAAATATATATAGTATGGAATGGTTAGGGGAAAAGAAAAAAGAAAAAATATAAAAATATATATATATTTTATATACAGTACCACTTAAAAGTTTGGACACACCTACTCATTCAAGGGTTTTTCTTTATTTTCTACATTGTAAAATAGTGAAGACATTAAAACTATGAAATAACACGTGGAATCATGTAGTAACCCAAGATGTGTTCAAAATATATTTTAGATTCTCCAAAGTAGCCACCCTTTGCTTTGCACACTCTTGGCATTCTCTCAACCAGCTTCACCTGGAATGCTTTTCCAAAAGTCTTGAAGGAGTTTCCACATATGCTGAGCACTTGTTGGCTGCTTTTCCTTCACTCTGCGGTCCTACTCATCCCAAACCATCTCAATTGGGTTGAGGTCGGGTGATTGTGGAGGCCAGGTCATCTGATGCAGCACTCCATCACTCTCCTTCTTGGTAAAATAGCCCTTACACAGCCTGGAGGTGTGTTGGGTCATTGTCCTGCCTGTTAAAATACAAATGATAGTCCCACTAAGCACAAACCAGATGGGATGGTGTATCGCTGCAGAATGTTGTGTTAACCATGCTGGTTTAGTGTGCCTTGGATTCTAAATAAATCACAGACAGCGTCACCAGCAAAGCAGCCCGACACCATCACACCTCCTCCTCCATGCTTCACGGTGGGAACCACAAATGGGGAGATCATCCGTTCACCTACTCTGCATCTCACAAAGACATAAATCTCAAATTTGGACTCATCAGACCAAAGGACAGATTTCCACCAGTCTAATGTCCATTGCTCGTGTTTCTTGGCCCAAGCAAGTTTCTTCTCATTATTGGTGTCGTTTAGTAGTGGTTTCTTTGCAGCAATTCAACCATGAAGGCCTGATTCACGCAGTCTGATTCACGCAGTCTGAACACTTGATGTTGACATGTGGCTGTTACTTGTATCTGAACTCTGTTAAGCATTTATTTGGGCTGCAATTTCTGGGTCTTCCTTTCCTGTGGCGGTCCTCATTAGACCAGTTTTATCATGGAGCTTGATGGTTTTTGCGACTGCACTTGAAGAAACTTCCAAAGTTCTTGAAATGTTCCGTATTGACCATATTTGGTCTTTTTCCAAATAGGGCTGTCTTCTGTATACCACCCCTACCTTGTCACAACACAACTGATTGGCTCAAATGCATTAAGAAGGAAAGAAATTACACAAATGAACTTTTAACAACACACACCTGTTAATTGAAATGCATTCCAGGTGACTACCTCATGAAGCTGGTTGAGAGAATGCCAAGAGTATGCAAATCTGTCATCAAGGCAAAAGGTGGCTACTTTGAAGAATCTAAAATCTAAAATATATTTTGATTTGTTTAACATTTTTTGTTACATGATTCCATATGTGTTATTTCATAGTTTTGATGTCTTCACTATTATTGTACAATGTAGAAAAAAGTAAAAATAAAGAAAAACCCTGGAATAAGTAGGTGTGTCCAAACTTTTGACTGGTACTGTATATATTTGCAAAATAAATATGGGGTATTGGAAATGATGCAGACAATTACATTGACGGAAGCTGCAATATTAAAAAATAAACAACATTTGAAAGGTTGGTGTCAGGGTCTTAGACTTATGTTTGGCCACTAGAGGTTCCCATTGCGTCTCTTGTTGGGTTTCAGTCTCTGTCATTAGGTCTTATTGTTGTCACCTGTGCCTTGTTCCCTGTTTGTGTATTTAAGTCACCCTTCTCCTGAGTACTTTGCTGAGTGTTTCCAGTGTCATGACTGTGTCTAGGTCATTCCCATGCCGTGCCGTGCCGTGCCGTGCCGTGCCGTGCCGTGCCGTGCCGTGCCGTGCCGTGCCGTGCCGTGCCGTGCCGTGCCGTGCCGTGCCGTGCCGTGCCGTGCCGTGCCGTGCCGTGCCGTGCCGTGCCGTGCCGTGCCGCCTTTGGAGCTATCTCATTCTACTTCGTGTACCTGGTAGGGTTCCTTTGTTTTATTTACTTTTGCTATTTGACATTTTTGGAGTACTCACTGTTCTTTGTGAACCTTTTTCAAATTCCTTTTGGATTATCTTTGTGGACTTTTTGTTTTCACCTTTTAGGAACCATTGTCAAACCTTTTGAAAGTTTTTTTTTTTTTGTTTATTTTTGGATACATCCTAGGAATGTTTGGACGTTCCTTAAAATCAAATAAACGACTTGAAGACATTTCCCAGGACTGTCATCTGGTTTTCTGCATTTGGGTTCACCTTTCTGACTGTTCAAGTTCACACAAGTCCTAACCCTGAGCCCTGACAGTTGGTGGACCAAGATTCAAGGGTCAAATCAGAAAGGAAGAGGTGGTGTTTTCTCAGTTGCGTCTAGGACATTGTACAATAAACTCATTATATTTGGTTGGCAAGCATGTGAATGGTTTGCGTTACACTGTACAGTGTATACTGTACAGTGAAGCATGTGTTGATGTATTGTTATAAGTACCGTTATGTGGAAGAGAGGGACAGATTGATGTATAGGGTTTGATAGAAGGGCTCTATTAGTACAGGATCAGACAGGAGGGTTGTTTCTCTTGATGTTTCTTACTCATTTAGTCTATGTGCTGTGATTGATTACACACTCCAGTACAGTAGGAAGCGCCATGCACCGATAAAGTTGGTTTGCCGACCGCCATAAGATTATAACAGAAGAAGTAAAGTTTGTAAGCTGGATCCCTTCACGATAAAATTGTATTGTTGTGATGGATGGGCGGGCATTCCGAGTCTTTTCTCTGAGCTGGCTCATTTGGCTCCGTTCACGTAAAAGAGCTGGCTCATTTGGCTCTTCGTTCAAAATGCTTAAAAATCTCCATAGAACCATGAGAAAATATATAAAATCAACAATGTCAAATCGTGAAATGCACATTCAAATACATTTTTACCAGGCCAAATATGAAATCTCCCCAATTGTATTGTTTCTGCAGTGAAGTTTCACCCTCTTCAAAATAATTATTTTCTAACTTATTTTCAAACTTTTTTGTATCAGGCGTTCACATCCACCATTACTTAAGGTGGCAATTATCTGTTAATGATAATGTAATTTCTCAGTTAACAAACTTACTTGTGACGCTGCCTACTCCTGATGATTCGTTTTTCAAATCAAATTAGCAAAAAATATTTAGCTTTACCTGGGACGCTAAACTACACAAAATAAAGCGGCGGAAGTTTACATTCTTGGAGTCATTAAAACTAGTTTTTCAACCACTCCACAAATTTCTTGTTAACAAACTATAGTTTTGGGAAGTCTGTTAGGACATCTACTTTGTGCATGACACAAGTAATTTTTCCAACAATTGTTTAGTCAGATTATTTCACTTATAATTCACTGTATCACAATTCCAGTGGGTCAGAAGTTTACATACACTAAGTTGACTGTGCCTTTTAAACAGCTTGGAAAATTCCAGAAAATTATGTCCTGGCTTTAGAAGCTTCTGATAGGCAAATTGACATCATTTGAGTTGTACCAGTGGATGTATTTCAAGGACTACCTTCAAACTCAGTGCCTCATTGCTTGACATCATGGGAAAAGCAAAACAATTCAGCCAAGACCTCAGAAAAAAAATGGTAGACCTTCACAAGTCTAGTTCATCCTTGGGAGCAATTTCCAAGTGCCTAAAGGTACCACGTTCATCTGTACAAACAATAGTACGCAAGTATAAACACCATGGGACCACACAGCTGTCATACCGCTCAGGAAGGAGACGCATTCTGTCTCCTAGAGATGAGCGTACTTTGGTGCAAAAAGTGCAAATCAAACCCAAAACAACAGCAAAGGACCTTGTGAAGATGCTGGAGGAAACAGGTACAAAGGTTTCTATATCCACAGTAAAACGAGTCCTATATCAACATAACCTGAAAGGGCACTCAGCAAGGAAGAAGCCACTGCTCCAAAACTGCCATAAAAAAGCCAGACTACGGTTTGCAACTGCACATGGGGACAAAGATTGTACTTTTTGGAGAAATGTCCTCTGGTCTGATGAAACAAAAATAGAACTGTTCGGCCATAATGACCATCGTTATGTTTGGAGGAAAAAGGGGGAGGCTTGCAAGCCAAAGAACATCCCAACCATGAAGCACGGGGTGGCAGCATCATGTTGTGGGGGTGCTTTGCTGCAGGAGGGACTGGTGGACTTCACCAAATAGATGGCATCATGAGGTAGGACGATTATGTGGATATATTGAAGCAACATCTCAAGACATCAGTCAGGAAGTTAAAGCTTGGTCGCAAATGGGTCTTCCAAATGGACAATGACCCCGAGCATACTTCCAAAGTCATGGCAAAATGGCTTAAGGACAACAAAGTAAAGGTATTGGAGTGGCCATCACAAAGCCCTGACCTCAATCCAATAGAAAATTTGTGTGCAGAACTGAAAAGCGTGTGCGAGCAAGGAGGCCTACAAGCCTGACTCAGTTACACCAGCTCTGTCAGGAGGAATGGGCCAAAATTCACCAAACATATTGTGGGAAGCTTGTGGAAGACTACCCAAAACGTTTGACCCAAGTTAAACAATTTAAAGGCAATGGTACCAAATACTAATTGAGTGTATGTAAACTTCTGACCCACTGGGAATGTGATGAATGAAATAAAAGCTGAAATAATCATTCTCTCTACTATTATTCTGACATTTCACATTCTTAAAATAAAGTGGGGATCCTAACTGACCTAAGACAGGGAATTTTTACAAGGATTAAATGTCAGGAATTTTGAAAAACTGAGTTTAAATGTATTTGGCGAAGGTGTATGTACACTTTCGACATCAACTGTATATAATGAATATTAATTGTGTGGGTTGAGATTATTAAATATAAAAGCACTAACCCTCTCTCTAAAAGCTTCACTTATTCAAAAGTTTTACTTGAACCCTAAATGGTTCTCAAGTAGATTACTAAGAAACGCTCATCCATTGTTTAAAAATAGCCTTTTTGCCTTTGTGCAGATTGCCGTGTCTCATTTTCAATTAATTGAAAATGATATTTTTTTCAAAGTATCTCTCTTTTTCAAACAAACATTGCAGAGCTGGCTACAATTTCAATTTCACCCCCCTGAAAAGATAGAACAAATATTACGGCTTCACAGCGTGGTGAAGAAGGTGCAACAGCACCTCTTCAACCTCAGGAGGCTGGATAAATTTGGCTTGTCACCAAAAACACTAACTTCTACAGATGCACAATCGAGACCATCCTGTCGGGCTGTATCACTGCCTGGTACGGCAACTGCTTCGCCCACAACCGTAAGGCTCTCCAGAGGGTAGTGAGGTCTGCACAACGCATCTTCGGGGGCAAACTACCTGCCCTCCAGGACATTTACACCACCCGATGTCACAGGAAGGCCAAAAGATCATCAAGGACAACAACCACCCGAGCCACTGCCTGTTCACCCCGCTATAATCCAGAAGGCGAGGTCAGTACAGGTGCATCAAAGCTGGGACCGAGAGACTGAAAAACAGCTTCTCTCTCAAGCCAACATACTGACTCAAATCTCTAGCCACTTTAATAATTAAAATTGGATGTAATAAATGTATCACTAGTCACTTTAAACAATGCCACTTTATATAATATTTACATACCCTACATTACTCATCTCATATGTATATACTGTACTCTATACCATCTACTGCATCTTGCTTATGCCATTCGGCCATCGCTCATCCATATATTTATATGTACATATTCTTATTCATTCCTTTACACTTGTGTGTATAAGGTAGTTGTTGTGAAATTGTTAGATTACTTGTTAGATATTACTGCGTGGTTGGAACTAGAATCACAAGCACTTCGCTACACTCGCATTAACATCTACTAACCATGTGTATGTGACCAATAAAATGTGATTTGATTTGATTTGTATGTTTTCGGATATTCAATAAAAAAAATAAAAAAAAATAAAAAAATGTCCCAGTGATGTGTATACCGGTCTGCTTAGGCTGGTCGAGTCCAGAGGACGGTGGTCACTAGATTGGGCTCGGGAAGACTGTCATTTATGATGCAGAGACATGTTGTAAGTTTGTGACAACAGCTAAAGATGGGTTCGCCTTGAAGTCTGATAGGAGTATGTCCTATCCAGCTGGTCTGGAATCAGCTCCGGTATCTGCCACTATAAAGATATGTCAGAGACAGACACAAAACTGATAACTTAGCTTAGCTATACCTCATAAGAATGTGTCACGACATGTGTTGCCATGCATAAATTACAGTATTGTGATAATCAGATTCCATGTGAGGCTAAGTTATTTACAAGATGCAGTTCTCTCACTCTCATACTAGCTACAGTGGGGCAAAAAAGTATTTAGTCAGCCACCAATTGTGCAAGTTCTCTCACTTAAAAAGATGAGAGAGGCCTGTAATTTGCATCATGGGTACACTTCAACTATGACAGACAAAATGAGGAAAAAAAATCCAGAAAATCACATTGTAGGATTTTTAATGAATTTATTTGCAAATTATGGTGGAAAATAAGTATTTGGTCACATACAAACAAGCAAGATTTCTGGCTCTCACAGACCTGTAACTTCTTCTTTAAGAGGCTCCTCTGTCCTCCACTCGTTACCTGTATTAATGGCACCTGTTTGAACTTGTTATCAGTATAAAAGACACCTGTCCACAACCTCAAACAGTCACACTCCAAACTCCACTATGGCCAAGACCAAAGAGCTGTCAAAGGACACCAGAAACAAAATTGTAGACCTGCACCAGGTTGGGAAGACTGAATCTGCAATAGGTAAGCAGCTTGGTTTGAAGAAATCAACTGTGGGAGCAATTATTAGGAAATGGAAGACATACAAGACCACTGATAATCTTCCTCGATCTGGGGCTCCACGCAAGATCTCACCCGTGGGGTCAAAATGATCACAAGAACGGTGAGCAAAAATCCCAGAACCACACGGGGACCTAGTGAATGACCTGCAGAGAGCTGAGACCAAAGTAACAAAGCCTACCATCAGTAACACACTACGCCGCCAGGGACTCAAATCCTGCAGTGCCAGACGTGTCCCCCTGCTTAAGCCAGTACATGTTCAGGCCCGTCTGAAGTTTGCTAGAGAGCATTTGGATGATCCAGATGAGGATTGGGAGAATGTCAGATGAAACCAAAATATAACTTTTTGGTAAAAACTCAACTAAATCGTGTTTGGAGGACAAAGAATGCTGAGTTGCATCCAAAGAACACCATACCTACTGTGAA
Organism: Brachymystax lenok tsinlingensis; assembly: GCA_030435695.1. NCBI lineage: Eukaryota > Metazoa > Chordata > Actinopteri > Salmoniformes > Salmonidae > Brachymystax > Brachymystax lenok. Next base: position 30,812,167 of record CM059816.1, read on the forward strand.
GCATGGGGTGGAAACATCATGCTTTGGGGCTGTTTTTCTGCAAAGGGACCAGGACGACTGATCCGTGTAAAGGAAAGAATGAATGGGGCCATGTATCGTGAGATTTTGAGTGAAAACCTCCTTCCATCAGCAAGGGCATTGAAGATGAAACATGGCTGGATCTTTCAGCATGACAATGATCCCAAACACACCGCCAGAAGCGAAGGAGTGGCTTCGTAGAAGCATTTCAAGGTCCTGGAGTGGCCTAGCTAGTCTCCAGATCTCAACCCCATAGAAAATCTTTGGAGGGAGTTGAAAGTCCGTGTTGCCCAGCGACAGCCCCAAAACATCACAGCTCTAGAGGAGATCTGCATGGAGGAATGGGCCAAAATACCAGCAACAGTGTGTGAAAACCTTGTGAAGACTTACAGAAAACGTTTGACCTCTGTCATTGCCAACAAAGGGTATATAACAAAGTATTGAGATAAACTTTTGTTATTGACCAAATACTTATTTTCCACCATAATTTGCAAATAAATAAATTAAAAATCCTACAATGTGATTTTCTGGATTTCTTTTTCTCATTTCGTCTGTCATAGTTGAAGTGTACCTATGATGAAAATTACAGGCCTCTCTCATCTTTTTTAAGTTGGAGAACTTGCACAATTGGTGGCTGACTAAATACTTTTTGCCCCACTGTAGCTAGCTACTTCTCTCTCTCGCTCTCACACACATTTACACACACACATTTACACATGCACACACACACACACACATTTACACACACGCGGATGGCTTCAACTTAACAAGCTTATGAAACACCATTCAGTGGGTTAACATTAGCCCTTTTGTTTGTTATATAGCTAGCTAGCTACCTAGGTTAGCTAGAAAAGTGAAGTGGCCCATCTGGTCAGCATCTAAAACAGATAGTCAAAGCTAACTCAACTCCATGATTTGCGGTATACTTGAGTTTAGCTTGGCTAGCTAGCTAACGTTAGTGAGAGATGTATTTTTGAAATGTCTTTATTCTTTTGTAACTTGGTGTAAAGTACTTAAGTAAAATTCTTTAAAGTACAACTTAGGTCGTTTTTTGGGGTATCTGTAATTTACTTTACTATTTATATTTTTGACAACTTTTACTTCACTACATTCCTAAAGAAAAGTATGTACATTTTCCCTGATACAAAAAAGTACTTGTTACATTTTGAATGGCTAGCAGGACAGGAAAATGGTCAAATTCACACACTTATCAAGAGAACATTGCTGGTCATCCCATACTGCCTTTGAGCTGGTGGACTCACTAAACACACATGCTTCGTTTGTAAATGGTTGTTGGAGTGTGACCCTGGCTATCTGTAAATAATAAAAAAAAAAAGGAATTTGAAAATTATTTATACTTTACTTTAGACACTTAATTATATTTTAGCAATTACATTTACTTTTGATACTAAAGATTATTTAAAACCAAATACTTTTAGACTTTTACTCAAGTAGTATTTTACTGAGTGGCTTTCACTTTTACTTTATTCATTTTTTATTAAGGAATCTTTACTTTTACTCAAGTATAACAATTGGGTACTTTTTCCACCACTGACGATAGATTGTCTTGCATGTGCGAACAGCATTTATTCTTTCTATTCCTGTTATATTCTTCTTTGTAGAGAGACTATTGGGACTAATCATCTGGTAGCCATTTCAACAACTTATTTGTCTAGAAAGGTCTCCATGTGTGTGGTTGGCGCCCTGCAGTTCGAGCTGTTTTATAGTCTGGCTTGCGCACGAAGACCTTTGCTCTCGCACAAACACACACGAGAGACTGCATGCAAGTTAGCTAAATGCAATTGAGCCAAATGGTTTTCCTGAGCATAATGGAAATTCAATTGTAGGTTACTGTTTATCCCTCATTCTCTATGTAGGCTGGACAATAGAATGAGTCAAAATTCACCAAAGGCGGAAAATGGCAAAAGAACGTTGGCTAAACTGGAACACTTGCGTGAGCCCATAGCAGATGAATGGAATGGAGAGGCTGTTTTGAGGCTGTTTTGACTGGAGTGATGCTTAGAATTCAATTTTGCCTAAATGGCACCACAAAATGTATCCCTTTTTATTTTACGACTACAATCTGTTCTTAGGACGAAACTGAAAAATAACAACTTGTGTAGAAAGTTAACATCCACACCTCGATGGTGCCAAGTGTGCTTATGTCTGCATAACGAGGAAGTAGGGAAGAAATGGCAACTTCTGACTATTTCTGGTCCAGCGTTTGATGACAACGAGATACACTACACATAATTAGAAAGAGGAGATTCTCATGATTAAAATGGTGTCCAATTGAAAACCAATCAAAATATACACATTGCGATATATTTGGCAAACTAGACAGACATACCTATATTTCCCTATAGTAAACAATGGAACGACCTCAGAGTTCCATGAGTAATTTTTTGTTGTTTACATTTTAACTATAAACATCGTGAGCAGGTCTCCATTGCCAACAATAGCAAAGCAGGCATTGTGACATAATACAATAAACTGGGATTAGAACGTTCAGAATTCGAGTTGGTGCAACAGTGTTCAATAGAATAGGAGCTGGCAGGGTGAAAAATGCCCTAAAATAAGGCCTGTTTTTTTCATGATTACTTCACGGCAGGCAGCTGGGATTTATGGTAATATTATGAAACTGGGCTCCACCGCAGATGCAATGAACTCGTTTTTATTAGAAAAAAGCATTGTTAAAAATGTGATGTGTCCAGCCTACTCTATGACATAGACAAGAAGAGGAAACTGGTCGCAGCCTGTCGGAACACGTTTTGGAGGACACCATGACTAACAAAAAGAGACAGACCATTGCAAAGACGAATTATTGCAAAAAGACACAGATCAATCCAAAGGTTAGTCAATGGCTCTCTGTAAATCTAAAGTTAGAGGAACTTTGTATGCATTCTCTTAATTTTGAAAAACCCACATTGACAGAGATGTTTTATGAGTTATGTGTATTGCTAATGTAATGTAATCATAATGTAACTTTGTAACGTGTTCATTAAGCCTATACAGTATATAGCCCATATTACGACTAATGTTGATGATTAAACATGTCTGTCTTTGAAATCTACTATTCTTATCAAGTGTCATATAAACAATGATGTCGTCAGTCATCTATCATCTAAAAGATCAGCACATTTGGCTAAAGAGCATATTGTTTCATCTAACAACTTTTTAAGCAATACAAATAACACAAACATACATTTTGTGTAGGCCAATTCGTATACGCCATGGTTGGATTTTAGACTAGATGAAACTGTAATAACCCTTATTGTTGCAGAAACCTAAGTGGAACAAGAATCTCCTTGGCACCAAGCCATGCATTAGAAAGATATGGGGCCAACCTTGCCGACTGTCAGCATCCTGCCCCCAGTGTAGGGAAATACTTCTGCGTTCCCCCCTCACTGCCACGCCTGGACAGATACCACGAGAATGCAACGACCCAACCACAAGCAACAGAGAAACGAGTAAGCCATTTAACAGTCCAATTTTTTTGTAAATGACAAATGTGTAGTATCCCACTCTCTCTGTCCTCTCTCTAGGTCTAGGAGATCAACCAACCACTGAGCAGACAGAAGCGTCACTACCACTCCCGTCTTCTTATTTTTCATCAAACTGCCAGCCTATCCATTCCTCCATTTCGCCACAGTCACACCCCCTTCCACCATGCACTCATCCCCACCTTTTCTCTCTGTCGTCCAATCCCTCTCTCCCATCCTCCGTTTAACCTGACCCTCATTCTCTCTGGTCTCCCATTTTACCAGTTTCCCCATCCCTCATGTTACCACTACATGCTCCCTGCCATTCCTACAAAGCCCAGTCTGGAGGCACTAACTTTGTACCTCAACTCAGCAACAATTTATTTTCAGGCCCTGTTAATATTACCATGTCATCTCACCAGACAGGTAGGTGTATCTGCTATGATTCTAATCAGCTTCTGAATGGTTTCTAACAGGCATTTTCATGGTTCATGACATTTTATAATTACTCATATGAATATCATTAGCTCCATTTCTTTTAGAATTTGTCCCTCTCAAATACCAAATGTTTTGTATCCTAAGCAATATTTATGTTTTGTATATTCCAGTGGACTTGTCACAGGCTCCACAAGGCAGTGATCAAGGGTAAGACAAATATTTGTTTTGCTAATTTAAACAAATATGCTTGATAGATTACAGTGAATTACTAGTGTACCTTTAGTAGCAGTATTAATAGTAGCAGTAGTAATAGTAGCAGTAGTAATAGTAGCAGTAGTAATAGTAGCAGTAGTAATAGTAGCACTAGTAATAGTAGCACTAGTAATAGTAGCAGTAGTAATAGTAGTAGTATTAGCGGTCTTTTTTTATTTTTTATAAATAAATAAAAAATTTACGGAACTTAGCAGACGTTTTTATCCAGAGCGACTTACAGGAGCATTTAGGGTTATGTGCCTTGCTCAAGGGCACATCAACAGACTTTTCACCTAGTCTGCTCAGGGATTCGAACCAGCAAACTTTTGGTTACTGGCCCAACATTCTTAACCGCTAGGCTGCCCGCCCTGAACTGAATCAAAATGGAGTCAGGATTTATATTCCGCATTTAATTGTAGCACCAAAAACTGACTGCGTGTTTTTGTTTCCATCCTGTGCCTACAGTAAGTGAAGGTTGGCCTGACATCCTTTTCCTGTACCTGGTCCACATCTAAGCTAAAGCAAGGCAGGCACAAAGAAGACCTTCTACTGCAAAGTAGATATCGATGTTATGTATTACTGGAAGACTTGACAATGTGATTATTTGACTTGTGCTATTTGTCATCACCTCATACATACCTCATCTGTGTTTTGTGTCCCTGTAACTTCATCCTTGCAGAGGATGCTGTCCTACAGAGAGTCAAAGCGAATCTTAAAGCCAGAATGAAAAGCTGCTGTGAACACCTGTTTGAAGGCAACTCCAGAAATGAAACTCCTCTCAAAGATATTTACACAGAACTCTACATCACAGCAGGAGAGACTGAAGGGGTCTGTAACGAACATGAGGTGTTGCAGATTGAGACAGCATCCAGAACATGCACATCAGAAGACACTCCTGTCAACTGCAACAACCTCTTTAAACCTTTACCTGGACAGAACAGAATAACTGTGATCAAGGGCATTGCTGGGATTGGAAAAACAGTCACAGTCCAGAAGTTCATCCTTGACTGGGCAGAAGGAAAAGCCAATCAGCATCTGGATTTTATATTTCTGCTTCCATTCCGGGAATTGAATTTGTTCAAAAAGCAGTCCAGTCTTCATAGCCTTCTGTGTGGCTTCTACCATGAACTTGGAGATATAGAGGATGCAAATACAATTGCAAGTTGTCAAATTCTGTTCATCTTCGATGGTCTGGATGAAAGCCGATTTGCACTTGATTTTAAACAAAACTAAACATTGTTTGACATAGCAGAAGAAGCGCCCATTGATGTCCTATTGACAAATCTCATTAATGGGAATCTGTCACCCAGAGCTAGCCTCTGGAGTCAAAGTCACCATTATTAGTCAGTTGTACAACCGAATGCCTTCAACTGAAATGTGTCTTCCGCATTTAACCCAACCCCTCTGAATCAGAGAGGTGCGGGGGGCTGCCTTAATCGACATCCACGTCTTCGGCGCCTGGGGAACAGTGGGTTAACTGCCTTGTTAAGGGGCAGAACGACAGATTTTTTCCTTGTCAGCTCAGGGATTCGAACTTGCAACCCTCCGGTTGCAAGTCCAACGCTCTAACCACTAGGCTACCTCCCGACCAGCAGCAGCCAATCAAATCTCCAGGAAGAACATTACAAAGATGACAGAAGTGCGTGGGTTCAATGACTTGCAGGAGGAGGAGTACTTCAGGAAGAGATTCTGTTCGGATGCAAAGCTTGCCAACAGATGCATGTCACACATAAAGACAACAAGGAGCCTCAACATCATGTGCCACATTCCTGTCTTCTGCTGGATCACTGCTACAGTTCTATGGGAGAAGTTCAGAGATGACTGCAAAGAAATCCCTAAAACCCTTTCTGAGATGTACACACACTTCGTGCTCATTCAGACAAACTTGAAGAACCAGAAGTACCATAACATCGAAGAGACTGATGCGCGGAGGATCTTGAAATCAGATAAAGAAATCATTCTAAAGCTGGCCAAGCTAGCTTTTGAACACCTGAAGAAAAGCAATTTCATATTTTATGAGAAGGATCTGAGAGAGTGTGGCATTGACATCAAACAAGTTTCAGTGCAATCTGGATTGTGCACAGAAATCTTCAAACAAGAGGTTGGGCTCTACAGCGAGACAGTCTACTACTTTTTGCATTTGACCATCCAGGAGTACTTTGCCGCCCTGTATTTGCTCTACTGCTACACAACTGATAACATGGAGGTGCTGAAGTCTTTCCTCAATAAGACGTTGGTTGAGGAAGACTCTCTGATGAGCCTGGAGTCTCACCAATGGGAATACCGTGAAGAAAGCTCCACTCTGGAGGTAGAGCCTGAGGAACATCATCTTTTGGATGATGAGGCTGAAGAATGGTCTGACTCTGAGTCTTCAGAGATGGTTCTACATGAAAAAACAGCCTTTCACGTGTTACTGAAGAGCGCAGTGCTCAATGCCTTGGAGAGTGCAAATGGACATCTGGACATTATGCTCCGCTTCCTTCTTGGCCTCTCACTGGACTCCTACAAGACCTACTGCCAGAGATGGAGAGCTGTGCAGAGAGTGTTGAGGAAACAAAGAAATACTGAGGTCTTACCCTGAGAGATGCATCAACCTTTTATTCTGCTTGGCTGAAATCAATGACAATACCCTTTTTGAAGAGGTTCAAGTATACTTGAGGCCAGGAAATCATGGAGGAACAAAGCTCTCACCTGAACAATGCACAGCTCTGGCTTATGAAATAATGTCAGCTGGGATTCTGTATGAGTTTGACCCAAAGAAGTACAACACTTCTGAGGAGGGCCAATGGAGGATGATTCCAGTTGTGAAGTGCTGCACAAATGCCCTGTGAGTGTTAAGTAACTTTCACACATACCTGTACATTTGTACAGGAAGTAAGTTTGAATGTATACTCACTCTGTATTTACCCTGCCATTATAGACTTTCTAACTGGAACATCACAGAGAAATCATGTGGAGTAGTGGCTTTAGCTCTCAAGTCCTCAAACTCCCGACTGCGAAAGCTGGACCTGAGTTACAATTACCTGCAGAACTCCAGTATGGATCTAATCTGTGCCGGGTTGAGTAGTCAACGCTGTAAACTGAAGATATTGAGGTGAGAAATTTAGTTTGTTACACTTTTTGGTGTAATTATATGTAGTCTATTACTCATAATCTGACCATGATTTTTTTGTCTCTATTTCCAAAGGCTAAATCAATGCAATCTAACAGCGGAATGCTGTTCAGCTTTGGAGTCTGCTCTTAGCTCAGACTCGTCACACCTGAAAGACCTGGACCTGAGTGACAATGATCTCCAGGATTCTGGTGTGAAACTGCTCTCTGCTGGACTGCAGAAATTGGAAATATTGATGTATGCCCTTTTGTTTTCAAAATCAGACATAAAAAAATAAAAAATAAATAATATATAGTAATACCTTTTTGATAATCAGTGGGATCATCACAGTTATATTACCGGATACCAGTCCAATTTTACTACACATAAAGCAATCTCAGAAATGGTTTGGTATTTAAACATTTGACCATTTCAAGATTTCTCTGACCTCTTCTTGCAGGTTGTCATCCTGTGGCGTGACAAAGGAAGGTTGTACCTCTTTGGCTTCAGCTCTACGTTCAAATCTCTCAAACCTGAGAGAGCTGGACCTCAGTGACAATGATCTGTATGATTCAGGTGTGAAGCTGCTGTCTGCTGTACTGGGGAATCCACATTGTAAACTGGAGACACTGAGGTAGTTATGAATTTAACTTATCACCCAATGAGAGATTATGAAATTACCATACACAGCACATTTCATTAGGCTATATTTAGAAATAGAAATAAATGATCCATTCACATATGTCAAATAAGCAAGTAGATGTCTGTTTTTGAAATGGTGATGTCTTCTCTTTGGAGGCTGTCTGGCTGTATTGTCTCAGAGGAAGGATGTGCTTCTCTGACAGCTCTGAGGTCAAACTCCTCAAACCTGAGGGAGCTGGATCTGAGCTATAATCACCCAGGAGACACAGGAGTGAGACTGCTTTCTGCAGTACGGGAGGATCCACACTTCATACTAAAGTAAATCAAGTAACTTGAAAGTGCTCTTTAGTAGGCAGTTAACCCACTGTTCCCCGGGCGCCGAAGACGTGGATGTCGATTAAGGCAGCCCCCCGCACCTCTCTGATTCAGAGGGGTTGGGTTAAATGCGGAAGACACATTTCAGTTGAAGGCATTTGGTTGTACAACTGACTAATAATGGTGACTTTGACTTTTTTGACTAGTCCAAGGCTTAATCTGTGTGTGCAGGTTTCACTGAGTTACAGGCAGTCTCGTGTCGGTCACTAAATCACTGTTCCTCGGCTTCCCTTACAGTGTAGAACACAATGAAGAGTGCTACTTAAAATCAGGCCTGAAGAAGTGTACGTTTGACATTGTTAACTTATCCTCTTGTCTCCTATATGCATAAATTAATCTTGGCACGTCTACCCTCCTTCCTAACCTCAGTTCTTTCCTGCAGATGCCTGTGCACTCACACTGGACCCTAACACAACACAAAGAAAGCTGTCTCTGTCCAACAGCGAAAGAACTGTGATATGTGAGGCTGATGATCATCCGTATTGTCCTCACATCGAGAGATTTGATGACTGTCCTCAGGTGCTGTGTAGAGAGGGTCTGACTGGGCGCTGTTACTGGGAGGCTGAGTGGAGTGGGAGAGCGGTTAGTGTAGGTGTGGCATATAAAGACATGAGCAGGGTTGGAAAAGGACATGACTGTTTGCTTGGTTACAATGACAAATCCTGGAGTCTGAGACACCTCAAACGCAGACTATATATCTGTCACAATAATAAGAACAAGGTCATACCTGCACCCTCTTCCTGCGCTGACAGAGTTGGGGTGTATCTGAACTCCTCACAAGGCACTCTATCCTTCTACCTAGTCTCCTCTGACACACTGACCCACCTGCACACATTCCACTCCACCTTCACTGAACCCCTTTATCCAGCATTTTCAGTCAATGACTATTCATCTGTGTCCCTGTGCTAGGTCTACAATGAGGAGTAAAGGAGGGTGATGTTGAATGTTTACTAATAAACTGTTGTCATCCTGAGTCCATGACAGAGTCAAGACCATATCCTGTTCAAGGGTGATCAGTTGGCCTGAGAAAATACATGGAAATACTCAGTTCATATTTTCTATAATGGTTTGATAATTTTTCAGTATATTTCAAAATGACAAACATTTCAGTGTTTTGAGCGACCTCCATTCCTGAAGTGTTCGTATCTCTGAGGTCCTACTGTATTTATACTGTATATTTCTTATTCAATATAGGAAACAGCTTTATGCTAGTTCTGTGAAAGTATGACCTATTCTGTATAATATGTCGTTGCGTTCAGATACAAGGGGAGCTTCTCCTTTGTTTTGTTTCTTTACATTGTTCTCAGCATTCGAGGTGTTTTTATTTTTGATTAATGAAAATGGAAATTAAATGTTATCAATCTATTAATTGTACAGTATGCATAATTGTGGTCTTATGTGTTATAATGCACAAAGATTTTTAACCAATAAAAATGTATTTTATTTCTTAATCTCGTTACCTCATGTTTTGTACTTTCATCTCACCAGTCCATCCACACTCACTCCCCTGAAGGGTGGACCACTCCCCTGAAGGGTGGACCATTAAGAATACACACTCGCCCTCAGGGCAGGAGAGGGAGAAGAGCGTTAAAGGCTGGGCTCAGCAGGTCTTTTTCAGAGCTGATCTGGTTGGTCAAAATACCAATTAGTGGAAAAAAATATCAGAATTGGGCTGCCTGTCTGAACACAGCCTAAGAGGTACACGAAGCAGCACACACAGAGATAGAAGCCGACATATGAAGTCAGCCATGCTTGACTTGCACAGCACCATCTGTCTCCCTCCAACTTTTAATGAGACATGAGGAGACTAGAGCATAGGGAAGAGGCTGGATTCATTCAAAAATACATCTTGTTTTTAGACTAGAGCCCTTCTCATTACTTACTGGGTATTTTTGTCACATAGTGGATAGATAGAGGAAGGAAGCAGATGTATCCCCAACACACCCTTTGATCACAGACAAGAGGAAACAACATCATAGAAATCCCTGGCCTTTTGTATCTGTTGTATGATACGTATTGGTTGGTTTGGCAAACGTGAGCTTTAGCAGAGAACTTCGCTTGACCCAAGGGTGCACACACTGCATTCCCGAATTTGAAGGTTAACATTGATTTGTTGACTTTGAGCTCTTGCAAAGAGGCCTTGAAATGTTGAGGTAAAAATGTGTCTTCTGGGGCCCTCTGCTGACCACTATACACAATGATATCTGGCTGGTGACAACTCAAGACTCACTAATTTGCAAGTAAGAAAGTCATGTTCACTTTTTTTGCTGTTAAATCAGCTGTTCAGAGAAGAGTAAAAGCAGCCATGTTGTAGAATTGTCAGTGCTATCTGGGATCCTTGACGTCCCTACCCTAAACTTAACCATCCTGTTTTATTTTTGAAATATTAAAACCATACAATCTACCTGCAGTGAAGCCGCTCAACATTTACATTACATTCAGTCATCTAGCAGACTCCCATCCAGAACAACCTACAGGAGCAACCAGGGTGAAGCTCCCCGCCCAAGGGCACGTCGACAGATCTCCCACCAAGTCAAAACGGACCCGAACCAGAGACCTATCGGCCACCGGCCCAAGTTCCCAACCGCCATCTTAAATTTAAACTTCAATGTAGTTGGGATGTCCCAAGGGTTCCAGATAGCATTGACTGTTGTAGTACCCACATGCTACAGCTGTAGCCTCCTTTATGCAGATCTGCCTGTTTTATAATACAGCATCAGGGTATTGTTAAAATAAGGAAAATATAATTACATTATTAACATTGTATTGTATATAAAAATATCAACAAAGTATCGTGCAGATGCAGAAATACAGACGGGCAGACTCACCACCAGAACAGATTGGTAGGTCCAGGTTAGTAGCCCAGTCCTGACTGAGGTGATAAGTCCCTCTAAAACTCAAGTCACCAGACAGACAGACCACGTCACATGGATTAGATTAACCTACAGGTCAAGTCACCCGGCTATAGGCCTTGAAATTATGCAGATACAGTAGCTACCACTTATTCTGCTGCATTGTTACATTGTGGGAGGCAACCCATCTGCCTAGAACAGGTATTCCCAAACTGGGGTACGCGCAATGCCGCCGGGGGTACGCCAAATAAAAATGTGATTCACATTTTAAAAAATAAATAATAATAATAATAAATAAGTATTTAAAAAAACATTTTCACAGTCCATTTATATTTTCCAACGGGGCTATACATTTGGTGTTTTTTTCTCTCACCTGAGTCACTCGTTTCAATGCCAAAAATAAAATTAAACCATCTAGTGTTCAGCGAAATAACAACACACTGTCAAATACAGGTAGCCTAGTCAAATAATTAACATCCAATCACATTAACAGTTACTCTCTCGCAGGAATTCCACTAATGGTCCGTATGTAGCCAAACGTAGCTGCTGCTCATTCCGGTTGCTCGAAAATTGATAAATGGTTAAAAACAAAGTAAGGCCCGCGTGCATAGAGACACATACCAGCTCTACTGGTAGTACTGCTACTACCAGCAGTACTACACCTTCACCTGTCGATGACACAAGTTGTTCTGCTTCCACGAGCACATCCAATGCTAGCATCAGTAATTGTACATTTCCTAGAATCTTTAGTTAACAAACAGTTACAATCTTTTCTTTCTGCTAACAGTATTCTTAGCACCAATCAATCTGGTTTTAGATCTAAACACAGTACCACATCGGCCACTACGCTTGTTGTAAATGATATTGCAAATGCCTTAGATGATAGAAAGCATTGTGCTGCGTTGTTTGTGGATTTGTCAAAAGCTTTTGACACTGTAGACCATGCTATCCTTTTGAGTACGCTGTCATCTATAGGACAGGGCACTGATGCCTGCAGATGGTTTTATGACTATCTTAAAGATAGAACTCAGGCCGTCATGGTCGACGGGGTCAAGTCTGACCCCTTACAGTTACTTAAAGGGGTCCCTCAGGGTTCAATAATTAGCCCACTATTGTTCTCACTTTATATAAACAACATTGGTGATAATGTCAGATATTGTAATTTCCATTTATATGCAGATGACACAGTGATGTACTCTATTGCTCCAACAGCGGACCAAGCTTTAATGCAGTTGGAGTCTGATTTTAGGATATTACAGGAGTCTCTTTTACAACTTAAACTTGTTTTAAACGCTAAGAAAACAAATGTCATGTTTTTCTAGGTCTAAACTCTCAGTTAGAAACACTTTTGTAATCACTAGCTTGGATGGTACTCAAATCAAACAGGTCTCTGCATATAAATATTTAGGGGTATGGTTAGATGATAGGCTCTCTTTTAAAAAACATGTTACTGAATTGGGAAAAAAGCTCAAATTCAAGATAGGGTTCCTTTACAGAAACAGGACTTGTCTGACCTCCGTAAATAGAAAACAAATTGTGCAGGCTACTTTTATGTCCGTTTTAGATTATGATGATATTATTTATATGCATGCATCGGCAAACACATTAAAACCACTGGATTCTATTTACCATTGTGCACTCAGGTTTATCACAGGTGATAGTTACAAAACTCATCACTGTATCCTATATCAACATGTGGGTTGGGCCTCTCTATCTGTGAGGCGAGAGCAACATGCTCTTTTGTTTATTTATAAAGCACTTCTTTTAAAACTACCTCCATATATATCATCATTAATTTCAACTAGAAATACTAATTTTATGACCAGATCACAGATGTGGATTATATTAGAGACTCCTGCGGTCTCCACAGAGTTGGGAAGGACTGCCTTCAGTTCCTTTGCACCTTATTTATGGAACTAACTGCAGATCCAACTTAAGTTAGACACTCTGGTGTCCCTTGCCTATTTCAAAAATATTATGGAGGATCAATATGATGTTGTCTGTGATTGTTTCTGTTGAATTGTGTCTTTGTTTTGTATGTTTTGAAATGTTCTTGTCTGTATGCCTAGAACTGTACATGTCAACATGTTTACACAGGGCACAGCCGTAAAAGAGATCCAGGTCTCAGTCTGTTTTCCCTGTTAAAATAAAGATACAAATATTAATAATAAAAAAAAATGTGTTGTTAGCCCAGCTAGCATGAACACTGACAGTTGTGAATCTGATGCAGCCGAAGAGCTACTGCCCCCTTACCCGGCAAAGCATCGAACAACAGACAGGGAGGTTGGACCATTGAAGAAGCGCAAATATGATGAGAATTACATTGATTTGGGGTTCACTTATATTGAGAGTAGTGCCTTTTCTCAGCCACAGTGTGTTATAAACTCAGCAAAAAAAGAAATGTCCTCTCACTGTCAACTGCATATATTTTCAGCAAACATAACATGTGTAAATATTTGCATGAACATAAAACTCAACAACTGAGACATAAACTGAACAAGTTCCACAGACATGTGACTAATAGAAATTGAACAAAGGGGGTCAAAATCAAAAGTAACAGTCGGTATCTGGTGTGGCCACCAGCTGCAATAAATACTGCAGTGCATCTTCTCCTCATGGACTACACCAGATTTGAGAGAGATGTTACCCCACTCTCCCACCAAGGCACCTGCAAGTTCCCGGACATTTCTGGGGGGAATGGCCTTAGCCCTCACCATCCGATCCAACAGGTCCCAGATGTGCTCAATGGGATTGAGATCCGGGCTCTTCGCTGGCCATGACAGAACACTGACATTTCTGTCTTGCAGGAAATCACACACAGAACGAGCAGTATGGCTGGTGGCATTGTCATGCTAGAGGGTCAGGTCAGGATGAGCCTGCAGGAAGGGTACCACATGAGGGAGGAGGATGTCTTCCCTGTAACGCACAGCGTTGAGATTGCCTTCAATGAAAACAAGCTCAGTCCGATGATGCTGTGACACACCGCCCCAGACCATGACGGACCCTCCAACTACAAATCGATTCCGCTCCAGAGTATGGGCCTTGGTGTAATGCTCATTCCTTCGACGATAAACGCAAATCTGACCATCCCCCCTGGTGAGACAAAACCTTGACTCGTCAGTGAAGAGCACTTTTTGCCAGTCCTGTCTGGTCCAGCGATGGTGGGTTTTTGCCCATAGGCGACGTTGTTGCCGGTGATGTCTGGTGAGGATCTGCCTTACAACAGGCCTACAAGCCCTCAGTCCATCCTGTCTCAGCCTAATGCAGACAGTCTGAGCACTGATGGAGGAATTGTGCGTTCCTGGTGTAACTCGGGCAGTTGTTGTTGGCATCCTGTACCTGTCCCGCAGGTGTGATGTTCGGATGTCTCCTTGTAGTGCTGTCTTAGGCGTCTCACAGTATGGACATTGCAATTTATTGCCCTGGACACATCTGCAGTCCTCATGCCTCCTTGCAGCATGCCTAAGGCACATTCACACAGATGAGCAGGGACCCTGGGCATCTTTCTTTTGGTGTTTTTCAGAGTCAGTAGAAAGGCCTCTTTAGTGTCCTAAGTTTTCATAACTGTGACCTTAATTGCTTACCGTCTGTAAGCTGTCTTAACGACCGTTCCACAGGTGCATGTTCATTAATTGTTCACGGTTCATTAAACAAGCATGGGAAACAGTGTTTAAACCCTTTACAATTAAGATCTGTGAAGTTATTTGGATTTTTACGTATTATCTTTTTTTTCAGGACAGGGTCCTGAAAAATGGAAGTTAATTTTTTTGCTTATATGTGCAATATATCTCACAACTCGATGAAACCTTCACTCTTGCGCAGACATTTAGAAACAAAACATGCCAATTTGAAAAATAAGCCACAGGAGTTTTTGGAGCGAGAATTAAGACGGCGTTCGAGTAGTAAGACATGTATAAAAGCAACAGATACAGTCGGAAGTTTACATTAAAACTAATTTTTCAACCACTCCACAAATTTCTTGTTAACAAACTATAGTTTTGTCAAGTCGGATAGGACATCTACTTTGTGCATGACACAAGTTTACAGACAGATTATTTCACTTATAATTTACTGCATCACAGTTCCAGTGGGTCAGAAGTTTACATACACTAAGTGGACTGTGCCTTTAAACAGCTTAGAAAATTCCAGAAAATTATGTCATGGCTTTAGAAGCTTCTGATAGGCTAATTGACATCATTTGAGCCAATTGGAGGTGTATTTGTTGATGTATTTCAAGGCCTACCTTAAAACTCAGTGCCTCTTTGCCTGACATCATGGGAAAATCAAAAGAAATCAGCCAAGACCTCCAAAAATTGTAGACCTCCACAAGTCTGGTTCATCTGTGGGAGCAATTTCCAAATGCCAGAAGGTACCACGTTCATTTGTACAAACAGTAGTATGCAAGTATAAACACTATGGGACCACGCAGCCGTCATACCGCTCAGGAAGAAGACGCGTTCTGTCCCCTAGAGATAAACGTACTTTGGTGCGAAAAGTGCAAATCAATCCCAGAACAACAGCAAAGGACCTTGTGAAGATGCTGAAAGGCCACTCAGCAAGGAAGAAGCCACTGCTCAAAAACCGCCATAAAAAAGCCAGACTATGTTTTGCAACTGCACATGGGGACAAAGATCGTATTTTTTGGAGAAATGTCCTCTGGTCTGATGAAACAAAAATAGAACTGTTTGGCCATAATGACCATCGTTATGTTTGGAGGAAAAAGGGGGAGGCTTGTAAGCCGAAGAACACCATCCGAACCGTGAAACACGGGGGTGGCAGCATCATGTTGTGGGGGTGCATTGCTGCAGGAGGGACTGGTGCACTTCACAAAATAGATGACATCACGAGGGAGGAAAATGATGTGGATATATTGAAGCAACAAGTTAAAGCTTGGTCACAAATGGGTCTTCCAAATGGACAACGACCCCAAGCATACTTCCAAAGTTGTGGCAAAATGGCTTAAGGACAAGTGGAGTGGCCATCACAAAGCCCTTACCTCAAACCTATAGAACATTTGTGGGCAGGAATGAAAAAGCGTGTGTGAGCAAGGAGGCCTACAAACCTCACTCAGTTACACCAGCTCTGTCAGGAGGAATGGGCCAAAGTTCATCCAACTTATTGTGGGAAGCTTGTGGAAGGCTACCTGAAACGTTTGACCAAAGTTAAACAATTTAAAGGCAACGATAACAAATACTAATGGAGTGTATGTAAACTTCTGACCCTCTGGGAATGTGATGAAAGAAATAAAAGCTGAAATAAATCATTAAATGTCAGGAATTGTGTTTAAATGTATTTGGCTAAGGTGTATGTACACTTCTGACTTCAACTGTACCATTACAAGCCCCATACTACTGTGGAGGACTTAATTCTTCCTGCTGCCGCGGATATGGCTGGGACAATGCTGAGGGGAAAAGTAAAAATAATAACTATACAGACAAGGACTTCATCAAACAACACCGTTTCACGACGCATCAGTGGCATGGCAGGAGATGTTTTGAAACAATTACTGCTTCGCATACAAGCCAGTGAACTCTATGCGTTACAGCTGGATGAGTCAACAGACGTGGCAGGCCTGGCACAGCTCCTGGTTTACGTCTGTTACGTTTATGGGGGGGTCAATTAAGGAAGACATCCTCTTCTGCAAACCACTGGAAACCAGGAGAGGACTGGACTGGACAGCTTTGTGACATTAAATGGACTTTGGTGGTCAAGATGTGTTGGTATCTGTACTGATGGTGTAAAATCCATGACAGGGAGACATAGTGGAGTGGTAACGCACGTGCCCTGCAGTTGCTCCCGACACCACTTGGGTACACTGCAGCATCCACCGAGAGGCTCTTGCTGCCAAGGGAATGCCTGACGGCTTGATAGACGTTTTGGACACTACAGTGAAAATGGTTAACTTTGTTAAAGCAAGGCCCCTGAACTCTCATGTATTTTCTGCATTATGATATGGGCAGCGACCATGTAACGCTTTTCAACATACAGAAGTGCACTGGTTATCAAGGGGCAAAGTATTGACACATTTTTTTTTATTGAAAGATTAGCTTAAAGTTTTCTTTACTGACCATCATTTTCACTTGTCTGACCGCTTTCATGATGAGTAGTTTCTCACACGACTGGCCTATCTAGGTGATGTTTTTTCTCGCCTGAATGATCTGAATCTAGGATTACAGGGACTCTCCACAACTATATTCAATGTGCGGGACAAAATTGAGGCTATGATTAATAAGTTGGAGCTCTTCTCTGTCTGCATTAGCAAGGACAACACACAGGTCTTTCCATTGTTGTGTGATTTTTTGTGTGCAAATGAACTCAAGCTTACAGACAATGTCAAATGTGATATAGCGAAGCACCTGAGTGAGCTGGGAGCGCAATTACGCAGGAACTTCCCCCAAACAGATGGCACAAACAACTGGATTCGTTATCCCTTTTATACCCTGCCTCCAGTCCACTTACCCATATCTGAACAAGAGAGCCTCATCGAAATCTAATCAGAAGCCACTGGCAGATTTCTGGATAGGGCTGTGCTCAGCGTTTCTTGCCTTGGCAAATCACGCTGTTAAGACACTGATGCCCTTTGTAACCACATACCTATGTGAGAGTGGATTCTTGGCCCCCAATAGCATGAAAACCAAATACAGGCACAGACTGTGTGTGGAAAATGATTTAAGAATGAGACTCTCTCCAGTACAACCCAACACTGCAGAGTTATGTGCATCCTTTAAAGCACACCCTTCTCATTAACCTGTGGTGAGTTATTCACCATTGTTTATGAACAAATAAGGTTTTATATGTAAGATGGATAAATAAAGAGCAAAATTATTGATTATTATATTATTAGTTGTGCCCCGGTCCTATAAGAGCTCTTTGTCAATTCCCACTAGTCGGGTTGTAAAAAAAAACTCATTCTTATGTTTAATATATGTATCGTATAGTGTGTTTGTGGCAGGCTTACGATGGCAAAAAAAACATTTGAGAGTGCGCTGACTCTAGTGCTAGAGGGGGTACGCAGCTGGAGGCTGAATGTTTGAAGGGGTACGGGACTATAAAAAGTATGGGAACCACTGTTCTAGAAAATACATGGAAGTACTCATTTTCCATAATAGTTTGAACCCCCAGTACATTTAAAAATTACAAATTGTTCAGTGTTTTCAAACAACCACCATTCCCAAGGTGTTCATATGTGAGGTCCTAATGTATTTGTACTGTATATTTCTTATTCAATATAAGAAAGAAGACTTTGTTTTACAGCTTCATGCTAGTTCTGTGAAAGTATTCAGACCCCTTGACTTTGACCCCTCCACATTTTGTTATGTTAAAATGTATTCAATCGTTTTTTCCCCCCCTCATCAATCTACACACAATACCTCATAATGATGAAGTAAAAACGTTATCAACTTTCGCAATTGTATACAAAAAATATTAGTTATAACATTTACATAAGTATTCAGACCCTTTACTCAGTCCTTTGTTGAAGCACCTTTGGCAGCGATTACAGCCACGACTCTTCTTGGGTATGACGCTACAAGCTCAGCACACCTGTATTTGGGGAGTTTCTCAGATTCTTCTCTGAAGATTCTCTCAAGCTCTGTCAGGTTGGATGGAGAGCGTCACTGCACAGCTATTTCCAGGTCTCTTCAGAGATATTAGATTGGGTTCAAGTCCAGGCCCTGGCTGGGTCACTCAAGGTCATTGAGACTTGTCCCCAAGCCACTGCTGTGTTGTCTTGGTTGTGTGCTTAGGGTCATTGTCCTGTTGGAAGCTGAACCTTCGCCCCAGCCTGAGGTCCTGAGCAGGTTTTCATCAAGGATCTCTCTGTACTTTGCTCCGTTCATCTTTCCCTCGATCCTGACTAGTCTCCCAGTTCCTGCTGCTGAAAAACATCCCCACAGAATGATACTGCCACCACCATAGGAATGGTGCCAGGTTTCCTCCAGACGTGAAACTTATGAATACTTATGTAAAGGCATAAGGCATTTATGTTCTTTATTGTTAATAAATGTTCAAAAAAGTCTAAAGGTCATTGTGGTATTGTGTGTAGATTGAGTTTAAACAATTATTTAATCAATTTTAGAATAAGGCTGTAATGTAACAAAATGTGGAAAAAGTCAAGGGGCCTGAACTTTCCGAATGCTCTGTTCTGTATGCGATGTTGTTGCGTTCAGATACAAGGGGAGCTTCTCCTTAGCTTTTTTCTTTATATTTTTCTCAGGGTTCTTATTTGGGAATATTAATGACAATGGAAATCCTATTAAAAATGTTACCAAACTCAATGTATACTGAACAAAAATATAAAGCAACATGTAAAGTGTTTTCCCCATAATAAAATATCCCAGATGCATATCTGTATTCCCAGTCATGTTTAATCCATAGATTAGGGTCTAATGAATTTATTTTAATTGATGGATTTCCTTATAAGTTGCTTCTGCAGTCCACACACTCTCTAATTAGCATTGTAAAAAATTAATTGGCATCAAAATCCATCTATTTAAGCTAGACTTGTTTTTTTGCATGGCCTGCGTCTCACTCCACCGCATCCGCCGATGTTGGCCTTCCACATCTGAGGTGGAAGGTGGCCGGCCTAGCTACACTACGGAAATCGGTCTTCTCACGAAAACCGTTCCAGCAATAAACTACTAGTAAATACAGAACAAAAATATAAAACGTAACATGTCAAATAAAATAAAATTTTATTGGTCACATACATGATTAGCAGATATCAATGCGAGTGTAGCGAAATGCTTGTCGTAAAGTTAGTCCCAAGTTTCATGAGATGAAATAAAAGATGGAAAACAGAAAGAAAAATGCCACACACTGCTGCTCATGCTCCCAGGCGATTTTATTTATAACAACGTGTCAACCCTTAGGTCTTCATCAGGCACCCCAGAAATGTTCCATACACACAAAAAGCTTATTCTCTCAAATTTTGTGCACAAATTTGCTTACATCCCCGTTAGTGAGCATTTCTCCTTTGCCAAGATAATCCATCCATCTTACTGACTGGTGTGGCATAACAAGAAGCTGATTAAACAGCATGATCATGACACAGGTGCACCTTGTGCTGGGGGCAATAAAAGGCCACTCTAAAATGTGCAGTTGTTTCACAACACAATGCCACAAATGTCTCAAGTTGAGGGAGCGTGTAATTGACATGCTGACTGCAGGAATGTCCTCCAAAGTTGTTGCCAGAATATTATATGTTAATTTCTCTACCATAAGTCACCTCCGTCATTTTAGATAATTTGGCAGTATGTCCAACCCGCCTCACAAACGTAGACTACGTATAACCACGCCAGCCCAGGACCATCACATCTGTCTTTTTCACCTACGGGATCGTCTGAGACCAGCCACCCGGACAGCTGATGAAACTGAGGAGTATTTCTGTCTGTAATAAATCTCTTTTGTGGGGAAAAACAAATTCTAATTTGCTGGACCTGGCTCCCCAGTGGGTGGGCCTATGCCCTCACAGGCCCACCCATGACTGCACCCCTGCCCAGTTATATGAAATCCATAGATCAGGGCCTAATTAATTTATATTGACTGATTTCGTTATATGAACTGTAACTCAATGAAAATTGTTCCATGTTGCGTTTATATTTTTGTTCAGTGTAATAGCTCACCCTTTTGTAAAGGAACACAGTTCAGGTTGAGTTTGTTTCTCACTTAAGCGATGCCGCTCTCACTTCACCACCTGGATAAGTTGGAATAAAAGGAGAAAACAAATACAAACAGTGATATAATGGGACCGAAGGCGTTTGCTCAGAGCATTTCTCTATGGAAATACTGCAGAGCTTGAGGGTCATTGCTACAGCGACAAAAGACAAACGATTAGCACCACTGACATTACTTATGATTATTTGCTAATAACTTTTTAACCCTTTGGAGGTTCATTGTCTGTAATAGCACATCACTGAGTAATTGCGCCTCATGCTGTTTGAGTGGAGGTGAGTTGCAGCTGATCCAGGGCCTTCAGGGAAGTGGAATGCATTTGAATTCTTGGTTGTTCTGGTCTTCCAGTTTAATCCAATGTAAGAAATTAAGGTAGAAAAATCTGCATTGTTGTACAAACAAGCTGCTATAGTGTTACCAGATCATAAGAGCGTAATTTCCTGAATAAAAAAGGGTAACAATGTTTTTATTCAGTCATTCATACATTGTTAATGCTCTGTCATGAAGTCTTTTGGTATTTGACAATTGAAATTTGGTCTCGATTTATTCCATGAGCAAAAAGCAGAGAAAATCTTGTTCCAAATGTGAAATTTGAGATAGATTTAGGAATAGACTAAATACTGAATGACACCATTGAATTTGATGGTATCTGGCAATTGAATAAAACAATTTTATTGAAACGGAATAAACATAAAAAGTTATGAATACAAACAGAGAAACTGCTATGGGGCTTCCAAAGAAAACAGGAAGTTATTGTACCAGAAAAAAACAAAAAAGAATTACCTCTAGAAATGCTAGACACACTTTTAGGTAAAAGTGATTTGTGTTTTAAAACATACGTCCCATGTAACAGTAAGAAAGTATTCAGCAAAGGTTACATTCACATCTATAGATCAAAATACAATTCTAGCCAATCAAGCAGATTCTGGGGGTCTGACCACTTTTCTCAGTGATGTTTCTTTTCGTCTTGAGGGATGGAGAATAAAAAGTCAAAATAATTGTAGCCAATGTTTTTTCGGGGGGTATCTCTGTTGTACTTTTGTCAAATGCCTTTTTCATGCGTCTTCCTCGTTACCTTAATCATAGTTACCGGAATAGTCGCCCCCTTGCTGCCGGGCGATGGGCTGTGACACCCAGTTCTGCTAGTTGGTCTGCCGGCGCTTTGAGTCAGGCTGGTTGAAGACGTCTGCCTTCCTCTTCCCGCCCCCATGGTTCCCCCCGGCTTTTCTGTTACCGCGGCCCCTCTGTGGCTGGAAGGGTCCCCCATGGGCCCTTACTCTGCCATCCCTGGGCCCTCCGATGGGTGAACCCCTCTGCGGATAGCCCTGTGTGGGTGGTGGTCTGCGGGACCTGGGTGGGGGTAGGCCTTCCCTGCTGGGCAGTCTGCCATGTCCACTCATGCTGTACAAGTCCTCGTAACCGTAGTGGGGGTCCTCGTAACCGTAGTGGGGGTCCTCGTAACCGTAGTGGGGGTCCTCGTAACCGTAGTGGGGGTCCTCGTAACCGTAGTGGGGGTTCTCGTAACGGTAGTGGTGGTCCTCGTAACCTCTGCGGGGGTTGTGATAGTCAAATCCGTAGTAGTCATCGTAGCTGTGGTAGTCTGGGGGATAGGCGGCATAATCCCCGGCCCCTCGGCCACTGACCCTATCTGGTGGAGGTATGCGTGGCGGTGGGTGGTTGTAATCATCCTCATTCCTGCAGAAAACATATCAGCTTCAATGTAATCCCATGATGGGAGATCTACTCAATCAGATAATAAATATTAGTCAATCCCAGTCTCTCTGTGGCCTCACCTTCGGTTTCTGGTGGCCTGGCGCTGAGCATTTCGGGCTTTCTTCCTCTTTGCCATTCTTATCTCAATCTCCCCTCCCCCCAGCTCCTTCCCATTCATTTCTGCCATTGCCTAAGACAAACAGGAAAATTGTTATACATCCGAAGCAAGGTAAACCGCCTCCCACAAAAAACTGAAAACAATAAATATGTTTTAACCCACCTTCACAGCTGCATCCTTGTCTTCAAAGTGGACAAAGGCGTAGTCTTCTATCTTATTCAAACGGTCCACTTTGCCAAAGGCAGAGAAGGTCTTCTCCAGTAGCTCCTCTGTGACTGAGGCGGCCAGCTTCCTGACAAACAAAACCTTCACCTGCTGACTCACACGGACATCAAAGTTCAACTCAGTTCAGAAAAGTATAAATAAAAGCACAAGTTGAATAAAAGTCAACAGAAGTGGAACACAGGGGGGGTAAACCAAAAACAAGAGAAAGAAAGAGTGAGAGAGCGAGTGAGATTCAGAAAGTGAGAGAGAGATGACTCACCTGGGCTAAGGCACCCGCGTTGCGCTCAGTGACCGGGTTGGCCCACTCAACAGTGACCGGGTTCCCCCACACCATCACCGTGTCACTCATGAGGCAGAGGCGGGCCTCGGCTGCAGACTTGTGGTCCTCGTACTCCAGGAAACAGAAGCCACGGTTCTTCTCCTTGTCATCAGTCTGGGGGTAGAGGATCACTTCCTGAAGCCCCTCTGGAAGAAGGAGAGTCACATCACTGATATCTGACCAATGATGACCCACAGAACATAAAACAATGTAAACCAAATTGGTCTGCACTTAACTGACCTGTGACTTTGCTGAAGTCCTCCAATATATTCTCTCTGGTCTTGTTCTTTGGGATTGATCCGACAAACAGGCGGTTGTTTGCTACAGATTTGCATACTCCAAGGTATTTCCTAGACCGGATTTCATAGTTGTCACACTGAAAACAAGAGTAGAGGAAAGATGGCTTTGTAGGGTTGACAAGGTAGCTGAAAGTGGTCCGACAACTGCTCCAATGAAATATGTATCACATCTTGGGTCGGTTTCTCAGACACAGATTAACTCTGGCCCTAGTCTAAAAAGCACACCCAATGAAGATTCCCTAATGAAAGTGATTCTTAGTGCAGGACCAGGCTTAATCGGTGTCTGGGAAACAGCCCCTTGGTTCTTAGAAGATAAACTAAGACTATAGACTGGCTGCAGGGACTTACAAGTTTTACCGCCTCAGTTGCTGCATCCTTGCCGCAGAAGGTGATGAATGCGTAGCCCCGGTTCTGACTCGACAGGGGGTCCATCATTAACCTCAGGTCCCAGATTGGGCCCGCCTTCTCAAACAGAGGCACCAGCTCATCTTCATACAGGTCCCTGGGGATCTTTCCCACAAACACCTAAAGGCAGAAAACAGAGCCTGAGTGGGGGTTACACAAAGTGATCGGGGAAGACTGCTGTAGTGTTGCTATAAACCTTTCTGTTGACATTCTTGGAGCCAGTCTTGCAAACTCCTTTATCTTCTCTATATCAGTCAATGGCTTTGCCACGATGACCATGACCCTTTCAAATAATGTTATTTGAAAATGAAGCAACTCCAGCAGCTTTACCTCAGTTCCCAACCCAGGCTGTGCTCCTTTAAACACTTCCTCTGGTGGGGGCCCTCCGTATTTCCTCTGTTCGGTGGTGACGTCCAGGGTGTATCCTGTACGCTCCAGCAGAGCCTGGAGAACACATAGACATCAGCATAACCACTACACAACCTGAGCAGGTGCACACACACACACAGGAAGTTCTATTGACGCAACTGAATGAACTTTCAAACTGCTGCATTTTACCTTGATCTTGGACTCAGTAGGACCCTTAGTGGATTCTTGTACTTTACTTCCTTGCTTTTCCCTCTGTCTGTGCGTCTTCATAGCTGCACAAAGAAAAGCACTTTTGTTCTGGAAATTAAACCACAGCAGAGTTGATTTATGTATTGGTGTTATGAGCAGAGGAAAAATGATAGACCCCTCAATGTCAACTTCTTATACTCTTTCTAATGCATCATCATTTAAACTGACTTCCAATCATTCAGCTCCCCCTGTAACTCACCTGCACATGGGATAGGTCACTTTCTTTGAACTGTGAGAGTACAGACAGCGCTCCCTCTTCATTGAATTCCCGCAGAGCATCGATGACCCCCTCTTCTAGGTCAGCGTACGCCAGCAACCCTGTGGGTACAAGACAGATTACTACTATTACAAACTGGCCTTTCATGTATCCTCGAGCAACATCATGTATCTTTAGAAAATAGATTAGACTCAGCCATTGTATGACGGATGCCCCACCGGTTGAGAATATGTTGTCGAGACTTTCAGCCACGTTCTGCCGCAGTCCAGCATCGACGAGTGTCTGGTAGTTCTCTGTGTGCTCGCTTTCGGCCGCGACTTCCATAGGCTCATTTTCCTCCTTCACTGGGGCAGAACTATCGTTCACCTCGGCAGCAGCCATTCCCCTGAGAGAAAAGGGAATAGAGATAAGATAAAAACAGGATTTAAGTTAAAATTATGCTCATTAGAACATCATATTTGACATTCTAATCTAAAAAACAATCATATTATTTCAACTGTTTTTTACAGATCATGACACTAGTAACTTGTAGGGAACACAAACGTCCCCATTTCTAACATGCATATTTGCAAATGCTGTCCTGCTGCAATAGTTACTCCCATCTAGCTAACCCCCCGAAAGTACTCAACAGTTTGCAAGAATATACCGGTATCCTTGTTAACGCTGCAGCTCAGTGTAAACAAGCGTAACGGAACCGTTGGTATCTTCTGGCAATCTTAACAGTTTGTATCTTTCAGATGGTAGCTAAAGATGTTGTAAATGCAGCAGAAATGCTTAAACATTCATTTCACTGCGGACAACCGTGGTCTGCTATATCAAATACCTGGAGACAAGTTAAAAGTACGTTTATACCGGGGGCTACAGTAGCTAGTCAACTAGTCAAGCCAAAGTACTGTAGGTAAAATGTTCAGCTAAAACTGGAAAGGGGCACCGTCCCGCCCCCTTCCAACAGCCAACGTTAGCTAGTTAAAAGACTGGATTGTCACAATTTGGAACATTCACATTCAACCAAATAATCGTTTTAGCGTTAGAAATACCAGCATTAAAAAAACATAAAACCTAGTATCAAGATTCATAAGCTTGGCTACGCAAATAGCTAGCAGGGCTAACGTTAGCTAGTTAAAGCCAAGGCCTGTTAGCTTGCTGGACACCTTTCAGAATTCGAATAAACCATCCGCCAAAAGAATAGGTAAACTCTTACCTATCTTTTCCAGGAAAATAACAGTATCGTAAAATATTTTTTTTTCAGCAATTACCCAGAAGAGTGATCCAATATGGTAAATATGAATAAGATGTTTGAGAAGAGTCGAAGCGAGAGGGATTACTTCTTCTTCGATGGGGTTTAACGGCGGTTGGCATCCAATGTTAATGGTGCATTACCGCCACCAGCTGGACGGGGTATTGAAAATGCAACAACAACAAAAAACATTCCGGGAAAGGTGGAAAACGACATCATACAAAATAAAACAAACTAAAAAAATTAAACATCATACTTCTTCAATCCTAGTCCATTTACAATCCCAGGCTACATTCACCAACAGGATTTCTTGCACCGCCTTGGCTGTGAAATCACGAAGACCCAAAAAAGCATTCAGCGGCATTCACAATGACTCAAATTTTCTTAGACTTCTTCTCCACTTGTGCTGTACAGTTTGACCATTGCAATAAATAATAAAAAGTCCACCTTTTTAACATGTAACATTCCACTATCCCTCAGTTGATCAGAAACCTTCACAGGTCGTGGTGGTTCTACTACCATTGCTTCTTCCCCGCCACTCATTCCTTCCAATTTTCTCACCACCTCCAGATATAAGACATGCTTGACAGTCCTTACCCTTGCAACCTCATTCTCCTTCATCCTAACAAGGCACTCCAAAAATTCAGGTGCATGTTCACCTCCACAGTTGCAGCATTTCCCTTCATCTGGCATATGATATTCTTCCTCTTTGCACACACTTGACTCATGACCAAATCTTTAACATTCATGACACTGAAGTGGCTTGTGCACAAAAGCTCTTACAGGGTATCTCATGAATCCTAACTTCATATGAGAAGGGAGAGACTTCATCAAAGAACAGTAGCATGGATGAAGTGAACTTCTTTTCTCCGTCCACCATACAGGTCAATCGACATGCACCAACCACTCCATCAATATCTTCAGTTATATCCTCTGCCTTTACTTCTTACACCACCCCAGAAATAACCCCATTGATAGGCGCCCTGCTACGAAAATCCATGCAGGAAACATTCCACTCCAATGTCTTTTTGAGTCTTAACACACGCTTCTTCTGCTCCACAGACACACAAAACATTTTTAATGAGACCACTTCTTGTGACTCTCACCGACTCCACACTTTCTTCCAACACATTCCAGATTTTCCTGGAGACGTTAAAAGGATTTCCCAAGTAGCATTGATTCAAAACCCTGACTCCAACCAAAAACGAATCTAGGAGTTCCCTATTTTCAAACATAGCTTTACTGCACGTTTCCCTTTTTCTTCGCCACTGTAACCCACTCATTCTCACTTTCTGTACTATTAGCTTCACTCGACTCACTAGCAGTTTCCAACAAAACCTCAATTTCCGCCATCTTCCCAGGCCCCCAAAATCTGTCCATTAAAGATTTCTTCTTCTATGATATCATGTCGGTCAGCAAACAATCGTTTAAGTAAATGCCGCCACCTACTGTGCTGGAATGTACAATCAATTGTGATCTGCCCAGTTCTGTACGACCATGAAAATAAAATAAAAACAAATAAATACCTTCTTAGGTATACTACACCCTCCCCCTCCCCAACCCCATTAAACATGATCATGCTGAAACACTCCACTCTAGGATTGTTCAGCATGTCAACAACCGTTTCATCAGTAACATCTGTTACCCCAATCTCTCTTTTGCAGTCTCCACAATAACCTTCAACCTGGCATTTCTCCTTTCCACAACCCGAGTCGTATTGATAACCTTACCAATAAAAGCTATTTAGTCAACTTTACTCATTATCAAAATGTCCTTTGACACTGCACATTCATGAGAACACGATTTCTGAACAGACCTTCAAACCATGCCAGCACCAGCAGAAACACAAGCCCCAACATAAGGTCCACTTACTACAGGAGTAGCCATGGAAGCTCCATCATTCCACACCGTAGTTTCACCAACCTATCTTACAGCCTCTGCATACAATAGATCATGACTAATTATATATCTTATATATCTCTCTCTCTGCACCTGGCATCCACCAAATGCTGCACTATGTTCCCCCCCACAATTACAACACTTAACCTTCACATTGCTCCCACATTCACCGTAAGCATGTTCCCCTCCACATTTGGCACATCTCTTCCTTTCTTTACATTGAACAGCTACATGTCCCATTCTTTGGCATTTAAAACACCGCAATGGGGATGGGACAAATTCTCTGACATTGAAACTAAGGAATCCTATCTGTACTTTCCCAGGCATAACCTTCTCAAACCTCAGCAGCACTAATAGGCTTTCACTTCTTTGAACTAGTCCCTTCCTGTACTCCGTGTTCACCCATGACTGCGTGGCCAAGCACGCCTCCAACACCATCATTAAATATTTTTTTAACTCTATTTCTTGAACTGCGTTGTTGTTTAAGGGCTTGTAAGTAAGCATTTCACGGTAAGGTCTACACCTGTTGTATTGGGCGCATGTGACAAATAACATTTGATTTGACATTGTTTCAGCACAGCTGTTGCTACACCAACTTCTTCTCCATTTCATCCGCACTTTTTATGTAAAATCTTTTATTTAACCTTTATTTAACCAGGTAGGCCAGTTGAGAACAAGTTTTCATTTACATCTGCGACCTGGCCAAGATAAAGCAAAGCAGTGCGACAAAAACAACAACACAGAGTTACACATAAACAAACGTACAGTCAATAACACAATAGAAAAGAAAAATAGAAAAATCCATGTACAGTGTGTGCAAATGTAGAAGAGTAGGGAGGTAGGCAATAAATAGGCCATAGAGGCGAAATAATTACAATTTAGCATTAATACTGGAGTGATAGATGTGCAGATGATGATGTGCAAGTAGAGATACTGGGGTGCAAAGGGGCAAGAGGGTAAGTAATAATATGGGGATGAGGTAGTTACTTACAGGGTGTGCTACTTACAGATTGGCTGTGTACAGGTACAATGATCGGTAAGCTGCTCTGACAGCTGATGCTTAAAGTTAGTGAGGGAGATATATGTCTCCAGCTTCAGTGATTTTTGCAATTCCAGTTCCAGTCATTGGCAGCAGAGACCTGGAAGGAAAGGCGGCGAAAGGAAGTTTTGGCTTTGAGGATGACCAGTGAAATATACCTGCTGGAGCGCGTACTATGGGTGGGTGTTGCTATAGTGACCAGTGAGCTGAGATAAGGCAGGGCTTTACCTAGCGAAGACTTATCAATGACCTGGAGCCAGTGGGTGTTGGCGACATATGTAGTGAGGGCCAGTCAACGAGAGCATACAGGTCGCAGTGGTGGGTAGTATATGGGGCTTTGCTGAGTAGAGTGTTGGGGGCTATTTTGTAAATGACATTGCCGAAGTCAAGGATCGGTAGGATAGTCAGTTTTACGAGGGTACAGTGGGGAAAAAAAGTATTTAGTCAGCCACCAATTGTGCAAGTTCTCTCACTTAAAAAGATGAGAGAGGCCTGTCATTTTCATCATAGGTACACTTCAACTATGACAGACAAAATTAGGAGAAAAAAATCCAGAAAATCACATTGCAGGATTTTTTATGAATTTATTTTGCAAATTATGGTGGAAAATAAGTATTTGGTCAATAACAAAAGTTTATCTCAATACTTTGTTATATACCCTTTGTTGGCAATGACAGAGGTCAAACGTTTTCTGTAAGTCTTCACAAGGTTTTCACACACTGTTGCTGGTATTTTGGCCCATTCCTCCATGCAGATCTCCTCTAGAGCAGTGATGTTTTGGGGCTGTCGCTGGGCAACACGGACTTTCAAAGATTTTCTATGGGGTTGAGATCTGGAGACTGGCTAGGCCACTCCAGGACCTTGAAATGCTTCTTCTGAAGCCACTCCTTCGTTGCCCGGGCGGTGTGTTTGGGATCATTGTCATGCTGAAAGACCCAGCCACGTTTCATCTTCAATGCCCTTGCTGATGGAAGGAGGTTTTCACTCAAAATCTCACGATACATGGCCCCATTCATTCTTTCCTTTACACGGATCAGTCGTCCTGGTCCCTTTGCAGAAAAAACAGCCCCAAAGCATGATGTTTCCACCCCCATGCTTCACAGTAGGTATGGTGTTCTTTGGATGCAACTCAGCATTCTTTGTCCTCCAAACACGACGAGTTGAGTTTTTACCAAAAAGTTCTATTTTGGTTTCATCTGACATTCTCCCAATCCTCATCTGGATCATCCAAATGCTCTCTAGCAAACTTTAGACGGGCCTGAACATGTACTGGCTTAAGCAGGGGGACACGTCTGGCACTGCAGGATTTGAGTCCCTGGCGGTGTAGTGTGTTACTGATGGTAGGCTTTGTTACTTTGGTCCCAGCTCTCTGCAGGTCATTCACTAGGTCCCCGTGTGGTTCTGGGATTTTTGCTCACCGTTCTTGTGATCATTTTGACCCCACGGGTGAGATCTTGCGTGGAGCCCCAGATCGAGGAAGATTATCAGTGGTCTTGTATGTCTTCCATTTCCTAATAATTGCTCCCACAGTTGATTTCTTCAAACCAAGCTGCTTACCTATTGCAGATTCAGTCTTCCCAACCTGGTGCAGGTCTACAATTTTGTTTCTGGTGTCCTTTGACAGCTCTTTGGTCTTGGCCATAGTGGAGTTTGGAGTGTGACTGTTTGAGGTTGTGGACAGGTGTCTTTTATACTGATAACAAGTTCAAACAGGTGCCATTAATACAGGTAATGAGTGGAGGACAGAGGAGCCTCTTAAAGAAGAAGTTACAGGTCTGTGAGAGCCAGAAATCTTGCTTGTTTGTATGTGACCAAATACTTATTTTCCACCATAATTTGCAAATAAATTCATAAAAAATCCTACAATGTGATTGTCTGGATTTTTTTCCCTCATTTTGTCTGTTATAGTTGAAGTGTACCTATGATGAAAATTACAGGCCTCTCATCTTTTTAAGTGAGAGAACTTGCACAATTGGTGGCTGACTAAATACTTTTTTTCCCCACTGTAAGTGTGGAATATAAAAACATGAGCAGGGTTGATAAAGGCCGTAACTGCTTACTCACAATGACACATTCTGGAGCCTGAGACTCATCAAACTGGCACAATAATGAGAGCACGGTCATACCCGACCCCTCTTCCTGCGCTGACAAGAGTTGGGGTGTATCTGAACAACTACCTAGTCTCCTCTGACCCACCTGCACACATTCCACTCCACCTTCACTGAATCCCTCTATCCCTTTTAATCAATGACTATTCATCAGTGTCCATGTGCTAAATCTAGAATTGGCCTAGAGATAAGGAGATAGGAGGGTGATGTTGAATGTTTAATAAACTGCTGTTCTGAGTCCATGACAGAGATGGAGTCTTGACCATATCCTGTTCATGGGGATCAGTAGACCTAGAAGATACGGAAAATAAGGTGCATTTCCATGTAATGGTTTGAACATTTCAGTGCTCTGAATGACCTCCATTGTCTCTGAGGTCAAGTTTTTAATCCCACACCACCACACCTCTAACCCCAGCAGGTATGGGGATAGAGAGATAGGGCACACAGAGATAGAAGTCGATATACAAAGTCAGCCATGCTTGACTTGCATCGCACCATCTGTCTCCCTCCAACTTCTAATGAGACACCAGGAAGAGAGGCGAGACTTCAGCATAGGGAAGAGGCTGGATTAATTCAAACAGACATCTTGTTAGACTAGAGCTCTTCTCCAAGGTAATGGTCTGCTGTGTATTTTCGCTGCATAGTTGATAGATAAAAGGAAGAAGGGGTATGGTGTGAGGTGCTGGAGTGTCTCGGCTTAACCTATATTTCACAGGGGTCCCAATGAGTCCCACTGCAACGCCGGCGCGATTTGTCCTTCTTGCCCTTTTTAAACATTGTGTGTTTGAGCTACATACTTCTGGGTTGTACGATTGGACTCATCTATTTCTTCTGCACCAGCTTTGTCATTAATGGGGGCAGAGCTAGAGCGGTGTTTATGAGACAAAGGCAGATGCCGAAGGCCCCCCGTGGAGTTATCTAAAAGCTATCTCTGAAAAGCTGACTCTCACGAACTTGCACATGTAACATGTCTGTACATAGAAGATCATAGGAAATGTCTATAATAGGATCATAGTTACTGTAATAAACTCCACACAGTTGTCACCGACTAGTTAGATATTCATTTACCACTGAGCAATTTCTGAACGTACAACATTCATAGAAAATTATTTTAAAAAACCTTTTTTGCTTTCTGACTTTTTATTTGACATTAGTAACAAAAAAACAAATGAATGCAACTTTTTACGTCAAATTGTTTTGTTCTACTTGTAGCCCTGGTTGTCCTGATAATAAAATTGTAAAACACTGAGGCTAAATAGAAAGGGCTGGACATGCAGATAAATGAAAGGCTGACAAATTAAAAGTGAATTGTTGTTGGGGTCTCAGGTTTAATAAACTTTTCGATGCTCTTACATTTATGGAGATTGGTGTTTTTTTAATGAGCAACTATCTACACACCAGAGGATTCACCAGTCTCAGTTCATAACAGATTTTGTCCTTGCTTTAAAGTGCTCTGTCTTATGCTTTGAGGAGCACTTAAACAACCTTAGATCATGTTCTTTCCCTTATTATCCTTGCCTACACACTCAGATTATTACAAGGCAGAGTAAAATCCAATTGATACATTGTGACAGGAGGCCAATTTAGCCTGTCTAATGATGAGGAATGGGTCATATTTTCATGAGCCAAATGCAGTCAATTACTGCTGGATAACGAACTCATAGATAGAACTCTGTTATGTATAGAATAGGCTTGGTCACAGATACTATCAAATTCAATCCCAACATGTTAAGAATAGCTTCAGACTTGTCTTTCAGACTCAAACTGTACAATCTCTTGTGCCTCACTGAAGGACATATCCATAGCACCAGTCTCTCAATGTAAATATCTGCATAGCACCACAGAGACAATGAGCAATGACCAAGGAGAGAGCACACACAAATGTGTTTCTCAAAACCACTCCTCATCCAAAGCAAGTCAGACCTTGGGCAACAGGGACATAGAGTACACTAACGGGACAGCAGGGACTCTGTGCTCTTCAGTGTTCCTAGAAGACGCCAGGTGACTCCTGCTCCATCGGCATTACTGTACATGGGCAAAAGGTACACAATGCCACCAAATAGACTAGAGCAGGGGTATTCAACTCTTACCCTACGAGGTCCAGAGCCTGCTGGTTTTATGTTTTACCTGAATTAGTTGCACCCACCTGGTGTCCCAGGCCTAAAGCAGTCCCTGAGTAGAGGGGAACAATGGGAAAAAAGCAGTGGAACTGGCTTCGAGGTCTAAAATAGAGTTTGAGGGGACTAGAACAACAAACAAGTCTTTCAGTTTTCTTTATTAACTGAAAAGGCTCATTGTCAAACATAAGGCACATATTTTCCCTCATCTGCAAAGATGTCATACTGAGCAACTCAAAAGTCAAAGTTGTCAGTAGCTTAAAAAAGGTACAAAGTGTGTAGCGCTGGGATTGTACATGGAATACAGTGTCATTATGTTCTCCTGTGACATATTCCCCATCTGTCCAGTACAAACACCACATTCAAATCAGGACAAAATCCTGAGGTGCATTCAACTATTCAAACAGACAGGACCAATTGCTGGCATGTTAAACACATTTGTGGATGTATACATTCTACAGACATAGCTTGGACTGCTGGCCTTTGTCATGTGACTTTAATCTTAAAAACACATTGCTCAACAATGCCAGTAGATTAATTCTGTCACACTTCCTCAACCTTTCACCTGATTAAAACATCCCCAGGTCAAACTTAGCAAGCTCTGCCCTAAAAGTCATTTTGTAAACAGGAAATTCTAAGACAGCACCAGAGCCAAAATGAATCCTAACGTCATTACAGAGCGATTGATAGACATGTAATGCAGTTTCCCCCAACCCTGGTCCTCCAGTACCCACAATAGTACACATTTGTTGTAGCCCTGGACAAACCCACCTCATTGAGGGCTTGATTAGTTCAATCAGGTGTGCTTGTCCAGGGCTACAATAAAAATGTACTGTTGGGGGTACTGGAGGACCAGGGTTGACAAACACTGATGTAATGGATATAAGTTCTGCCCTTGAACCAACATGGCTGCCTTAGTTGCCACACATCTTCATCCAGCAAAAGGCACCTATGAAGCCGCTACCGTAATACTTCATTTGATTGTTTTGCAGCTCAATTCTCTCGTGGCAAAACTGCACTTGGGAGGAAGCATCAATTAAGACAAATGGCAGGTCCCTGAGGACCATACAGACAGACAGATAGATGAGAGAAAGAGGGATGAGAGGGAAAAGGCAGATTGGGGTAAGGATGGGATGAGTGACCAGAAAATGTCTATATGTACGTTAAGCTGTCAGCCGGGGGGAGGGGTGGTTGTGGTCATCCTTTGGGTGCAGCAAGTCTCTGAGTAAATTGGGACCCAGTCCATGGTGGCAGGGCTGGGGCATGCATCCCCATTTGGGCCCAGCCATCTTAGAGCCGGTCCCTACCTTTCCCCTTGGCCCAGATCTATTAGATATTGCTCCTATGGTGGAATTACTACTACACTGCTCAGGGCTCTCCAACGCTGTTCCTGGAGAGCTACCGACCTATAGGTTCAGGCTCTCCAGGAACAGGTTGGAGTGAAGACCTACAGGATGGTAGTTCTCCAGGAACAGGTTGGAGTGAAGACCTACAGGATGGTAGCTCTCCAGGAACAGGGTTAGAGTGAAGACCTACAGGATGGTAGCTCTCCAGGAACAGGGTTAGAGTGAAGACCTACAGGATGGTAGCTCTCCAGGAACAGGGTTGGAGTAAAGACCTACAGGATGGTAGCTCTCCAGGAACAGGGTTAGAGTGAAGACCTACAGGATGGTTGCTCTCCAGGAACAGGGCTGGAGAACCCTGACACTGGTTATACCTATTAAGAACCTAAAGACATACTAACATTAAGGGGTTAGGGCCAAGGTGAGGGGTTAGGGCCAAGGGGAGAGTTGTGGAACCGGTCACTACTCTATGGCTCTGGGCATGGTGGCCACGTAGACGAAGACTACGATGAGCAGCACCACCACAGCCAGCGTGGGTAGAACCACTGTGGCCACCTGCGACCGGGCCTCCTGCATGGCCGCCTTACGCTCCTTCTTGTCCCTGGACGTCTCCTTCTTGGGCTTCCCCTTCAGCTGCCTCATGGTGGTTCCCTCCCTGGGCGGACACACTGCAGCACTCAGCTAGGCTCAGCCAAATCTATCAGACAAGTCCTGCAGGTGCAGTGACTGCCTCTACAGTTCTGGAGGTGCAGTCGGTGGTGGTCCACTTGCTTGCCAACACCACTGACACACACCTGTGAGCAGGAAGAGAACATTCATTAACAAACATATTTTCTATCAGACAGTCTGTCAATCACATTATGAACTAAGAATAGTGGGGTTGGTCACTATACTAAATCAGGCTACAGCTATGCATTTTGATTAATTTATTGGTATAATAATATATTTTATTTAAGGTGCCTTTCTCGACACAAGGACACCAGGGAAAGGGAAACATACAGGGAAACATAAGACAAGGGTTAAAAATGTACTGTTGGGGGTACTTGGTTTAAGTCTAACTTGGACTTAAGTGAGACAAGAGAACTACATTTCACATGAATAAACCATATCTATATTACACAGTTAGCCAAATCAACAAAAATTGTCAAACTGACCAGTTCTAAAATGCTACTAATTGACAGTTATACAGTTCATCCTGCCGTGCCCCGCCCAGCACGTCTAACGCTTCCATCACACAGACAAAATAGTACGCAGCATCATCTGGATATGTATGCAACAAAGTTCAACATTCACCTTCTACCATTTCTGTCAAGCCATCTACACATAGTTTGTGTCATCCGTTCGATAAATCCAACGTATGCGCCACACCGAAGGCACTGCAGCTGCCTCTGCAACGCAATTCTGCAAGGCAAACGCAGCGTTCCATTGGAAATGAATGTAATTCTGGTGTACCAAAATGCAACAAAGCTGTCGATGTGATCGAAGCATAATGGCAACGATTTCACAGCAAGATCTCAGAAGAGAAATGACACCATTGCTATGGCAACCGCACACAGGGCAGCAGAACTGCTGCACATTGTTGTTACTTAACGTACAAAAAAAAGAAAATGGTAACTTCAGACATCTCTTGGATGCTGCATTCCAGGCTACATAAAGTGATGCAGTGTAAATTCCCTCATTGTATACGCAAGGCCGTCATGTCATTTTTTCCTTTAGATAATATACTGTGGATTCAGGGAGACTGGTGAAGGCTGAGGCCCATTCTCAATATTTAGCAGTGCCTGAAACATTCTGTTGCTGCAGACGGGGAGAGTATGGACCAGTCAGCAGTAGTTCCACACATTCAGATGTACAGTATTGGACTACTGCTTTCAGATTGACTACAGTAGGAGTGCCTCACAGCAGTGACTTAGTTAGAAGACCTAGGTCATGTTCAGACAGAAAACATTTTCAAAGTGAATAAAACAGGTAGGCTACAACCTGATTAATGAGAGGTAGGCTACTAACTAAATAATGAAATGGAGGTTTTGATGGACAAAAATAACCTTCATTTTCACAGTGTGCCCCTATTCTACACAACCATGGGATTTCCAGATATACATTTTACAAGTACTGTAACTATTTGGTCTAAGTGCTCTTGAAGACAACATTAACTTGCTTTGACTCGTGTTCCATTTGTGCATTTGCAAGGCACAACAAAAAAGAAGCCAAGCAAAGCATCAAACAGTTCTCCCTAACTGCCTGTGCCTTACGACAGCTCCCTCCACACGTGCATGCTGAGTGCGCACACAAAACGTTTTAGGCCTACAAAAATGTAACCAACTGATAGGATAAACAAGCTGTATTCCTTGCCAAATTACAACAATTTTTGAACCAAGCCCTTTCCTGTTTCAGCATGACAATGCCCCAGTGTACAAAG
Source organism: Brachymystax lenok tsinlingensis (assembly GCA_030435695.1). NCBI lineage: Eukaryota > Metazoa > Chordata > Actinopteri > Salmoniformes > Salmonidae > Brachymystax > Brachymystax lenok. The sequence goes on from CM059816.1 coordinate 30,849,065, forward strand.
CGAGGTCCACACAAATGGTTTGTCAAGATTGATGTGGAAGAACTTGACTGACCTGCACAGAGCCCTGACCTCAACCCCATCGAACACCTTTGGGATGAATTGGAACGCAGACTGCGAGCCAGCCCTAATCACCCAACATCAGTGCCCAACCTCACTAATGCTCTTGTGGCTGAATGGAAGCAAGTCGCCGGAGCAATGTTCCAACATCTAGTGAAATGAATTTTCCATAAGAGAGGAGGCTGTTATAGTATCAAGAGGGGGAAGGGGCATATGAATGCCCATGATTTTGGAATGAGATGTTCGACGAGCAGGTGTCCACATACTTTTGGTCATGTAGTGTATGTGTAACAGGTAGGATACCAAACCACATGGTGTTCAGCAAGACATAAAGCTTCCTTTACAGCGGTTGTCCAAACGGGTAGATAATATGTGCACAGCATGTCGTTCATATGAATCCACTTAGTTACCACTCATGTTCATGTAGACCGTAAGTATTTAGCTAGTTCGCCTAGTCTTTGGTTCTCGACGAGAAAGATCCACAAGTAGTCGACAGGAATGAAACCATACAAAAGTGTAATTTCACGTAATTATCTGGTTGATAGTTTACCCCCTTACCTTCCTCGTAGTTCAACAACTCCTCTACATGTGACAGACTAATATAGGCGATAATGTTATAATTTAGCATCAGCGTATATTTCACAAATTATTAGCCTGATATAGCAACTAGTTACGTTAAGAACTTCAACGCCGAAAACATGGTTTCGATTTTCGTGTAGCCTAACGATAGCTAACTAGCTTATCCCCTAATGTTAGCTAGCTGGAATCCTGTCGCCAGCCATAACGTTATTGACGTTGGTTCATACTTGCGCCACCTCTCCCAGTCGAAAATAGCTAGCCAAGTAGCGTTACTTCAGAATACTTTTACTTACCTACTCCGTTAACAATATCCACGTTTCAATGTTTTCACAAGAGAAAGGAAAATAACTTCCACCTTGAATTTGTAACGTTATGGGCTTCGGTTTTGCCCGTGTGGTCTCATCCAGTTTCACCCAGCTTCTGTTGCTCTGCTACTCACTCCGCAGACTGCCCCTTGTACCTATGTCTATTGCCGCGTTCACTTACTGGTCGGAACTAGGAAACTCGGACATTTCCGACTTGCTATAACTGCTTGAACGCGACACGCATCTACAACAACTACAACCGGTTAGCAAGTCTGAAGTTTCCTAGTTCTGACTAGCAAGTGAACGCGGCATGTGCTCTGAACTCGGGAGATTACGTGGCAAATTGCAATAGAGCTCAGACAGAGGATGAGGCCAAATAGACTCACCAGTGCGCCCTATAGGGCAGGAGCGACATAGAAACTGTAGTACTGATATGTTTTCATGTCTTGCACCTGTAGATGGGGTAAAATGTCCAGTGTTACTAAGCAACAAGTTCGATTAATAAAATGGCGCCTCACTTCGCGTTCTTAGGAAACTATGCAGTATTATTTTTTTTTTTATGTATTATTTCTTACATTGTTACCCCAGGAAATCTTAAGTCTTATTACATGCAGCCGGGAAGAACATTGTGACCAGGAATAAGACTTTCCCGAAGCAGATCCTCTCTTCAGACCACCACCCAGGACAATGGATCTAATCCCAGCAGCTGACCGAAAACAACGGCGATGCAGATGGGGCAGACAGAGGTCTTCTGGTCAGGCTTCGAAAACGGGCACATCGCTCTCCACTCCCAAGTATACTACTCGCCAATGTCCAGTCTCTTGACAACAAGATAGATGAAATTCGAGCGAGGGTTGCCTTCCAGAGAGACATCAGAGATTGTAACATTCTCTGTTTCATGGAAACATGGCTCTCTCGATATCTGTTGTCGGAATCGGTTCAGCCACCGGGCTTCTCCATCATCGTGCAGACAGAGATAAACACATCTCTGGGAAGAGAGAGGGGTGGGGAAGGTATGCTTTATGAGTGTAATCATAACAAAACACAGGAACTCAAGTCCTGCTCACCCGACCTAGAATTCCTTACAATCAAATGTCGGCCATTCTACCTACCAAGAGAATTCTCCTCAGTTATTAGTCACAGCTGTGTAAATCCCCCCCCATTAAACCATTAAAACCTACCCTAACCAAAAACCGTGGATGGATGGTGGCATTCGCGTAAAACTGAAAACACAATCCACTGCATTTAACCATGGAAAGAGGTCTGTAGATATGGCTGAATATAAACAGTGCAGTTATTCGCTCTGCAAGGCAAACAAACAAGCAAAATGCCGGTACAGGGACAGAGTGGAGTCGCAATTCAACGGCTTAGACACGAGACGTATGTGGCAGGGTCTACATGTAATTATAGACCGGCGTCACGCTTCCAGACAAACTAAACACCTTCTTTGCCCGCTTTGAGGACAATACAGTGCCACCGTTGCAGATTGCTAACAAAGACTGCGCCCTCTCCTTCTTAGTGGCTGACATGAGTAAAACATTTAAACTTGTTAACCCTCGCAAGGCTGCTGGCCCAGACGGCATCCCTAGCTGTGTCCTCAGAGCATGCGCAGACCAGCTGGCTGGTGTGTTTACAGACATATTTAATCTCTCCCTATCCCACATGTTGTCCCCACATGCTTCAAGATGACTACCATTGTTCCTGTACCCAAGAAGGCAAAGATAACGGAACTAATTGACTACCGCCCCGTAGCACTCACTTCTGTCATCATGAAGTGCTTTGAGAGGCTAGTTAAGGATCATATCACCGCCACCTTACCGGCCACCCTAGACCCACTTCAGTTTGCATACTGCCCCAACAGTTCCACAGATGACACAATCGCCATCACACTGCACACTGCCCTATCCCATCTGGACAAAAAGAATACCTATGTAAGAATGCTGTTCATTGACTACAGCTCAGCATTCAACACCATAGTACCCTCCAAGCTCATCATCAAGCTGGAGGCCCTGGGTCTCAACCCCTCCCTGTGCAACTGGGTCCTGGATTTTCTGATGGGCCGCCCCCAGGTGGTGATGGTAGGAAACAACATCTCCACTTCGCTGACCCTCAATACTGGGGCCCCACAAGGGTGTGTGCTCAGCCCTCTCCTGTACTCCCTGTTCACCCACGACTGCGTGGCCATGCACGCCTCCAACTCAATCATCAAGTTTGCAGACGACACAACAGTAGTGGGCTTGATCACCAACAACGATGAGGCAGCCTACAGGGTGGAGGTGAGGGCACTCAGAGTGTGGTGTCAGGAAAACAACCTCTCACTCAACGTCAACAAAACAAAGGAGATGATCGTTACTTCAGGAAACAGCAGAGGGAGAACCCCCTATCCACATCGAAGAGATAGCAGTGGAGAAGGTGGAAAGTTTTAAGTTCTTGGGCGTACACATCACAGACAAACTGAAATGGTCCACCCACACAGACAGTGTGGTGAAGAAGGTGCAACAGCGCCTCTTCAACCTTAGGCCAAATTTCTTCAGCCTCCTATCACCCAAAACCCTGACAAACTTTTACAGATGCACAATCGAGAGCATCCTGTCGGGCTGTATCACAGCCTGGTACGGCAACTGCACCGCCCTCAACCGCAAGGCTCTCCAGAGGGTGGTGCGGTCTGCACAACGCATCACCGGGGGCAAACTATCTGCCCTCACTTTAAACAATGCCACTTTAAAAAATGCCACTTTAATAATGTTACATACAGTTTAAGTTGTATGTTGAACTCATGTTTTTTTACAATTCCTGACATTTAATCCTAGTAAAAGTTCCCTGTTTTAGGCCAGTTAGGATCACCACTTTATTTTAAGAATGTGAAATGTCAGAATAATAGTAGAGAGAATGATTTATTTCAGCTTTTATTTCTTTCATCACATTCCCAGTGGGTCAGAAGTTTACATACACTCAATTAGTATTTGGTAGCATTGCCTTTAAATTGTTTAACTTGGGTCAAATGTTTCGGGTAGCCTTCCACAAGCTTCCCACAATAAGATGAGTGAATTTTGGCCCATTCCTCCTGACAGAGCTGGTGTAACTGAGTCAGGTTTGTAGGCCTCCTTGCTCGCACACGCTTTTTCAGTTCTGCACACACATTTCTATAGGATTGAGGTCAGAGCTTTGTGATGGCCACTCCAATACCTTGACTTTGTTGTCCTTAAGCCATTTTGCCACAACTTTGGAAGTATGCTTGGGGTCATTGTCCATTTGGAAGACCCATTTGCGACCAAGCTTTAACTTCCTGACTGATGTCTTGAGATGTTGCTTCAATATATCCACATAAATTCCCTGCCTCATGATCCCATCTATTCTGTGAAGTGCACCAGTCCCTCCTGCAGCAAAGCACCCCCACAACATGATGCTGCCACCCCCGTGCTTCACGGTTGGGATGGTGTTCTTCGGCTTGTAAGCCTCCCCCTTTTTCCTCCAAACATAACGATGGTCATTATGGCCGAACAGTTCTATTTTTGTTTCATCAGACCAGAGGACATTTCTCCAGAAAGTACGATATTTGTCCCCATGTGCAGTTGCAAACCATAGTCTGGCTTTTTTATGGCGGTTTTTGAGCAGTGGCTTCTTCCTTGCTGAGCGGCTGTCACGTCCAGGCCAGAGTTTTAGGCTGGCGTGTTTAGGTTTTGTTTTGGTGTAGGGTTTTTTGAGTTCTAGGTGTTCTATTTCTATGTTGGGGTAATGGTTCCCAATTAGAGGCAGCTGTGTGTCGTTGTCTCTAATTGGGAACCATGTATATGTTTGGGGTTTTCATTTAGGTTTTGTGGGTTATTGTTTATACATAGCTTTGTTCGTGGTGTCTGTCTATGTTATTATGTTACGATCTTCGTTTTGTTCTGTTTGTTATTTTGCCCAGTTACGTGTGTTTTGTTGTTAAATAAACATGTATACTGGATGCCTCGCTGCACCTTGGTCTGTCCTTCCCGAGGATCGTGACAGAATAACCTACCAAAAAGAAGACCAAGCAGACTCGGGAACATTGGACTTGGGAGGAGATTTTAGATGGCAAGGGATCTTGGGCATGGGATGAGATTTTGGAGGGAAAAGGACCATGGTCTCAGCCGGAGGATTATCGTCGCTCCAGGGAGAGAGAAAAGTTCATTGGAACTCGCCTGGCACGGAAGCCCGAAAGGCAGCCCCAAAAAACTTTTTTGGGGGGGGGCACACGAGGAGGTTGGCCGGTTCAGGAGTGACTCCTGAGCCAACTCCTCGTGCTCTTTGGAGGGAGCGTTGGAGGGTGCGTCGTACTGAGCAGACACCGTGCTATGCTGTTGTGCGCACGGTATCTCCAGTGCACATGCATAGGCCGGTGGCGCAAAATTCCAGCGCCACTCATCTGTCGGGCTAGGGTGAGTGTGCAGCCTGGAGGAGTGGTGCAGGCTCTGCGTGTCAGGTCTCCAGTGCGCCTGTTGGGACCGAAATATCCTGCGCCGGCTCTGCGTGCGGTGTCTCCTGTCCGCGCGCACAGCCCGGTGCACGACATTCCAGCTCCCCTCATCGGTGAAGCCAGGATGAGTGAACAACCTGGGAGAGGGGTGTCGGCTATACGCATCAGGTCTCCTGTGCGTGTTGTGGATCCAGTACATCCTGTTCCACGCTCCAGGATCCCTGTGCGCTTAGAGCGTCCAGCACGTCCTGTTCCGGCTCCACGCACCAGGCCCCCCGTGCGCTTAGAGAGTCCAGCACGTCCTGTTCCGGCTCCACGCACCAGGCCCCCTGTGCGCTTAGAGAGTCCAACACGTCCTGTTCCGGCTCCGCACACCAGGCCCCTGTGCGCTTAGAGAGTCCAGCACATCCTGTTCCGGCTCCACGCTCCAGGATTCCTGTGCCTGTCGTGGACTCAGCACGTCCTGTCCCTGCTCCATGTTCCAGGATCCCTGTGCCCGTCGTGAACCCAGCACGTCCTGTTCCTGCTCCCCGCACCAGAGTGCGCTTAGTGAGCCCAGTACCGCCGCATCCTGCTCCCCGCACCAGAGTGCCAGTGTACGTAGTGAGCCCTGTACGGCCGGTTCCTGCTCCCCGCACCAGAGTGCGCTATTTGAGCCCAGTACGGCCGGTTCCTGCTCCCCGCACCAGAGGGCCAGTGTGCTGTCCAGGTCCGCCAGTGTGCTTCCCCTGTCCAGGTCCGCCAGTGAGGGTCCCCAGTCCTGAGCCACCAGTGAGGGTCCCCAGTCCGGAGCCGCCAGTGAGGGTCCCCAGTCCGGAGCCGCCAGTGAGGGTCCCCAGTCCGGGGCCGCCAGTGAGGGTCCCCAGTCCGGGGCCGCCAGTGAGGGTCCCCTGTCCGGGGCCGCCAGTGAGGGTCCCCAGTCCGGGGCCGCCAGTGAGGGTCCCCAGTCCGGGGCCGCCAGTGAGGGTCCCCTGTCCGGGGCCGCCAGTGAGGGTCCCCAGTCCAGCAAATGGTCCAGGGCCTCCTGTGCGTGACTTCGGACCAGCACGGCCAGCACCGGAGCCGCCACCTGGGATCAAAAGACCCACCCGAAGACCCCCCCATGGACTTTTTGGGTGGCGCGGTCGGAGTCCGCGCCTTTGGGGGGGGTACTGTCACGTCCAGGCCAGAGTTTTAGGCTGGCGTGTTTAGGTTTCGTTTTGGTGTAGGGTTTTTGAGTTCTAGGTGTTCTATTTCTATGTTGGGGTAATGGTTCCCAATTAGAGGCAGCTGTGTGTCGTTGTCTCTAATTGGGAACCATATATATGTTTGGGGTTTTCATTTAGGTTTTGTGGGTTATTGTTTAGACATAGCTTTGTTCGTGGTGTCTGTCTATGTTATTATGTTGCGATCTTCGTTTCGTTTCGTTCTGTTTGTTATTTTGCCCAGTTACCCAGTTATTTTGCCCAGTGTGTTTCGTTGTTAAATAAACATGTATACTGGATGCCTCGCTGCGCCTTGGTCTGTCCTTCCCGAGGATCGTGACAGCGGCCTTTCAGGTTATGTCGATACAGATCTCGTTTTACTGTGGATATAGATACTTTTGTACCTGTTTTCTCCAGCATCTTCACAAGGTCCTTTGCTGTTGTTCTGGGATTGATTTGCACTTTTCGCACCAAAGTATCTCTAGGAGACAGAACGCGTCTCCTTCCTGAGTGGTATGACAGCTGCGTGGTCCCATGGTGCTTATACTTGCGTACTATTGTTTGTACAGATGAGCGTGGTACCTTCAGGCACTTGGAAATTTCTCCCAAGAATGAACCAGACTTGTGGAGGTCTAGTTTTTTTTCTGAGGTCTTGGCTGATTTATTTTTATTTTCCCATGATGTCAAGCAAAGAGGCATTGAGTTTGAATGTAGGCCTTGAAATACATCCACAGGTACACCTCCAATTGACTCAAATTATGTCAATTAGCCTATCAGAAGCTTCTAAAGCTATGACATAATTTTCTGGAATTTTCCAAGCTGTTTAAAGGCACAGTCAACTTAGTGTATGTAAACATCTGACACACTGGAATTGTGATGCAGTGAATTATAAGTGAAATAATCTGTCTGTAAACAATTGTTGGAAAAATTACTTGTATCATGCACAAAGTAGATGTCCTAACCGACTTGCCAAAACTATAGTTTGTTAACAAAAAATGTGTGGAGCGGTTGAAAAACGAGTTTTAATGACTCCAACCTACGTGTATGTAAACCTCCGACTTCAACTGAATCTTACATTACTCATATCACATGTATATACTGTATTTTAGACCATCTTGCCTATGCCGCTCGGCCATCGCTCATCCATATACTTAAATGTACATATTCTCATTCACCCCTTTTAATTTGTCTGTATTAAGTAGTTGTTGGGAAATTGTTAGATTACTTGTTAGATTTGTGTGTATTAGGTAGTTGTTGGGGAATTTTTTAATTACTTGTTAGGTATTACTGCACTGTTGGAACTAGAAGCACAAGCATTTCGCTACACTCGCATTAACATCTGCTAACCATGTGTATGTGACCAATACAATTTGATTTGATTTAGAACGGGTTGTGAGCTGCTCAGCATACAGTAAAGGAACTGGGTAGACTATCTAGTATGTCTCTGTGAATAATTCTGCCTTTAATTATCATAACACACTGACCTATGTTCAAAGTTGTCTTCTAGCCTACTCTTCTTCATTGGCAGTTACTTAACACTCCTCATGGACCCCAGTAATCAGGTGTGTTCAAGCAGGGCTGGAACAAAATCATGGCTCTCCAGGAAGGGTTGGGTTTACTCAGTTACAGTTCATATAAGAAAATCAGTCAATTGAAATAAATAAATTAGGCCCTAATCTATGGATTTCACATGACTGGGCAGAGGCACACCCTTGGGTGGGCCTGGTAGGCTATAGGCCCACACACTCGGGAGCCAGGCCCAGCCAGTTTCATCAGCTGTCCAGGTGGCTGGTCTCAGACAATACCGTGAGATTAATTAGGCAGATGTGGAGGTCCTGGGATGGCGTGGTTACACGTGGTCTGTGGGTGTGAGGCCGGTTGGATGTACTGCCAAATTCTCTAAAACAACGTTTATGGTAGAGAAATGAACATAACATTTTCTGGCAACAGCTCTGGTGGACATACCTGCATGCTCACTAACAGGGATGTAAACACATTTCTGCATAACATTTGAAAGAAATAAGCTTTTTGTGCGTATGGAGCATTTCTGGGATCTTTTATTTTCAGCTCATGAAGCATGGGACCAACACTTTACACATTGTATTTCTATTTCTGTTCAGTATACATAGCTATACAACAACAGTAAATTACAGTAGTGGTGTTATAGGTAAGAGGTTGGTAATTAAGCTTGTTCAGACCGGTACAGTAACTAGTTCCAGGTAGAGTAGCAGGTGTGTGGGGGACAGAGAGAGGACAGGCAGGGTGAACCTCTCAGAGCCCCAATGTGTCTTTCTGCACCTGGCAACCCAGAAGGGTGTTTCCAGCCTGGACACACTCGGACACACTGGCCGCTGAAACACACAACGCCACCAGGACAGGGATCATTATACTGTGGAATCATGGGGACAAGGGTGGGCAAAATATATCTTCAAACACTTGTTCGAAGACAAAATACCACCAACATTGTATCGTGAATGATTCTACTCAAAATATAAATATATTTGTCATTTAAGTAATACAGTGGATCCCTACCAGGAAATTGCTTTCACCTAAACAATTTATTCCAATCAGGTTAGATGAAGGCCAAGATTTTAGATGCCAGGACTGAGAGTGAGCTGTAGCTACCTTTCTGAGCCTGGATCCATGATACTGCCTTCATGGCCAGAAACTGCCACTCCTCCTGAGCCTCCATCTTGAACCCATAGAGCCATACCAGGGCTAGAACCGTGGCCCACACCTCCTGGTCCACCTGAGTGAGTGAGAGACAGACAGAAAGACAGACAGAGAGCGAGAGAGACAGACATAGACAGAGAGACAGACAGACAGAAAGACAGAGGCAGAGAGACAGAGCGAGATAGAAAGAGAGAGTAAGGGAAAGAGAAAGATGATGAGAAAGAGAGGAAAGAGGCAGAATATAAGGATACTGAGATATGGGAATCATGGTGAGATTCAAGTCAATGGTCATCATGCCTTTGTCCAGAGCTGATGGTCTTTCTACAGGGCATATGTGCAGATACTCTGTGTAAGTGCAGAGTCTTGCAGAATGCTCATATTGCTGAGTCTCAGTTTATATCTGTGGACCTACTGGTGCAGGCTTTCGCTTGGCCACCTCCTCCTCAGTCTTCCCCAGCACCTCAGCCAACGCTGCCTCCAGGACCCAGGAACCAGAGGCCTTCTGGAGGGAGATCAGCTGGAGGAGAGGGTCCTTCGCAGGAATAGGGGCTGGGGCTGGACAGTCAAAGTCTGATGTGATGGGACAACATTATGGTCAGAAAAACTTACATGCTGTACCTTCATACCTCAACCTGAACCCTAATCCTAACCATTGGAGTAAATCCTTGTGCTGTGCTTCAGTAATAAAGACACAATAAAAATAATTTAGGGAGCATCAAACAGTGCAACAATTTGCAAGTATTTGGAATTAGGTTTACACAGACATTAATGTTTGTCCCAAATTACCTTCTTCGTGGTATCATAACCTGAAAAACTGTCAATTGGTCGTACAGTGCATTCGGAAAGTATTTTTCCAAATTTTTTTACTTTACAGCCTTTTTTTTAAATGATAAAATTAGATTTTTTTCTTCATTAGTCTACACACAATAGCCCATAATGACAAAGCAAAAACAGGTTTAATTTTTTTTTATATATATAAAATACCTTAATACGTAAGTATTCAGACTATGAGACTCGAAATTGAGCTCAGATGCATCCCGTTACCACTGATCATCCTTGAGATGTTTCTACAACTTGATTGGAGTCCACCTGTGGTAAATATGATTGATTTGGAAAGGCACACACCTGTCTATATAAGGTCCCAGAGTTGACAGTGCATGTCAGAGCAAAAACCAAGCCATGAGGTTGAAGGAATTGTCCATAGTGCTCCCGAGACAGGATTGTGTTGAGGCACAAATCTGGGGAAGGGTATCAAAACATTTCTGCAGCATTGAAGGTCCCCAAGAACACAGTGGCCTCCATCATTCTTAAAAGGAAGACTCTTCCTAGAGCTGGCCGCCCAGCCAAACTTAGCAATCGGGCGAGAAGGGCCTTGGTCAGCGTGGTGACCAAAAACCCGATGGTCACTCTGACAGAGCTCCAGAGTTCCTCTGTGGAGATGGGAGAACCTTCCAGAAGGACAACCATCTCTGCAGCACTCCACCAATCAGGCCTTTATGGTAGAGTGGCCAAACGGAAGCCACTCCTCAGCCCGCTTGGGGTTTGCCAAAAGGCACCTAAAGGACTCTGACCATGAGAAACAATATTCTCTGGTCTGATGAAACCAACATTGAACTCTTTGGCCTGAATGCCAAACTTCACGTCTGGAGGAATCCTGGCACCATCCCTACGGTGAACCATGGTGGTGGCAGCATCATGCTATGGGGATGTTTTTCAGCGGGTAGGGACTGGGAGACTATCTCAGAATCGATGGAAAGATGAACAGAGCAAAGTACAGAGAAATCCTTGATGAATACCTGCTCCAGAGCGCTCAGGACCTCAGACTGGGGCGAAGGTTCACCTTCCAACAGGACTATGACCCTAAGTACACAGCCAAGACAACGCAAGAGGGGCTTCGGGACAAGTCTCTGAATGTCCTTGAGTGGCCCAGTCAGAGCCCGATCAAACATCTCTGGAGAGACCTGAAAATAGCTGTGTAGCGACGCTCCCCATCCAACCTGACAGAGCTTGAGAGGATCTGCAGAGAAGAATGGGAGAAACTTCCCAAATACAGGTGTGCCAAGCTTGTAGCGTACTGAGTAAAGATTCTGAATATTTATGTAAATGTAATATTTCAGTTTTTTGTTTTTATACATTTGCAAAAATTTATAAAAAACTGTTTTTGCTCTGTCATTATGGGGTATTGTGTGTAGATTAATGAGGGGAAAAAAACGATTTGATACGTTTTAGAACAAGGCTGTAACGAAACAAAATGTGGACAATATCAAAGGGTCTTAACACTTTCCAAATACACTCTATATACCCATTAACACGTCCATCACGTCTATTTAATTGATCCCAATTAAATATTAAAACTAGTTTACTTCTATAAAAATCAATATTAATTATGTGATTCAAACACATCTGTAAAAGCTTATGAAATGTGCAAAGGATAAAGCTATAAAATGTGTATTATCAATTTAGCATTTTGTCAAATTCAATTATTTGAATTGACCGTGAAATTAATAAAACATGTAGTTTCATCAAAACATGCAGACTTAAAATATGAGTACATACACTTGGAGAAGTCAGCCATGCCGAAAGGACCACAATCTACACAAAACATGAAAACAAGATTAACATAATCCACAACCCAAACTATAAAGTGGTTTTTCCACCCACACCGTCAATGGTATTACTTTAAAAAATAATCATACAATTCACCTTGTATGATGACATTGTTAGTCCCAAAAAAATGGATCAGCAATAGTAACTTTGTAAAAGTAGCAAAGTAGAACAGACCTGCTGCCATCGCGCCTGGCGGTGGAACTTCATAGCTTAAAGGGGGTATAGCTAAGAAGATAAATAAACATTCTAATTAGTCTTTTGTAAAACAAAATCTAAATTTGAAAAAAGTTAGTAAATTATACACCTTGTTTAGAGAAGAATCCTTGCAGCAGCACACAATACACCAGTTAAAGGATGAAGAGAAGTAACTTCCTCAATCATTCAACATGAACACACAAATTAAAACTTAATTCGTTTTTAAGACTAAGCAATGTTAAATAATACTTAGACAATTCAGCTTGTATTATTTGTTGAAATAAAATTGATCGGAAACAGTAACTTGTCGAAGTGGCAAACTAGCACAAACCTACCGATATCCTGACTGGAGCGAGAGAGGGGAAGTCTGATGGGACGGCAAATGATCGAAACGGTTACATATGGAACCTAATACCTTAACTGTTCCATTATAGCGCCAGTGGTTAACTGGGTCACCCTAACCGGAACCCTAACCCTAATCCCAAACACTGCGGTAAATTCTTTGTGCTGTGAATAAAGTAGCACAGACCTGATGACACTAAAGGTCGGTTTAGACCCCTGTTCATCCTCCTGGGCATAGCCGTACTACACAGCATCATCCCGCGTATGGGGCTGTGGTACAATACTGAGAGAAAGATGGAAAAACACACAGGTCACTGGGTTACAGGAACACACACAGAACACATTTATGAACTAGCTCGCACCTATCATACATTCCACACTGTATACATAAAATCTGCATTAAATAAATTCTCTGTCACACACACACTCACACTCACTTGGCGTGGGGACTTGTCTGCGTAGCATCGGTCCTTGCACAGCCTCTCCATCTACTTTGTGGACAGCGATGAAGGCAGTAAAGGCACTGCTCACTCCTGATTGGACGCTGAGCTCTACCACCTTCTCTTTCACTCCCTTCTTCTCCCCATCCCCCTCTCTCTCTTCCATCTCCAGGGAGCGGATCAGGGTTCGAGCCCCCAGCCTGTGGACGGTCAGTCTGGAGAGGAGGGATAGAGAGATTAAGATGGTGGAGTGGGGGAGAGGAGGGATAGAGAGATTAAGATGGCGGAGTGGGGTAGAGGAGGGATAGAGAGATTAAGATGGCGGAGTGGGGGAGAGGAGGGATAGAGAGATTAAGATGGTGGAGTGGGGGAGAGGGGAGATAGCGAGATTAAGATGGTGGAGTGGGGGAGAGGAGGGATAGAGAGATTAAGATGGTGGAGTGGGGGAGAGGAGGGATAGAGAGATTAAGATGGCGGAGTGGGGGAGAGGAGGGATAGAGAGATTAAGATGGCGGAGTGGGGGAGAGGAGGGATAGAGAGATTAAGATGGTGGAGTGGGGGAGAGGAGGGATAGAGAGATTAAGATGGTGGAGTGGGGGAGAGGAGGGATAGAGAGATTAAGATGGCGGAGTGGGGGAGAGGAGGGATAGAGAGATTAAGATGGCGGAGTGGGGGAGAGGAGGGATAGAGAGATTAAGATGGCGGAGTGGGGGAGAGGAGGGATAGAGAGATTAATGTATCTGAGCAAGGTCAGCACACTGTAAACAGTATAAACAGTGTTGTTTTTACCCAGTGTCCTCTGCAGGCTTGAGACTGAAGCTCAGCTGGTTCTCAACAGGCTGCTTGGCTAGGCTGTACTTCACTGTCACTGAGCCCTTTGTGTCCCCTAAGCTCTGAAACAGACAGACAGAACGATATGGAGAGAGAGAGAAAACAAGAGAAGAAGAAATACAGGGTTTTGAGTGAAACATGTCGACGTGACTCCCAATTTTTTTTCTTGCAAATAAGTTAGCGACTTACCAGTTTTTATTGGGGCACTCTTCTTAGAACCTTGACATACTGTATGTTAAACAATATTAACACACATAACAGTAGAAGTCAGAGCCCTCACCTCCCCAGTGACCTGGGCATAAAGCAGTGCCCTTTGACCCAGGAAGAGCACTCTGATTGGTGGAGACAGAGGGGTGACAGACACTCCCTTTGGGACATTCCACTTGACTGAGATGTCCACCACAGCCGGCTGCAGGGCAAACCGGAGGGACTGCATCACCTGAGGGAGGGAGGGAGGGAGGGAGGGAGGGAGGGAGGGAGAAAAAGCAGTAGAGAGCTAATTATTATCATATCACATAATCATATGAGGGAATAAGGAAGCCATCACTTTACCAATGCCCACACGCACACACGCACACACACTCTCACAAACACACACAAGCTCTCTTACTTTGGGCTGCATCCTGTCCTGTCCTGTGATAAACTGTGCGTGCCCTCCACCCTGCTTGGCCACCCCAGAGATGAGAGCAGAGCTGGCCCCCTCCCCGATCCCAAAGGAGAAGCACCTGGCAGGGACACACCCAGGAAACAGTTTATTGTTGTTGTTGTTGTCAAATACCAAAATATCAAACAAATCTCTGATATAGTTTTCTTGTGCTTGTGGGCTGACTGAATTAAAACAAAACTGTACAGGAAGAATCATCAATACAGAAGCTTTTGTTTTCTCACAGGGGTGAAAAACCCCTAACCTACATAACTCTCCCACACTGCTGCCCACAACCAGGTTGGATAGGTTGACATTAGATTGGGTTTAATAATGAATCTTTTGATTCAAAAAGACCAGTGGTTAGAACCTTGTAGACAAAGTTTCCACTGGCTTTACTTTCCAGACAGGTGCAACAGCCTCTGTAAGAAACTCATTATTTCAGGTGGGAGGTAACATAGTTAGTTAAAGCAGGGCTCCCATAGCAGTGCTTGTTGTGGGTGGAAGCCTTGCTCCAACTAGGTAATGATGGGGGAAACAGTGATTGCTCTGGGTGGGAGCCCTGATCCAACTAGGTAATGATAGGAGAAACAGTGATTGTTCTGGGTGGAAGCCCTGCTCCAACTAGGTAATGATAGGGGAAACAGTGATTGCTCTGGGTGGAAGCCCTGCTCCAACTAGGTAATGATAGGAGAAACAGTGATTGTTCTGGGTGGAAGCCCTGCTCCAACTAGGTAATGATCGGAGAAACAGTGATTGTTCTGGGTGGAAGCCCTGATCCAACTAGGTAATGATAGGAGAAACAGTGATTGCTCTGGGTGGAAGCCCTGCTCCAACTAGGTAATGATAGGGGAAACAGTGATTGTTCTGGGTGGAAGCCCTGCTCCAACTAGGTAATGATAGGGGAAACAGTGATTGTTCTGGGTGGAAGCCCTGCTCCAACTAGGTAATGATAGGAGAAACAGTGATTGTTCTGGGTGGAAGCCCTGCTCCAACTAGGTAATGATAGGAGAAACAGTGATTGTTCTGGGTGGAAGCCCTGCTCCAACTAGGTAATGATAGGGGAAACAGTGATTGTTGTGGGTGGAAGCCCTGCTCCAACAAGGTAATGATAGGGGAAACAGTGATTGTTCTGGGTGGAAGCCCTGCTCCAACTAGGTAATGATAGGAGAAACAGTGATTGTTCTAGGTGGAAGCCCTGCTCCAACTAGGTAATGATAGGGGAAACAGTGATTGCTCTGGGTGGAAGCCCTGCTCCAACTAGGTAATGATAGGGGAAACAGTGATTGCTCTGGGTGGAAGCCCTGCTCCAACTAGGTAATGATAGGGGAAACAGTGATTGCTCTGGGTGGGAGCCCTGCTCCAACTAGGTAATGATAGGGGAAACAGTGATTGTTGGCCCACCTGTGAGAACCGGCATTTGTCTTCACCAGATCCAGGACTTCCTTGGTGTTCCCCACCTCACCGTCAGTGAACAAGAAGAGCTGAGGATGACAGAGAGGGTTGGTTCATCATGTGTCAACCTTAAACAATGTACATGCAGCTCTGAAGTATCAAGTCTGTTTGATGTCCCAGTAAGAACTATAAATACACACTCAAAAAATACTGTTTGGTTGGGTGTAACTCCGTAACTAAATATGCCATTGGTTGGGTGTAACTCCGTAACTAAACATGCCATTGGTTGGGTGTAACTCCGTAACTAAACATGCCATTGGTTGGGTGTAACTCCGTAACTAAATATGCCATTGGTTGGGTGTAACTCCGTAACTAAACATGCCATTGGTTGGGTGTAACTCTGTAACTAAACATGCCATTACCTGGGTGTAACTCTGTAACTAAACATGTCATTGGTTGGGTGTAACTCTGTAACTAAACATGCCATTGGTTGGGTGTAACTCCGTAACTAAACATGCCATTGGTTGGGTGTAACTCTGTAACTAAACATGCCATTGGTTGAATGTCTTTCTGTAACTAAACAAACCATTGTAGTCTATAAGGTATGTATAAGGCGTATGAGTAGGCTGTGTAAGCTACCTGTCTGGGCTTGTCAGGTAGGCAGGGCTGGCTGTAGATATGTTTTAAAGGCTGGAGGATCTCTGTACCTCCCATGTCAGCCCTCATTGCCTTCACCTTCTTCAGAGCCTCATCCATAGTCTTCTGGCTGTACTTCACACTCTTACTGACGTCCAGATAGGCACACAAACACACAAGGTCAAAGGGTCATCACCACAACATATTACAGACCCAAGACACGGACATTTTTATATTTCCCCTACCTGCTGTAAATGATTTAGATGTAAACATTAACTATCAAACACTGTCACTGTTTATGTTTGGATTTGGAATACCTGGTGCAACATACATGATAAAACCCCAGAATGACATAGCTAAATGTGTTTGTAAAAAACTGAACTCCTCAGACACTGACTTGAACTGATTGAGACGGGGGTTGGAAGGAGAAAACACTTACGGAAAGAAGGACTTATAAATGTTCCCAAAGCTGATGATGTTGAAGTAGCAGCCCATTGGCAGGCTTTTCAGCAAGAGTAGCAGAGTATCCTGCAAGAGAGAACGTGTCTTTACTAATCAATAAACCATATCACATACTGTCTCAAAGAACTAGTAGCCTGCAGAGTAGCCACTTGGTGTACTGGATTTCACAACCAAACTACCTTTTGGTGAATCGTGTGCAGATTGAGATGTTCATTAACTAGTACAGGGTTGTGTGTGTGCGTGTGTGTGTGTGTGTGTATACCCTGGCACTGCCAATGCGGTCCTGAGCCCCAGGTCCATTGTGCATGGGGCATGACATGCTACCAGAGCGATCCATAATGAACAGAAACTCTGCATGTGAGGTCATCAATGACATCACATCATTGGGGAAATCTGGGTACAGGCTCAGCATGACCACTGGGTTGCCCATCAGAGAGCCTGGGAGCGCGAGAGAGAGCGAGAGAGAGAGAGAGAGAGAGAGAGAGAGAGAGAGAGAGAGAGAGAGAGCGAGAACAGAAGTGTCCAACAGCCTTTCTCCTCTTTCTCCATCTCTACACTACATCTACCGTATCTTCTGTCTCACCATGTCCCTCTATGTAAACATGGATTAAGGTAGTAGACTAGACTACTCATTGATATCATATCCACACATCTATAACAGAGTACACCCACCCCCCCTCACCTGGCTTGGCAGAAGTCTGTGCTGCCTCTACTATAGCAGTAGGCTGATGGGTGTCTTGGTAATACAACAACAGCTCAACGTCCCGGTCAAACTGATGACCTGCAGCCAGACTGACCTGCAGTTAGAACAACATTCACATGAAGACAGAGCAGTCTGAGAGGGAATTTAACAACTATGAAGGATTCTGATGGTTCATGGTGCTAGTGAGAGTGCACGCACACAGACATACTGTACACACAGACATTCATACGTACATACAGTACCAGTCAAAAGTTTGGACACACCTACTCATTCCAGGGTTTTCTTTTATTTTTGACTATTTTCTACATTGTAGAATAATAGTGAAGACATCAAAACTATGGAATAACATATATAGCATCATGTAGTAACCCAAAAAATATATATTTTACATTTTAGATTCTTCTTGCTTTGATGACAGCTTTGCACACTCTTGGCATTCTCTCAACCAGCTTCATGAGGTAGTCACCTGGAATTTCAATGAACAGGTGTGCCTTGTTAAAAGTTCATTTGTGGAATTTCTTTCCTTCTTAATGAGTCTGAGCCAATCAGTTGTGTTGTGACAAAGTAGGGGTGGTATACAGAATATAGCCCTATTTGGTAAAAGACCAAGTTCGTATTCTGGCAAGAACAGCTCAAATAAGCAAAGAGAAATGACAGTCCATCATTACTTTAAGACATGAAGATCAGTCAAACCAGAAAATGTCAAGAACTTTGAAAGTTTCTTCAAATGCAGTCGCAAAAACCATCAAGTGCTATGATGAAACTGGCTCTCATGAGGACCACCACAGGAAAGGAAGACCCAGAGGATAAGTTTATTAGAGTTACCAACCCAAATAAATGCTTCACAGAGTTCAAGTAACAGACACATCTCAACATCAACTGTTCAGAGGAGTCTGCGTGAATCAGGCCTTCATGGTCAAATTTCTGCTAAGAAACCACTACTAAAGGACACCAATAAGAAGAAGAGACTTTCTTGGGCCAAGAAACACGAGCAATTGACATTAGACCATTGGAAATCTGTCCTTTGATCTGATGATTCCAAATGTGAGATTTTTGGTTCCGTTCACCTACTCTGAGATGCAGAGTAGGTGAACGGATAATCTCTGCATGTGTGGTTCCCATTGTGAAGCATGGAGGAGGTGTGATGGTGTGGGGGTGCTTTGCTGGTGACACTATTATTAATTTATTTAGAATTCAAGGCACACTTAACCAGCATGGCTACTACAGCAGTCTGCAGTGATACGCCATCCAATCTGTGACCCGATTTAGGAAACTAGGGGTATGATAGCTAGAGAGATGGAGAAAACACCTGTCTACAGATTACATCTTCAAACTCAGGGGAACTGTGGTATGACATTCCTGACATGGAGACACGTCCATCATACATGATGATGTATACAGATAAGATAGCTAGATACATTTTCAGTTATTACACATTTCTAATTTTGACAGAAAGTGGTTTCATTTCAAGCTAAAGTTTACTGTTAGCTAGCTAGCTAATGTTATCTGGCTGGCTCCCTAACTGACTGTAAAAGATCCTGTGTGTAGCTGGTGTAGCAGAGTCAGGCGCAGGACAGCAGATATGAGTAATCAACGTATTTACTCAACAATAAAACAAGTACAACTCAATAATTCCAAGCCCAAAAATAACGAACCATGTTACCAAACAATCACTCACAAACAAACATGGGGGAACAGAGGGTTAAATAATGAACAAGTAATTGTGGGATTGAAACCAGGTGTGTAAAACAAGACAAAAACAATGGAAAAATGAAAAGTGGATCGCAATGGCTAGAAAACCGGTGACGTCGACCTCCGAACACAAGCAAGGAGAGGGACCGACTTCGGAGGAAGTCGTGACAGTGACGTTATTATTCGTATCCCAGAGCCGTTTGCTTTTCTAGTTAGAGCATAATGTTGGCTAGCTAACATTGAACCTGGTTGGTCAGCTCCCAGCACTGTGGCATTGTTGGCACTGTGTTGCCAAGAGTGCGCAAAGTTGTCATCAAGGCAAAGGGTGGCCACTTTGAAGAATCTCAAATACAAAATATATTTTGATTTGTTTAACACTTTTTTGGTTACTACATGATTCCATTTGTGTTATTTCATAGTTTTAATGTCTTCACTATTAATATACAATGTAGAAAATTGTAAAAATTAAGAAAACCCCTTGAATGAGTAGGTATGTCTCAACTTTTGACAGGTACTGTATGTTCTTTAAGTTAAGATAGGAGACGGTGCCAGACACATGCTGTAACCAACCCTATGAACTATGCCTATGTAACGGTTCTGTAACCAGTATATAAGGGAACTAAATGGGACTGCCCCATTGGAGCTCCTGGTCAACATATGGTGCATTGACTTGGTTGGAACCTCTCCAGCAGGCTGATTAGAGATGAAACGGTATGAACATTTCATATCACGATTATAGTGACCAAAATGATCACGGTTGTCAGTATTCTCACGGTATTGTTAAAATGTGCTTGAAATGTTCAATAAGTACTGATACACACACTGAAATCATTTCACCAAGTTTTTTTTATTGAAAACCAACAAACAACTAATTAAATTAGCAGCACTATGCACTTTTTGTGTGCATATATATTAAAATAAAACATTAACATTAAAGATGGTACCATGTGGCCATGAGAGGTACATTTCCCCTAGTGCAGGTTAATGAACACAACCTTAAGTAAACAAATCAAATGTTCCAACATTAGCTTTAACCTGGTTGGGATTTCAGTCTTGGAAAAGAATGTTTGTGATGGCACTTTGTAGCGAGGCACGGCAACCTTCATCAGCCTCAGAAAGCCAGGCCTCTCAACAATTTGAAATGGCATCATGTCCTTTGCAATGTAATATGAAAGGGGTGCAGTGAGATCTTGAGCATGTTTTGATGTGGGTGCATAAGCAGCCTGCCTTTTAAATGCTTGCTGGAGTGTCTGTGTCACAACTGTAGATTAGGAGGGACCAGTAGCATCACTGGGTTTGCCTGCTGCACACCCACTCTGTAAACAAGGGAATAGAAAATAGATTATTATTATTATTGGTGTTATTACATTATACTTATTATTATTATTCACTCACACACACAGTCTATCTTCTGTATTGTATTTGAGTATATGCAATTACCCCATGTACAATTTACATAAATACAAATTAGTCTTAAGAAGACAGTGATAGTAATTATTTACAATGAGCCCAACAATTGACATAAATACAGGAGTCTTGTATAGGAGTATATAGTGTTTCTCCTGTTGGAACACTTTTACAACCAAGTTGACGGCTGACAGATTTTAAATGAACAAAATATGTTGGTTGGGTGACTGAACTACATAACGTGTTATCGTGTGTAATGGGGGAATAGAGTCTGCAGACACACGACGCACACAGTAGCAGAACAACGTGTAGGTTAGTGTTTTTACAAGAGTAGGTAACACTCAAAGCTTCAGTTTACATTATTGACAAGCTATTAGCAAGTTAGACAGACAAACCATGACATTTTCCCCCATTCTGAAGCCCCCACATCATGCATAGAGCTAAAAGTTAACTTACCTTGTATTTGCTATAAAGTAGTGGGTGGTGGTCACGAAGATGACTCAAAAGATTTGAAATGTTGCCACCTTTTGCAGCGATTTTTTTGTTGCATATTCTGCAGACAAGTTGATAAAGTTTCCCACAGCACTCTTGTAAAACCCAAAATATGACCACACTTCAGATCTGGTCCTCTTAGAAGGCTGAAAAATCTCCCGAGCGCTGTCACTACCTCCTGCCATTTCTTCACACCCCACGTTGCATGCTGCGCCTCAGTCAGACTGTTGCTAACTTTTGTAGATGCTGGACAGTATTTACCGGGTGTTTTTCAAACCGTTGTAATCAAACACGGTTTTAATGATAATACACATTTGAAACGGTAATACTAACCGTCAGGAATTTTACTGGGGTTTATCGTGAAACCGGTAACCGTTTCATCCCTAATGCTGATAATAAACAATTATTCATTTAAGATTGACTTTGAGTGAGAATGTGTAAGAATTTGCAAGACAGGTATTTCTATTTTGTATTTTTAAAACATTTGCAAAAAATTCTAATAAACAGTTTTCGATTTGTCATTATGGGGTAGTGTGTAGATTGATGAGAAGAAGAAAAATATTTCATACATTTTAGAATAAGGCTATAATGTAACAAAATGTGGAAAAGGGGAAGGGGTCTGAATACTTTCTGAATGCACTGTATGTAAAGAAAGACACTTACACATGCATATAAACACACACACATATACAGACACACACACAGTACCGTGGCTTGGGTTTTCTCTGTGTTGAGGTAGTTGAGTGGGTCCAGGGGACAGTTGGACTCTACTCTACAGATGGGATGAGGGGACAACACATGGGCACTGAGTGACAGACTGTAGGGCACAGAACCAGCGGGTACCGAGGACACCTGGGCACTGCTACCACTACCACTATCTGACCCTTAGAGAGAGATGGGGTCAGGGAGGGAGGAGGAGGGAGAGAGACAGAGAGAGAAGAAAGAAGTATAGAGAGGAGAGAGAGACCCACAAATTAGCATGTTTTTGTTCCATCCCAGCACTTCCACCTTTCAACTCAACAACTCACCAAGACCTTGATTAATTCAATCAGATGTGTTTAAGCTGGACTGGAACTAAAGCCTGCACCACCCCCCGTGGGTCTCCAAGAGCAGGACTGAAGACCACCACCCTATGGGACCAGGTACTGGTTCCTAGTCACACTGCTGCCCACAAGGTTTTACTTTGTTTTGCACTTTACTATGATGTATTAGTAGTTTGTGTCTCTCCATACAGGGGCCCATGTTCTTACCCTGGGGTTGATAGCGGGGGTTGAGCACGGCGGGCAGGCAGAGCCTCAGGCCATCGTCAGCCTGTACAGCCAGCTCTGTCACATAGTCCAGGCTGACAGAGGCCTTCTCCCCTGGAGGCAGACTACCTACACTCAGCTTGAACACATCCGGGCTCTCATCACTCTCTTCCAATAGGAAGGCCTGCTGGCCCGAGCTCAACGCATCATCATACTGCTCCTGCGCCTGATGGGGGGGACAGAGGAACACAGGGACGCATCATCAGCCTGAGACACAGTATAGTACAGTAGCATACATTCAGGGGAGGGTGCTGTCTGACTGATACTCTAGTCAGGTCAATGGGGTTTGACTAGCGCTGGGTGATATGGACAAAAAAACATATCGTAATAAATTGCCTGAATTGATGCAATAACGATAAATAGCAAGTTTATACCATTAGTAAGTTTATAACTTTAATGTTAAATTATCCTTTAAACTACTACTACTAGTTTGATGAATGTAGCCATCAATTTTTCCATTACCATATTAGCAAACTTATTTCATTTCAAACTTCACATTTCTCCAGTATAGGATACTTATCGTAATGAACGATATCAGCAAATTGCCTGTGATAAGTGATCGGTACAGTCTGCATCAATAACCCAGCTTTAGATTTGACAGAGAGTGGCCTTTGACCAAGCAGTGGGTGGGGAAAGTCTAATAGTGGTATGAATGCAGAGAGCTGTTAAAGGTATGATACTCTTTCTTGAAGCCCTGTAAGTCAGGCTTCCCCCCAAGTTTTCTGAGCAAAACCATTTCTTGTTTTAATTGTTGGACATAAAAGACTGTAAAAACACTTGAAAATCCACTCCAAGTGATTTTAATTTTGGAAATCTTTTTCAAAGTATTCCCTCACCTAATAGAGAGATATATGTGATCGCATACAAATGTCAGCAAGGTTCAAATTATTATGTTTTATTATATCTGTTTGGGCTTCTTGCTGTCAATTTGCAGTCTACAAATTATTTGTAATTATGCTCCGGCCCCCTGACCATCTGCTCAAGAATAAATTGGCCCGTGGCTGAATCTAGTTGATGATCCCTGCTGTAAGTCATACACTGCTTGGTTAACCAATTGGGTATAGTCGGCCTGTAACACTTTACACAGAGTTGCTCCTAAACCTGTGTAGTAACACTGTAATTACACTAGTAACAACCAATGATGTGTATAAACCCTGTATAAATGAAGGTGTCTGTAATAGAATAAACATGTCAAAAACGAATGTATACATTAATAAATAAAGTTCAATAGCTTCCAAAATCTTTTTTTTTTTAATTTTTATTTTTACAATGGAGGAGTACCAAGATGGCTGCGTGGTGGCTTCAATACAGTCAGTCATCAAATTGAAATTATATTATGTGAGCTAAACATAAAGAAATGCAGTTGAAGTCGCAAGTTTACATACACTTAGGTTGGAGTCATTAAAACTAGTTTTTCAACCACTCCACAAATTTCTTGTTAACAAACTATAGATTTGGCAAGTCTGTTAGGACATCTACTTTGTGCATGACACAAGTAATTTTTCCAACAATTGTTGGCAGACAGATTATTTCACTTATAACTCACTGTATCACAATTCCAGTGGGTCAGAAGTTTACATACATTGTGTTGACTGTGCCTTTAAACAGCTTAGAAAATTCCAGAAAATGATGTCATGGCTTTAGATGCATCTGATAGGCTAATTGACATCATTTGAGTCAATTGGAAGTGTACCTGTGGATGTATTTCAAGGCCTACTTTCAAACTCAGTGCCTCTTTGCTTAACATATTGGGTAAAGCAAAAGAAATCAGCAGAGACCCCTGAAAAAATATTGTAGACCTCCACAAGTCTGGTTCATCCCTGGGAGCAATTTCCAAACGCCTGAAGGTACCACGTTCTGTCTACTAGAGATGAACGTACTTTGGTGCGAAAAGTGCAAATCAATCCCAAAACAACAGCAAAGGACCTTGTGAAGATGCTGGAGGAAACAGGTACAAAGGTATCTATATCCACAGTAAAACAAGTCCTATATTGACATAACCTGAAAGGCCGCTCAGCAAAGCCACTGCTCAAAAACCGCCATAAAAAAGCCAGACTACGGTTTGCAACTGCACATGGGGACAAAGATCGTACTTTTTGGAGAAATGTCCTCTGGTCTGATGAAACAAAAATAGAACTGTTTGGCCATAATGACCATTGTAATGTTTGGAATAAAAAGGGGGATGCTTGCAAGCCGAAGAACACCATCCCAACCGTGAAGCACGGGGGTGGCAGCATCATGTTGTGGGGGTGCATTGCTGCAGGAGAGACTGGGTGCACTTCACAAAATAGATGGCATCATGAGGAAGGACAATTTTGTGGATATATTGAAGCAACATCTCTAGACATCAGTCAGGAAGTTAAAGCTTGGTCGCAAATGGGTCTTCCAAATGGACAATGACCCCAAGCATACTTCCACAGTTGTGGCAAAATGGCTTAAGGACAACAAAGTCAAGGTATTGGAGTGGCCATCACAAAGCCCTGACCTCAATTCTACAGAAAATCTGTGGGCAGAACTGAAAAAGCGTGTGCAAGCAAGGAGGCCTACAAACCTGACTCAGTTACACCAGCTCTGTCAGGAAGAATGGGCCAAAATTCACCCAACTTATTGTGGGAAGCTTGTGGAAGAGTACCCGAAACGTTTGACCCAAGTTAAACAATTTAAAGGCAATGCTACCAAATACTAATTGAGTGTATGTAAACTTCTGACCCACTGGGAATGTAATGAAAGAAATTAAAGCTGAAATAAATCATTCTCTCTACTATTATTCTGACATTTCACATTCTTAAAAAAAAGTGGTGATCCTAACTGACCTAAGACAGGGAATTTTTACTAGGATTAAATGTCAGGAATTGTGAAAAACTGAGTTTAAATGTATTTGGCTAAGGTGTATGTAAACATTAGACTTCAATTACATTTTTTATTTTATATTTTTTTTATAGAGTACTACTGTTACTGTCTCCACTATAACATTAAAAATACTTAAATACATGTAATTTTGACCTTGAAACCTTTAATTGAAATACAGTAGAATTCCATTCATTCCTAAGGAGTACTGCGACTGCTGGGGAGTGCCAATACATAGCATCGGCAATCCAGGGTTTATATAAAGTGCATTCGGAAAGTATTCAGACCCCTTCACTTTTTACACATTTTGTTACGTTACAGCCTCATTCTAAAACTGATTAAATTGTTTTTTTCCCCTCATCAATCTACACACAATACCCCATAATGACAAGGCAAAACCAGGTTTTTAGAATTTTTTTCAAATGTATTAAAATACATTAACAAATGTGGAAAGGTGAAGGGGTCTGAATACATTCCGAATCCACTGTACATCATCGTTGGATGGGCATTTTATTTCTATTGGGGGATCTCCTATGTATGCACGCGCTTTATAGTAAAGACATGTAATTTAACTGTAAAAATGTATTACACTTGAATGTGGCATGAACACAACCAGTCATGATGTTTTCATCTGATTGTCAAACAAATCACTTCAAAATGAAGGTTACCTTTGCGCTTTTGTCCAAAATAATTCCAGCATCCGAAATGTGAACCCGTCAACTTTCCTTCAATTCGAAAGTGTCTGAAATCTTATCTGAAGCTAGGTTTCCATCCAATTGGTGACAGATTTTTATGTGAATATAAAAAAAACTGCATAAAGAAAATATGCTAATTTCCCCACCAGTGTTGAGTTTCCACCAAACGGACTTGTCGTGGATAAAAGTCAGTACGTGATGACGTAGTGCAATACAAAACTTTTTTGCTTACATTTCATGTACGGAATAAAAATTGAAAGTTCAATGTGTTTCCATCGTACTTTCAAATCTACTGATAACTGTTGCATTAAATAGCAAATCTGTCTACGCTGGTCTTGGCACGTGTGCTCTAGCCAACAGCTCGCAGATACAGTGCGGCTAGGCTGTATGGGTAGGCTAGTCTACATGATGAGATTATTATGGATAATAATTTGATTTGTCAAACGGCAGCTAAGCATTGATAATCATGTTTAAGAACCTCAATATTTATTGAAAAGGAGCATCAAGATCACCTTGCACTTTCACCACAACTTTCATCTGTAGCCTAATAAACTGCATGGTTTCCCGAGTCATAATGGGAGGACCACAAACCATATCATCTCGTGACTCCAAATTTACTTTGATATGATCATTATTAGCTTCCACCACCATTTCTCGCATAATTAATTTTACAGACACAAAAAGATCCCACCATGTCGAACAAACGAATGATCTGTCGGCATTTATGAAATAGTTCCAAAACTACAATTTTCCATCACAGCTGTCGTTATTTTTGTCAATAAGATATGAATGACTTTACTAGCATAAAAACTGTGGATGGAAACGCGATATGAGATTGATGTCTTTTTTATTTGGACAGGAAGGGAGTTACGGTAGGGCGGGCCCATAATGCCAGCCCTGATAACAACATTTGTACTAACATGTTATTGATTGGTATTAACACGAAATTAACCCGAATCCTGCTGTTAATGATACTTTTGTGTATTTCAGAAATGTCTTAAAAAGTGGCTTTTGTCTCATTGTTGACTTGTCATTTCCCCTCACCTTCTGTTTCTCCTGAACTTCAGCCACCACCTCAGTCTGTCCTATCTTGGCGCTGAACCTGCAGACAGCAGCCTCTCCTGGCAGAGGGAAAACAAAGATGGCCTCCAGAGGGCTCTCCTCCTGGTTCTCATACTGCAGAGTGGAGCTCACAGTGGCCACATGCCCCTGGACACTCACCTCCACAGCAATACTCTTCAGAGGCACTGAGAGAGGGAGAGATGGATGGAGAGAGGATAAACAAGACACTGATGAGAGCTCATGACTGGGAGAAGGAAGAAACACACTGACATGGGAAGTAAACAATCATTTCTGCTTTCAAACAGTACCTGGTTCATTCTTGACAGTTATCAATCCACAGCAGTTCACCATTTTGGCACCTGAATGGGGAAGTCAGGTGTCATATTATTGTCCTCTTAACTCAAAACAAGCACTGTTTACATCACTTTGATTAAGTTAATGTGTTTGTAATAGTAAACATTCAAATCTTAATTTGCCAAGTGTTTATGATGAATTGTTTTATAAAGGCAGCCACCGAATGCAGCTACTGACAGTATGAGGGGAGCCATTGAGAGGTTTATCTAATCGTTGACAGTCATGCACCATATCTGTCACGACTTCCACCGAAGGTGGCTCCTCTGCCTGTTCGGGCGGCGTTCGGCAGTCGTCGTCACCGGCCTACTAGCTGCCACCGACCCCCTTTTCCTTTCTGTAGATTTTCTGTATTGGTTGCACCTGTTCCTTGTTTGTGTTTTTTGTTAGGGCTATTTAAGCCGGTTAGGCCCGCCTCCTTTTTGTGCGGGCTTGTTTTCTGTTTGTCGGTGGACTGTTGGTTGTATGTTTCTCTTGCTATGTTCGGTGTACTGTTTTGGGCCGCTCTTCTGTTTAGTTCGCCTGTTGTTTGGCATTTGACATTTTACGCACTGCAATAAAGTCGGTTTCCTGATCCTCTGCTCTCTGCACCTGACTCCGCACCCACCACTCCTAGCTGTGTGACAATATCTGCTGTTTGCAGATAAAGAATGTTGCTTTGTACTTTGTACTGTCAGGTTCTAAATGAACAGAGTAAAAAGCTAACGGACAACTAGTCATATAATATTGCTCTTGCCAGAACATATTTCCTCATACAACAGTTGCTTTGTGCAAAAAGGGACTTTACCAAGCCTGTAGGTCGTGTAAACAATGAACAATGAAATAATCAACAGCTTGAGCAATAATGTCAATCTCTGTCCATTGTCCATCCTGTGTAACCTCTGGATGAACTAGTCATAGAGATCCTATTCAATGATTCTAATTCCTAATCCTTTAGGACAAGTGCAAAAGGATGAAATGCAATAGTCAATTGTAGATTATTTTAAGTCAGGGGGTAAGCTTACCTGCCACCTGGAGGGTGTTGGTCAGGTATTTCATCATTTCAGAGATTTAGGCTAACAAAAATGTAGTCATTGAGGCAAGTAAACATTTATTGTCTGACAACTTGTATTAGATTAAAGTTTATAAAGAAGTGTCTCAGGCCAAACACGCGCACATGGATGTAGACTACTTTATCCCATCATACCAGCTGTAGAATATGCAATAGAATGCAACATTAACCGTAGCAGATTATTATTTTACCAAAAATAATAATAATTATAGAGCCTGTGATGAATGTCTGTTCAATAAACATGACACATTCTGAACGTTCTGTAACGTTGATCAGTGTTGAACAGAAGTCTATAATAATAAGCATAGTAAATGTAATTTCAATATCTGATACAATTTAGATTTTTTGAAAAGAAAACCAGAATGCTTTCACAAAGTAGCCTAATCATCCCCAAACGCTGCATTTACATATAATATTAGCCTACCTTAAAATCTGTGATAGGCTGGTTTTCAATTTTCAGAGCAGGTCTGATTGGTAAAAATACAAATTGGTGAAAAAGCGCTCAGAATTGGGCTTTGTGTAAACGTAGCCTTTTTCCTGGTTTATAAAGAAAGGTAAATGTCAACAGTTAACATGTGTAGGTGCACCGGTGTGCACTCACCTCATTGGCCGATTGTCATAGTCACAACTACTATCTTCCTATTGGTGGTGGTGGTGGATAGACACATTAGGCCTATTCAACCAATGGTTGTTTTTGAGTCTGTAATACAGGTTTCTACGTTATGTCTTTGACAGTCTTATTATAAGGCATATATTTATATAGGCTATGGCAATTCTTCAATGGACTGAACACTAAACATACAGGTAACTGCCAAAATAAAGGAAACTCTTGAGTAGAGGGATACAAAGTACACAAAGTACAAAATTATAAACACAACATGCAACAATTACTACGATTTTACTGAGTTCCAGTTCATATAAGGAAATCAGTCAATTTAAATAAATTCATTAGTTCCTAATCTATGGATTTCACATCACTGTGAATACAGATATGCATCTGTTGATCACAGATACCTTGAAAAAAAAAAGTAGGGGTGTGGATAAAAAAATCTGTCAGTATCTGTTGTGACCACCACTTGCCCCTGTCACACCCTGATCTGTTTTATGTGTCTTTGTGCTAGTCTCCACCCCCCTCCAGGTGTCGCCCATCTTCCCCATTATCCCCTGTGTATTGATACCTGTGTTCTCTGTTTGTCTGTTGCCAGTTCGTTTTGTTTCGTCAAGCCTACCAGCGGTTTTCCCGTGCTCCTGGCTTTCTCTAGTTCCTGTTTTCTAGTTGACCATTCTTCCTGCCCTGACCCTTCCTGCCGTTCTGTGCCTTGTCACACCACCCTGGATTACTGACCTCTGCCTGCCCTGACCCTGCCTGCCGTTCTGTACCTTGTCACACCACCCTGGATTACTGACCTCTGCCTGCCCTGACCCTGCCTGCCGTTCTGTACCTTGTCACACCACCCTGGATTACTGACCTCTGCCTGTCCTGAGCCTGCCCGCCGTTCTGTACCTTTCAGACTCTGCTCTGGATTACTGACCTATGCCTGCCCTTGACCTGTCATTTGCCTGCCCCTCTGTTTTTGTAATTAACTTTTGTTACTTCAAAACAGTCTGCATCTGGGTCTCCTGAGCCTTGACAGCCCATGCAGTGCGAAAAATCTCCTTCGCATAGAGTTGATCAGGCTGTTGATTGTGGAATGTCATCCCACTCCTCTTCAATGGCTGTGCGAAGTTGCTGGCGGGAACTGGAACACGCTGTCTTACACGTCAATCCAGAGCATCCCAAACAAGCTCAATGGGTAACATGTCTGGGTATGCAGGCCATGGAATAACTGGAAAATGTTCAGCTTCCATGAATGGTGTACAGATCCTTGCGACATGGGGCCATGCATTATCATGCTGCAACATGAGGTGATGGCGGCGGATGAATAACATGACAATGGGCCTCAGGATCTCGTCAAGGTATCTCTGTGCATTCAATTTGCCATCGATAAAATGTAATTGTGTTCGTTGTCCGTAGCTTATGCCTGCCTATACCATAACGCCACCGCCACCATAAGGCATTGAGTTCACAATGTCTCAAAGGAGAATAGTGGGTTTAAAGTGTGTGTGTGTGTATGCGTCTCAGTCACCAGATCTCAACCCAATTGAACACTTTTGGGAGATTCTGGAGCGGTGCCGGAGACAAAACACCAAATTATGAATTTATTGTAGAAGAATGGTGTCACATCCCTCCAATAGAGTTCCAGATACTGGTAGAATATATGCCAAGGCGCAATGAATTGGTTGATCTGACAGTGTGTAGGATGCTGATGTAGGGGGACTTAAATCTCCAGGGGAATTCGCCAGCTTTGAGGATAACACAGTGCCACCGACTCGGCCCACTCCCAAGGACTGGGGGCTCTCCGTGGCCGACGTGAGTAAGACATTTAAGTGTGTTAACCCTCTAAAGGCTGCCGGCCCAGAAGGCATCCCTGGCCGTGTCCTCAGAGCATGCGCAGACCAGCCTGCTGGAGTGTTTACGAACATATTCAATCTCTCCCTATCCCAGTCTGCTGTCCCAACTTGCTTCAAGATGTCCACCATCGTTCCTGTAACCAAGAAAGCAAAGGTAACTGAACTAAATGACTATCGCCCCGTAGCACTCACCTCTGTCATCATGAAGTGCTTTGAGAGGTTAGTTAAAGATCATATCACTTCTACCTTACCTAACACCCTAGACCCACTTCAATGTACATACCGCCCCAATAGATCCACAGACTGCACTCTGCCCTATCTCATCTGGACAAGAGTAATACCTACAGTGAGGGAAAAAAGTATTTGATTTGATTTTGTACATTTGCCCACTGACAAAGAAATGATCAGTCTATACTTTTAATGGTAGGTTTATTTGAACAGTGAAAGACAGAATAACAACAAAAAAATCCAGAAAAACGCATGTGAAAAATTTTATAAATTGATTTGCATTTAAAATTATAGACTGATCATTTCTTTGTCAGTGGGCAAACGTACAAAATCAGCAGGGGATCAAATACTTTTTTCCCTCACTGTATGTAAGAATGCTGTTCATTGACTATAGCTCAGCCTTCAATAGCACCCTCCAAGCTCATCATTAAGCTTGGGGCCCTGGGACTGAACCCGCAATGTGCAACAGGGTCCTGGACTTCCTGAAGGGCAGCCCCCACGTGGTGAAGTTGGGAAACAACACCTCCACTTCACTGATTCTCAACATGGGGGCCCCACAATGGTGCATGCTCAGCCCCCTCCTGGACTCCCTGTTCACACATGACTGCGTGGCCACGCATGCCTCAAACTCAATCATCAAGTTTGGAGACTACACAACAGTAGTAGGCCTGATAACCAAGAATGACGAGACAGCCTACAGGAAGGTAATGGCCCTGGTGGAGTGGTGCCAGGAAAATAACCTCTCCCTCAAAGTCAACAAAACGAAGGAGCTGATGGTGGACTTCAGGAAAAAGCAGAGGGAGCACGCCCCTATCGACGGGACCGCTGAGGAGAAGGTGAAAAGCTTAGAGTTCCTCAGTGTATACATCACTGACAATCTGAAAATGGTGCACACACGCACAGTGTTGTGAAAAGACCCAACAGCGCCGCTTCAACCTCAGGAGGCTGAAGAAACTCAGCTTAGCCCCCCACAAACCTTCACAGATGCACAACAGAGCATCCAGTCGGGCTGTATCACTGCCTAGTATGGCAACTGCACCGCCTGCAACCGCAGGGCTTTCCAGAGGGTGGTGCGGTCTGCCCAAAGCATCACCGAGGGCACACTGCCTGCCTTCTAGGACACCTACGGCACCCGATGTCACAGGAAGGCCAAAAATATCAAGGACATCAACCACCCGAGTCACGGCCAGTTCACACCACTATCATCCAGAAGGCGAGGTCAGTACAGGTGCATCAAAGCTGGGACCGAGAGACTGAAAAACTGCTTCTATCTCAAGGCCATCAGACTGTTAAACATCCATCATTAGCCAGCTACCACCTGGCTACTCAACCCTGCACCTTAGAGGCTGCTGCACTCAATATATAGACATGGAATCACTAGTCATTTTATTCATGTTTACATAGGCTTTACTTCATATGTATATACTGTATTCTATTCTGCTGTATTTTAGTCAATGCCACTCCGACATTGTGCATCCTAATTTATATATTTCTTAGCTTCATTACTTTTAGATGTGTGTATTGTGAATTGTTAGATATTACCGCATTGTTGGATGTAGGAACACAAGCATTTCGCTACACCCACAATAACATCTGCTAAATACGTGTGTGTGACCAATAACATTTTATTTGAGAGACATGCAGCGAGGGAATGGCTGGAGCGACACATTCACTGTAGTACAGAGATGTTCTCCTGTCTTTTACCTGTAGATGGGGTAAAAGGTCCAGTGTTACTAAGAATCAAGTAGGAATGGTTGGTGAGCTTCTCACGATACAGTAAAGGAACTGGGTAGTCAACATAGTATGTCTCTGTGAATAATTCTGCCTTCCAAGTATCATAACACACTGACCTATATTCAACGTGGTCTTCTAGCCTCCCTACTCTTCTTCATCAGGAGTTACCGAACACTACTGGAGAGCTATTGGAGGTGCAGGTTTCTGTTCCAGCCCAGCTAACACCCCTTACTCATTTTATCAAGGTCCTGATGAGAGGACTATGTGTAGGACTTATTATCCAGGTGTGTTAGAGCAGGGCTGGAACAAAAGCCTGCACACCCAGTGGCTCTCCAGGAGGGGTTGGCCACTCCTGATCTAGGTTCCATGAAGAAGGAACAGAGGTTGGTGTCATTAATAAAATAGATACAATGACCAATCAACATGTAGAATATCATTGAGTTCCATGCAGAAGGAACAGAGGTTGGTGTCATTAATAAAATAGATGCAATGACCAATCAACATGTAGAATATCATTGATTTTATCATAGTGCAGTGGTAAAATATGAGGCAATACATGAATATAGACAGTGTTACATGATCACACAGTAAAGGCACTGGGATAGGCACTCATCTAGCTTTCCATTTTACCAAGCATTTTGGTTACTGATGACAAGTACTGTTAACACATTGTTTCCAGTAGCCTATATGGAATTGATAGCAAAAGCAACGTCTAACAAGTATAGCTGTATATGTAATACATAGATTCATGTTGATATGTTAATAACAACCAATTCATTGAGATACATAAGTGCCCCAACATTAAATGACAGTAAGCTAATATAGGTAAGAGGTTGATAATTAGGCTTGTTCAGACCGATACAGTAGCTAGTTCCACCATGTTGCTTTGAGGAGTGGAGCAGGTGGGGTTGCGTGTATATCTGACCCCAGGCAGAGTAGCAGGAGTGTGGGGGATAGAGAGAGGACAGCCAGGGGGAACCTCTCAGAGTCCCAGGGTTTCTTTCTGCACCTGGCAACCCAGAAGGGTGTTTCCAGCCTGGACACACTCGGACACACTGGCCGCTGAAACACACATCACCAGGACAGGGATCATGATACTGTGGAATCATGGTGGTAAGGGTGGGCAAAATGTATCTTCAAACACTTTATTGAAGACCAAATACCACCAACATTTTATTGTGAATGATTATACTCAAAATACAAATATATTTGTCATTTAAGTAATACAGTGATCCCTACCAGGAAATCAGGTTAGATGAAGGCCAAGAATTTAGATGCCAGGACTATGAGAGTGAGCTGTAGCTACCTTTCTGAGCCTGGATCCATGATACTGCCTTCATGGCCAGAAACTGCCACTCCTCCTGAGCCTCCATCTTGAACCCATAGAGCCATACCAGGGCTAGAACCGTGGCCCACACCTCCTGGTCCACCTGAGTGAGAGAGCGAGAGAGAGAGCGACAGAGAGAGCAAGGGAAAGAGAGAGAGAGAGATGAGAAAGAGAGGAAAAAGGCAGAATATAAGGATACTGAGATGTGGGAATCATGGTGAGATTCAAGTCAATGGTCATCATGCCTTTGTCCAGAGCTGATGGTCTTTCTACAGGGCATATGTGCAGATACTCTGTGAGAGTGCAGAGTCTTGCAGAATGCTCATATTGCTGAGTCTCAGTTTATATCTGTGGACCTACTGGTGCAGGCTTTGGCTTGGCCAACTCCTCCTCAGTCTTCCCCAGAACCTCAGCCAACGCTGCCTCCAGGACCCAGGAACCAGAGGCCTTCTGGAGGGAGATCAGCTGGAGGAGAGGGTCCATTGCAGGATTAGAGGCTGGGGCTGAGGCTGGACAGTCAAAGACAACAAATGGTCAGAACGGATACAAATGATCGAAACGGTCACATACCAAATACCTTAACTGTTCCATTATAGCACCAGTGGCTAAATGGGTCACCCTAACCCTAAAAACAGTGGTAAAGTCCTTTAGTACTGGGCTTGAGTAATACAATCACAATAAATAGATACGCTTTGTGGAGTATCAAACTGTGTTACAATTCCCATGTGAATAACAGGTAATTGAAATGAGGTTAACAGATATTAACCCTTTGCAAGAGTCTTGGTCACAGTCTAATACTTAACCAGAAAACCAATGTAAATCAGTTATGTTTGTTTTGTACATTCCCATCAACAAAAGGCTATCAATAACAGATCACAATTCAATATATTAATTGCAGTTTACTTCTACCCCAACTAATTCAACATTTACAATGTTAATTCCAACATTTCTGTAAAAGCCAAAACATGTGAAACGGAAAAAAAAGTTATGAAATGTGTATTGTTAATTCCGGATTTTGTCAAATTGAATTATTATTTGAATTGAACCTGAAATTAATAAAGACATGTAGTTTCATCAAAACATGCAGACTTTAAACATGAACCCATAAGATCACAATCTTAATACAAATGAAGAGGGATCGTATTAACAGGGTTCAGTAAAAGTATTATTATTAACTCATTGTGATAAGTAAGCATTTTGAAAGTCATGAGCATGAGTCATGCAATTTGTTTCTTAACCAAATAGACTCAGTGCTTACCTTTACTTTTACGCTTTTTGCCATACTTTGACCCTGATCCTGGGGCATCCATATCAGCTTGAAACTCTAAATACATCTTCACGGGCGTAGCAGAACATAACAGCATCTTTTTGGGCATAGTTGATGACGCTTGGTGCAAGTTCATAGTTGCACCAAGCGGCATCATCATGGAGTTTTGACACAACGCTGAGAAAGAAAAAAATACAGGTCACTGGGTGACAAACAAAGGAAAACGCACAGAACACATTTATAACTAAACACTGAGGCTTACACGTGCAGAGGGCACAGTTTGTGACACTGCAGCTCGGGTTAACACTTATTTATTTGGGACTGCAGGTAGCCTAGTGGTTAGAGCGTTGGGCCAGTAACCGAAAGGTTGCTAGATCAAATCACCGAGCTGACAAGGTAAAAAAAAAATCTGTCGTTCTGCCCCTGAACAAGACAGTTAACCCACTGTTCCTAGGCCTTCATTGTAAATAATAATTTGTTCTTAACTGACTTGCCTAGTTAAATAAAAGGTACAAATATATATATTTTGTGCTGTTTACATAATATCTGCATTAAATGCTAGTAAAACTAAATTCATGCTCTTCAACAGATTTCTGCCCGCACCTGTCCGCTCGACTAGCATCACTAATCTTGAGGGTTCCGACTTAGTTATTTGTAGTTGTCCACATATTCTAGGTGTCTGGTTAGACTGTAAACTCTCCTTCCAGACTCCCATTAAGCATCTCTGATCCAAAATTAAATCTAGAATCGGCTTCCGATGTCGCAACAAAGCCGCCTCCACTCATGCTGCCAAACATACCCTCGTAAAACTGACCATCCTACCGATCCTTGACTTCGGCGATGTCATCTACAAAATAGCCTCCAACACTCTACTCAGCAAACTGGATGCAGTCTATCACAGTGCCATCCGCTTTGTCTTCAAAGCCCCATATACTACCCACCACTGCGACCTGTATGCTCTCGTTGGCTGGCCCTCGCTGCATATTCGTCGCCAAACCCACTGGCTCCAGGTCATCTATAAGTCTTTGCTAGGTAAATCTCCGCCTTATCTCAGCTCACTGGTCACCATAGCAGCACCCACCCATAGCACACGCTCCAGAAGGTATATTTCACTGGTCATCCCCAAAGCCAACACTTTGGCCACCTTTCCATCCAGTTCTCTGCTGCCAATGACTGGAACGAAGTGCAAAAATTAAAAAAATGATCACTGTGCCTGTACACAGCCAATCTGTAAATAGCACACCCAACTACCTCATCCCCATATTGTTATTTATCCTCTTGCTCTTTTGCATCCCAGTATCTCTACATCATCATCTGCACATCTATCACTCCAGTGTTAATGCTAAATTGTAATTATTTTGCCCCTATGGCCTATTTATTGCCTTACCTCCCGACTCTTCTACATTTGCACACACTGTACATTTTTCTATTGTGTTACTGACTGTACATTTGTTTATGTGTAACTCTGTGTTGTCATTTTTGTTGCACTGCTTTGCTTTATCTTGGCCAGGTCACAGATGTAAATGAGAACTTGTTCTCAACTGGCCTAACTGGTTAATTAAAGTGGAAGTAAAATTTTTATAAATAAAAAATTTAATAATTTCCTTACACAGACTCTGCTTCACAGACACTCACTCACTTGGCGTGGGGACTTGTCTGCGTAGCATCGGTCCTTGCACAGCCTCTCCTTCTACTTTGTGGACAGCGATGAAGGCAGTAAAGGCACTGCTCACTCCTGATTGGACGCTGAGCTCTACCACCTTCTCTTTCACTCCCTTCTTCTCCCCATCCCCCTCTCTCTCTTCCATCTCCAGGGAGCGGATCAGGGTTCGAGCCCCAGCCTGTGGACGGTCAGTCTGGAGAGGAGGGATAGAGAGATTAAGATGGTGGAGTGGGGGAGAGGAGGGATAGAGAGATTAAGATGGTGGAGTGGGGGAGAGGAGGGATAGAGAGATTAAGATGGCGGAGTGGGGGAGAGGAGGGATAGAGAGATTAAGATGGCGGAGAGGAGGGAGCAGGGTACCTATTAAATGTATCAAATCATACTACATAGCTGAAATGCATTAGCAGTGCTGGCACTGTTTCTGTTAATGGAGCATCATGGCAGTCTTGTCTGTAAGTGGTGGCACATTCCCTTAATGTATCTGACCAAGGCATGCACAAGTAAACAGTAAAAACAGTGTTGTTTCTACCCAGTGTCCTCTGCAGGCTTGAGACTGAAGCTCAGCTGGTTCTCAACAGGCTGCTCAGCCAGGCTGTACTTCACCGTCACTGAGCCCTCTGTGTCCCCTAAGCTCTGAGAGAAGGAGTGAAGGAGATAGGGAAAGAGAAAGACAGACAGAACGAGAGAGAGAAAACAAGGAAATATGGGGTTGAGTGAAACACGTGGACCGTGACCAAACAAATAGTTATGAACTTACCAGTGCCCTTTGAACCTTGACATACTGTATGTTAAACAATATTAACACTCATAACAGGAGAAGTCAGAGCCCTCACCTCCCCAGTGACCTGGGCATATAGCAGTGCCCTTTGACCCTGGAAGAGCACTCTGATTGGTGGAGACAGAGGGGTGACAGACACTCCCTTTGGGACATTCCACTTGACTGAGATGTCCACCACAGCCGGCTGCAGGGCAAACCGGAGGGACTGCATCACCTGAGGGAGGGAGGGAGGGAGGGAGGGAGGGAGAGAAAAAGCGTTAGAGAGCTAATTATTATCATATCACGTAATCATATGAGGGAATAAGGAAGCCATCACTTTACGTATGCACACACACACACACACACACACACACACACACACACACACGCTCTCTTACTTTGGGCTGCATCCTGTCCTGTCCTGTGATAAACTGTGCGTGCCCTCCACCCTGCTTGGCCACCCCAGAAATGAGAGCAGAGCTGGCCCCCTTCCCGATCCCAAAGGAGAAGCACCTGGCAGGGACACACCCAGGAAACAGTTTATTGTTGTTGTCAAATACCAAAATATCAAACAAATCTCTGGTATCGTTTTCTTGTGCTTGTGGGCTGACTGTACTGAAAGAATCATCAATACAAAAAGGGGTGAAAAAGCCCAAACCTACATAACTCTCCCACACTGCTGCCCACAACCAGGTTGGATAGGTTGACATTAGATTGGGTTTAATAATGAATCTTTTGATTCAAAAAGACCAGTGGTTAGAACCTTGTAGACAAAGTTTCCACTGGCTTTACTTTCCAGACAGGTGCAACAGCCTCTGTAAGAAACTCTTATTAAAACCCTCCCCTGCGCCCAATAAAAACAGCACAACCCTCCCCTGCGCCCAATAAAAAACACCACAACCCTCCCCTGCGCCCAATAAAAAAACACCACAACCCTCCCCTGCGCCCAATAAAAACACCACAACCCTCCCCTGCGCCCAATAAAAAAACACCACAACCCTCCCCTGCGCCCAATAAAAACACCACAACCCTCCCTGCGCCCAATAAAAACACCACAACCCTCCTGCGCCCAATAAAAACACCACAACCCTCCCCTGCGCCCAATAAAAACACCACAACCCTCCCTGCGCCCAATAAAAACACCACAACCCTCCCTGCGCCCAATAAAAACACCACAACCCTCCCTGCGCCCAATAAAAACACCACAACCCTCCCCTGCGCCCAATAAAAACACCACAACCCTCCCCTGCGCCAATAAAAACACCACAACCCTCCCTGCGCCCAATAAAAACACCACAACCCTCCCCTGCGCCCAATAAAAACACCACAACCCTCCCCTGCGCCCAATAAAAACACCACAACCCTCCCCTGCGCCCAATAAAAACACCACAACCCTCCCCTGCGCCCAATAAAAACACCACAACCCACCCCTATTGAGGACAACTCCCCCATAACAGTAATTTTAGAACTGTCCCTTACCTTTCAGGTGGGAGGTAACAGAGTTAGTTAAAGCAGGGCTCCCATAGCTAGGTAATCTTAGGGGAAACAGTGCTTGTGGGCCCACCTGTGAGAGCCGGAATTTGCCTTCACCAGATCCAGGACTACCTTGGTGTTCCCCACCTCACCATCAGTGAACAAGAAGAGCTGAGGACGACAGAGAGGGTATGTTTATCATGTGTTAAAGTTAAATCACGTACATACAGCCCTGGCGCGGCAGGTAGCCTAGTGGTTGGAGCATTGGGCCAGTAACCGAAAGGTTGCTGGATCGAATAGCTGAGCTGACAAGGTAAAAATCTGTCGTTCTGCCCCTGAATAAGGCAGTTAACCCTCTGTTCCCCGGTAGGCCGTCATTGTCAATAAGAATTTGTTCTTAACTGACTTGCCTAGTTTAATAAAGGTTAAATAAAAATAAAAACATGCAGCCCTGAAGTATACAGAGTATATTTCCTCAGTAACCAAAAACACAGGTCTATTTGCTGTCCCAGTAAGAAATGCATGGTACTATAAATACCACATACTCAAAAGATACTGTTTGGTTGGATGTAACTAACTAAACATGCCATTGTAGTGAACATACAGGGCATGTTTAGCGGACATGAGTCAGTCATGGTCATGTGATGAGGTTGCACCGCCTGCGAACTTAAAAAAAAACCTGTGTCTGCTCTCAGACCAAGAGGGAATTCCCTCTTGGTCAAAGACCTTGGTTGCACATAACAGTGGGAGACCTGTGTCACATTGGCGCCCAACGTGTGGCAAGTATGGGTAGCTGCAACCCAATATGACAACCAGAGTACAGGTAGGTATCATGTACCCTGTTGGGTATCATGGTCGGCTGGCAGGCAGTAGCCAAGTGGCTATTTTGTTTTCGCTTACATTATTTTATTTCAAGTAAGAAAAGTAGCCTACACAATAAATTATTTATTGATAACCATCTACACTTCCGGTCAAAAGTTTTGAACACTTACTCATTCAAGGTCTTTCTTTATTTTTACTATTTTCAACATTGTAAAATAATAGTGAGGACATAAAAACTATGAAAAAACACATGGAATCCTGTAGTGTTATATACTGTAGATTCTTCAAGGTAGCCACCCTTCGCCTTAATGACAGCTTTGCACACTCTTGGCATTCTCTCAACCAGCTTCACCTGGAATGCTTTTCCAACAGTCTGGAAGGAGTTCCCACATATGCTGAGCACTTGTTGGCTGCTTTTCCTTCACTCTGCAGGCCGACTCATCCCAAACCATCTCAATTGGGTTGAGGTCGGGTGATTGTGGAGGCCAGGTCATCTGACGCAGCACTCCATCACTCCTTCTTATCCCTTACACAGTTTGGAGGGGTGTTGGGTCAATGTCCTGTTGAAAAACAAATGATAGTGGGACTATGGGCAAACCATGGGATGGGATGGCGCATCATTGCGGAATACTGTGGTCGCTAAGCTGGTTAAGTGTGCCTTGAACTCTAAATAAAATCACTGAGTGTCACCAGCAAAGCACCCCCACACCATCACACCTCCTGCATGCTTCACAGTGGGAACCACACACGCAAAGATCATCCATTCACCTACTCTGCATCTCACAAAGACACAGCAGTTGGAACCCAAAATCTCCAATTTGGACTGAGACTAAAGGACAGGTATCTCATGATAAGCTGTAGACCAAACTATCTACCTAGAGAGTTGTCTGTTCCGCCATAAGCAAACAGGAAAACGCTAATCCAGAGGCGGCACTCCTAGTGGCCGAGGACTTTATTGCAGGGAAACTTAAATCCATTTGACCAAATTTCTATCAGAATGTTAAATGTGCAACCAGAGGAAAAACTCTAGACCACCTTTACTCCACACACAGAGAAGTGTACAAAGCTCTCTCTCGCCCTCCACTTGGCAAATCTGACCATAATTCTATCCTCCTGATTCCTGCTTACAAGCTAAAATTTAAGCAGGAAGCACCAGTGACTCGGTCAATAGAAAAGTGGTCAGATGAAGCAGATGCAAAGCTACAGGACTGTTTTGCTAGCACAGACTGGAATATGTTCCGGGATTCCTCCGATGGCATTGAGGAGTACACCCCCCCTCACAGTCAACATGCATACAGTTGAAGTCGGAAGTTTACATACACCTTAGCCAAATACATTTAAACTCAGTTTTTCACAATTCCTGACATTTAATCCTAGTAAAAATTCCGTCTTAGGTCAGTTATGATCACCATTGTAATTTAAGAATGTGAAATGTCAGAATAATAGTAGAGAATGTTTTCAGCTTTTATTTCTTTCAACACATTCCTAATGGGTCAGAAGTTTACATTCGATTAATTTAGTATTAAGTGGCATTGCCTTTAAATTGTGTAACTCAAACGTTACAGGTGGCCTTCCACAAGCTTCCCACAATAAGTTGGGTGAATTTTGGCCCATTCC
The DNA here is from genome assembly GCA_030435695.1 of Brachymystax lenok tsinlingensis. Taxonomy (NCBI): domain Eukaryota; kingdom Metazoa; phylum Chordata; class Actinopteri; order Salmoniformes; family Salmonidae; genus Brachymystax; species Brachymystax lenok. The sequence goes on from CM059816.1 coordinate 30,890,801, forward strand.
TCCTGACAGAGCTGGTGTAACTGAGTCAGGTTTGTAGGCCTCCTTGCTCACACACGCGTTTTCAGTTCTGCCCACAAATTTTCTATAGGATTGAGGTCAGGGCTTTGTGATGGCCACTCCAATACCTTGACTTTGTTGTCCTTAAGCGATTTTGCCACAACATTGGAAGTATGCTTGGGGTCATTGTCCATTTGGAAGACCCATTTGCGACAAAGGTTTAACTTCCTGACTGATGTCTTGAGATGTTGCTTCATTATATCATATCACATCATACAGTGAATAAGTGAAATAATCTGTCTGTAAACAATTATTGGAAAAATTACTTGTGCCATGCACAAAGTAGATGTCCTAACCGACTTGCCAAAACTATAGTTTGTTAACAAGAAATTTGTGGAGTGGTTGAAAAACAAGTTTTAATGACTCCAACCTAAGTGTATGTAAACTCCCGACTTCAACTGTACATGTTATCATACCCGTGATATACAGTCTGATATACCACGGCTGTCAGCCAATCATTCAGGTCTCGATCCACCCAGTTTATAATATACATTACATCATCTATACACATGTATGCATAAACCAAACTAAATACAGTCAATAAAAGGACATGCAGGCATTTATAAAGAAACGCCTCTGTTGGAGACGCCTCCAATGTTGTTTTAGAGAATTTGGCAGTACGTCCAACCGGCCTCACAACCGCAGACCATGTGTAACCACGCCAGCCCAGGACCTCCACATCTGCCTTCTTCATCGTCAGGATCATCTGAGACTAGCCACCTGGACAGCTGATGAAACTGAGGGGTGTTTCTGTCTGTAATAATGCCCTTTTGTGGGTAGAAACTCAATCTGATTGGCTGGGCCTGGATCCCCAGTGGGTGGGCTTGGCTCGCAAATGGGCTGGCCTATGGCTGCACCTCTGCCCAGTCATGTGAAATATAAAGATTAGGGCCTTATCAATGTATTTCAATTTACTTTTATGAACTGTCAGTGGTGGAAAAGGTACCTAATTGTCATACTTGAGTAAAAGTATAGATACTTGAGTAACTTTCTATTAAAAGTAAAAGTGAATGTCACCCTGTAAAATACTACTTAAGTATATTTATATTTAATACTTTTACTCAAGTATGAAAAGTATATGTAATTTAAAATTCCTTATTAAGCAAAGCACCATTTTCTTGTTTTTAAAATGTATGGATAGCCAGGGGGCACACTCCAACACTCAGACATTATTTACAAAAGATGCATGTGTGTTGATAAGTGCGTAAGTTTCATAAGTACTTTGGGTTGTCAGGGGAAAGGTATGGAGTAAAAATTACAATATGTAATTAGTGAAGTAAAAGTAGTCAAAAATATAAATAGTAAAGTTACCCCAAAAAACAAATTAAGTAGTACTTGAAAGTATTTTTACACCACTGAACTGTAAACCGTTGAAATTGTTATATGTTGCGTTCATATTTTTGTTCAGTATAAATTATTTTCACTGTAGCTGGACAGCTGATGAAAAAGGAAATCCCTAATATCATTGTATAACCCACAGCAAAGCAAGGCATGAGCTTCTCAATGGAACAATTGTTACAGAAAGTGCAGACACATTTATCTATGGGGTATTTGTGTATGTAAGGTGTGTAAGCTACCTGTCTGGGCTGGTCAGAGAGGCAGGGCTGGCTGTAGATATGTTTTAAAGGCTGGAGGATCTCTGTACCTCCCAGGTCAGCCCTCATTCCCTTCACCTTCTGCAGAGCCTCATCCATAGTCTTCTGGCTGTACTCCACACTCTTACTGACGTCCAGATAGACACACAAGGTCAAAGGTTCATCACCACAACATATTATAGGACATGGACAATTTAATAATATCCCCTACCTATGGCTGTGGCAGCAATGAAATGTCAGCCAAGTGATTGTCACCAAATAACTGCCGGTCTCATGGTAATTGACCGCTATTAGTAGAAGCATGTGTAGCATCTCCTGGCTTCCAAGCATAGCCTACAAGCCACTGATGCAGACCTTTGGAACATCTACATTTTAAAAAGTATAATAACATCAATTTAATATAGTCTCAATATATCCATTACTTATTTTTGACAGGTCTAAAGAAACACGAAATGAGGAAAATGTAGTCTATTTCAGAAGAACAGAATAGCACGCTGAGGCTATGCCATATGGCTGTGGGCTACACTAGTTAATTTAGCAGAGAAGATGTGCTTGGAATTCTGTGGCATTATTTTTTATTATTTTATAGTATGAAGAATACAATTGAACATATTTTAATAAAATAGAAAGGATATTGTCTCCAAACGATTTCAAAAGAAGTGCGCACATGCAGCTATTCTGTGTTGAGCGGTTAACAAAGAAACTGGTCCTCCTATATGCTTAATTTCAAGTTATTTATGCAACTTTAGTTGAGATACAAACATTGGGCTATTTGTTTTGAGGTTTAATACATTCTAAGGCTGCATGATAGGACTCTAATGATGATTTGAAAAAAAAGTCACAAGCTGCACACACTTCATTAGTCTCTCACTCACAATTTGACAAGCACTTGATAATATTCTCACCAGGCTTCAAATTTCCCCTGAAAAATCCATGCCTTTTGCGGCCAAAGTCGCCATTGTGCCCTTGGGCTGAATATAATAGGCTAATTAGAATTCCCTTCTCACTCAAATGGCTCCCTCAGATGTAGCCAATGCCCATCACGTGATAGGGTCCTTCTCACAGGCATTTCAGATAAGTAGGCTACAAGTGAATGAAGACCGAAGTGCATATTGAAGACGTCAGAACTGTCCACATTTACTTTTCGTCAGCCAACAAGATGAGTAGGCCTAACGAACAGCAAACACAAGCCTATGTCAATCTACTATCCCCAATAGTACAAATGTTTACCTATTATAAATTGGTCAACTTGTCCTTCTGAGCAATAAATAAATATTCCAAAACATACTGGGACATTTGTGGGATGCGATAGATCCCAAATTAATACAACCACTCGCACCAAAAAAAAAAAAAAAAACTTTTGAAAGCCATGAGGCTGATCTTTTAGCTTAAATGTTGATAAACTATTAGACAATTTTTGGGCATTCTCAGCGCAGCAACACGCACACAGCAACGCGCACACAGCAACGCGCAAACAGCAGTAGGCTATAAGCGCGAATGTTCCAAAATGCAATCAACTGGCGGGAAAATGCTGTTCTCACAACTGATGCAAATATGGATGTAAAGCTTTAATTTAAAGGGGGATTTTTACGGTGAAACGCATCTTCCCCAAACGTGAAATTCACGTGCAGCTTATGTACGCCAGTTAGGCTCTACACCGGTTAAAGCGGATTAATGTGCATCATTTTAAGAAGTTATTTGGCCACTTTAGTTGTGATACAAACCTTATCAAAACATATAGGCCTAGGGGCTAGGATACATGAGGCGTGCGACTGATTTGAAAAAGTCCCCCCACCCCAAACTTAAAAAAAGTATGCGCAGTTTCTTGCCTTAATGCACAAGCTGGGCATTTGTGATAATACACAGCGGCAACGAGTCATTTAGGGCAGGGTTTTGAGCCCCACCTGTTTAGCTTAAAGAGTATGGCAGCGCCAAAATACAGGTGTTTCAGCCTAGCTCAGTGCTTTCTGTGGTGGTGAGGCAGCCAGTGGAAAATACGGAGTGTAGGGGTTGGTAATGTTCTCTAGTTGCGCTGTGATTGGCTCAGTGTTCACTCATGGGAACACTACGTCACCGCAAAGTCTACGGGTAGAGCTTGAAAATTCAAGCCCCTTGGGTGCTGCCATAGACTTACATTTGGTCATTGGCCAAAGACAAAATTATGTCAAAATTACTTTATATCTACCATAGCTTTGATTGGACTTAAAAAACCTTAGCTAGAAAGCTAGACAAGCAGTCATTGATCATCATGAATCAATTCGGCAATATACTGGCAAATCCTTTTCAATCCTTGTGTCATGACTTGCCCTCCTGGATGGAGATCAAAGGTCTCTCTCCTGGGGGAGTTGGCCAGTTTTATGACAGTCATAAATAACTTGCAGGAACTCTCTCTTCCACTATGCAGAAATGGAAGTTAAAAATCCCTTTGTTACAACAAAGATTGATTTTGCAGTACTGTAACATCAAAAGTTTGGACATTGAAACAATATTTCTAAAGTAAATAATGTGGGAAACGATTGGTGGGATTTAAACAATAATCATATGAAATCAGTTGTTGTTATGTGATATCATTGAGGACGGTATAACTAAATAGCTGTATCTCTGAAAGTGTACGCATTCAAGGGGTCAGGTTTACATCTAAATGTTGTAAAACATATGATTAAATATGAAACTATTTGTCAGAAGATGAAATGTGATTTTAGCCTTCTAAATGAGATAGTGGTTTTTCATAGAGACTTTTGCCAAGTCAGTAAACACGCCCACGTGAGCGACAGCAAGAGCTGAACAGTCAAAGTCAAAGTAACCATTATTAGTCAGTTGTACAACCGAATGCCTTCAACTGAAATGTGTCTTCTGCATTTAACCCAACACCCTCTGAATCAGAGAAGTGCGGGGGGCTGCCTTTTAATCGACATCCACGTCTTCGGCGCCCGGGGAACAGTGGGTTAACTGCCTTGTTCAGGGGCAGAACGACAGATTTTTACCTTGTCAGCTCAGGGATTCGAACTTGCAACCCTCCGGTTACAAGTCCAACGCTCTAACCACTAGGCTACCTGCCGCCCTCGTACGAAATGGTTAGAAACCCTGAAACTTTAAACAGAGAAGAAGAATGCAAAAAGTCCGGATAGCCATTTGATTACCTGTTCAGGAGTCTTATGGCTTGGGGGTAAAAACTGTTGAGAAGCCTTTTTGTCCTAGACTTGGCACTCCGGTACCGCTTGCCATGCGGTAGTAGAGAGAACAGTCTATGACTAGGGTGGCTGGGGTCTTTGACAATCTTTAGGGCCTTCCTCTGACACCGCCTGGTGTAGAGGTCCTGGATGACAGGCAGCTTAGCCCCAGTGATGTACTGGGCCGTACGCACTACCCTCTGTAGTGCCTTGCGGTCAGAGGCGGAGCAATTGCCGTAACAGGCAGTGATGCAACCAGTCAGGATGCTCTCGATGTTGCAGCTGTAGAACCTTTTGAGGATCTCAGGACCCATGCCAAATCTTTTTAGTCTCCTGAGGTGGAATAGGCTTTATCATGCCCTCTTCACGACTGTCTTGGTGTGTTTGGACCATTCTAGCTTGTTGTTGATGTGGAACTTGAAGCTCTCAACCTGCTCCACTACAGCCCCGTCGATGAGAATGGGGGCGTGATCGGCCCTCCTTTTCCTGTAGTCCACAATCATCTCCTTAGTCTTGGTTACGTTGAGGGAGAGGTTGTTGTCCTGGCACCACACGGCCAGGTCTCTAGCCTACAGAGAGGTCGTCTCGTCATTGTCGGTGATCAGGCCTACCACTGTTGTGTCGTCTGCAAACTTAATGATGGTGTTGGAGTCATACCTGGCCATGCAGTCGTGGGTGAACCGGGAGTACAAGGGGGGACTGACCACGCATCCCTGGGGACCTCCAGTGTTGAGGATCAATGTGGCAGATGTGTTGCTACCTACCCTCACCACCTGGGGGCGGCCCGTCAGGAAGTCCAGGATCCAGGTGCAGAGGGAGGTGTTTAGTCCCAGGATCCTTAGCTTAGTGATGAGCTTTGAGGGTACTATGGTGTTGAACGATGAGCTGTAGTCAATGAATAGCATTCTCACATAAAAGTGTTCCTTTTGTCCAGGTGGGAAAGGGCAGTGTGGAGTGCAATAGAGATTGCATCGTCTGTTGATCTGTTTGGGCGGTATGCAAATTGGAGGAGGTCTAGGGTTTCTGGGATAATGTTGTTGATGTGAGCCATTACAAACCTTTCAAAGCACTTCATGGCTACGGACGTGAGTGCTACAGGTCTGTAGTCGTTTAGGCAGGATGCCTTTATGTTCTTGGGCACAGGAACTATGGTGGTCTGCTTGAAGCATGTTGGTATTACAGACTCAAGGGACATGTTGAAAATGTCAGTGAAGACACCTGGCAGTTGGTCAGCACATGCCCGGCGCACACGTCCTGGTAATCCGTATGGCCCCGCAGCCTTGTGTATGTTGACTTGTTTAAAGGTCTTACTCACGTCGGCTACGGAGAGCGTGATAACACAGTTGTCTGGAACAGCTGATGCTCTCATGCATGCCTCAGTGTTGCTTGCCTCACAGCGAGCATAGAAGTTATTTAGCTCATCTGGTAGGCTTGTGTCACTGGGCAGCTCTCGGCTGTGCCTCGCTTTGTAGTCTGTAATAGTTTGCAAGCCCTGCCACATAAGACGAGCGTCAGAGTCGGTGTAGTATGATTCAATCTTAGCCCTGTATTGACGCTTTGCCTGTATGATGGTTTGTCGCAGGGCATAGCAGGATTTCTTGTAAGCTTCCGGGTTAGAGTCCCGCACCTTGAAAGCGGCAGCTCTACCCTTTAGCTCAGTGCGAATGTTGCTTGTAATCCATGGCTTCTGGTTGGGGTATGTACGTACAGTCACTGTGGGGACGACGTCCTCGATGCACTTATTGATAAAGCCAGTGACTGATGTGGTGTACTCCTCAATGCCATCGGAGGAATCCCGGAACATGTTCCAGTCTGATAGCAAAACAGTCCTGTAGTTTAGCGTCTGCTTCATCTGACCACTTTCTTATAGCCCGAGTCACTGGTGCTTCCTGCTTTAATTTTTGCTTGTAAGCAAGAATCAGGAGGATAGAATTATGGTCGGATCCACCAAATGGAGGGCGAGGGAGAGCTTTGTACGCGTCTCTGTGTGTAGAGTACAGGTGATCTAAAAAAAAAATTCCCTCTGGTTGCACATTTAACATGTTGATGGAGATTTGGTAGAACTGATTTAAGTTTCCCTGCATTAAAGTCTCCGGCCACTAGAAGTGCCGCCTCTGGTGAGTGGTTCTCTGTTTGCTTATTTCCTTATACAGCTGACTGCGTGCGGTCTTAGTGCCAGCATCTGTCTGTGGTGGTAAATAAACAGCCACAAAAAGCTGAAATGTGTATAGCTGAAAACTCTCTAGGCAAGTAGTGTGGCCTGCAATACTTCAGGCGAGCAGAATCTAGAGACTTCCTTAGATTTCGTGCACCAGCTGTTGTTTACAAATATGCACAGACCACCCCCGCGTCTTACCGGAGTGTGCTGTTCCATCTTGCCGGTGCAGCGTGTATCCCGCTAGCTGAATATCCATGTCGTCATTCAGCCACGATTCCGTGAAAGTTTAAATGTAAATGTTGCAGTTAATGTCCCGTTGGTAGGATATTCGTGATTGTACCTCGTCTAATTTATTGTCCAATGATTGCACATTGGCGAGTAGTATTGACGGTAACGGTAGCTTTCCCAATCGCCTCCTCCGGGTCCTGACCAGGCATCCGGCTCTTTTGCCCCTGTACCTGAGTCGCTTCTTCTTGCTTCTTCCTGCCGGTTGTTTGGAGAATTTCATGTGCGTCTTGCTTGTTGTTGAAAAAAATCTTTGTCTAATCTGAGGTGAGTGATCGCTGTCCTGATATCCAGAAGCTCTTTTCTGCCGTAAGATACGGCAGAAATATACATAATAGCACAATTGGTTAGGCACCCGTAAAACGGCTGCCATTTCTTCCAGCGCCATTTAGGTAGCGTGTAAAATGGTTCTAGCTGTACTCTGAATAATCAAACATTGAGATCAGTATACGGACGGTGTTGAACCGGATGTCAGGTATGGTTAGACTCTACCAGACAGAAAAGGGTAAGACTCACCTAGAGTTAAGAAGATAAAGACTACATCGGAACATTCAGCATGCAGCTGTTTAAGTACTTTAGTCTAGTAAACTCGACCGAGGACCACCACGTGTGTACCTTTTTGAAGGATCTAGTCTAACAAGGAGGAGAAGGGAAGAACATTTCCCTCCCACCACCGTGTGGTACTCTGATGTATCCATTTGAACAGACACTTCCAGAACAAAGAAGCCTACTACTGCTACTACTAAAGACATGGTGACCTCTGGTGGACAACCAGAGACTTTCTAATGAACTACTCTCCACAGACTGATCAGGCGATTTCAACAGAGAGAGATAACAAAGACATACAAGCGTAAATATGTACATTGCATTTCTAAATCCGAATGAGTGGTTGTTGGGGTGCTAAATATCCATATTTATGATGAGCGTATTATTCAACTGTATGTACGATAGTTGAATTCCTTTGTCTCTCCTTCTCCCGCTCTTTCTTTCCCCACCCCTTTTCATTGTGCAACAAGCAGTCATATCGGGTTAGTTCACAAGGGACTTTTTATTACATTTAGTTGGTAATCAATGTATAATCTATCCTGTCTGTGTGTGTTTATATAATTATGTGTGATTATTTAGTTAGTAAATAAATAATTAAGCAAATTTCTGTATTGCTGAGTAATCATGTAGACTAGCGTTCATGCAGATTTAACGGATTATGGAATGTTCAGAATGAGACTGATGCTATGATATTGACATTCAGATTTTCTTGAGTTAATTTGGGAAACGGTAACTCGTTAAACTTTTCCTGTGGTGCCCCAGGTTACTAATGAGGTAATTGTTAAATGATTAATTTAAATCACGTAATAATTACAGTTAATTATTTGATAAATAGCATGTCATCATATTACTGATAGCAACATCACGACACTTGTCATATGAGAAAATACATATCGGTGCTCATCGGACATAAACATTACACAACAAGTTGGAAATCGCAAATTCAACAATGACGGCTGAAGCGTGACTGCAGCCTCAGGTTCGACCCCAGGCTGTGTTACAGCCGGCCGTGACCTATGGGAAGGGTCAAACAATTATGGCATTGCGTGTGAATGTTTATCCTTAAATTAAATACCCCGTTTTCTCCCCAATTTTGTGATATCCAATTGGTAACATTTTAAAACATTGGCCATGCGGTCCATCCAGCATGACTTCTGCCGCGTTCATGACAACTGGAAACTCTGGAAAAAAACTGAACGGTTATTCCAAGTCAGGAACTCAGGCCCCTTCTAGAGCCCACAAGAAGGACCTCCGTGCCACCTTCCTGTTCAAGTGAGCACAGCACAATAAGGTGAATCCAAAAATGTATTGTATGCTGCTACATAAATGATGTAATAAGCCAGGGAGATATGTATACTGTATTAAGTGTATGTTGTGTAGTAAGCAGTTAGTAGCCCATGTGCCTCGCCCTAATAATTTGGTCCCTTTCCCCCCTTATGTTAGCCTATAGCCTGTTTTCAAGAAATGTAATCATTGAATATTGTAAGAGCTTTCATTGTCTGCTTATAAGCCCCGTTTATTTAACCTACGCTTCTGACTTGGTGTTGTGGCGGACTAATCAGAATTAGTTGAGTAACATAGATAATTAAGATGTCTTATCTGCATAATATGCTTATGTGATATACTTGTTATTAGATTGTATCCCTTCGGACTCTGGTGTTGGCAGTTGCACTTCTTTCCTCAGCTGGGGCTCAGTCACCTGGGGCCCAGAGAGGGGAGAGGTCAGGCTTGTCTTTCACATGTCCATGGTGCTATGCAGAATATCAGAAAGGGAAGAGGACAGGAGGGAACATGGTCTTCATATGTGAATGGGTCTTTCATTATTCTTAAACCATGTGAAGGGATGGTGTGATTAATGGGGAACCAATTACTTGTCTCCACAATGTCTGTGCGCCAGTCACTCCCTCCTTTTACTTTGGGGGATGTGTGTGGTAGTGTCTGGAACCATTATATGTCATCGCTGATGTTGCACTTATCTTGGGATAGTGTATGACTTAGAGGCTCATTCCCCTCAGTGAGCTTGTCCAGGTGTGTGGTCAAGAAGGGGTTTTACTTGAGATGGGAGTATCTGGAGTTGACAATTGATGGTGTTTCTGTGCTATGAAGTACCAGGAACGAGATCTGAACATCGTCTTAGGGGCCAAACTGAACATCATTTATAGCGGATGCTATCTGGCTGGGGGATGCTCCTTTCTCATTTAAAAATTCACCTTGTGACCTGTTCCAAACATTTGGTTTGTTATGTAGACTAGGGGGTGGTTCTTTGCTATAAAAGATCTCAGTAGCCTTTGTGTCGCCGCACTCAATGGACCATCAGAGAAAGTGGTGAATTCGTTGACAAGCCATTGCTATTGCAAAGCTCTTACTATTAAATATGTATTTTAAGTATAACTCTGACTTGTGTGATAAGTTTGTCTCTCCTCATTTGATAGTAAAGAAATTAACCACCACAGTGTACAGGGAGAATACTGTAAGAACGGCCCATGTTCTGAATTCTGTCGCTGCATTTCAAAAGCGCTGAACAAATAGTTATATTGACTACGTCCATCCTAGCTTGGATTGCCTCTTATCCGCTCATCGTTCCCTTATGCCATAGTTTGTACATCTCAATTATCAGTATAAACCACATTTGTTTAAGCAAGTCAGCCATATCAGCTATGTTGTTTTTTTTTAAAGGCAGTAATGAGTCTGAATGAACTGTTTCGCTGCCAGACAAGGGTCCGCTGATAACCAGGTGTAGCGGTGGTAAGGATTCACTCCATGGTGCTGAAAAAAAGCTCTGCTGTTGGGACAGCTTTATGTAGGCCCTAAAAGTTTGTGGGCACCATTTGTCATCGTTATAGTGCAATGAATGTATTGTTTAGTGTTGTAGCTTTGCTGGCATGCATAAACATTTTCTTGTTGTTTGACCCACCAAGATTTCTAAAATCGCCACTGATAATACATCAGTCTACTTGCACATCATCATCTGCACAACTATCACTCCAGTGTTAAATAAAATAAAAGTTAAATAAAAAAAAATTAATCACAAGTGATAGCCTAACATTGTCACCCATCAGACTATTAGTAATTGAATGTTGTCTTTACGTTTAATAAATAAATGAGTGATATTTATTTTGACTTAGAATGGACCATTATCATGCACCTGTCTCAGAACAGGGGAATGAGAAAATGGCACTTAAATAGCAAATGGAGGACTATGCACTTACAGTTGAAGTCGGAGGACATTTCTCAAAAAAAGTACGATCTTTGTCCCTATTTGCAGTTGCAAACTGTAGTCTGGCTTTTTTTTAATGGCGGTTTGGGAGCAGTGGCTTCTTCTTTTCGGAGCGGCCTTTCAGGTTGTCAATATAGGACTTGTTTTACTGTGGAAATCGATACGTTTGTACCGGTTTCCTCTAGCATCTTCAAAAGGTCCTTTGCTGTTGTTCTGGGATTGATTTGCACTTTTCGCACCAAAGTACGTTCATCTCTAGGAGACAGAACTCGTCTCCTTCCTGAGCGGTATGGCGGCTGCGTGGTCCCATGGTGTTTATACTTGCGTACTATTGTTTGTACAGATGAACGTGGTACCTTCAGGCATTTGGACATTTCTCCCAAGGATGAACCAGACTTGTGGAGGTCTATTGATTTTCCCATGATGTCAAGCAAAGAGGCACTAAGTCTGAAGGTAGGCCTTGAAATAAATTCACAGGTTCACCACTAATTGACTCAAATTATGTAAATTAGCCTATCAGAAGCTTCTAAAGCCATGACATCAATTTCTGGTATTTTCCAAGCTGTTTAAAGGCACAGTCAACTTAGTGTGCATGTAAACTTCTGACCCACTGGAATTGTGATACAGTGAATTATAAGTGAAATAATCTGTCTATAAACAATTGTTGGAAAAATTACTTGTGTCATGCACAAAGTAGATGTCCTAACAGACTTGCCAAAACTATAGTTTGTTAACAAGAAATGTGTGGAGCGGTTGAAAAACGAGTTTTAATGACGCCAACCTAAGTATGTAAACCTCCGACTTCAACTGCAAATAGCGAATGGAGGACACTTTTGCCATGGTTCATTTTCATGACAGCCAGGTAGGCTATACTCCTGTTCTAAAGCAAAGCAATGTGCTTAATATTAGGAAAGTTGGTGAATAAATATTGTAGGCCTAGCCTATTGAGGCTTGTTGTTTTCTCATGCAATTGCAAAGCCTATAGAAATGTTGCACAACATGAGCTCACGGGCTCTCATGAAGTGACGACATTTGCATTGATGTCAGAGTGATTAGAAGGACAATAGAGTGCTGAGTACCAGGCAGTTAAAGTTGGGTAAGCTACTAATGACCATCAGCAGCATCAGAGCTTCGAGAAGCCTAATTACCGTGACTAAACTGTCACGTGGAATTTGACTGCCTTCATGACAGGCGGTGTGGCGGTAATACAGTCACCGTGAGGGCACTACCCCTACCTGCTGCAAATGTTTAGATGTAAACATTTAACTGTCAAACAATGTCACTGTTGATCTTTGGACTACCTGGTGCAACATGCATGACAAAACCCTAGAATGAAAGTAGAGAACACTCACGGAAAGAAGGACTCATAACTGGACCCAAAGCCGATGATGTTGAAGTAGCAGCCCATTGGCAGGCTTTTCAGCAAGAGTAGCAGAGTATCCTGCAAGAGATAAATTCAAGTGTTATTACTCTTCAATAAACAATATAGGACAGGCTTAAAGAATGGAAGACTACAGCGTAACCACTGTGTACTGGATTTCACACTAAACTACCTCTTGGTGAATCCTGTGCAGATTGAGATGTTCATTTACTAGTACAGGGTTGTGTGTGTGTGTGTGTATACCCTGGCACTGCCAATGCGGTCCTGAGCCCCAGGTCCAGAGTGAATGAGGCATGACATGCTGCCAGAGCGATCCACAACAAAAAGGAACTCCCCGTGTGAGGTCGTTGATGACATCACATCATTGGGGAACTCTGGGTACATGCTCAGCATGACCACTGGGTCGCCCATCAGAGAGCCTGGGAGCGATAAAGAGAGAGAGAACAGAAGTGTCCAACAGCCTTTCTCCATCTCCATGTCTCACCATGTCCCTCTACGTAAACAGAGATTAAGGTAGTAGACTAGACTACTCATTGATCTCATATCCACACATCTATAACAGAGTACACCCACCCCCCCTCACCTGGCTTGGCAGAAGTCTGTGCTGCCTCTACTATAGCAGTAGGCTGATGGGTGTCTTGGTAATACAACAACAACTCAACGTCCCGGTCAAACTGATGACCTGCAGCCAGACTGACCTGCAGTTAGAACAACATTCACATGAAGACAGAGCAGTCTGAGAGGCAATTTAACAACTATGAAGGATTATGATGGTTCATTGTGCTAATGAGAGTGCACGCACACAGACATACTGTACACACACACACACACAGACAGACAGACAGTACCGTGGCTTGGGTTTTCTCTGTGTTGAGGTAGTTGAGTGGGTCCAGGGGACAGTTGGACTCTACTCTAGAGATGGGATGAGGGGACGACACTCGGGCACTGAGGGACAGACTGTAGGGCACAGAACCAGCGGGCACCGAGGACACCAGGGCACTGCCAGCACTACCACTGTCTGACCCTTAGAGAGAGATGGGGTCAGGGAGGGAGGAGGAGGGAGAGAGACAGAGAGAGAAGAAAGAAGGATAGAGAGGAGAGACCCACAAATTAGCATGTTTTTGTTCCAGACCAGCACTTCGACCTTTCAACTCAACAACATATCAATCAGATGTGTTTAAGCTGGACTGGAACTAAAGCCTGCACCACCCCCCGTGGGTCTCCAAGAGCAGGACTGAAGACCACCACCCTATGGGACCAGGTACTGGTTCCTAGTCACACTGCTGCCCACAAGGTTTTACTTTGTTTTGCACTTTACTATGATGTATTAGTAGTTTGTGTCTCTCCATACAGGGGCCCATGTTCTTACCCTGGGGTTGATAGCGGGGGTTGAGCACGGCGGGCAGGCAGAGCCTCAGGCCATCGTCAGCCTGTACAGCCAGCTCTGTCACATAGTCCAGGCAGACAGAGGCCTTCTCCCCTGGAGGCAGACTACCTACACTAAGCTTGAACACATCCGGGCTCTCATCACTCTCCTCCAATAGGAAGGCCTGCTGGCCCGAGCTCAACGCATCATCATACTGGTCCCGCGCCTGAGGGGGGGACAGAGGAACACAAGTACGCATCATCAGCCTGAGACAATAGTGATATGAGAGCGGTCAAAAGGATAATACTCATTCTTGAAGGTCCGTAAGTCATAGACTGTTTGGTTAACCAATTGGGCATAGTTGCACAGCAAGACTTTACACCAAGTTGTTCTTAAACCTGTGTGTAACAATGTAACTACACTAGTAACAACATTTGTACTAACATGTTATTGATTGCTATAAACATGAAATTAACCTGAATACAGCTATAAATTATACTTTTGTAGATCTGCATTGTTGCTTTTGTCTCATTGTTGACTTGTCATTTCCCCTCACCTTCTGTTTCTCCTGAACTTCAGCCACCACCTCAGTCTGTCCTATCTTGGCGCTGAACCTGCAGACAGCAGCCTCTCCTGGCAGAGGGAAAACAAAGATGGCCTCCAGAGGGCTCTCCTCCTGGTTCTCATACTGCAGAGTGGAGCTCACAGTGGCCACATGCCCCTGGACACTCACCTCCACAGCAATACTCTTCAGAGGCACTGAGAGAGGGAGAGATGGATGGAGAGAGGATAAACAAGACACTGATGAGAGCTCATTTTATTTTACTAGGCAAGTCAGTTAAGAACAAATTCTTATTTTCAATGACGGCCTAGGAACAGTGGGTTAACTGCCTGTTCAGGGGCAGAACGACAGATTTGTACCTTGTCAGCTCAGGGATTTGAACTTGCAACCTTTCGGTTACTAGTCCAACACTCTAACCACTAGGCTACCCTGCCTCCCCGCCTCATGACTGGGAGAAGGAAGAAACACACAGACATGGGAAGTAAACAATCATTTCTGCTTTCAAACAGTACCTGGTTCATTCTTGACAGTTATCAATCCACAGCAGTTCACCATTTTGGCACCTGAATGGGGAAGTCAGGTGTCATATTATTACTCGAATTAGGCACGGTTCACATCACAGTTAATTGGCGTGCAACAGTAAATTGTAATATGCAAAGAGTCTATGATAAATTGTTTTATAAAAAGACCATGTTGGTCATGCAACATAACTGCTGGTTGCTGATAAAGAATATTGCTTTGTAAGGTAATACAGTATTCCCAGAAGATATTTCCTCATACAACAGTTGCTTTGTGTAAAAAGGGACATAACCAAGCCTGAAGTTCTTGTGAACAATAAACAATAAAATGATCACAGCAGCTTGACGCAATAATGTCAACCTCTGTCCAGTGTTCATCCTGTGTAACCTCTGGTTGAACTAGTCATAGAGATCCTTTTCAATTGTTCATTTTAGGTTCTCTCCCAGCTTCAAAAGGTTTCATACTAATTACACGTTTTATGGGCAAACTGGTCTTATGTCCATTGCGTGTGTTTCTTGGCCCAAGCTAGTCTCTTCTTATTATTGGTGTACTTCAGTAGTGGTTTCTTTGCAGCAATTCAACCTGAAGGCCTGATTCACGCAGTTTCCTCTGCATGAATCAGTTGATGTTGAGATGTGTCTGTTACTTGAACTCTGAAGTATTTATTTGGGCTGGTAACTCTAATGAACTTATCCTCTGCAGCATATGTAACTGGGTCTTCCTTTCCTGTGGCAGTCCTCATGAGAGCCAGTTTCATCATAGCGCTTGATGGTTTTTGAGATTGCACTTGAAGAAACTTTCAAAATTCTTAATTTTGTCTGACCTTCATGTCTTAAAGTGATGATGGACTGTCGTTTCGCTTTGCTTATTTGAGCTGTTCTTGCCATAATGTGGACATGGTCTTTTACCAAATAGCTTCTGTATACCACCCCTACCTTGTCATAAGACAACTGATTGTCTCAAACGCATTAAGGAAAGAAATTCCACAAATTAACTTTTATCAAGGCACTCCTGTTAATTGAAAAGCATTCCATGTGACTACCTCATGAAGCTGGTTGAGAGAATGCCAAGAGTGTGCAAAGCTGTCATTAAGGCAAAGGGTGGCTACCGTGAAGAATATAAAATATATTTTGATTTGTTTAACACTTTTTTGGTTACTACATGAGTCAATGTATTATTTCATAGTTTTGATAACTTCACTATAAATTCTACAATGTAGAAAATAGTAAAAACAAAGAAAAACTCTTGAATGAGTAGGTGTGTCCAAACTTTTGACTGGTACTGTATATTTTTCGCAAAACCATCATCATAACCTATTTCATATGTCCCCTAGGCGGTCGATAGTGGGCGCTATATCTACACTGCCTAGGCTAGATAATATGCTAATTCATAAACATTAAATGATTCAGAAGTGAGTTTACTTGGGTTATTTTTTTAGGTGCTACATTTGACCCCAGCTACTATTTCAATCTGTAAACAGCCCATCCTACTACCTCCTTCCCATACTGTATTTATATATTTATTCATTCATCTTGCTCCTTTGCACCCCAGTATCTCTACTTGCACATTCATCTTCTGCACATCTACCATTCCAGTGTTTATTGATATATTGTAATTACCTCACCACCATGGCCTGTGCATTGCCCTACCTCCCTTAACATACCTCATTTGTACTCACTGTATATAGACTTCTTTTTTTTATACTGTATGTTTGTGTATTACATGTGTAACTCTTTGTTGTTGTGTGTCAAACTGCTTTGCCTTATCTTGGCCAGGTCACAGTTGTAAATGAGAACTTGTTCTCAACTAGCCTACCTGGTTAAATAAATGTAAAAACAAATAATAATAAACACGTAAATTAATATTGTGAACAGGTCCTCCTGTATGCTAAATGTAGAGTTATATATGCAACTCCTGGTTGTGAGAGTCTTCTATACAGACCTAAATATCATGAATAATTTGTAGACAGATGTCAGTGTCTTAGATCATAAAATTACTGGTCTAGTTCAAGTAGTCTCTGAGCAATAGAATAGAAGACTAAACAAAAATCACTATTGTCTCCGGTCTCCCCAACATTATACATTTCTGAACGTTGTGTAACGATGCACACTCTTGAACAGACACTGAGCTGCAGTCACTTTGCTTGTTGCTCTGGCACAGTCATATCTAGCCCAACCAATATGTACTCTAAAATAACCTTATTGTTACTCCTAAAGGTCCAAGGACCGTAAATGTTATTTTCAGAGGTAGACTGGCTCTGGCGGCCAAAACAGCCAAATACTCAATCTAAACATGAAACGTTTCTCAATTGCGATGCGGTTCTAGAAACATGAAGCCCTTTATTTTCATATCACATGAAAACAATTTAAAACATTACATTTACACACAGGTGTTCGGAGCATGCAAGCTGGCTAATTAGCACATGTGGTCCTTCGGTGTCTACACTTGACGCTAACATGCGACTTCCGCTATCAGAATAGGAAGATCGTACTGAAAAGTCGCATAGTGGCTGTATTGTGTTCAGATCTGTCTGACCTCTTCAGGTGGTAGACAGGGACACATTGTGTGCGGATTTCTCCTCAGTCTTGACACAATCAGGCGACGGAAATGCAAGGGGCTCCAGAGTGGCGCAGCAGTCTAAGGCACTGCGTCTCAGTGCTATAGGTGTCACTACATACCCTGGTTCGAGTTCAGGCTGAATCACAACCGGCCAGGCTGTATCACAACAGGCTGTGATTACAGGCTGTGATTGGGAGTCCCATAGGGCGGTGCACAATTGGCCCAGGGTCGTTAGGGTTTGGCCTGGGGTAGGCCGTCATTGTAAATAAGAATTTGTTCTTAACTGACTTGCCTAGTTAAATAAAAAATATATAAAAGATAATAAAAGTAAATAAAAAAAATGCAAGAATGTGGTAATAGGGTCCCACTAGTTCATGCTTGGCTCAGCCCACCTCCTTCCTTGTTCTGCCCACTATGATTAATTTGCTCCTATTGAAAACGACAGGCTGTGGTCTTTCTTGGGTTAGTTATACAAATCTTTAGCATTCACTGTCAAGTCTAGACAGCCTTTGTCTTCTGTAAACACGCGCTGTAACATGGAGATAATTTTGGCCGTATAGGAAGACTAACCTTAATCCTATGAAAAGGTGTATCAATTTAAGTAAAAATATAAATAATAATATTTCACGCTGATCTGAAAGATAAATTCCCTATGCTTCTATAACCGGAACCACAAGCGATGTGTGATAATGATCAGAATGATCGTCGGGCCTCTAACATCAAAACACCCCAACCAGAAGACGCCTTCTTCCAATGACTTATGCGTAATGTAATGGAACTGAGCTTCATGATCAAGGCCTTGTCACACTCTGACTGCGTATATTCTAGCAAGCTAAACTAAACCTCCATAAAATAAGGATACTGTATGTTGATGATATCGAATTGAATGGGTATTTATAACGTATATTGTCCACTAACAATAATGTGCAAAGTAGGCTAAGTGCCATTTCAGTGATGTCTGATTAAAAAAAAATGTACAACTCAACGCTTTCATATAATAGGCTAATCATCCCCAAACGAAGTAGCTCTGCAACATATTACCTTAAAATGTGTGCTAGGCTGGTTTTCAATGATTGCGTTTTACTGGTCCTCGTGATAAAATCCCTCCGTTTCTACGTTTGTTTAGAATTAATATATGAGGCTACTTCTTCCTGGTTTATAAAGGCAAACGCCAATAGTAATCGTTGTGCATTCAACCCATTGGCCAGTGTTCATAGTCACACCTACTATCTTCCTTGCTATTGGTGATCTGACAGTGTGAAGGCTGTTTACATAGGGGAAGTTTCCCAGCATCTCCAAGGGGGTTCAGGGGCCTAAATAAAACAACATCCAGAGTGTGTGTTCCCGAAAACATAACCATCCTGTGTGTGTGGGGGTGAGTTGGGAACAAGAGAATGACCCAGACAGACTCATAGACGGGTGGTCTGAGGATATCCAGTCTGTCCGCTGGCGCCTGGCTGCTTGAACAGGATCATATGGTTAACTGACTGGGCTAAGTTACTAGAGAGACATGCAGTGAGGGAATGGCTGGAATGACATAGCCACTGTAGTACAGAGATGTTTTCCTGTCTTTTACCTGTAGATGGGGTAAAAGGTCCAGTGTTACTAAGAATCAAGTAGGAATGGTTGGTGAGCTTCTCACGATACAGTAAAGGAACTGGGTAGTCAACATAGTATGTCTCTGTGAATAATTCTGCCTTCAAGTATCATAACACACTGACCTATATTCAACGTGGTCTTCTAGCCTCCCTACTCTTCTTCATCAGGAGTTACCGAACACTACTGGAGAGCTATTGGAGGTGCAGGTTTCTGTTCCAGCCCAGCTAACACCCCTTACTCATT
Organism: Brachymystax lenok tsinlingensis; assembly: GCA_030435695.1. Classification (NCBI taxonomy): domain Eukaryota; kingdom Metazoa; phylum Chordata; class Actinopteri; order Salmoniformes; family Salmonidae; genus Brachymystax; species Brachymystax lenok. Next base: position 30,910,058 of record CM059816.1, read on the forward strand.
TTATCAAGGTCCTGATGAGAGGACTATGTGTAGGACTTATTATCCAGGTGTGTTAGAGCAGGGCTGGAACAAAAGCCTGCACACCCAGTGGCTCTCCAGGAGGGGTTGGCCACTCCTGATCTAGGTTCCATGAAGAAGGAACAGAGGTTGGTGTCATTAATAAAATAGATACAATGACCAATCAACATGTAGAATATCATTGATTTTATCATAGTGCAGTGGTAAAATATGAGGCAATACATGAATATAGACAGTGTTACATGATCACACAGTAAAGGCACTGGGATAGGCACTCATCTAGCTTTCCATTTTACCAAGCATTTTGGTTACTGATGACAAGTACTGTTAACACATTGTTTCCAGTAGCCTATATGGAATTAATGACCAAAGCAACGTCTAACAAGTATAGCTGTACAGTAGCTAGTTCCACCATGTTGCTTTGAGGAGTGGAGCAGGTGGGGTTGCGTGTATATCTGACCCCAGGCAGAGTAGCAGGAGTGTGGGGGACAGAGAGAGGACAGCCAGGGTGAACCTCTCAGAGCCCCAATGTGTCTTTCTGCACCTGGCAACCCAGAAGGGTGTTTCCAGCCTGGACACACTCGGACACACTGGCCACTGAAACACACATCACCAGGACAGGGATCATTATACTGTGGAATCATGGGGACAAGGGTGGGCAAAATATATCTTCAAACACTTGTTCGAAGACAAAATACCACCAACATTGTATTGTGAATGATTATACTCAAAATACAAATATATTTGTCATTTAAGTAATACAATGATCCCTACCAGGAAATTGCTTTCACCTAAACAATTTATTTCCAATCAGGTTAGATGAAGGCCAAGATTTTAGGATGCCAGGACTATGAGAGTGAGATGTAGCTACCTTTCTGAGCCTGGATCCATGATACTGCCTTCATGGCCAGAAACTCCCACTCCTCCTGAGCCTCCATCTTGAACCCGTAGAGCCATACCAGGGCTAGAACCGTGGCCCACACCTCCTGGTCCACCTGAGTGAGAGAGCGAGACCGAGAAAGAGAGAGAGAGAGAGAGAGCGAGAGAGACCGTGAGAGACCGTGAGAGAGAGAGAGAGAGAGAGCGACAGACAGACAGACACAGAGAGAGAGACAGAGCGAGATAGAAAGAGAGAGTAAGGGAGAGAGAGAGAGAGAGAGAGAGATGAGAAAGAGAGGAAAGAGGCAGAACATAAGGATACTGAGATGTGGGAATCATGGTGAGATTCAAGTCAATGGTCATCATGCCTTTGTCCAGAGCTGATGGTCTTTCTACAGGGCATATGTGCAGATACTCTGTGTGAGTGCAGAGTCTTGCAGAATGCTCATATTGCTGAGTCTCAGTTTATATCTGTGGACCTACTGGTGCAGGCTTTGGCTTGGCCAACTCCTCCTCAGTCTTCCCCAGAACCTCAGCCAACGCTGCCTCCAGGACCCAGGAACCAGAGGCCTTCTGGAGGGAGATCAGCTGGAGGAGAGGGTCCATTGCAGGATTAGAGGCTGGGGCTGAGGCTGGACAGTCAAAGACAACAAATGGTCAGAACGGTTACAAATGATAGAAACGGTTACATACCTACTACCTTAACTGTTCCATTATAGATCCAGTGGCTAACTGGGTCACCCCTAACCCTGATCCTAAAAACAGTGGTAAAGTCATTGTACTGTAAAGTAGCACAGACCTTCTGCCAGTGAAGCTCCCGTTGGACACCTGTCCATCATCCTGGGCATTCTACCCCGCATACAGGAACCAGGGGCCTTCTGGGGGGAGATCAGCTGTAGGAGAGGGTCCATTGCAGGATTAGAGGCTGGGGCTGAGCCTGGACAGGCAAAGCCTGATGGGACAACAAATGGTCAGAACGGATACAAATGATCGAAACGGTCACATACCAAATACCTTAACTGTTCCATTATAGCACCAGTGGCTAACTGGGTCACCCTAACCCTAAAAACAGTGGTAAAGTCCTTTAGTACTGGGCTTGAGTAATACAATCACAATAAATAGATACGCTTTGTGGAGTATCAAACTGGGTTACAATTCCCATGTGAATAACAGGTACTTGGAATGAGGTTAACACAGACTTTTACCTTTAAAATGTCATTGTACTGTAAAGTAGCACAGACCTGCCAGTAAAGCTCCCTTACCATTTCTCATAATCTTGGGCATTCTACCCTGCTTCCTCCTGGGCATAGACCTGGGCATAGCCATGCTACCCTGCATGATCCTGAGCATGGAGCTCTGATACAACACTGAGAAAGATGGAAAAACAACACACAGGTCATTTGGTTACAAACATAAAGGAACACATACAGAACATATTTATGAATTAGCTCGCACCTATCATACATTCCACACTGTATACATCAAATCTGCATTAAATAATTTCTTTGCACAGCCTCTTTGTCACACACACACACACACACACACACACACACACACACACACACACACACACACACACACACACACACACACACACACACACACACACACACACACACACACACACACACACACACACACACACACTCACTCACACACTCACTTGGAGTGGGGACTTGTCTGCTTAGCATCGGTCCTTGCACAGCCTCTCCTTCTACTTTGTGGACAGCGATGAAGGCAGTAAAGGCACTGCTCACTCCTGATTGGACGCTGAGCTCTACCACCTTCTCTTTCACACCCTTCTTCTCCCCATCCCCCCCTCTCTCTTCCATCTCCAGGGAGCGGATCAGGGTTCGAGCCCCCAGCCTGTGGACGGTCAGTCTGGAGAGGAGGGATAGAGAGATTAAGATGGTGGAGTGGGGGAGAGGAGGGATAGAGAGATTAAGATGGCGTGGTGGGGGAGAGGAGGGATAGAGAGATTAAGATGGTGGAGTGGGGGAGAGGAGGGGTAGAGAGATTAAGATGGTGGAGTGGGGGAGAGGAGGGATAGAGAGATTAAGATGGTGGAGTGGGGGAGAGGAGGGATAGAGAGATTAAGATGGCGGAGTGGGGGAGAGGAGGGATAGAGAGATTAAGATGGTGGAGTGGGGGAGAGGAGGGATAGAGAGATTAAGATGGTGGAGTGGGGGAGAGGAGGATTGATGATGGGATGGGGGTACCTACTAAATGTATCATACTACATATCAGAAATGCATTAGCAGTGCTGGCACTGTTTCTGTTAATGGAGCGTCATGGCAGTCTTGTCTGTAAGTGGTGGCACATTCCCTTAATGTATCTGACCAAGGCCAGCACACTGTAAACAGTAAAAACAGTGCTGTTTCTACCCTGTGTCCACTGCAGGCTTGAGACTGAAGCTCAGCTGGTTCTCAACAGGCTGCTCAGCCAGGCTGTACTTCACCGTCACTGAGCCCTCTGTGTCCCCTAAGCTCTGAGAGAAGGAGAGAAGGAGATAGGGAAAGAGAAAGACATATGGGGTTGAGTGAAACACGTGGACCGTGACCAAACAAATAGTTATGAACTTACCAGTGCCCTTTGAACCTTGACATACTGTATGTTAAACAATATTAAAACTCATAACAGGAGAAGTCAGAGCCCTCACCTCCCCAGTGACCTGGGCATATAGCAGTGCCCTTTGACCCTGGAAGAGCACTCTGATTGGTGGAGACAGAGGGGTGACAGACACTCCCTTTGGGACATTCCACTTGACTGAGATGTCCACCACAGCCGGCTGCAGGGCAAACCGGAGGGACTGCATCACCTGAGGGAGGGAGGGAGGGGCGGGGGAGGTAAAAAAAGGGAGGAGAGTGAAGGGAGCGAGGGACGGGGGGAAGAGGGAGAGAAAAGAAGAGGTAGAGAGAAGAAGGGAGGTAATAAAACATGTCTAACCAATACAGCCCTCTCTTTACATATGCACACACTCACACAGACACTCACTCATAAGCTCTCTTACTTTGGGCTGCATCCTGTCCTGTCCTGTGATAAACTGTGCGTGCCCTCCACCCTGCTTGGCCACCCCAGAGATGAGAGCAGAGCTGGCCCCCTCCCCGATCCCAAAGGAGAAGCACCTGGCAGGGACACACCCAGGAAACAGTTTATTGTTGTTGTCAAATACCAAAATATCAAACAAATTTCTGGTATCGTTTTCTTGTGCTTGTGGGCTGACTGAATTAAAACAAAACTGTACAGGAAGAATCATCAATATAGAAGCTTTTGTTTTCTCACAGGGGTGAAAAACCCCTAACCTACATAACTCTCCCACACTGCTGCCCACAACCAGGTTGGATAGGTTGACATTAGATTGGGTTTAATAATGAATCTTTTGAGTCAAAAAGAATGGTGGTTAGAACAATAAGCAAAGCATAAATGCACACTGATTACTGACTTTGGGCGCTTCAACGTATGGTGGAAAAATTACAATCTCTGTTATGCACATGGCACTGTATGAAGTCTTAACCTGTACTTTCCCACTATCTGTTCTAAGGTTGTAGTAAGAAGAATCTAGGACTTTTCCACTCTGTCTTTGTGTAAGTTAATTCATGTGGCCAAAGACAAAGGGCCATTTTAGAGGGGCCTCCGTTTCTTTCAAGGGCACAGCTGTGTAGAGATATGCAGGAGAGCAGAAGATCACTTGTCTGCACTCTATGCCTCCACTCATGTCTTCACACATCTGCAAATTGCCACGAAGACAAAGAGGTTATACTTTTCTATAAAAACTGAGACCCAATTCTGTTCGTTGGGCTCTTACGTCTATACCATTGAGTGATTGTTAACTGCTCCGTTATTGCAGTTATTATAAATACAGTTGCTGTTTGAAGAGAATCTACAGTCTCTCCTCCTTTTAATTAGAATTTCCTTGACAAATATCATGAATTGCGTTTTCAACACCACATTCAAATAGAGTATGTCAATCTCGACAAACAGAATCCCTCTCTAGCCTGTATCCGGCTTGGCTTGACAAACTCTGAATGTCCTTAAACGTGTTGGTGTTTTGTAACAGATATCTCTTTCCAGTTATCAAATGGTTGGTTCACAGTTGGGATGCTGGAGTGGATGAACTTGCGCAGGTAGCCTACAGGACACTTCTGAAGCAGCCTAATCAGATAATACAAATTGTGACTGGTTGTGTTAATGCCACACATAAAGTATAACACATTTTAAAAGATAAATTACAAATATTTAGGCTATATTGAAGGTGTTAGGTGTATGAGAAATAGCCGGTTGTATCTGAGAGGAGGCTGAACATGCATTAAGCTTTCCTGAGTACTGAGCCTGTTGGGAGCATATGTGGCCACATTACTACAGGACGACATGGAAGATGATCTGAAACAGACAGCTCAGTATCAGAAATAAAAAATACTGCTACTGTGCCTTTCCAGATCTTAGAAACAGTCGAGAGTAGACCCATAACTGATCCAAATGGAATGAAACATTCAAATCACAAAGCTTTTTCCCCATTATTCAAATGACATTTTCACTGCAGTTTACAGCCAAGAGTAGAATTTGGTCTCACTTGAAAACAATGCAATGATTCACTGCATTGTGGTGTTTAGGCTAGTCTAAGTAGGATCATTTTATTGTCCCAAAAGAATATCAACAGGGGAGATTTTTGAGCTGCGTGTCTCATGTCTTCACTGTTCTTCCATGCACAATGACGCACCTGGCCTCTCCGCAGCCTATCAGCTTTTCCTCAAGAACATTGGTGCAGATTTGAATCATTTTATGTGTGGTATGGTTGCTAATTAGCCTATTGCAGATCTGGACAAACAATCCACCTACCACTATTGTCGCTATGAATGGTGGATCGAGGGCAGGATGGACAGTTAGACTGACCTGTGGTATAGTAAGAGCACAGAAAAGCGTAGTGTATAAGGGAAGCACCAAAACACCTTGATAGGGGGAGGTGCATGCAAGCAGATCAAGAAATGTGAAGAAACTAAAACCTGCAAAATGGTGAATGTAAACCAGTGGAAAAAACCACACTACCTTCCACTGTGTCCAATAAAAAAAACACTACCCTCCCCTGTGTCCAATAAAAAACCACACTACCCTCCCCGTTGTCCAATAAAAAAACACACTACCCTCCCCTGTGTCCAATAAAAAAAACACACTACCCTCCCCGTTGTCCAATAAAAAAACACACTACCTGTCACGTTCAGGCCTGAATTTTATAGGCTGGCGTGTTTAGTTTCGTTTTGGTGTAGTTTTTTTTTGTTCTAGCTGATCTATTTCTATGTTGGGGTAATGGTTCCCAATTAGAGGCAGCTGAGTGTCGTTACCTCTAATTGGGAACCATATATATGTTTGTAGTTTTCAGAGGGGTTTTGTGGGTTATTGTTTGTGCATAGCTTTGTTAGGGCACTTGTTATGGTCAACGTTATGATTGTCGTTCGTTTTTGTTTATTGTTTTGCCAGTTACGTTGTTTTAATAAAGAATGTATACTGGATACCTCGCTGCACCTTGGTCTGTCCCTCACAGAGATCGTGACACTACCCTCCCCATTGTCCAATAAAAACACACACTACCCTCCCCCGTTGTCCAATAAAAACACACACTACCCTCCCCATTGTACAATAAAACAATACACTACCCACCCCAAAGCAAAAACAACCTCCCCTATTTTGGACCCCTCACCCTTGCAGTCATTTTCGAACTGTCAGTTACCTTTCAGGTGGGAGGTAATAAAGTTATCTATGGAAGCCCTGCCCAAACTAGGTAATGATAGGAGAAACAATGATTGTTATGGGTGGGAGCCCTGCTCCAACTAGGTTACACCCAACGCCTTGGTATGTCCCTCACGGAGATCGTGACAGAATAACCCACCATAAAAAGACCAAGCAGCGAGAGGCCCGGGAGTTCTGAACTTGGGAGGAGATATTGGCTGGTAAGGGACCTTGGGAGAAGATGGCGGAGCATCGTCACCCCAGGGAGAAAAGTGGAGCAGCGAAGGTGGAGCGGGGGAGTTATGAGGAATTATACAGAGCGTGGAATCCAGAGAGAGAAAAGTTTGTTGGAACTCGCCTGGCTAGGAAGCCCGAAAGGCAGCCCCCAAAAACTTTGGGGGGGGGGGCACACGGGGAGTTTGGCCGGTTCAGGATGGACTCCTGAGCCAACTCCTCGTGCTCTCTGGAAGGAGCGTTGGAGGGAGCGTCGCACTGGAAAGACACCGTGCTATGCAGTTTTGCGCACGGTGTCTCCAGTGCGCATTCATAGGCCGGTACACGAGATTCAAGCTCCACTCATCTGTCAGGGGAGGGTGAGTGTGCAGCCTGGAGGAGTGGTGCCGGTTCGGCGCGCTAGGTCTCCAGTACACCTTCTCGGACCGAGATATCCTGCACCAGTTCTGCGTGTGGGGTCTCCGGTTTGCATCCACAGCCCAGTGTGTGACATTCCAGCTCCCATCATCCGTGAGGCAAGGGTGAGTGAACAGCCGGGGAGAGAAGTTCCACGTACCAGGCTCCACGCACCAGCTCCACGCACCAGGTCTCCTGTACGCTTAGATAGCCCAGTACGTCCAGTCCCTGCTCCGCACATCAAGTCCCCTGTGCGCTTAGAGAGTCCAGCACGTCCTGTTCCGGCTCCGCGCACCAGGCCCCCTGTGCGCTTAGAGAGTCCAGCACGTCCTGTTCCGGCTCCGCGCACCAGGCCCCTTGTGCCCGTCGTGGACTCAGCACGTCCTGTCCCTGTTCCACGTTACAGGATCCCTGTGCGCGCCGTGGACCCAGCACGTCCTGTCCCTGCTCCACGTTCCAGGATCCATGTGCCCGTCGTGGACCCAGCATGTCCTGTCCCTGTTCCACGCTCCAGGATTCCTGTGTGCGTCTTGAGCCCAGTACGGCCCGTTCCTGCTCCCCGCACCAGGGTTCCCAGTCCGGAACCTCCAGAGAGGGTTCCCAGTCCGGAACCTCAAGAGAGGGTTCCCAGTCCGGAACCTCCAGAGAAGGTTCCAAGTCCGGAACCTCCAGAGAAAGTTCCCAGTCCGGAACCTCCAGAGAAGGTCCCCAGTCCGGAGCGCCCAGAGAAGGTCCCCAGTCCGGAACGCCCAGAGAAGGTCTCCAGTCCGGAACGCCCAGAGAAGGTCCCCAGTCCGGAACACCCAGTGAAGGTCCCCAGTCCAAAACAAACTGTTCCAGCAAATAGCCCAGGGCCTCCGGTGTGGGACCCCGAGCCAGCACGGCCGGCACCGGAGCCGCCACCTGGGACAAGGAGGCCCACCCGAAGACCCCCCCAATGGACTTTTGGCGCGGTCGGAGTCCGCGCCTTTGGGGGGGGTACTGTCACGTTCAGGCCTGAATTTTATAGGCTGGCGTGTTTAGTTTCGTTTTGGTGTAGTTTTTTTTTGTTCTAGCTGATCTATTTCTATGTTGGAGTAATGGTTCCCAATTAGAGGCAGCTGAGTGTCGTTACCTCTAATTGGGAACCATATATATGTTTGTAGTTTTTAGAGGGGTTTTGTGGGTTATTGTTTGTGCATAGCTTTGTTAGGTCACTTGTTATGTTCAACGTTACGATCTTCGTTCGTTTTTGTTTATTGTTTTGCCAGTTACGTTGTTTTAATAAAGAATGTATACTGGATACCTCGCTGCACCTTGGTCTGTCCCTCACAGAGATCGTGACACTACCCTCCCCATTGTCCAATAAAAACACACACTACCCTCCCCGTTGTCCAATAAAAACACACACTACCCTCCCCGTTGTACAATAAAAAAACACACTACCCTCCCCAAAGCAAAAACAACCTCCCCTATTTTGGACCCCCCAAACTTGCAGTCATTTTCGAACTGTCAGTTACCTTTCAGGTGGGAGGTAATAAAGTTATCTATGGAAGCCCTGCCCAAACTAGGTAATGATAGGAGAAACAATGATTGTTATGGGTGGGAGCCCTGCTCCAACTAGGTAATGATAGGGGAAACAGTGATTGCTCTGGGTGGAAGCCCTGCTCCAACTAGGTAATGATAGGGGAAACAGTGATTGCTCTGGGTGGGAGCCCTGATCCAACTACGTCACCGGTTTTCTAGTCATCACCGCTCCATTTTTCGTTATCCATTTGTTTTGCCTTGTTCCATTTTCACACCTGTTGCTAATTCCCCCTCATCAGTCTGCTTGTATTTATTCCTCTGTTTTCCTTCTTGTCCTTGTGAGTGATTGTTTTTTCGCTGTTTTCAGTCTATGTTATTTTGGACGGCTATATATATATTATATATTCCGGGTTGTTTGTTTTCGCCCGTGTTTATTTCTCGTGGACAGTATTTTGCTTACACCTATGTACTTTGTTGGTACCGGTGGCTTATTAAATACTTTGGTTTCCACGCATCTCAACTCTCCTGCGCCTGACTCCTTTTTCGCCAGTACACACAGCCTTAACAGGAAAGGCTGTGTGTTGTTGGTGGGTGGAAGCCCTGCTCCAACTAGGTAATGATAGGAGAAACAGTGATTGCTCTGGGTGGAAGCCCTGCTCCAACTAGGTAATGATAGGGGAAACAGTGATTGTTCTGGGTGGAAGCCCTGCTCCAACTAGGTAATGATAGGAGAAACAGTGATTGCTCTGGGTGGGAGCCCTGATCCAACTAGGTAATGATAGGAGAAACAGTTATTACTCTGGGTGGAAGCCCTGCTCCAACTAGGTAATGATAGGAGAAACAGTGATTGCTCTGGGTGGGAGCCCTGCTCCAACTAGGTAATGATAGGAGAAACAGTGATTGCTCTGGGTGGAAGCCCTGCTCCAACTAGGTAATGACAGGGGAAACAGTGATTGCTCTGGGTGGGAGCCCTGATCCAACTAGGTAATGATAGGGGAAACAGTGATTTGCTCTGGGTGGGAGCCCTGATCCAACTAGGTAATGATAGGGGAAACAGTGATTGCTCTGGGTGGAAGCCCTGCTCCAACTAGGTAATGATAGGGGAAACAGTGATTGCTCTGGGTGGGAGCCCTGATCCAACTAGGTAATGATAGGGGAAACAGTGATTGTTCTGGGTGGAAGCCCTGCTCCAACTAGGTAATGATAGGGGAAACAGTGATTGTTCTGGGTGGAAGCCCTGCTCCAACTAGGTAATGATAGGGGAAACAGGGATGGCTCTGGGTGGAAGCCCTGCTCCAACTAGGTAATGATAGGAGAAACAGTGATTGCTCTGGGTGGAAGCCCTTCTCCAACTAGGTAATGATAGGAGAAACAGTGATTGCTCTGGGTGGGAGCCCTGATCCAACTAGGTAATGATAGGGGAAACAGTGATTGTTCTGGGTGGAAGCCCTGCTCCAACTAGGTAATGATAGGGGAAACAGGGATGGCTCTGGGTGGGAGCCCTTCTCCAACTAGGTAATGATAGGAGAAACAGTGATTGCTCTGGGTGGGAGCCCTGATCCAACTAGGTAATGATAGGAGAAACAGTGATTGTTCTGGGTGGAAGCCCTGCTCCAACTAGGTAATGATAGGAGAAACAGTGATTGCTCTGGGTGGAAGCCCTTCTCCAACTAGGTAATGATAGGAGAAACAGTGATTGCTCTGGGTGGGAGCCCTGATCCAACTAGGTAATGATAGGAGAAACAGTGATTGTTCTGGGTGGAAGCCCTGCTCCAACTAGGTAATGATAGGGGAAACAGGGATGGCTCTGGGTGGGAGCCCTGCTCCAGCTAGGTAATGATAGGGGAAACAGTTATTACTCTGGGTGGGAGCCCTGCTCCAACTAGGTAATGATAGGGGAAACAGTGCTTGTGGGCCCACCTGTGAGAACCGGCATTTGTCTTCACCAGATCCAGGACTTCCTTGGTGTTCCCCACCTCACCGTCAGTGAACAAGAAGAGCTGAGGATGACAGAGAGGGTTGGTTCATCAGGTGTCAACCTTAAACAATGTACATGCAGCTCTGAAGTATCAAGTCTGTTTGATGTCCCAGTAAGAACTATAAATACACACTCAAAAAATACTGTTTGGTTGGGTGTAACTCCGTAACTAAATATGCCATTGGTTGGGTGTAACTCTGTAACTAAACATGCCATTGGTTGGGTGTAACTCTGTAACTAAACATGCCATTGGTTGGGTGTAACTCTGTAACTAAACATGCCATTGGTTGGGTGTAACTCTGTAACTAAACATGCCATTACCTGGGTGTAACTCTGTAACTAAACATGCCATTGGTTGGGTGTAACTCTGTAACTAAACATGCCATTGGTTGGGTGTAACTCTGTAACTAAACATGCCATTGGTTGGGTGTAACTAAACATGCCATTGGTTGGGTGTAACTAAACATGCCATTGGTTGGGTGTAACTCTGTAACTAAACATGCCATTGGTTGGGTGTAACTCTGTAACTAAACATGCCATTGGTTGGGTGTAACTCTGTAACTAAACATGCCATTGGTTGGGTGTAACTCTGTAACTAAACATGCCATTGGCTGGGTGTAACTCTGTAACTAAACATGCAATTGGTTGGGTGTAACTCTGTAACTAAACATGCCATTACCTGGGTGTAACTCTGTAACTACACATGCCATTGGTTGGGTGTAACTCTGTAACTAAACATGCCATTGGTTGGGTGTAACTCTGTAACTAAACATGCCATTGGTTGGGTGTAACTCTGTAACTAAACATGCCATTGGTTGGGTGTAACTAAACATGCCATTGGTTGGGTGTAACTCTGTAACTAAACATGCCATTGGTTGGGTGTAACTCTGTAACTAAACATGCCATTGGTTGGGTGTAACTAAACATGCCATTGGTTGGGTGTAACTAAACTTGCCATTGGTTGGGTGTAACTCTGTAACTAAAGATGCCATTACCTGGGTGTAACTCTGTAACTAAACAAACCATTGGTTTGATGTAACTCTGTAACTAAACAAACCATTGGTTGGGTGTAACTCTGTAACTAAACATGTCATTGGTTGGTTGTAACTAAACATGCCATTGGTTGGGTGTAACTCTGTAACGAAACATGCCATTGGTTGCGTGTAACTCTGTAACTAAACCTGCCATTGGTTGGGGGTAACTGAAACTAAACATGCCATTGGTTGGGTGTAACTCTGTAACTAAACGTGCCATTGGTTGGGTGTAACTCTGTAACTAAACATGCCATTGGTTGGGTGTAACTCTGTAACTAAACATGTCATTGGTTGGTTGTAACTAAACATGCCATTGGTTGGGTGTAACTCTGTAACTAAACATGCCATTGGTTGCGTGTAACTCTGTAACTAAACCTGCCATTGGTTGGGTGTAACTCTGTAACTAAACATGCCATTGATTGGGGGTAACTGAAACTAAACATGCCATTGGTTGGGTGTAACTCTGTAACTAAACGTGCCATTGGTTGGGTGTAACTCTGTAACTAAACATGCCATTGGTTGGGTGTAACTCTGTAACTAAACATGCCATTGTAGTGAACACACAGTACATATGAGTGTTGTCATGTGTAGCGGACATGAGTCAGTCATGGTCCTGTGATGAGGTAGCCCCGCCTGCGGACTTAAAAAAAACAGTGTCTGCCCTCAGCCCAAGAGGGAATTTCCTCATGGTCTAAGACATTGGTTGCCCCCGTGGGAGACCCAGGTTCATATAGTTTCAGGTGTTCATATAATTCCAGGTGTTTCAGAAGGAAACTGCATGAATTACATTGTGTGTGGTATGTACAGTTGAAGTAGGAAGATTACATACACCTTAGCCAAATACGTTTAAACTCAGTTTTTCATAATTCCTGACATTTAATCATTGTAAGAATTCCCTGTCTTAGGTCAGTTAGGATCACCACTTTATTTTAAGAATGTGAAATAAATGTCAGAATAATAGGAGAGTGATTCATTTAAGCTTTTATTTCTTTCATCACAATGCCAGTGGGTCAGAAGTTTACACACACTCAATTAGTATTTGGTAGCATTGCCTTTAAATTGTTTAACTTGGGTCAAACGTTTTGGGAGCCTTCCACAAGCTTCCCACAGTAAAGTTGGGTGAGTTTTGACCCATTCCTCCTGACAGAGCTGGTGTAACTGAGTCAGGTTTGTAGGCCTCCTTGCTCACACACGCTTTTTAAGTTCTGCCCACACATTTTCTATAGGTTTGAGGTCAGGGCTTTGTGATGGCCACTCCAATACCTTGACTTTGTTGTCCTTAAGCCATTTTGCCACAACTTTGGATGTATGCTTGGGGTATTTGTCCATTTGGAAGACCCATTTGCGACCAAGCTTTAACTTCCTGACTGATGTCTTGAGATTTTGCTTCAATATATCCACAAAATTTTCCTGCCTCATGATGCCATCTATTTTATGAAGTTCACCAGTCCCTCCTGCAGCAAAGCACCCCCACAACATGGTGCTGCCACCCCTGTGCTTCACGGTTGGGATGGTGTTCTTCGGCTTGCAAGCCTCCCCCTTTTTCCTCCAAACATAACGATGGTCAAACAGTTCTATTTTTGTTTCATCAGACCAGAGGACATTTCTCCAAAAAGTTTGATCTTTGTCCCCATGTGGAGTTGCAAAACGTAGTCTGGCTTTTTTATGGCGGTTTTTGAGCAGTGGCTTCTTCCTTGCTGAGTGGCCTTTCAGGTTATGTCGATATAGGATATTGATATAGTTTTACTGTGGTACTTTGCTGTTGTTCTGGGATTGATTTGCACTTTTCACATCAAATAACTTTTATCTCTAGGAGACAGAACGTGTCTCCTTCCTGAGCGGACTGATGGCTGTGTGATCCCATGGTGTTTATACTTGCGTACTATTGTTTGTACAGATGAACATGGTACCTTCAGGCGTTTGGAAATTGCTCCCAAGGATGAACCAGACTTGTGGAGGTCTACAATTTCTTTTCTGAGGTCTTGGCTGATTTATTAGGATTTTCCCATGATGTCAAGCAAAGAGGCACTGAGTTTGAAGGTAGGTCTTGAAATACATCCACAGGTACACCTCCAATTGACTCAAATTATGTCAATTAGCCTATCCGAATCTTCTAAAGCCATGACATCATTTTCTGGAATTTCTCCAAGCTGTTTAAAGGCACAGTCAACAGTCAAACTTCTGACCCACTGGAATTGTGATACAGTGAATTATAAGTGAATTAATCTGTCTGTAAACAATTGTTGGAAAAATGACTTGTGTCTTGCACAAAGTAGATATCCTAACCGACTTGCCAAAACTATAGTTTGTTAACAAGAAATGTGTGGAGTGGTTGAAAACAAGCTTTAATGACTCCAACCTAAGTGTATGTAAACTTCTGACTTCAACTGTATAAGTCATTTCAGTTAGGAGATTAGAGGATAGAAAAAAATATTAAAGTGCCACTCGCTCCACAATGACACAAAAATTAACATTACAGATTTTTTTTAAACACATTGTGGACCACTCAGATATTTTTTAGGCCCTAAAAAATGAATCTAGTCAATCATGGTACAGTGGTTTCTTGGCATCATCTATACGTAATACATTAAATCAACTACATTCTTGGTAAGAGTTATTATACATTACGTCATCTATGCACATGATGCATTAACAAAACAAAGTACAGTAGATAAAAGTACATAAAATTATGATTTTGGTTGAACAGCTGACGAAAAAGGTAACACCTAATATCATTGTATAACCAACAGCAAAGCAAGGCATGAGCTTCTCAATGGAACAATCGTTACAGAAAGTGCAGACACATTTATCTATGGGGTATTTGTGTATGTAAGGTGTGTAAGCTACCTGTCTGGGCTGGTCAGAGAGGCAGGGCTGGCTGTAGATATGTTTTAAAGGCTGGAGGATCTCTGTACCTCCCAGGTCAGCCCTCATTCCCTTCACCTTCTGCAGAGCCTCATCCATAGTCTTCTGGCTGTACTCCACACTCTTACTGACGTCCAGATAGACACACAAACACACAAGGTCAAAGGGTCATCACCCAAGACAAACATTAACTGTCAAACACTGTCACTGTTGATCTTAGCATTTGGCTTATCTGGTCCAACATGCATGACAAAACCCTAGAATGACATAGCTAAATGTGTTTGTAAAAAACTGAAGTCCTCAGACACTGACTAGAACTGATTGAGACGGGGGTTGAAAGTAGAGAACACTCACGGAAAGAAGGACTCATAACTGGACCCAAAGCCGATGATGTTGAAGTAGCAGCCCATTGGCAGGCTTTTCAGCAAGAGTAGCAGAGTATCCTGCAAGAGATAAATTCAAGTGTTATTACTCTTCAATAAACAATATAGGACAGGCTTAAAGAATGGAAGACTACAGCGTAACCACTGTGTACTGGATTTCACACTAAACTACCTCTTGGTGAATCCTGTGCAGATTGAGATGTTCATTTACTAGTACAGGGTTGTGTGTGTGTGTGTGTGTATACCCTGGCACTGCCAATGCGGTCCTGAGCCCCAGGTCCAGAGTGAATGAGGCATGACATGCTGCCAGAGCGATCCACAACAAAAAGGAACTCCCCGTGTGAGGTCATTGATGACATCACATCATTGGGGAACTCTGGGTACATGCTCAGCATGACCACTGGGTCGCCCATCAGAGAGCCTGGGAGCGATAAAGAGAGAGAGAGAGAACAGAAGTGTCCAACAGCCTTTCTCCATCTCCATGTCTCACCATGTCCCTCTACGTAAACAGAGATTAAGGTAGTAGACTAGACTACTCATTGATCTCATATCCACACATCTATAACAGAGTACACCCACCCCCCCTCACCTGGCTTGGCAGAAGTCTGTGCTGCCTCTACTATAGCAGTAGGCTGATGGGTGTCTTGGTAATACAACAACAACTCAACGTCCCGGTCAAACTGATGACCTGCAGCCAGACTGACCTGCAGTTAGAACAACATTCACATGAAGACAGAGCAGTCTGAGAGGCAATTTAACAACTATGAAGGATTATGATGGTTCATTGTGCTAATGAGAGTGCACGCACACAGACATACTGTACACACACACACACACACACACACACAGACACACACACACACAGACAGACAGTACCGTGGCTTGGGTTTTCTCTGTGTTGAGGTAGTTGAGTGGGTCCAGGGGACAGTTGGACTCTACTCTAGAGATGGGATGAGGGGACGACACTCGGGCACTGAGGGACAGACTGTAGGGCACAGAACCAGCGGGCACCGAGGACACCAGGGCACTGCCAGCACTACCACTGTCTGACCCTTAGAGAGAGATGGGGTCAGGGAGGGAGGAGGAGGGAGAGAGACAGAGAGAGAAGAAAGAAGGATAGAGAGGAGAGACCCACAAATTAGCATGTTTTTGTTCCAGACCAGCACTTCGACCTTTCAACTCAACAACATATCAATCAGATGTGTTTAAGCTGGACTGGAACTAAAGCCTGCACCACCCCCCGTGGGTCTCCAAGAGCAGGACTGAAGACCACCACCCTATGGGACCAGGTACTGGTTCCTAGTCACACTGCTGCCCACAAGGTTTTACTTTGTTTTGCACTTTACTATGATGTATTAGTAGTTTGTGTCTCTCCATACAGGGGCCCATGTTCTTACCCTGGGGTTGATAGCGGGGGTTGAGCACGGCGGGCAGGCAAAGCCTCAGTCCATCGTCAGCCTGTACAGCCAGCTCTGTCACATAGTCCAGGCAGACAGAGGCCTTCTCCCCTGGAGGCAGACTACCTACACTCAGCTTGAACACATCCGGGCTCTCATCACTCTCCTCCAATAGGAAGGCCTGCTGGCCCGAGCTCAACGCATCATCATACTGGTCCCGCGCCTGAGGGGGGGACAGAGGAACACAAGTACGCATCATCAGCCTGAGACAATAGTGATATGAGAGCGGTCAAAAGGATAATACTCATTCTTGAAGGTCCGTAAGTCATAGACTGTTTGGTTAACCAATTGGGCATAGTTGCACAGCAAGACTTTACACCAAGTTGTTCTTAAACCTGTGTAGTAACAATGTAACTACACTAGTAACAACATTTGTACTAACATGTTATTGATTGCTATAAACATGAAATTAACCTGAATACAGCTATAAATTATACTTTTGTAGATCTGCATTGTTGCTTTTGTCTCATTGTTGACTTGTCATTTCCCCTCACCTTCTGTTTCTCCTGAACTTCAGCCACCACCTCAGTCTGTCCTATCTTGGCGCTGAACCTGCAGACAGCAGCCTCTCCTGGCAGAGGGAAAACAAAGATGGCCTCCAGAGGGCTCTCCTCCTGGTTCTCATACTGCAGAGTGGAGCTCACAGTGGCCACATGCCCCTGGACACTCACCTCCACAGCAATACTCTTCAGAGGCACTGAGATAGGGAGTGATGGAGGGATGGATGGAAAGAGGGATGGAGGGAAGAGAGAACTGACGATGACATCATTTGGGATCCACTTAAAGATAGTAAATGTGATTGATAGCTCATTTATAGAAAAACAATATAAATGTTTGCACTATAAATGCTCTTTAAATAAAGAGAAACAAGATACTGATGAGAGCTCATGTCTGGGAGAAGGAAGAAACACACAGACATGGGAAGTAAACAATCATTTCTGCTTTCAAACAGCACCTGGTTCCTTCTTGACAGTTATCAATCCACAGCAGTTCATCATTTTGGCACCTGAATGGGGAAGTCAGGTGTCATATTATTGTCCTCTTACTGGGAAACAGGCACTGCTGGAATTTTGATTTGTACTGTATCAATATTGGTAAAACCAGGCAATAATACAATATTGGTCTTCTTAGCAGAGGGAACATACAGTACTGTATTTCCTCATACAAATCAAATCATCAAATCAAATGTATTCATCACATGCTTAATAAACAACCAGAGTGGTCTCATAGACTAGACGTAACATACTACATGCAAATCCGGGACACTCAAATTAGTATGATAAGTTATGTTTGGTATGGTTGCATAAGATAGATTACTTAAACCTAACTCCTAACCCTAACCTTAACCCCTAACCCCTAGCCTAGCTAGCGTTATAAACCTAGCCCCCCCAGCTAACGTTAGCCACAACAAATTAAAATTGGTAACATATCATACATTTTGAAAATTCACAACATATTGTGCTAATTACTAATTCGTAACATATTGTAGGAATTGCAATTTGTAACATGTTGCACGAATTGCAATTTGTAACATAACATACAAATTGTAATTCGTAACATATTATAAGACATGGATGATGGACATCCACAAATTAACATACCATACAAAAAGTAACATATCACACTAAATGGAATGTCTCAGATTTACTTACAGAATAATACGAAATGTTCTGAGACCACGTCGAAACAACAGGTGTAGACTAACAGTGAAATGCTTACTTATGGGCCCTTCCCAACAATGCAGAGATAAAGAAAATAGAGAAACGAAAGGGCCTTTGTGCAAAAAGAGGGAAATTACCGAGCTTGGAGTTCTTGTGAACAGTAAACAATGAAATAATCACAGAAGCCTGATGCAATAATGTAAATCTCTGTCCAGTGTTCATCCTGTGTAACCTCTGGTTGAACTAGTCATAGAGATCCTATTCAATTATTCCAATTCCTAATTCTATGGGACTAGTGAAATAGGATGGAATGCAATAGTCAATAGTGGGGGATTTTGCAAGTCAGGAGGTAGCCCTACCTGTCACCTGGAGGGTGTTGGTCAGGTAGGCTATTTCATAATTTCAGAGATTTAGGCTGACACAAATTGATTTACAGAAGCAAGTAAACATTTCACACTTGTCTGACAACCTGGGTTAGATTAAAGTTTAGCAAAAATCGTCTCAGGACAAACACGCACACATGTATTTAGGTTACTTAATCCCATCATACCAGCTGTAGAATATTCAAATGTAAAAAAAATTTACCCTCTTTTTCTCCCAATTTCGTGTTATCCAATTGCAATCCAATTACGATCTTGTCTCATCGCTCCCTCCACCATTGGGCTTGGGCGAGGCAAAGGTTGAGTCATGCGTCCTCCGAAACATGACCTGCCAAACCGCTCTCCTTAACACCTGCCCGAAGCCAGCCGCACCAATGTGTCGGAGGAAAAACTGTACAACTGGCGACATGAGTCAGCGTGCATGCGCCCGGCCCGCCACAAGGAGTCGCTAGAGCATGATGGGACAAGAACATCCCGGTCAAACCCTCCCCTAACCCGGACGACGCTGGGCCAATTGTATGCCACCTCATGGGTCTCCCGGTCGGGGCCAGCTGCGACACAGCCTGGCCTGCGGTAGAATATTCAATAACCATAGCAGATTTTTTTTTAAATAGGGTAACACTTCATTTTAAGGGGTCCTTATCAAATCAAATCAAATTAAATATAAAAATATAATTACATGTGCAATTACACTGTAACAAGTATTGCAGTTAACTGTATCAACCAATAGTTACACTGTAATAACAATATGTAACTGGTAGTCATTGCAGTCTGTAATTACAAAGGTGTAACAATGAATGCTTGTTACCAAGCTTGTTACAAATGGCCAGGTTTCCACTAAATTCACCAACTTAGTCTTTTGTTTTTTCTGTTGGTTCCACTTTTCTGTCCTCGGTTGTTTACTTATCAAGTAAGGAACACTCAAAATGTGCACTTATAAATCATAACAATTTTTTATCAAAATACAGCTGTAGACAGAAGTCAAAGATCAAACATCACACATACAACTGATGTCTCTCCTGAGTTCTGCAAAATAGGAAAGGTCCAAGGTGCTTTTAACATGCTTGTAGTCAACCCCTAGTGATGTAACTGCCTACGTCACTACCTTCTACTCATGAGACCAAGCCCATGCATACACAGTTTTACAAACTTGCAAGAGAGATACAATAGTTCCAGTGTTTTCTAAGGGCTCAGCAGTAATTTTCCACTCCCCAAGTTACTTTATAGTTGTATGTCTGACTAGTCTCTTATCTCTTTCACTCCCCTGCAGGGTTCTGTGTATAATCTCTTTTAGCCTAGAGGTGCCTTCTCACAGACACCCTGCAATAACTCACACATCTCTCAGACAGTTTCTTTATAAGAGGCAGAGATTAGAAAAGACTGGAACAATATTAAACCTTCTAATGTATATATATATGTTGTTAATCTGTAGTCTAGGACCCTATAAATGTAGTGGGGGAGGGGTCTTATAACCCTTCCCCTTCTATTAATACAACATAAGCATAATACATTATTATAATACATCAAACATTTGGTGCAGCCCCTATCATGACCCCAAATTGACCCCAACACTTCTTAGCTGCATCCGATTTAGTAACAACAGTTACAAGGTCTGAGACCCCCATTATTGCACTGGGTATCTGGGTGATTATGCTCAATAGGCTCTAAATACTTACCCATGAATGTGCACTGTTTAAAATATATCTCCACTCAACGTTATTGTTAGCACTTACAACCAAAATATAGTGTACCATCTGGGTTAATTTGGTCATCCCAGATTAGGAAAAAGCACACTATTTCAAAGCATAGTACATAAAATGTTTGCCTAAGTAAAATGTAATTACTAGTTGTTACACAGGATTTAGCTAGTAAAAATAAAGTGTATCTTGAGGGGTACTTAGTTATAATTAATGTGTACGTATACAGTACACAAACAATCCTGTACATTTAATATCTGCATAAGTACAATGTAATTATTGGTGTAACACAGGATTTAGCTAGTTAAAATGACATGTATCTTCAGGGGTACTTACTTGTAATGAATGTGTACTTACAATATGTAACTTTTTGGGTGACCCTACCAAATTCCATTTTGAGTTAATGTGAGTTATAAATCTGTCATTCGCATTGAAAGCAAGTCTAAGAATCAGTAGATATGTTCTATGTTCTCTATTTCTATGCTTCCCGTTCTTAAGTTTTCTTTTTTAGTCATTTACTTTCGGTTTTGTACACAAGATTCAAACAGAAAATACAATATTTTTGGATATTTGCAAAGATATTTCACAGCAGTTAAGATGGTACTATTTTTCTCTACTTTATACATTGCCTGTTTTGTCACATAAACTGAAATTAGGCGAACTATTAGAATTTTAGCAACCAGGAAATGGCGGAGCGATTTCTGCATATTGCACCTTTAAAATAAGGGCCAGGTTGTCATGATGGGTAATTTACTGTATAAGTACACTTTAATTATAATTATACAACGGGTGGGTCTAATCCTGAATGCTGATTGGTTAAAACCGCATTCCAGCCGGTGTCCATTCCAAGTTACCACTGGCTAAATCTGACATTAACATGCATATTTACTCTGTTCCATCTGACTGCGCAATCCACGGTCTCATCAGCCCAGCCAAGCAATTTATAAACTTGATCTCCACTATAAAAAGCATCTAGACATTGACAGAGCTGGTGTAACTGAATCAGGTTTGTAGGCCTCCTTGCTCACACACGCATTTTCAGTTCTGCCCACAAATTTTCTATAGGATTGAGGTCAGGGCTTTGTGATGGCCACTCCAATACCTTGACATTGTTGTCCTTAAGCCATTTTGCCACAACTTTGGAAGTATGCTTGGGGTCATTGTCCATTTGGAAGACCCATTTGTGACCAAGCATTAACTTCCTGACTGATGTCTTGAGATGTTGCTTCAATATATCCACATAATAATCATGCCTCATGATGCCATCTATTTTGTGAAGTGCACCAGTCCATCCTGCAGCAAAGCACCCCAACAAGATGATGCTGCCACCCCCGTGCTTCATGATTCGGCTTGCAAGCCTCCCCCTTTTTCCTCCAAACATTGCAATGGTCATTATGGCCAAACAGTTCTATTTTTGTTTCATCAGACCAGAGGACATTTCTACAAAAAGTACTTTTTGTGGCTTTTTTGTGGCTTTTTTATGGCGGTTTTGGGGCAGTGGCTTCTTCCTTGCTGAGCAGCCTGTCGATATAGGACTTGTTATACTGTGGATATAGATACTTTTTTACCTGTTTCCTCCATCATCCTCACAAGGACCTTTGCTGTTGTTCTGGGATTGATTTGCACTTTTCTCACCAAAGTACGTTCATCTCTAGGAGACAGAACGAGTCTCCTTCCTGAGCGGTATGACAGCTGTGTGGTCCCATGGTGTTTATACTTGCGTACTATTGTTTGTACAGATGAACGTGGTACCTTCAGGCATTTGGAAATTGCTCCCAAGGATGAACCAGACTTCTGAGGTCAGACTTCTGAGGTCTTGGCTGATTTCTTTAGATTTTCCCATGATGTCAAGCAAAGAAGCACTGAGTTTGATGGTAGGCCTTGAAATACATCCACCTCCAATTGACTCAAATTATGTCAATTAGCCTAGCAGAAGCTTCTAAAGCCATGACATAATTTATTGGAATTTTCCAAGCTGTTTAAAGGCACAGTCAACTTAGTGTATGTAAACCTCTGACCCACTGGAATTGTGATACAGTGAATTATAAGTCTGTAAACAATTGGTAGGAATATTACTTGTGTCATGCACAAAGTAGATGTTCTAACCGACTTACCAAAACTATAGTTTGTTAACAAGAAATTTGTGGAGTGGTAGAAAAACGAGTTTTAATGACTCCAACCTAAGTGTATGTAAACCTCTGACTTCAACTGTAAAAAGAAATGTCAGCTAGTTTGCAGTATTTCCAGCTTCCGTTTGAAGTGATTGTGTTAGCTAGCTGTGTTGTTTGCTAGCTCCTCTGAACAACAGTGTCCTGACGAGTGTGCACATTTTGAATGCCAGGCGAAATCGCTCCTCATTAGCTTATTGGTATGGATGTATCCAAATAAATATCACTGGAAAACAACTTAAACAAATGCAAATGTGCCTAGTTTGCTGTTATTCTGGCTGCACTTTTTGACGTGACTGTAAGTTTGCAATAGTATGGCTAGCTAGCAAGCAAGAGATAAGAACGTTGCCAGCCAGTATGGCAAAGGAACATTTAGAATAAACGACTGGGTCGCGTCCATAGATACAGAACAAAAATACTTAATGACTGGGGCGCGTCTCTACCAAACCAACCGATAGAAAGAATTACCAGCCGGCTTGGGTAGCAACCCTGGATTTGTGTTGGACTATATCTTGTGGAAGGATGAAATAGTATGAATGAATTCATCAAAATAATATTTTTTATGAAAATATGTAAATCATTATTTGAATATGTTGGTAACCCGTTGTATAAAAGTGACAATGCCCTCGAAGCCGGTGTTTGGAGGATATATTGGCACGGTTTGCCGGCCCTCGACTTCGTATCTGGCACAACCGTGCCAATATATCCTCCAAACACCGGCTTCGAGGACATTATCACTTAATTAAGTAAGTACGCCTCAACATACACTTATTTTTATGGGCTAACAACTAGTAAGTACATTGTAATCTACTTAAGGAAACATGACATGTACTATGCTTTGAAATAATGTATTTTTCCACATCTGGGATGCCACCCATATTAGATCCCAGTCAGTGAGGTTGACCTACTGATCTGTTTTTACCTGTTCAACCAAGTTAACCCAGATGGAACACTTTATTTTGGGGGCAAGTGCTAGCAACAACACTGAGTGGAGATTTAGTTTTAACAGTTCACTTTCAAGGCTAAGTAATTAGAGCCTATTGAGCATAGACTATAATCTCTCAGACACCCAGCGCATCCATGAGAGATCACAACCTTTCTGATAGTTGTTACTATATGCAGCTGAGAAGAAGTGAAACACTAAATTGGTGAATCTAGTGGAAACCTGCCCATTTGTAACAAGCATGGTAACAAGCAATCATTGTTACACCTCTGTAATTACAGACCGCAATTACTACCAGTTACATGTGGTTATTACACTGTAACTATGAGCTGTTACAGTTAACTATAATACTTGTTACAGTGTAATTACACATGTAGTTACACTATAATAAGGACACCTTAAATTGAAGCGTTACCAAAAATAATTATAGAGCCTGTGATTAATGTCTGTTCAATAAACATGATACATTCTGAACGTTTTGTAACGTTGTGCACTCTTGAACAGACCCTGAGAAGATGTCACATGTTGCTTGTTGTGCATCTACTCTAGCAAGCTAAAGTAAACCGCCATAAAATAGGATGTTGTGATACGTGGATCCTATCGAATTGGATGGTTCAAAGTCTATTTATAACAATTTTGGGCAAACAATAATAAACATAGTAAATGTCCTTCAAAATGTAGAAAAATGTAATGTGTTAACAAAGTAATCGTCCCAAACTAGACATGTGTAACATACCTTAAAATATGTGATAGAATGGTTTTCAAAAACTTCTTTACTGGTCCAGGTGATAAAAAAACAATACCAAGTTTTTACTTTAGTTTAGAATGAATATGTATCAAGAGTACACTACCTCTTCCTGGTTTATTAAGGCACACTGGATATGGTGCAGCTAGGGTGGACTGTGCATGGTAATGAGTTTCACAATATTCACGATCTCTCTCTCTCTCTCTCTCTCTCTCTCTCTCTCTCTCTCTCTCTCTCTCTCTCTCTCACCGTATTTCATCTGTGAGACTGTCAGATTCCAATTAATTCACTCTCACTGTTGCTTAAATCATACCAAATAAAATGTTATTTGTCACATGAGCCGAATACAACAGGTGTAGACCTTACAGTGAAATGCTTACTTGCAAGCCCTTAACCAACAATGCAGCTTTAAGATAAAAAAGAAGTGTTAAGAAAAAAATAGATAAGTGAAAAATAAAAATAACAAATAATTAAAGAGCAGCAGCAAAATAACAGTAGCGAGGCTAAATACAGGGGGAGGTACAGAGTCAATGTGCTGGGGCACAGGTTAGTCGAGGTAATTGAGGTCATATGTACATGAAGGTAGAGTTAAAATGACTATGCATAGACAATAAATAGAGAGTAGCAGCAGCGTAAAAAGAGGGGTGGTGGGGGGACAATGCAAAAAGTCTGGGTAGCCATTTGATTAGCTGTTCAGGAGTCTTATGGCTTGGGGATAGAAGCTGTTAAGAAGCCTTTTGGACCTAGACTTGGTGCACCAGTACCACTTGCCGTGTGGTAGCAGAGATAACAGTCTATGACTTGGGTGACGAGTCTTAGACAATTTCTAGGGCCTTCCTATGACATCGCCTGGTATAGAGGTTCTGGATGACAGGAGATTGGCCCCAGCGATGTACTGGGCCGTACGCACTACCCTCTGTATCAAATCAAATGTATTTATAAAGCCCTTCTTACGTCAGCTGATGTCACAAAGTGCTGTACAGAAACGCAGCCTAAAACCCCAAACCGCAAGCAATGCAGGTGTAGAAGCACGGTGGCCATGAAAAACTCCCTAGAAAGGCAAGAACCTGGCTGTGCCAGGTGGAGATTATAACAGAACACGGCCAAGATGTTCAAATGTTCATAGATGACCAGCAGGGTCAAATAATAATAATCACAGTGGCTGTCGAGGGTGCAACAGGTCAGCACCTCAAGAGTAAATGTCAGTTGGCTTTTCAAAGCCGATCATTCAGAGTATCTCTACAGCTCTTGCTGTCTCTATAGAGTTGAAAACAGCAGGTCTGGGACAGGTAGCACGTCCGGTGAACAGGTCAGGGTTCCATAGCCGCAGGCAGAACAGTTGAAACTGGAGCAGCAGCATGGCCAGGTGGACTGGGGACAGCAAGGAGTCATCAGGCCAGGTAGTCCTGAGGCATGGTCCTAGGGCTCAGGTCCTCAGAGAGAGAGAAAGAAAGAGAGAAAGAGAGAAAGAAAGAGAGAAAAAGAGAGAAAGAGAGAGAGAATTAGAGAGAGCATACTTAAATTCACACAGGACACCGGATAAGACACTAGAAATACTCCAGATATAACAGACTGACCCTAGACCCCCGACACATAAACTACTGCAGCATAAATACTGGAGGCTGAGACAGGAGGGGTCGGGAGACACTGTGGCCCCGTCCGACGATACCCCCAGACAGGGCCAAACAGGCAAGATATAACCCCACCCACTTTGCCAAAGCACAGCCCCCACACCACTAGAGGGATATCTTCAACCACCAACTTACCATCCTGAGACAAGGCCGAGTATAGCCCACAAAGACCTCCGCCACGGTACAACCCAAAGGGCGCCAACCCGGACAGGAGGGTCACGTCAGTGACTCAACCCACTCAAGTGACGCACCCCTCCTAGGGACGGCATGGAAGAGCACCAGTAAGCCATTGACTCAGCCCCTGTAATAGGGTTAGAGGCAGAGAATCCCAGTGGAGAGAGGGGAACTGGCCATGCAGAGACAGCAAGGGCGGTTCATTGCTCCAGTGCCTTTCCGTTCACCTTCACACTCCTGGGCCAGACTACACTCAATCATAGGACCTACCGAAGAGATGAGTCTTCAATGAAGACTTAAAGGTTGAGACCGAGTCTGCGTCTCTCACATGGATAGGCAGACCAGTCCATAAAAAGGGAGCTCTATAGGAGAAAGCCCTGCCTCCAGCTGTTTGCTTAGAAATTCTAGGGACAGTAAGGAGGCTCATGCCTTAGACCGTGGCGCACGTGTAGGTACGCACGGCAGGACCAAATCAGAAAGATAGGTAGGAGCAAGCCCATGTAATGCTTTGTAGGTTAGCAGCAAAACCTTTAAATCAGCCCTTGCCTTAACAGGAAGCCAGTGTAGAGAGGCTATGTGTTATGTGTGAACCGTGAAGGCTATTGAAATCATGGTCATGAGAAAATAGTGAAGGTGCTACCCTCAAACAATCAAATGTGCTGCTTTCGCCGTAAAGCTTTTTTGAAATCTGACAACGCTGTGATATTGCCAAGAAACAGAGCTTTTGATGAGTATGAAACACTTGTATATGGGTGGATGTTTAATAATTCAACTTTTGGATTTTGAATTTGGCGCCTTGCATTTCACCTGGTAGTGTCGGGATTGGGGCCATAGCGCACCACCAACCCCCAAGAAGTTAAGGGGTGGTCGCGAGAGTGCTCGGGGAGGTGTGCAGGAGTTTCCGTTGGTGCTACCACGGTGGAAAGTCCAGACCAGGTCTCCACCGTGCACATCCCTCCAGAATATGCCGATTTGGCTCTCGCCTTCTGTAAGAAGAGGGCGACTCAATTGCCACCTCATCGACGGGGGGATTGTGCGATAAATCTCCAGGTAGACGCTGCACTTCCCAGGAGTCACTTGTATCCTTTGTCGCAAGCGGAGACAGCGGCTATGGAGACATATGTCTCTGAATCGCTGCGCCAGGGGTACATTCGGTCCTCCACTTCAACCGTCTCCTCGAGTTTCTTTTTTGTGAAAAAGAAGGATGGAGGTTTGCGCCTGTGCATTGACTATCGAGGTCTTAATCAAATCACGGTGAGGTACAGTTACCCGCTACCTCTCATTGCTACCGTGAAAGAGTCCATGCACGGGGCACGCTTTTTCACTAAATTGGATCTCAGGAGCACGTACAATCTGGTGCGTATCCGGGAGTGGAAGACGGCGTTTAGTACCACCTCAGGCCACTATGAGTACCTTGTCATGCCGTACGGGTTGATGAATGCTCCATCAGTCTTCCAATCCTTCGTAGACAACATTTTCAGGGACCTGCACAGGCAGGGTGTAGTGGTGTATATTGATTACATTTTGATATACTCTGCTACACGCGCCGATCATGTGTCTTTGGTGAATAAGGTGCTGGGCAGACTGTTGGAGCATGACCTGTACGTTAAGGCGAAGAAATGCCTGTTCTTTCAGCAGTCCATCTCTTCCTAGGGTATTTCATTTCCACATCAGGGGTGGAGATGGAGAGTGACCGCATTGCAGCCGTACGTAATTGGCCGACTCCCACCACGATAAAGGAGGTGCAGCGATTTTTAGGGTTTGCCAATTACTACCGGAGATTTATCCGGGGTCTTGGCCAGGTGGCTGCTCCCATTACCTCACTGCTGAAGGGGGGTCCTGTGCATCTGCAGTGGTCAGTTGAGGCGGACAGGGCTTTTGGGCAACTAAAGGCTCTGTTTACTTCGGCTCCTGTGCTGGCCCATCCGGATCCCTCTTTGGCGTTCATAGTGGAGGTGGACGCATCCGAGGCTGAGATAGGAGCCGTGCTCTCTCAGCGCTCGGGCACGCCACCGAAGCTCCGCCCCTGTGTGTTCTTCTATAAGAAGCTCAGCCCAGCGGAGCGGAACTATGATGTGGGGGACCGGGAGTTGTTGGCTGTGGTTAAAGCTCTGAGGGTGTGGAGACATTGACTTGAGGGGGCTAAACACCCATTTCTCATCTGGACTGACCACCGCAATCTGGAGTACATCCGGGCAGCGAGGAGACTGAATCCTCGTCAGGCAAGGTGGGCCATGTTATTTACCCGTTTTGTGTTTACCCTGTCCTACAGACCAGGTTCCCAGAATAGGAAGGCTGTCCCGACTGTACGACACAGAGGAGCGGCCCATGGATCAGACTCCCATTCTCCCGGCCTCCTGTTTGGTAGCACCGGTCGTGTGGGAGCTGGACGCGGATATTGAGCAGACATTGCGCACTGAGCCCGCTCCTCTCCAGTGTCCGGTCGGGCGTCAGTATGTTCCGCTTGCTGTCCATGACCAGTTGATCTCGTGGGTCCACACGTCACCCTCCTCTGGTCACCCGGGGATCGTTCGGACGGTGCGTTGTCTTACTGGGAAGTGCTGGTGGCCCACCTTGGCAAAGGACGTGAGGGTTTATGTTTCCTCCTGCTCGGTGTGTACCCAGTGTAAGGCTCCTAGACACCTACCCAAAGGTAAATTACATCCCTTACCCGTTCCACAACGACCCTGGTCGCACCTGTCGGTGGATTTTCTAACGGCTCTTCCACGTTCACAGGGAAACACTACAATCCTGATCGTTGTGGACCATTTCTCTAAGTCCTGTCGTCTCCTCCCTCTGCCCTGTCTTCCTACGGCCCTACAAACTGCGGAGGCCTTATTTACACACGTCATCCGGCACTACGGGGTGCCAGAGGATATAGTGTCTTATCGGGGTCCTCAGTTCACTTCGAGAGTCTGGAGGGCGTTCATGGAACGTTTGGGGGTCTCGATCAGCCTTACTTCAGGTTTCCACCCCGAGAGTAACAGGCAGGTGGAGAGAGTGAACCAAGAGGTGGGCAGGTTTCTGCGGTCCTACTGCCAGGACCGGCCGGGGGAGTGGGCAGCGTTCGTGCCCTGGGCAGAGATGGCACAGAACTTGCTCCGACACTCATCCACTAACCTTTCCTGCTTTCAGTGTGTATTGGGGTATCAGCCGGTTCTGGCACCATGGCATCAGAGTCAGACCGAGACTCCTGCGGTGGACGATTGGTTCAGGCGTGCTGAGGAGGCATGGAAGGCTGCCCATGATCACCTTCAGCAGGCAGCGCTGCGCCAAAAGATCAGCGCGGACCGTCACCGCAGTGGGACAGGGTCTGGCTCTCGACCCGAAACCTGCCCCTCCGCCTGCCCTGCCGGAAGCTGGGTCCGCGGTTTGTGGGGCCATTTAAAGTCCTGAAGAGAGTGAATGAGGTGTGTTACAGGTTACAGCTTCCTCCCGATTACCATATTAACCCCTCATTCCATGTGTCTCTCCTCAGGCCGGTGGTGGTTGGTCTGCTCCAGGAATCTGAGTTGTGGGAGGTTCCCCCAACCCCTCTGGACATCGAGGGGGCCCCGGTGTACTCCGTTCGTTCCATCCTGGATTCGAGGCATCGGGCGAGGGGCCTTCAGTACCTCGTGGAGTGGGAGTAATAAATAATAAATAATAATAAATAGAAATATAAGTTATTTAAGTCGTCTGGTAGCTCTACCCTTTAGCTAAATGCAGATTTTGCCTGTAATCCATGGCTTCTGGTTGGGGTATGTACGTACAGTCACTGTGGGGACGACATCATCGATGCGCTTATTGATGAAGCCAGTGACTGATGTGATGTACTCCTCAATGCCATCGGAAGAATCACGGAACATATTCCAGTCTGTGCTAGCAAAACAGTCCTGTGGTTTAGCATCTGCTTCAACTGACCACATGTAATTGAATGAGTCACTGGTGCTTCCTGCTTTAATTTTGCGTGTAAGCAGGAATCAGGAGGGTTTAATTATGGTCAGATTTGCCAAATGGAGGGCGAGGGAGAGCTTTGTACGTGTCTCAGTGTGTGGAGTAAAGGTGGTCTAGAGGTTTTTTCCTCTGGTTGCACATTTAACATGCTGGTAGAAATTAGGCAAAACAGATTTAAGTTTCCCTGCATTAAAGTCCCCAGTAACATGACTCAGATGCGGACACGGGAGGTGGATAGTACAGTTCTCAGAAGATTTATTAGAAACATGGGGCAGGCAAAGGGCAGGTCGAGGGCAGGCAGAGGTTCATAATCAGGTCAGTCAGGCAGGTACAGGACGGCAGGCAGGCTTGGGGTCAGGGCAGGCAGAATGGTCAGAACCGGGAAAAACTAGGAAATAGAGCTAGAGAAACAGGAAGGCGGGAAATAACTCTGGTAAGACCTGACAAGACGAACTGGCAACAGACAAACAGAGAACACAGGCATAAATACACAGGGGATAATGGGAAGATGGGCGACACCTGGAGGGGGGGAGACAAACACAAATACAGGTTAAACAGATCAGGGTGTGACACTCCGGCCACTAGGAAGCTCCGCCTCTGGATGAGCGTTTTCCTGTTTGCTTATGGCCTTATACAGCTCCTTGAGTGTGATCTTAGTGGCAACATCAATTTGTGGTGGTAAATAGACAACTATGAAAAATATAGATGAAAACTCTCTTGGTAAATAGTGTGGCCTACAGCTTATCATGAGATACTCTACATCAGGCAAGCAAAACCTCAGACTTCCTTAATGTTAGATTTCGTGCACCAGCTGTTGTTTACAAATATACACAGATCGCCACCCCTTGTCTTACCGGAGGCGGCTGTTCTACCTTGCCGATGCAGCATCAACCCCGCCAGCTGTATGTAATTCATGTCATCGTTCAGCCACGACTCAGTGAAACATAAGATTTTTTTTTATTTTCATGTCCCGTTGGTTGGATATTCGTGATCGTAGCTAGTCTATTTTGTTATGCAATGATTTTACGTTGACTAACTGCAGATTAACTACTCGCCGTCGGATCCTTACAAGGCACCCCGATCTACGTCCCTTATATCTCTGTCTCTTTCTCATGTGAATCACATGGATTTGGGCCTTGATGGGTGTCTGAAGTAAATCCTTAACGTCCGACTTCGTCTAGTACGAGGTGAGCAATTGCTGTCCTGATATCTAGAAGCTCTTTTCGGTCATAAGAGACAGTGGGAGAAACATTATGTACAAAATAAGTTACAAATAACGCCAAAAAATACACACAATAGCACAATTGGTTAGGAGACCATAAAACGGCAGCCATCTCGTCCGGTGCCATTTTTCTGAATCATTATTAATCGTCTGTTGAGTCATTCACCCAAACTCTCTTATTCTCTAACCTGATCTACTCCCATGTCTTTCATTTTCATATTTATATTGATGCATACAAATAAACAATAGTAAATAATTTCCTATTTTTTCTCTGCCGTCCCCCTCTCTTGCTCACACACTCTTCTCAGTCACATTCCCAATTCCCTTCTCCTGTGGAAACATAAGGGTTTAAGTTATAGAGTCTAGCTCTGCTTCCTCTGGGGGAAGCAGACTCTCATGCACCAGACTCTCATGCATGCAAGCATCCCATCCATTACATATTTATGTAGACTCAATAACGGTGTGATATCCTCAACAACTTTTCTCTGGTTACAGACTGTGGTTGAAGGCTCAGCGGAACTCATGTAGACTTCCTCTACAGACACCTGGCACACAGCATGTCTGACACACACGTCAATAGTGTCTCACTTATCAAGCAGGAAGTAGTAAAAACAGGAACCAAGACAGGTCATGAACTAAGGTGAAAAAATAACTGTGTCGACTCGTACCTACGTACAGCAATACGTTCGAAGTACATTTATTGCATAATTTATATAATCAAGTTGAAGATGAGGGCTTTCCTCATCTGATATACACTAAGACATTATAGTAACTACAGAAATTATAAGTAACAACTGCTTCTGACATTTAATGGTATTTAATGGTATTCATATAAAACATTGTAGGTTCATATCTCTATTCCTGAAATCCATGGTTGCAATCCAACACGTGGCACTACAATTGTTCATCTAACACAATTTAAATAAGGAAGCGCCGCACAAGTTATAAGATTCCTGAAATACATATACTGTATATACAACTTGATAACTTTATTACTATGGCGATGATGATACACATTATTAGTGAACTTTAATTAGGGTTCTACATCAGATTGGTTAAGAAAATGTCCCTATGATGGGTAGCACCCACAATACAGCTTATCTAGTCATCAAGACATCCCTATGTCAGGTAAGCATCCTTGTTTCAGTACTGTGTACAAATGTGACTCTTCACCATGTAATTTTTGGTGAGCACATACTTCAAATTTCATTGAGGCTCCACTGTACTAAACACTTTAACAAATTCATACAGCGTACACTAGCTAGATAAGCGGAGAGAGAGAGACAAAATAGTTTTTGGAAACAAGGCTTGTGATAGGACAAGCAGCATAAGTGGTTGAGGTTAGAGACATTAAACTGACAGTCAAACTGTGGTGAGTATGCACAACAGTAAATGTGCTAGAAGGCTTCAGAGATTCCGGGAACACTGTTCAGTGAGAGGTTTGACCTTTGGTGTGTGGAATTTAGGGGACTTCACTGATCAATGCTCCATAAACATGGTGACAAAATACAAAAAGGTCATGACCTATTTTACTCTACATGGAAAATCTTTGTCACCACAAACAAACGTTTATGTGGCCACAAGGTTCAAAAAACACATCCTCCTGTTCCCACAACTAACACAACACACATGGGCACATAACACACGTAACACACTGGTTTGCCTTTCATGTAAAGATGAAGCGATTAAAAACCTTGCAAGTCTACCGGTACCTAAGACCAAAGTCTACTGGAAGTAATTGTATGTTTCATGTGTAATGGCTTTTTCTCCCCACCCTATTCCCCAGGAAGTGATGACGTCACAGAGTAGGGGTCACGGTGGGTCAGGGGTTCAGATGAGGGGGCTGTATGTTCTGCTGTGTGTGGTACTGGCTCTAGCAGGCTGCAGAGACTTCCTCCCCAACATCTGGACCCATGTGTTAACCCTGCCCTTGGACTCCTACACACACCAGTTCATCACCGAGCAGGGGGTCCTCAAAGTCACTCTGGAGACACTGAGCATGACCAACACACATAGGAGCAGGTCAGGCTGTGGTGTGTGTGAACATGCACACACACACACACAACAGAACCAATAAAATAAATAGATGAAAACAAAACAGAATCAAAAATATAGCTGCGTGGCGGATGAACGGGGTTCACAGGATGACAGAAAAGACACAACATCAGTTGAATAACAAAGCAAGCGCTCTATCATATAGTAACTATCTTCCTTTATGTACAAAATCTGGAGTGAATCTGACATATGGTTCACAAGGAGAAGATGATTTTGAACATTAGCGTTACATATGCAAAGAATGAGTTGAAGATTTTCATTCCAAAACGCTATATATACATTTTCAGAAATGTTAGTAAATTAAACTTTAATTGTTTAAAGAAATTATGAAAGATATTGGGATGTTTTTTCAGTATCTAATCATGGCATGGGGTTGTTCAATAAAGTAATAAAACTTAGCGGTCAGGGAAATAGTTCCAATCGTTTTTCTACCATTCATTTTTCCCATGGGGGATTTTAGAAACCCTTAATATGAGGGCAGTGTTTCGTGTAGACTTACCCTGGCGTGATGTTTTGATAACGATGTAAATCTCTCTAATACAAAGTGACTTTATTTACTTCTATTTACACCCCAAAAATATAATGCTAATTAGCTGTTCATGTGGCTATTGTAAAGAACTACAAATGCCATGATGATCTGGACGA
Source organism: Brachymystax lenok tsinlingensis (assembly GCA_030435695.1). NCBI lineage: Eukaryota > Metazoa > Chordata > Actinopteri > Salmoniformes > Salmonidae > Brachymystax > Brachymystax lenok. Next base: position 30,943,786 of record CM059816.1, read on the forward strand.
GACTGCCGAATCGAGGAAAATGTATCTAATGTTAGCTAAATGTAGCAATTAATAAGTTGGCAACATTTCTTTAAATTGACAATTCTGTGTACTGTCTTGTACACCTTTTAAATTAACACAATACCTGCTAGCAAAGGTGTCAGCTAGAGATTACGTGCAGGAGCTTGGAAGGATTTGTAGTCTTGCATGATATCTACTTTGATGCTAATGAGCATTTTCAAATCAAAGAGTAAATAGAGCCGAATATATTAATAAAAGTCACCTTGTCCCAGAGAGATTTACATGGCAATCAAAATGTCACGCCAGGGTAAGCCTACATGAAACACCCCATATTTTAAGTGTTTCTAACAATGAATGGTGGTAAAAACGATTGGAACAATTTCCCTGTTTGACCGCTAAGTTTTATGGGTATTAAGACACCTCCACTGTGGGCCTCTATGACAGACATGTATTTGTTTCAAATCTATAATTTGATGGTTTCATTTCAGTGGCAAGAAAAAGTATGTGAACCCTTTGGAATTACTTAGATTTCTGCATGAATTTGTCATAAAATTTGATCTGATCTTCATCTTAGTCACAACAATAGATGAACACAGTGTGCTTAAACTAATAACTAATAAAGCAGGAAGCGCCAGTGACTAGATCAGTAAAAAAGTGGTCAAAGGTAGCAGACGCTAAGCTACAGGACAGTTTTGCTAGCACAGACTGGAATGTGTTCCGGGATTCCGGAGTACACCACATCAGTCATTGGCTTCATCAATGTCTTCACTGACATTTTCAACCTCTCCCTGTCCGAGTCTGTAATACCAACATGTTTTAAGCAGACCACCATAGTCCCTGTGCCCAAGAACACTAAAGATCTGCCTAAACGACTACCGACCCGTAGCACTCACTTCTGTAGCCATGAAGTGCTTTGAAAGGCTGGTCATGGCTCACATCAACACCATCATCCCAGAAACCCTAGACCCAATCCAATTTGCATACCGCCCCTACAGATCCACAGATGATGCAATCTCTATTGCCCTCCACACTGCCCTTCCCCACCTGGACAAAAGGAACACCTATGTGAGAATGCTATTCATTGACTACAGCTCAGTGTTCAACACCATAGTGCCCTCAAATCTCATTAAAAAGCTAAGGTCCCTGGAACTAAACACTTGCCTGTGCAACTGGATCCTGGACTTCCTGACGGGCCGACCCGCAGGTGGTAAGGGTAGGTAACAACACATCCGCCACGCTGATCCTCAACACAGGGGCCCCTCGGAGTGCGTACTCAGTCCCCTCCTGTACTCCCTGCTCACTCATGACTGCTCGGCCAGGCATGACTCCAACACCATCATTACATTTGCTGTTGACACAACAGTGGTAGGCCTGATCACCGACAACGACGAGACAGCCTATAGGGAGGAGGTCAGAGACCTGGCCGTGTGGTGCCAGGACAACAACCTCTCCCTCAACGTGATCAAGACAAAGAAGATGATTGTGGACTAAAGGAAAAAGAGTACAGAGCAAGCCCCCATTCTCATCGACGGGGCTGCAGTGGAGTAGGTTGAGAGCTTCAAGTACCTTGGTGTCCACATCACAACAAACTAACATGGTCCAAGCACACCAAGATAGTCATGAAGAGGGCACGACAAAACATATTCCCCTCAGCAGACTGAAAAGATTTGGCATGGGTCCTCAGATCCTCAAAAGGTTCTACAGCTGCACCATCGAGAGCATCGTGCCTGATGTGAACCATGCCTCGAACAAAAGAGATCTCAGAAGACCTACGATTAAGAATTGTTGACTTGCATAAAGCTGGAAAGGGTTACATAAGTATCTCTAAAAGCCTTGATGTTCATCAGTCCACAGTAAGACAAATTGTCTATAAATAGAGAAAGTTCAGCACTGTTGCTACTCTCCCTAGGAGTGGGCGTCCTGCAAAGATGACTGCAAGTGTACAGTGCAGAATGCTCAATGAGGTTAACTTGTTAGGGCTAAGGTCCTTTTTTCTCAATTTCCACCTGTCTGACGTGCCCAAAGTAAACTGCCTGTTGCTCAGGCCCTGAAGCCAGGATATGCATATAATTGGTACCATTGGAAAGGAAACACTCTGATAATGTAGGAGACTATAACACAATAGATATGGTAGGAGAAAATCCAAAGAAAAAACCAACCAGAATAATTTTTTTGGAGAGCCTATGCTTTTCCAATGGAATGTATAGTGTTTTTTTTTTATCTAGCTCCCAGTATGCAATTCCTATGGCTTCCACTGGGTGTCAGTAGTCTCTGTTCAAGGTTTCAGTCTTGTTTCTTCTTAAACAAAGAAGAATAATATGTTTTACCACAGGGACACAGACTTGGAAATTCGTGTATGCGCGCGCGACGAAGAGGACACGCACCTGCTAATATCGTTTTCCTATTGAACATACTTATTTCCATATGAAATATTATAGTTTAATTACATTTTAGAGTATCTGAGGATTAAATAGAAACAGATTTTGACTTGTTTTAACAAAGTTTAGCGGTAGCTTTTTGGATTCCTTTCTCTGCATGTTGAACGAAGCTTCATAATGGAGAGTCATGTCAGGATGAGCCTGCAGGAAGAGTACCACATGAGGGAGGAGGATGTCTTCCCTGTAACGCACAGCGTTGAGATTGCCTGCAATGACAACAAGCTCAGTCCAGTCCAGTGACACTGTGACACACTGCCCCAGACCATGACGGACCCTCCACCTCCAAATCGATCTCGTTCCAGAGTACAGCGGCCTCGGTGTAACGCTCATTCCTTCGACGATAAACGCGAATCCGACCATCACCCCTGGTGAGACAAAACCGCTATTCGTCAGTGAAGAGCACTTTTTGCCAGTCCTGTCTGGTCCAGCGACGGTGGGTTTGTGCCCATAGGCGACGTTGTTGCCAGTGATGTCTGGTAGACCTGCCTTACAACAGGCCTACAAGCCTGCAGTCCTCGTGCCTCCTTGCAGCATGCATAAGGCACGTTCATGCAGATGAGCAGGGACCCTGGGCATCCTTCTTTTTGTGTTTTTCAGAGTCAGCAGAAAGGCCTCTTTAGTGTCCTAAGTTCTCTTTTAGTGTCCTAAGTTTTCATAACTGTGACCTTAATTGCCTACCGTCTGTAAGCTGTTAGTGTCTTAACGACCCTTCCACAGGTGCATGTTCATGAATTGTTTATGGTTCATTTAAACCATTTACAATGGGGATCTGTGAAGTTATTTGGATTTTTACGAATTATCTTTGAAAGACACTTTCTTTGTTGAGTTTACACTACCGTTCAAATGTTTGGGGTCAAAGTACATTTTTTGTCCATTAAAATAACATAAAATTTATCCGAAATACAGTGTAGACATTGTTAATGTTGTAAATGACTATTGTTGCTGGATATGGCTGATTTTTAATGGAATATCTACATAGGTGTTCCAATGGCACGTTGTGTTAGCTAATCCAAGTTTATAATTTCAAAAGGCTAATTGATCATTTGAAAACCCTTTTGCAATTATGTTAGCACAGCTGAAAACTGTTGTGCTGATTTAAGAAGCAATAAAACTGTCCTTCTTTAGACAAGTTGAGTATCTGAAGCATCAACATTTGTGGGTTCGATTACAGGCTCAAAATGGCCAGAAACAAATAACTTCCTTCTGAAACTCGTCAGTCTATTCTTGTTCTGAGAAATGAAAGCTATTTCATGTGAGAAAGTGCCAAGAAACAGAAGATCTCGTACAATGCTGTGTAGTACTCCCTTCACAGAACAGCACAAACTGTCTCTAACCACAATAGAAAGAGGAGTGGGAGGCCCTGGTGCACATCTGAGCAAGAGGACAAGTACATTAGAGTATATAGTTTGAGAAACAGACGCCTCACAAGTCCTGAACTGGCAGCTTCATTAAATAATACCCGCAAAACACCAGCCTCAACAGTCGAGAGGCGACTCCGGGATGCTGACCTTCTAGGCAGAGTTCCTCTGTGTTCTTTTGCCCATCTTAATCTTTTTTTTATATTGGCCAGTCTGAGACATGGCTTTTTCTTTTCAACTCTGCCTAGATGGCCAGCATCCCAGAATCACCTCTTGGACTCTGGAGCAGTGGAAATGTGTTCTCTGGAGTGATGAATCATGCTTTAGCATCTGGCAGTCTGAAGGATGAATCTGGGTTTGGCGGATGGCAGTAGAACGCTACCTGCCACAATGCATAGTGCCAACTGTACAGTTTGGTGGAGAAGGAATAATGGTGTGGGGCTGTTTTTCATGGTTTGGGCTAGGCCCCTTAGTTCCAGTGAAGATGAGTCTTAAACTTATCCTCTGCAGCAGAGGATAAGTTAAAAATGTATCTTCACTGGAACGCTACAGAATACAATGACATTCTAGACGATTCTGTGTTTCCAACTTTGTCGCAACAGTTTGGGGAAGGCCCTTTCCTGCTTCAGCATGACAATGCCCCCCGTGCACAAAGCGAGGTCCATACAGAAATGGTTTGTCGAGATCGGGGTGGAAGAACTTGACTGGCCTGCAGTGCCCTGACCTCAACCCCATCGAACACCTTTGGGATGAATTGGAATGCCGACTGCGAGCCAGGCCTAATACCCTACATGGGCATGAATTTTAAGCCCAAGCCCTACCCATGCAGGCACGTTCAGGCCCTACCTGAAATCAGAAATAACTTCCTCCATTAGTAAATCTATCAGCTGCTACTCTCTGTCTGTCACTCAGCTAGCTCTGCATACACTCTGCTCATGATGGCTTTGAGTCTGTGTATCCTTGGGCTGCTCCAGAGATAGAGAAAGGAGGTTTTAAGTTTTTAGGTTTTATTTAGGAATCCCATTGGGCAATGAATGGAGGAACGTATAACGCACCACCCAGCAGACTGTGGACTAATCACGCTCACGTTGTCATACTGCGTCAAGCAGTTGCTAAGAAAATCTGCTCAAAGTCATTGTAGGAGTCGAGAATCCTCGAAAGTACTTAATGTCACGATTCCAAAACTATGCATAATTATCTCACATCTCGGAAAAGATTTGTAATGTTGTACTTCTTGTTGATGAAAATCATGCTAGTGTTTTTTTTTTTTATCTTGCGTCTAATTAAATCCCATTCACCCCTTGAAGGAGAACTCAGTGCTAGGTTGAGTGGTGTAACGCCCAGGCCTGAGATGACAGGCTGGAGCGTGTTAGTTTCGTTTTGGTGTAGGGTTTGTGTTTTCTAGGGTGTCTATTTCTATGTTGGGATAATGGTTCCCAATTAGAGGCAGCTGAGTCTCGTTGTCTCTAATTGGGAATCATTTATATGTTTGGGAGTTGCACCTTAGTTTCGTGGGTTATTGTTTATGTTACGTTCATCATGTTCAGTCAGGTTCGTGTCTAGTTAGGTTTCTCCGTTCGTGTCTAGTTAGGTTTCTCCGTTCGTGTCTAGTTAGGTTTCTCCGTTCGTGTCTAGTTAGGTTTCTCCGTTCGTGTCTAGTTAGGTTTCTCCGTTCGTGTCTAGTTAGGTTTCTCCGTTCGTGTCTAGTTAGGTTTCTCCGTTCGTGTCTAGTTAGGTTTCTCCGTTCGTGTCTAGTTAGGTTTCTCCGTTCGTGTCTAGTTAGGTTTCTCCGTTCGTGTCTAGTTAGGTTTCTCCGTTCGTGTCTAGTTAGGTTTCGCCAGTCGTGGTTAGGTTTAGATGTTTGTGTTGAGTTTAGTATTTAGCGTTAGGGCTCACGTCTTGTTTCTTCGTTTATTGTTTTTGTTCTGTCCCGTGTTTTCAATAAATCATGTATTCTGGCTACATCGCTGCGTCTTGGTCTGTCCCGAAGGAAGAGAATCGTGACAGAATAACCCACCAACCGAAGACCAAGCAGCGAGAGACCCGGGAGTATTGGACCAGGGAACAGCTCATTGGGACTCGCCTGGCACGGAGGTCCGTAAGGCAGCCCCAAGAAACTTTTTTGGGGGGGCACACGAGGAGGTTGGCCGGTTCAGGAGGGACTCCTGAGCCAATTCCTCGTGCTTTGTGGAGAGAGCGTTGGGGAGAGCGTCGCACCGAAGGGACACCGTGCTATGCAGTGTTGCGCACGGTTTCCCCTATAGGGATTCAGAGGCCGGTGCGAGAGATTCCCGCTCCACTCATCAGTCGGGCGAAGCTGAGTGTTCAGCCAGGAAGAGTGGTGCCATCTCTGCGCGCTAAGTCTCCAGTGCGCCTCCTGGGACCCGGATATCCTGCCCCGGTTCTGCGTGCGGTGTCTCCGGTACGTGTCCACAGCCCAGTGCGAGAGATCCCAGCGCCACTCATTGGTCGGGCCGAGGTCAGTACGCTACCTGGTAGAGTGGTGCCAGCTCTGCGCGCAAGGTCTCCAGTGCGCCTGTTGGGACCTAGATATCCTGTGGTCCTACGGGCAGAATCTCCGGTGAGAATCCACAGCCCAGTCCGAGAGATTCCAGCTCCACTCACCCGTGAGGCCAGGGTTAGTGAGCTAGCTGGAGGTATGGTGTCGGCTCTCCGTATCAGGTCCCCGGTCCGGGTGGAGGTTTCTACACGTCCAGTCCCTGTTCCATGCTCCCAGACTCCTGTTCCGCGCTCCCAGACTCCTGTTCCGCGCTCCCAGACTCCTGTTCCGCGCTCCCAGACTCCTGTTCCGCGCTCCCAGACTCCTGTTCCGCGCTCCCAGACTCCTGTTCCGCGCTCCCAGACTCCTGTTCCGCGCTCCCAGACTCCTGTCCGTGTAGTGGTTTCTACACGTCCAGTCCCTGTTCCACGTGCCAGGTCCCCAGTACGTCTTCAGAGTCCAGCACGTCCTGTTCCGGCTCCACGCACCAGAGTTCCTGTGAGCATCACGAGTCCAGTACGGCCAGTTCCCGCTCCACGCACCAGCGTTCCAGTGAGCATCACGAGTCCAGTACGACCAGTTCCCGCTCCACGCACCAGAGTTCCAGTGAGCATCACGAGTCCAGTACTGCCAGTTCCCGCTCCACGCACCAGAGTTCCAGTGAGCATCGCGAGTCCAGTACGACCAGTTCCCGCTCCACGCACCAGAGTTCCAGTGAGCATCGCGAGTCCAGTACGGCCAGCTCCAGCCCCACGCACCAGAGTTACCATGAGCATCATGAGTCCAGTACGCCCAGCTTCTGCTCCACGCACCAGAGTTCCTAGAAAGGGTCCAGGGCCTCCGGTACGTGACATCCGACCAGCACGGCCAGCACCGGAGCCCCCACCTGGGACAAAGGGACCCACCCGAAGACCCCCCCACAGACTTTTGGGCGCGTCCGGAGTCCGCGCCTTTGGGGGGGTGTACTGTAACGCCCAGGCCTGAGATGACAGGCTGGAGCGTGTTAGTTTCGTTTTGGTGTAGGGTTTGTGTTTTCTAGGGTGTCTATTTCTATGTTGGGATAATGGTTCCCAATTAGAGGCAGCTGAGTCTCGTTGTCTCTAATTGGGAATCATTTATATGTTTGGGAGTTGCACCTTAGTTTCGTGGGTTATTGTTTATGTTACGTTCATCATGTTCAGTCGGGTTCTTGTCTTTCGTGTCTAGTTAGGTTTCTCCGTTCGTGGTTAGGTTAGGTTTCGCCAGTCGTGGTTAGGTTTAGATCTTTGTGTTGAGTTTAGTATTTAGCGTTAGGGCTCACGTCTTGTTTCTTCGTTTATTGTTTTCGTTCTGTCCCGTGTTATCAATAAATCATGTATTCTGGCTACATCGCTGCGTCTTGGTCTGTCCCGAAGGAAGAGAATCGTGACAAGTGGTTCCATTTCCAGTGGTTTCTTGAGTTTGGTGTCTTTTACTGGTATCAAATGTTATTGGCCACATACACATATTTAGCAGATGTTACTGCGGGTGTAGCGAAATGTTTGTGTTCCTAGCTCCAACAGTGCAGTAATATCTAACAATTATTCACAACAATACACACAAATCTAAAAGTAAAAGAATGGAACTAAGAAATGTATAAATATTAGGACAAGCAATGTCGGAGTGGCATTGACTAAAATACAGTAGAATAGAATAGTCTATACATATGAAATGAGTAAAGCAGTATGTAAACAGTATTAAAGTGAATAGTGTTACTTTATTAAAGTGACCAGTGATTCCATGTCTATATAGTGCAGCAGCCTCTAAGGTGCAAGGTTTTGTAACCAGGTGGTAGCCGGCTAGTGATGCCTAATTAACAGTCTGATGGCCTTGAGATAGACGCTGTTTTATAGTCTCTCTGTCCCAGCTTTGATGCATCTGTACTGACCTCACATACTGGATGGTAGCTGGGTGAACAGGCTGTGGATTGGGTGGTTGATGTCTTTGATTATCTCCGCCAGGGCCCTGACCTCTTCCCTGTAGGCTGTCTCGTTATTGTTGGTAATCAGGCCTACTACTGTTGTGTAGTTTGCAAACTTGATAATTGAGTTGGAGGCATGCGTGGCCACACGGTCATGGGTGAACAGGGAGTACAGGAGGTGGCTGAGCATGCACCTTTGTAGGGGCCCAGTGTTGAGGATCAGCAAAGTAGAGGTGTTGTTTCCTACCTTCACCACCTGGGGTCGGACCGCCAGGAAGTCCAGGACCCTGTTGCACAGAGCGGGATTCAGAACCCCGAAGTTGTGTCCATACACCCCTCACACTGACCTACAGTAGAACAGTCCAAATCAAACTCTGCAACAACCAAAACAGGATGTAGCTTGGAAGCCTAGTCTCTACAGCCCATAGAGTTAGTTAGAGGGCTCATTATGGATATAACCTTTTTTTGCATTGCCATTGAGGGCTTCTACAAGTTAGATTTTGACTTCAGATATTTGGCAGCATAGTAAACAGTACAGTAAGTAAGCATTTCACAGTAAGTCTACACCTGTTGTTTACAAAGCATGTGACAAATAAAATGTCATGTTTTAATTTGAGTAGTTTCTCATTGCATGGGGCGATGTGTCTAATTTGTTCTGATAGTGGCACAGTGGGCCAACAGCTGAACCCCGGTATTGCTGCTGCTTATTAATTTAGCTGTGTGTGTTAATCTCCCCATACCTCTCGGGGCAGATGCTCGGTCCTCCAAGATTGAGCCGACAGAGATGGTCGCCTCACTTCAGGTCCTTAGAAAACTATGCCGTTATTTGTTTTTTTTATGTATTATTTCTCTTTACATTTGTGTGTATTTGTGTGTATAAGGTAGTTGTTGGGAATTTGTTAGATTACTTGTTAGATTTTACTGCATAGTCAGAACTAGAAGCACAAGCATTTCGCTACTGTCACGATCCTCAGTAGTGACAGACCAAGGCGCAGCGAGGCATCCAGTATACATCTTTTATTAATTGCGTAACTGGGCAAAACAACAAAACAAACGAAGATCGTAACGTTGAAACCATAACATGAAACACAATGAAGCTATGCTCAAAACAATAACCCACAAAACCTATATGAAAACCCCAAACATATATATGGTTCCCAATTAGAGACAACGACACACAGCTGTCTCTAATTGGGAACCATTACCCCAACATATAAATATAACACCTAGAACATAAAAAACCCTACACCAAAATCAAAACTAAACACACCAGCCTTGTCTTCTCAGGCCTGGACGTGACAGCTACACTCGCATTAACATCTGCTAACCATGTGTATGTGACCAATACAATTTGATTTGATTTGCATGGACGCTTCTGCTATATCACCGCCATCTAGTGGCCATAATAAACAAATGACTCACAAGATTTTGTTCAGGACTCCACCCCTCAGGTGGCAGTAAATCATCAATATTAGCTTAATCTTTTTTTCAAACACAAAGATGATACAAAGGTGAGTCCTCTAACTCTATGCTCCAGCCCTGTTTGACACTCCCACAGCCGCTGACACAAAATAGTCAACACATACATCATAATGACCTTTATAATAAATTGTGGCAGGAAGAGAAACTGCCTGGAAATTGGAAGCAGGAGGTAGTGGTGCCAATATGGAAACCAGGGAAAGACCCTACCAGTCCTTTAAGCTATAGGCCAATAGCATTGACATCTCTCCTGTATGTAAACATATTGAAAGCATGATAACGAAAAGGCTGACTTACTTTCTGGAGAGTAGAGGCCTAATGTCACCAGATCAAAGTGGGTTCAGGAAAGGCAAATAAGGAGGTGGTGGTAGCCGTTTTCTTTGATGTAGAGAAGGCTTATGATATGATGTGGAAGGAAGGCCTACCTATCAAGCTGGACAACATGGGGGTTGGAAGAAGGGTGCTTAACTGAATAAAGGATTTCTTTTTGGCCGATCAACACAAGTGATGGTGGGGAGCTCTATATCAGAAAGCTATGAGGTGGCTAATGGTACGCCCCAGGGAAGTGTCATTAGTCCTTTGTTGTTCTCCATTATGATTGACGATGTATTCTCTCAGGTGAGAGCTGATATTGGGAGGTCATTGTTTTGCGGATGATGGGGCTCTGTGGAAGAGAGGGGGAAATATTACCCATACAGCCAGAAGAGTTCAAGAAGTGATTTGTGAAGTAGAGCAGTGGTCCCTCAGCTGGGGCTTCAAGTTTTCAGTTGAGAAAACACAGACTGTGTTTTTTTCTAGAAGGAAGATTGGGAAGGAAATATACTTGAAGTTGTATGGAAGGAATCTGGAGAGGGTGGAATGTTCAGATTCCTGGGGGTCTGGTTTGACACTCGAATGACATGGGCGAAGCACATGAAGAGAGTATTTGTCAACAGAAAGAAAATATTGAATGTGATGCGTTGCCTGTCAGGAATGGTGTGGGGGGCAGATAGAATGGTGTTGAAAATGAAATATATAGAGCTGTTAAGGTCAATAATGGATTATGGAAGTATAGCATATGGATCAGCAGCTCAGACATCTTTAAAAAAGCTGGATGTTATCCAGGCCCAAGACCTAAAAATCTGTTGTGGAGCACTTAGGACCTCTCCGGTGGCAGCAATGCAGGTAGAGTTTGGAGAGATGCCATTAAAGTTAAGAAGACAACAGCTAGCCATGACAAATTGGGTAAATCTACAAGGACATAAGATTACACATCCTACCAAAAAAGGTGCTCCTTGAGTGCTGTGAACATCTGAATACAAGCTTTGGGTGGATAGGCAATTGGATGGCGAGAGAGATGGGGTCGTTTGGGAGGGAGTTTAGCCCCTCTGTGGTTCTTCCTGCTATCCCATCTTGGTTTCTCCCTCAGCCAGGGATAGATCTAGGGTTGCTTGAGAGGGTAAGAGCTGTTGAGGAAGGAGTAGATTCAGTTGTAAGTGAACGTTTAAGAACACAATAATATGCTTTCTTGACTATATTAACAGATGGATCTAAGGACCCAAAACCAGGGAGGACAGGAGCAGCTTTTAGTGTTCCTGAGTTGAAGGTGGCAGTGACAAAAATAGCAATGGATCATTTATCTGTTTACACAATGTAGTTGTTGGCCATACTGTTGGCTGCAGAGTGGGTGAAGGAGGTGAGGCCAGAAAGGGTAGTCATCTGCTCTGACTCCTGTGCAGCACTGATGAGCTTAAATTCATGTGTGTCTCAGAGCAGACAGGATGTATTGTATGAGGTTGTACAGTGTTTGTATAGGGTGACACAGACAGTATGTATTGTATGAGGTTTTGCAGTGTTTGTATAGGGTGAAACAGATGGGGTATTTGTGATGTTCCTCTGGGTACCAGCTCATGTGGGATTAGAGGGGAATGAGGAAGTGGATATTATTGCCAAGCAGGAGCAGAAGCCAAGCCCTTTGTTGTTCTATTATGATTGACGATGTATTCTCTCAGGTGAGAGCTGATATTGGGAGGTCATTGTTTTGCGGATGATGGGGCTCTGTGGAAGAGAGGGAGAAATATTCCCTATACAGCCAGAAGAGTTCAAGAAGTGATTTGTGAAGTAGAGCAGTGGTCCCTCAGGTGGGGCTTGTATGAGGTTTTGCAGTGTTTGTATAGGGTGACACAGATGGGGTATTTGTGATGTTCCTCTGGGTACCAGCTCATGTGGGAGTAGAGGGGAATGAGGAAGTGGATATTATTGCCCAGCAGGAGTAGGAGCCAAGGGATTAATTAGAACAGTGGTTAACGTTGTGGAACAGGGAGAGTAAGCGAAGACTAAGTATAAGTATAAGATGCAGGAAAAGGTGGGGGCAGGGAGGTCCTCAGGCCCGAGAGAGAAGGTAGGAAAGTGTAGTCACAAGGCTGAGACTGGGACACCCATGGCTCAATAGTACATTGAAAGTGGTGGGGAAACATCCAACTGGGAGGTGTGATCATTGTCAGGCGGAGATGGAGACAGTGGATGATGTTCTATTTCAGTGCAAGAAATATGGGAGGCAAAGGGAGCGATTGTTATTAGATTTGAGGTGTAATGGGGTTGAAGAGCCAGGATTAAGTGAACTGCTGGGGAAATCTTCAGGGGATGTAGTATTTAATTGTGTGAATCGTTTTTTTAGGGAGACAAGATTATTGGGTAGGATTTAGACCTTCACTGTCTCTGGTCCACACTCCAGTCCAGTTGGTGGCGGTAATGCACCTTAAAGTTGGTTGCCAACCGCCATATAAAATCCATAGAATAAGAAGAGGAACACATGTTATTTCACTTTCACATCAGCTCAGTTCATGAATACACCAACGAGAACATGTTATTGCAAATATGATAACCACAATTTTTATTTCATTAATGCAGTTCTCCATCGTAGGTGAGTTCATTATTTGAGTTGTGTTTTTGGCATTCTTGTCTCACCAAGTTGTATCATAGTATAACAAACTGCAGTTTTACTTTGTATACTTTTTTTCAAGGCTTCAATAGGCTAATCCCAGAAAGCACAACCCCTACACAATGTTGTCTTCACGTTGTCTATTGAAATAGGCTACAGAAACGATAACTTGAAGTGTTGTCTTCCAGCCCCTCATTCTCTTCATCGCCATTGCATCGCAACCCAAGGGACCTTGTATCCGAAAAATATCCAGTTGGTAATGATAGATGATGTCATTGTCTATTACTACAACAGCAGTGCTGAACAAGAGGCCGTAGTGCCAGAATGGTTGAACCACCCTGAGGGAATTGAATTCTGGCAGGAGGTTCATCGAAATCTGAAATTTAATCGATATGTAATGGATACGGCTGTGAGAGTAACAAGTGAACATTACAATCATTCACATGGTAAGACAAAATATGTGTGCCAAGACAGTGCAACAGAGCTGAAGGCCTAAAGGAGAATTGCATGGCTATACAGAGGTTCAATAACCCCAAAACATAGTTTCTTATTTGCAGCCATTAGCCTACCTTTGTGAGCGGATCATTTTAACCAGTAGCCTATATTTGTAGTAAATGGTGCTGATTTATTATGGTCATTTTATGTGTCATTCAGATCACTTTTACCAAGCTCATGGACGCTGTGGATGGAAGTCAGACGGAACCACAGAGGCTTTTATGAGCCATGCATATGACGGCAAGGACTTTGTCAGCTTCGATGTATCGACCAGAACATGGACAGCTGCAGTTTCCCATGCTGTATTTTACAAAAGAAAAAGGGAAACAGATTTAGAAGATCTTGTTAGGCTGGTCATTCACTACGAATCTGGATGCATCCGTTGGCTGGAGAAACTGTTACAGTTTAGTGTTACATTTCGAGGACCCAAAGGTAATGACACACTAGATACTTTATTAACCGGTACATTTTGTAAAACCTCAACAAGGTGTTGCGCTTACCATACCTATGTTCTCCTTTCGATTAAACAAAATCATTGACCCACAGCACAAGCTATACAGTGCCTTCGGAAAGTATTCATACCCCTTGACTTTTTCCACACTTTGTTTACGTTACAGCCTTAAACTGAAATGGATGAATAAATAAAAAAATCCTAAGCAATCTACACACAATACCCCACAATGACAATGCAGGTTTTTAGAAATTGCTGCAAAACAGAAATAACTTATTTACATAAGTATTCAGACCATTTGCTATGAGACGCAAAATTTAGCTCAGGTGCATCCTGTTTCCATTGATCATCCTTGAGATGTTTCTACAACTTGATTGGAGTCCACCTGTGGTAAATTCAATGGATTGGACATGATTTGGAAAGGCACACACCTGTCTATATAAGGTCCCACAATTGACAGTGCATGTCAGAGCAAAAACCAAGCCATGAGGTTGAAGGAATTGTCCGTAGAGCTCCGAGACAGGATTGTCTCGAGGCACAGATCTGGGGAAAGGTTACAAAAATGTCTGCAGCATTGAAGGTCCCCAAGAACACAGTGGCCTCCATCATTCTTAAATAGAAGAAGTTTGGAACCATCAACATTCTTCCTAGATCTGGCCGCCCGGCGAAACTGAACAATCGGGGAGAAGGGTCTTGATCAGGGAGGTGACCAAGAACCTGATGGTCACTCTGACAGAGCTCCAGAGTTCCTCTGTGGAGATGGGAGAACCTTCCAGAAGGAAAACCATCTTTGCAGCTCTCCACCAATCAGGCCTTTATGGTAGAGTGGCCAGACAGATGCCACTTCTCAGTAAAAGGCACATGACAGCCCACTTGGAGTTTGCCATAAGGCACCTGAAGACTCTCAGACCATGAGAAACAAGATTTTATTTTCTGATGAAACCAAGATTGAACTCTTTGGCCTGAATGCCAAGCGTCACGTCTGGAGGAAACCTGGCACCATCCCTACGGTGAAGCATGGTGATGGCAGCATCATGCTGTGGGGATGTTTTTCAACGGCAGGGACTGGGAGACTAGTCAGGATCGAGGCAAAGATGAACATGACAAAGTACAGAGAGATCCTTGATGAAGTCCTGAGCGCTCTGGAGCAGGTTCTCAGACTGGGGCAAAGGTTCCCTTTCCAACAGGACAACAACCCTAACCACACAGCCAAGACAACGCAGGAGTGGCTTCGGGACAAGTCTCTGAATGTTCTTGAGTGGCCCAGCCAGAGCCCAGATCAAACATCTCTGGAGAGACCTGAAAATAGCTGTGCAGCAACAGTCCCCATCCAACCTGACAGAGCTTGAGCGGATCTGCAGAGAATAATGGGAGAAACTCCCCAAATACAGGTGTGCCAAGCTTGTAGCATCATACCCAAGAAGACTCAAGGCTGTAATCGCTGACAAAGGGGCTTCAACAAATTACTGAGTAAAGGGTCTGAATACTTATGTAAATGTGATATCAGTTTTTAGTTTGTTTTTTTTATTAGCAAAAAAATCTAAAAACCTGTTTTTGCTTTGTCATTATGGGGTATGTTAGTTGATGGTTGATGAGGGGGAAAAACAATTTAATACATTTTAGAATAAGGTTTAAACATCACAAAATGTGCAAAAAGTCAAGGGATCTGAATACTTTCCGAAGGCACTGTATATTTTCTTCGAGATGTGACATTTTGCAGACAGAATTCCTCTAGTCTAGTAAACAAACAGCACATGTCTGTAATGTCAAGATGTCGCTTGCATTGGAAAGGCAGACCAAATGTGTTCATCAAAAATGTTCCTCTTAAGTCCCTGCGGTGAGTCTGTTTGAGAGACCGCCTCATGGCAACTCCGAGGTGGAGGTCACATGTCATGTGACAGGGTTCTACCCTCGGGAGGTGCAGGTGGAGTGGCTGGGGGCAGAGGGGCTTCCCATGGTAGACGGGGTGAGCAGTGGGGAGGTGCTGCCCAACGGAGACGGTTCGTACCAGCTGAGGAAGAGCCTGACTGTCCCACAGGAAGCCCAGGACACCCAGAGCTACAGCTGCCTGGTGCTCCACAGCAGTGTAGCTGGGAACATCACAGCAACCTGGGGTAGGGTACCGGTACATTTCCCAATATAATTTACAATTAAATCGGCTGGAGATATACTACAGCATGTAATATGTATGATATTTTTTTTCCAGCTCCAAAGAAGAACCTGGCCAACATGCTCATGGCCCTAGTCATCATTGTATCTGTGGTCTTGATACTCATTGTCCTATTCAAGTATTTAATATGGAGGAGAGCAGTAGGTAAGAGTCAATCTTAACTCTTGCTGCACTAGATGTTATTTCTGATCAGAGTAAAGTAAACAAGAGCTTAATGCCCCTCACACACATTTTAAAGATTTTTCCCTTTCCTGTTTTTTCAGCACAAAACCTAGAGTAAGAGGATGACCAACGATGAACGAGAAAAGTCCTCCATATGCATTTGATGCTCTATACAACTCTAAAGTCATTTACAGAATGTTAGACTTACTGCTTTTGTTGTTGATGCTCTATACAACCCTAAAGTTATTTACAAAATGTTAGACTTGCTGCTTTTGTTGTTGATGCTCTATACAACCCTAAAGTTATTTACAAAATGTTAGACTTATTGCTTTTGTTGTTGTGGTTGATGCTCTATACAACCCTAAAGTTATTTACAAAATGTTAGACTTACTGCTTTTGTTGTTGTGGTTGATGCTCTATACAACCCTAAAGTTATTTACAAAATGTTAGACTTACTGCTTTTGTTGTTGTGGTTGATGCTCTATACAACCCTAAAGTTATTTACAAAATGTTAGACTTACTGCTTTTGTTGTTGTGGTTGATGCTCTATACAACCCTAAAGTTATTTACAAAATGTTAGACTTACTGCTTTTGTTGTTGTGGTTGATGCTCTATACAACCCTAAAGTTATTTACAAAATGTTAGACTTACTGCTTTTGTTGTTGTGGTTGATGCTCTATACAACCCTAAAGTTATTTACAAAATGTTAGACTTACTGCTTTTGTTGTTGTGGTTGATGCTCTATACAACCCTAAAGTTATTTACAAAATGTTAGACTTACTGCTTTTGTTGTTGTGGTTGATGCTCTATACAACCCTAAAGTTATTTACAAAATGTTAGACTTACTGCTTTTGTTGTTGTGGTTGATGCTCTATACAACCCTAAAGTTATTTACAAAATGTTAGACTTACTGCTTTTGTTGTTGTGGTTGATGCTCTATACAACCCTAAAGTTATTTACAAAATGTTAGACTTACTGCTTTTGTTGTTGTGGTTGATGCTCTATACAACCCTAAAGTTATTTACAAAATGTTAGACTTACTGCTTTTGTTGTTGTGGTTGATGCTCTATACAACCCTAAAGTTATTTACAAAATGTTAGACTTACTGCTTTTGTTGTTGTGGTTGATGCTCTATACAACCCTAAAGTTATTTACAAAATGTTAGACTTACTGCTTTTGTTGTTGTGGTTGATGCTCTATACAACCCTAAAGTTATTTACAAAATGTTAGACTTACTGCTTTTGTTGTTGTGGTTGATGCTCTATACAACCCTAAAGTTATTTACAAAATGTTAGACTTACTGCTTTTGTTGTTGTGGTTGATGCTCTATACAACCCTAAAGTTATTTACAAAATGTTAGACTTACTGCTTTTGTTGTTGTGGTTGATGCTCTATACAACCCTAAAGTTATTTACAAAATGTTAGACTTACTGCTTTTGTTGTTGTGGTTGATGCTCTATACAACCCTAAAGTTATTTACAAAATGTTAGACTTACTGCTTTTGTTGTTGTGGTTGATGCTCTATACAACCCTAAAGTTATTTACAAAATGTTAGACTTACTGCTTTTGTTGTTGTGGTTGATGCTCTATACAACCCTAAAGTTATTTACAAAATGTTAGACTTACTGCTTTTGTTGTTGTGGTTGATGCTCTATACAACCCTAAAGTTATTTACAAAATGTTAGACTTACTGCTTTTGTTGTTGTGGTTGATGCTCTATACAACCCTAAAGTTATTTACAAAATGTTAGACTTACTGCTTTTGTTGTTGTGGTTGATGCTCTATACAACCCTAAAGTTATTTACAAAATGTTAGACTTACTGCTTTTGTTGTTGTGGTTGATGCTCTATACAACCCTAAAGTTATTTACAAAATGTTAGACTTACTGCTTTTGTTGTTGTGGTTGATGCTCTATACAACCCTAAAGTTATTTACAAAATGTTAGACTTACTGCTTTTGTTGTTGTGGTTGATGCTCTATACAACCCTAAAGTTATTTACAAAATGTTAGACTTACTGCTTTTGTTGTTGTGGTTGATGCTCTATACAACCCTAAAGTTATTTACAAAATGTTAGACTTACTGCTTTTGTTGTTGTGGTTGATGCTCTATACAACCCTAAAGTTATTTACAAAATGTTAGACTTACTGCTTTTGTTGTTGTGGTTGATGCTCTATACAACCCTAAAGTTATTTACAAAATGTTAGACTTACTGCTTTTGTTGTTGTGGTTGATGCTCTATACAACCCTAAAGTTATTTACAAAATGTTAGACTTACTGCTTTTGTTGTTGTGGTTGATGCTCTATACAACCCTAAAGTTATTTACAAAATGTTAGACTTACTGCTTTTGTTGTTGTGGTTGATGCTCTATACAACCCTAAAGTTATTTACAAAATGTTAGACTTACTGCTTTTGTTGTTGTGGTTGATGCTCTATACAACCCTAAAGTTATTTACAAAATGTTAGACTTACTGCTTTTGTTGTTGTGGTTGATGCTCTATACAACCCTAAAGTTATTTACAAAATGTTAGACTTACTGCTTTTGTTGTTGTGGTTGATGCTCTATACAACCCTAAAGTTATTTACAAAATGTTAGACTTACTGCTTTTGTTGTTGTGGTTGATGCTCTATACAACCCTAAAGTTATTTACAAAATGTTAGACTTGCTGCTTTTGTTGTTGTGGTTGATGCTCTATACAACCCTAAAGTTATTTACAAAATGTTAGACTTACTGCTTTTGTTGTTGTGGTTGATGCTCTATACAACCCTAAAGTTATTTACAAAATGTTAGACTTACTGCTTTTGTTGTTGTGGTTGATGCTCTATACAACCCTAAAGTTATTTACAAAATGTTAGACTTACTGCTTTTGTTGTTGTGGTTGATGCTCTATACAACCCTAAAGTTATTTACAAAATGTTAGACTTACTGCGTTTGTTGTTGTGGTTGATGCTCTATACAACCCTAAAGTTATTTACAAAATGTTAGACTTACTGCTTTTGTTGTTGTGGTTGATGCTCTATACAACCCTAAAGTTATTTACAAAATGTTAGACTTACTGCTTTTGTTGTTGTGGTTGATGCTCTATACAACCCTAAAGTTATTTACAAAATGTTAGACTTACTGCTTTTGTTGTTGTGGTTGATGCTCTATACAACCCTAAAGTTATTTACAAAATGTTAGACTTACTGCTTTTGTTGTTGTGGTTGATGCTCTATACAACCCTAAAGTTATTTACAAAATGTTAGACTTACTGCTTTTGTTGTTGTGGTTGATGCTCTATACAACCCTAAAGTTATTTACAAAATGTTAGACTTACTGCTTTTGTTGTTGTGGTTGATGCTCTATACAACCCTAAAGTTATTTACAAAATGTTAGACTTACTGCTTTTGTTGTTGTGGTTGATGCTCTATACAACCCTAAAGTTATTTACAAAATGTTAGACTTACTGCTTTTGTTGTTGTGGTTGATGCTCTATACAACCCTAAAGTTATTTACAAAATGTTAGACTTACTGCTTTTGTTGTTGTGGTTGATGCTCTATACAACCCTAAAGTTATTTACAAAATGTTAGACTTACTGCTTTTGTTGTTGTGGTTGATGCTCTATACAACCCTAAAGTTATTTACAAAATGTTAGACTTACTGCTTTTGTTGTTGTGGTTGATGCTCTATACAACCCTAAAGTTATTTACAAAATGTTAGACTTACTGCTTTTGTTGTTGTGGTTGATGCTCTATACAACCCTAAAGTTATTTACAAAATGTTAGACTTACTGCTTTTGTTGTTGTGGTTGATGCTCTATACAACCCTAAAGTTATTTACAAAATGTTAGACTTACTGCTTTTGTTGTTGTGGTTGATGCTCTATACAACCCTAAAGTTATTTACAAAATGTTAGACTTACTGCTTTTGTTGTTGTGGTTGATGCTCTATACAACCCTAGTCATTTACAAATGTAAAAATTGCTGCTTTTGTTGTGGTTGATGTTGTTACAAAAAAATTGTCCTGTTGTTATTTTACGAGCTGCAAGATGTAATCTAAACAACAAATAAACGTTTGAGTATATTATTGAAGGAGTGGTTAACATCAGGAAGTAACTCCATGGAGGAGGAGTTATATTTCAACTGTCTTTTTTTTCTTTCTGTGAAGTAAGTTGTGACTGTTAAATGCACTTTAAATACATTGTGATTAGATTTTAACATGGTTCGGACTGGAGGAACTACATTCATGGAAAATTCAAGTAAAAAAACACAGCATTCATTTAAATACAATTAAAAATGCACAACTTAATTAATCATTGTCTGCTTTCCAGTGTAGGGTTTCCAGTTACAGTGTGTTTTCAAGTGAGGAATTGAAGTCTAAAGTATTCTTCAAGTGGCCCATAAAAACAGAAGCCTTTTGGTTACAGAACATCTTTAAGCTTATTTGACATAGAGAAATGTTCCCACATCAAGCTACAGTGGAACAGTCCAAATCAAACTCAACAACAATGGAAACAGGAAGCAACTGCAGCGGCTTCTCTCCAGCCCTGTTTAACACTCCACTCCTCTCCCACATACCCCTCTGCTGGCTAGAGGTCAGATGGCAGCGCCTCACATTGCCGGCCCTGTCTCGCAGCAGGGGGAGGTGTACCTCACCCACAGAGGCTGGGGCTGATGCAACCCACTTGTCCACTGGGCCACGTTCAGAGGGTTACCTTGTACCAGCCTGGGTCTCAGTTCAGTGCTAGGCTTGTCTGCTCCCTGTCTCTCTGGTTGTGGTTGGCGGTGGGCTGGTTCTCCTCCAGGCTGTCCCCTGGGGGTCTGTGGGGCCGGGAGCAGGGTGAGAACGCCCTGACCCCCGGAGAGCTGGAAGGGAAGCCAGGCCCGAGAGACAGCCAGAGAGACAGTCCATCTGGCTCCTGTGCACTGAGTCGGGCCTGGGCAGGTGTGCTCTACTCGTATGGTGGAACATGATGGGGGTGACATGTCAGGATCCTGGGGGAGAAGGGGACAGGATGTGATATCAGGGATACTACACAGGAAATGATGACATATAGCGGGATGGGCAAGGTGATTAGTATGTGTACATTAAATAGACATTTCCCTATGAGTTTTGAATGCTTGATTCCAGTGAGCTTCTGATCATTTTTTATACATCTCCAAAGCTGAGATTCAAAGGCCTTGTTTCTACAGTATGTGTGTATTGTACTCATAGTAGAAGCTCAGTAGCATCTCAGTGTATGGGTCTCACTGGAGGAACCACAGTCTGATGGACCACTGCGTAGTTGGAGTCCAGGGAGTCTAGCACTCGCATTGTCAGGGTTAGAGTGACAGCCCCTCCTGCCTCTGCCCCCTCCCCCCTGACTGACCCTCTCCCCCACAGAGGCTGAGAGAATAGAACTTTAGAATGATAAAAACGTAGGGTAGTGAACAGTGGTCTATCAGCTATATATATATATTTATTAATTGCTTAACAAGCGCTTTGAGATTCTGTTTGTAATGAAAAGCGCTATAATAGTGTAATAAATTATTATAATAAGCCATTTTGCGACAGTTTAATGTTGTTGGTCTGCTTTGCTCTGCCTACCTGTTTCATCCTCTCAGAGAGAGATATCCCCGGTCATCGTCAGCGGTCAGAGTAAGTTGACGATGGGCGGGGCTGTGGTTCTGAACATCAAAACGCATTACTCTGTCTTCTATTGTGTTCATGGCTGTGTTATGGTAGACTGTCTTTTTGTTTGTAATGTTCTGCTTCTTGTGGTGTGTTCTGTTATACACAGTGCAGCATTGTGCTCGGCTGTATTGTCCATGATGTCCAGATGTTGGACTGTATGGTGTCAGTTAGCTGTTTGTTGTTGTTATATCTGTTGTTGTTTGTTGTTGTTATACCTATATCTGAAAATGTGTAGGCTGGATCATCTCCACAGAGACGAGTTCCAGGCGGTTCCATCCCCCGTCTCTGCCGGATAGACACTAAACCCCTGGGCCGGTCATGCCCTCTCCCTCTCCCCTTACCTGGGTCATAGAAGGGCACCAGCAGGAAGGTGCCAGACTGTTCGTGGGTATTGGCGCGGGTCTGGATGATGAAGTGGGCACGGAGGCGGGCAGCGGTGATCTCCTCAAACATGCTGCCTGTGGAGTCCATGACAAACACCAGCGCTGGAGGCTGCTTCACACTGAAGAGTCTGCCCTCAGGATAGTACAGCCAACAGAAGGGAACAGTCTGCCCTCAGCATAGTACAGCCAACAGAAGGGAACAGTCTGCCCTCAGGATAGTACAGCCAACAGAAGGGAACAGTCTGCCCTCAGGATAGTACAGCCAACAGAAGGGAACAGTCTGCCCTCAGGATAGTACAGCCAACAGAAGGGAACAGTCTGCCCTCAGGACAGCCAACAGAAGGGAACAGTCTGCCCTCAGTAGAGTACAGCCAACAGAAGGGAACAGTCTGCCCTCAGGATAGTACAGCCAACAGAAGGAAACAGTCTGCCCTCAGGATAGTACAGCCAACAGAAGGGAACAGTCTGCCCTCAGGATAGTACAGCCAACAGAAGGGAACAGTCTGCCCTCAGTAGAGTACAGCCAACAGAAGGGAACAGTCTGCCCTCAGGACAGCCAACAGAAGGGAACAGTCTGCCCTCAGTAGAGTACAGCCAACAGAAGGAAACAGTCTGCCCTCGGGATAGTACAGCCAACAGAAGGAAACAGTCTGCCCTCGGGATAGTACAGCCAACAGAAGGAAACACTGTGACACGAGTATTGTATTTGTACCATGTTCAGTATATCAGAACAAATGTATATTGGATTTTCTATAGATCAAATTCAAATGTAATCATATCAAATTGTATAAAAAAAAGGTGTATTTAACATCATAATGAAGGCTACATAAACCCTACATGAGGAAGTTAGTGTAGTGCACACTGTCTCTGAGGTCTCCGAGCACAGTAAGGGTTGCCGGGGTAGCAAGGCGGGCAACCTCCACATGGAGATAGTGATGGGGGGAGAATAGTGGGGAGGTGCTGTCCTTATTGATATCCCCCTTGAAACCGTGGTGGCGACTGCTGTCCAGTACACCCCCTGTGACTACATTTCCATGAGAAACACAGCATTTATAAAGATTTACAGTTGAAGTCGGAAGTTTACATACTCTGAGGTTGGAGTCATTAAAACTAGTTTTTCAACCACTCGACAAATTTCTTGTTAACAAACTATAGTTTTGACAAGTCGTTTACGACATCTACTTTGTGCATGACACAAGTAATTTTTCCAACAATTGTTTACAGACAGATTATTTCACTTACAATTCAATCTATGACAATTCTAGTGGGTCAGAAGTTTACATACACTAAGTTGACTGTGCCTTTAAACAGCTTGGAAAATTCCAGAAAATTATGTCATGGCATTAGAAGCTTCTGATAGGCTAATTTAAATCATTTGAGTCAATTGGAGATGTACCTGTGGATGTATTTCAAGGCCTACCTTCAAACTCAGTGCCTCTTTGTTTGACATCATGGGAAAATCAAAAGAAATCAGCCAAGACCTCAGACATTTTTTTTAAGACCTCCACAAGTCTGGTTCATCCTTGGGAGCAATGCCCAAATGCCTGAAGGTACCACGTTCATCTGTACAAACAATAGTACGCAAGTATAAACACCATGGGACCACGCAGCCGTCATACCGCTCAGGAAGGAGACACGTTCTGTCTCCTAGAGATGAACGTACTTTGCTGCGAAAAGTGCAAATAAATCCCAGAACAACAACAAAGGACCTCATGAAGATGCTGGAGGAAACAGGTACAAAAGTATCTATATCCACAGTAAAATGAGTCCTATATCGACATAACCTGAAAGGCCGCTCAGCAAGGAAGAAGCCACTGCTCCAAAACCGCCATAAAAAAGCCAGACTACGGTTTGCAACTGCACATGGGGACAAAGGTCGTACTTTTTGGAGAAATGTCCTCTGGTCTGATAAACAAAATAGAACTGTTTGGCCATAATGACCATCATTATATTTGGAGGAACAATTGGGAAGGCTTGCAAGCCGAAGAACACCATCCCAACCGTGAAGCACGGGGGTGGCAGCATTATGTTGTGGGGGGTGCTTTGCTGCAGGAGGGACTGGGTGCACTTCACAAAATAGATGGCATCATCAGGAAGGAAAATTATGTGGATATATTGAAGCAACATCCCAAGACATCAGTCAGGAAGTTAAAGCTTGGTCGCAAATGGGTCTTCCAAATGGACAATGACCCCAAGCATACTTCCAAAGTTGTGGCAAAATGGCTTAAGGACAACAAAGTCAAGGTATTGGAGTGGCCATCACAAAGCCCTGACCTCAATCCTATAGACAATTTGTGGGCAGAACTGAAAAAGTGTGTGCGAGCAAGGACATTTCACATTCTTAAAATAAAGTGGTGATCCTAACTGGCCTAAGACAGGGAATGTTTACTAGAATTAAATGTCAGGAATTGAAAAACTGAGTTTAAATGTATTTTTCTAAGGTGTATGTAAACTTCCGACTTCAACTGTATAGGATTATTCAAATATAAAGTTATTATAAAGTGTGACAGAGATTTTCTCAAATGGATACCACAATCATGTTGAAGCTTGCAGACGTTTGAACATAGGCCTACCGTATTTCAAGGTTTTTGATAGATTACAAATAACTGAATCAATATATCTGTCTCAGATGTTAGTTCTACAATCTACACAAGGATGAATATAGCTAGGCCTCCATACCTTGTGGTTTGGGTGGGTAGGTGCTGAAGTACCCGATGGTGAGCAGTAGAGGGTACTGCTGACTCTGAGTCAGCCTGGGCAAGAGGTTGTCTGCGTACAGGTAGGAGTGTCCTGTGTGGATAACAGGTAGACAAAGAGAACCATGAACACAGATCTTGTTAATATCACCCACAATGTGTTTTACTGTACCTCTGGCTACAGGGAAGGCTAGCTGCCCAGACTGCAGCCGGTGGAGGTATATGGAACGCTGACGCATCTCCACCCGGTTGCTATGGCTGTAGAAATCCTGTTCACAGAGACAGACAGTCAGCGTCCTGCAGGTCAGACACTGGGGATCTCTCCTGTCATTCTCATGTGAAAGGCTCATTGCACATTCAAATTTCCGCAATGCCAAAAACTATTGGATGAGTGATGTTCTGTCACGTCTGCTCCCGCTCTTCCCTTCCCCTGGCGCCTGAGGGCGCCAGATTACCCTGCATCACACGCTCCTGCCATCATCGCTCACACCTGCCCTCCCTCGTCACTCGCATCAGCGTTATTGGACTCACCTGGACTCACTTATCACCTGTTAATTTCCTCCCCTATATTTGTCTGTTCCACAGCTCTGTTCCCCGCTGCTGCATTATTAGTTTTTGTCTGTATTCTTTTGCTGACGCTGTTTCTGTCTTGTCAGTTATTTTTTAAATGTTTACTCCCTGTACCTGCTTCGTCTCTCCAGCGTCATGCTCCGTGACATGTTCACATTTGACATGATGTGCTATCTTATAGAGTCCCATGTGGTTGGCCCATAGTACATTCAGTGAGTGTAGCAGCTGTCCCAGACTGTGTCTTGCCCCCTGGTACTCTTTGACCCGTGCAGAGAGCAGGGTTTGGGCCCAGAACTGCAGTAGCATCGCCATGGCTTCCTCCACGTGCTCTGAGTCAAAATGGTAGACCGGGTCAGACTGTGTGGAGCTCAGGAATACATGGCTGCATTGGAAAGTACCATCTCATCCACTGCATGCCAGAACCCTGACCCAGACCTGCCTTTGAGACATCATCATAATCATCATCATCCAGCAACTTTGTTTATTCATCATCGTCATTGTCATTGTCGTTATGGATTCACAGCGTCATTATGGATTCCACTAATTCTGCTCCGAGATTACCACAAGCCTTCGTCCCCAAATAAGGTGCCACCAACCTCCTGTGATATCTGACTAATGCCGTGTTCAAAACAACTGGGAGCTGGGAACTCGGAAATCTCTGACTTCCGACTTCCGAGCGTTCAAACTGGGAACTCGAAACAAAACGAGCTCCGAATACCAAATCGGGAACTCTGGCCTCTTTCTAGGGCTCCAAGCTCCGAATTCCCGACCTTAAAATCACTGATGTCATGATTTGACCTCCTTTTTTCCCCGAGTTCTCAGTTGTCTTGAACGCATAACATGGTGTCAGAAGTGTTTACACCTCGTCAAATATGAGGAGAGTTTTTCTTTTTTTATTATTATGTGATGTGAGCCATGACCAGCCTTTCAAGGCACTTCATGGCTACAGATGTGAGTGCTACGGGTCAGTAGTCATTTGGGCAGGTTACCTTAGTGTTCTTGGGCACAGGGACTATGGTGGTCTGCTTGAAACATGTTGGTATTACAGACTCAGACAGGGAGAGGTGGAAAATGTCAGTGAAGACACTTGCCAGTTGGTCAGCGCATGCTCGTAGTACACGTCCTGGTAATCCGTCTGGCCCTGCGGCCATGTGAATGTTGACCTGTGTCGTGGAATTATTGTAATCAAAAGGAGAGACTTTTACATTTCTTCAAAACAAGTCAACTTTATTATTTAATTACTGCAGTAATGGAGCAGGTCGGTAATCACCCCTGGAGGTGATCACTGAGAACTCAACAAGCGGATTTGAGGCAACACATTTTAAAGCAAAGTCCATCCTCCTGGATGTTCATGACAAACAACAGATGTATGGAATGGGTCACAAGGTTACGAATAATTCACAGCAAACAGAATCTGCTGTAAATACTGTCCTCATTGTGTAGAGACCATGGTCTGGCCCCGAGCCATTCTCTCCCTGGTACCTTCCAGTCAGGAACACAGACACTAATCATGCTATGGAATGCGGTCTTTATCACCAATCCATCGTAAATCCACTGTCAGTGTTAAATCTCCCAGAGGCCCACTTTCAGTTCACACAGACACAATAGAGTTGCATAAAACCACCATTTGATGCAATAACAGTATTATAACATAATCTTGTAATTTCTCCACAATGCCTGTTTAAAGGTCTTACTCACATCGGCTGCGGAGAGTGTGATCACTCAGTCGTCCGGAACAGCTGATGCTCTCATGCATGTTTCAGTGTTACTTGCCTCGAAGCGAGCACCCCCTGCTATATTGTGGATAAAGAGTTCCCTCTCTAACAGAACACAGAGAGTGTTCTTTAATGGAAGCCTCTCCAACATAATCCAGGTAGAATCAAGGCAGCTGTCTAGGCCCATTACTTTTTTCAATCTTTACTAATGAATTTCCACTGGCTTTGAGGAAAGCCAGAGGACGACTCAACGCTATACATGTCAGCTACTACAGCGACTGAAATTACACTTAACAAAGAGTTGCAGTTAGTTTCAGAGTGGGTGGCAAGGAATAAGTTAGTCCTAAATATTTCTAAAACTAAAAGCATTGTATTTGGGACAAATCATTTACTAAACCCTAAACCTCAACTAAATCTTGTATTAAATAATGTGGAAATTTAGCAAGTTGAGGTGACTAAACTGCTTGGAGTTACCCTGGATTGTAAACTGTCATGGTCAAAACATATTGATACATATTGTCCACACAAGCTCACCGAAAGGGACCACTGAGTGCTGAAGCGCGCAGCGCGTAATCGCCCAAAATCAGTGCCCGACCTCACTATTGCTCTTGTGGTTGAATGGAAGCAAGTCGCCGCAGTAATGTTCCAACATCTAGTGGAAAGCCTTGCCAGAAGAGTGGAGGCTGTTATAGCAGCAAAGGGGGGAACAACTCCACATTAATGCCCGTGATTTTGGAATGAGATGTTCGATGAGCAAGTGTCCACATTTGGTCATGTAGTGTATGCATTTTGACTGTTTTGGAACTTTCCCCAGGTCATTGCTGTAAATGAGAATGTATTCTCAGTCAACTCACATGGTAAAAATTAAATTAATAT
Source organism: Brachymystax lenok tsinlingensis (assembly GCA_030435695.1). Classification (NCBI taxonomy): domain Eukaryota; kingdom Metazoa; phylum Chordata; class Actinopteri; order Salmoniformes; family Salmonidae; genus Brachymystax; species Brachymystax lenok. The sequence continues at coordinate 30,971,590 of CM059816.1, forward strand.
AAAGGGCTTTTCTTTACCATAAGAATTGTTAAAGTACGTTGTAATTGTGAACATTATGTTCTCTCTACCCGATTAGAGGCCTGTGTTGATTTCCACTCTCAAACCAGACAGATGAACTCAACCTCTGCAGCCACTGAATTCTGTGAGTTTACAGATTCAACATAGCTTGTTCTTCCAGTCGGCCACAACATTAAAGACCATGTTTGTTTGTGTACAATCTCTACCAGTCTCTTTCTCTAGGCTGCATGTGCTGGTCATCTGGGGGGGTATAGGGGAGATGGGCAGTGTCAGGTGTGAGGTGCTGCTGTGTCTCTCCCCTCAGAGAGTGTAACAAACGAGACTCCCGCGGTTCCTCCTGCTCACCACCAGAGGGAACCCTCTCCTGAATATTAAGCCCTGGACTACAACTCCCACATACCTGGTTCCAATCACCGTTGCACCTGTCTCCCATTAATAGACTATTTAGGCTCTCTCTCCCTTTCTCTCCTTGCGAAGTCTTGTTTTCCCTGGTGATCAATTCTGAGCGTTTTCTCCCGTGTCTGTCATATCGTGGTTATACTCTGGACTGTTTTCCCGTTTTGATTCTTGCTGCCTGCCCTGGACTATATTCTTTACTGGACTGATTTTTGTAAGCTTGCTGCCTGCCCTGACCTCATGCCTGTACCTGGATTACGATTTGCCTTATCCCTGCTGTTGTGTTTGCTGGCGATTGACCCTGTTAAATGCGACCAAGATTGTAATAAAACTGCAAATGGATCCTCACTCTCAGGGTGCTTCATTACAGAAGACTTCGCCACTTCGCGATCCAGCAGCTCTGGTCCAAATGTCCACGGAGATCTCCACTCAAGCAAACCAGCTCGCCGTTCATCAACAGCAGCTAACCCATCTAACTACGGTAACGGAGGAACTCGTCCGGACGCTACAGAGGTTACAGATGTCGCTTCGAACTCAGCCCCTCCTCAGCCGAACGCAGGTATGGGCACCTCTCCACCACCGGCACCCACAGTTAACCCACGTCTGGCTCTCCCTGATAAATTCGACGGTAACCCCACTAAGAGTAAGGGATTTCTACTGCAATGTTCATTATTCATTGATCAACAACCAGCGATGTATGTCAACTGACACTAGCAAGATTTCCTGGTATGTTCTCTCCTCACTGGCAGAGCGTTAGAGTGGGTAACAGCGGTTTGGAGAGAGGATGGCACGGCTTTTCCTCGTTCGGTGCCTTTCTACAACGCTTCCGGGAGGTATTTGAACACCCGGAGGGAGGCATGAGAGCTGGTGACCGACTACTCGCGTTGAACCAGGGCGGAAATACTGCAGCAGAATATGCCTTGACATTTCGCACTCTGGCAGCTCAAACCGACTGGGTTGAGAGCACGCTTAAACTGCTCTTTCGCAAGGGACTCAGCTTGGAATTACAGTCTGAACTGGCCTGCCGAGATGAGGGAGATCGCTGAATCAATTCATCGAACTCACCATACAGCTTGACAATCTGATTCGATCACGGCGCCCACTCAGAACGGGACCCACCAGCACACAATGTCCCGTGACTCTGTCTCCAACCGAACCCATGCAGCTCGGATATACTCACCTGACTCCGGAGGAACGTGAACGCCGCATACGTCAACATCTCTGCCTCTATTGTGGTCAACCTGGCCATCTAAGGGCGTTCTGCCCCACAAGACCACCTCCTCGTAATCCCTCTTCGGTGAGTCCGCAAGCGCCCAAGCACACCACTCCAGTTCTTGTATCAAAGTGCCGATTGTATTATCTCTAGAGGACAATCATATAACCACATCAGCACTATTAGACTCGGAGCAGCCGGCAACTTTATGTCTCATGAGTTTGCCCAACAACAACAAATTCCATTAATCACCTGTGACTCTCAATTGGCAGTGGAGGCGCTAGATGGACGACCTCTCGGCGATGAGAGGGTCCTGCACACCACCGTGGACCTCCGACTCCAGACCGGGACCCGCCACACGGAGGTAATTCGCTTCACGTCATCACATCACCCCATAACCCGGTAATCCTTGGGCTTCCCTGGCTACGGCAACATAACCCGCTCATCTCATGGAGGGAGGGTCGTATCATCAAATGGGACCCGTCATGCCACTCCAACTGCTTAACGGGCAGCTCTTCACTCTCCATTCAGGCCGTTACGGTAAAGGACGAGCCAGCTCTTTTCTCCACTCTACCCATTGAATACTCTGACCTCATCGAAGCTTTCAGCAAGACCAAGGCGATGGAACTACCCCCTCACCGATCAAGCGACTGTGCCATCGAGCTGCTACCAGGTACAAAGCCACCCAAGGGCCGAATCTTTCCCCTATCTCAACCCGAATCAGAAGCCATGAAGAACTACATCGAGGAAGAACTATCGAAGGGGTTCATTAGAGCATCGACATCACCTGCAGCCGCGGGCTTCTTCTTTGTTAAAAAGAAAGACGGTGGTTTACGCCCCTGTATTGACTACCGGGGTCTCAACGACATCACTGTCAAGTTTCGATATCCGTTACCGCTGGTTCCAGCTGCCCTAGAACAACTCCGCCAAGCCAAGTACTTCTCCAAACTGGACCTCCATAGCGCCTACAACCTCATTCGCATCCGGGACGGTGATGAATGGATGACAGCCTTTTCTACCAGCACTGGGCACTATGAGTATCTGGTTATGCCTTTCGGGCTGTCTAATAGTCCCTCCGTGTTTCAATCATTTATCAATGGCGTCTTTCGGGACATGCTGAATCGCTGGGTAATCGTGGTACATTGATGACATTCTCATCTATTCCCACACCTATGAAGAACATGTGCAACATGTGAGAACAGTATTGCAACGACTCATAGATCACCAGCTATACGCCAAAGCAGAGAAGTGCGAATTTCACCAGACTTCCACATCCTTTTTGGGCTACATCATCAGCCAGGAGGAGTCGCCATGGACGAGAAGAAGGTCAAGGCCGTTCTAGACTGGCCCCTGCCAGTAACCTTAAAGGAGTTACAGCGCTTCTTGGGATTTGCTAACTTTACCGACGCTTCATCAGGAATTTCAGCTCGGTAGCCGCTCCTTAACCTCTATGACTAAAAGAAACTCATCACACCTCACCTGGTCAACTACAGCACAGGAGGCTTTCGCAGAACTCAAGGCACGCTTCACATCGGCTCCCATCCTCCACCACCCTAATCCTGAACTCCCGTTTACAGTTGAGGTAGACGCATCTAATACGGGCATTGGAGCTATTCTTTCACAGCGCACGGATCCCCACTCAAGCTCTATCCGGCGCCTATTATTCCCGCAAACTTAGTCCAGCCGAGCAGAACTACGACGCCGGAAACCGGGAACTGTTGGCCATGAAAGCAGCTATGGAGGAGTGGCGTCATTGGCTGGAGGGAGCTAAACATCCCTTCGTGATTCTAACGGACCACAAGAACCTGGAATACTTGAGGTCTGCCAAGAGACTGAACCCCAGACAAGCGAGGTGGGCACTCTTCTTCACACGATTTGACTTCACTGTTACCTATCGTCCCGGTTCCAAGAACACCAAGGCAGACGCATTATCACGCCAACACGACGGTATAGCGCCACTGAACCCAAGGAAACCCTGCTTCCTGAATCGTTAATCGTGGCCCCGATTCAGTGGGACATCATGACAGAGCTCACCCAAGCCAACTCACAAAGGACCCTCCGCCCGAATGCCCTCCTAACAAAACGTTTGTACCTCAGGACCTCTGTCAGAAAGTGCTAAAGCAAGTTCACTCCGCACTCAGCTCCGGTCATCCGGGAATCGCGCCACGGTTCACCTGCTTCAGAACAGCTTCTGGTGGCCAACCTTGCGGGCAGACGCAATAAAGTTCATTAACGACTGCACCATCTGTAACACAAATAAACATCTCAGACAACTACCATCGGGCCTACTGCAACCACTACCAGTTCCCCACCGACCATGGTCCCATCTCGCCATAGACTTCATTACCGATCTCCCCAAGTCCAATGGGAATACCACAATACTCACTGTCATAGATCGCTTCTCCAAGGCTTGCCGGTTGATTCCACTCCCCAAACTGCCTACAGCATTGGAAACTGCCGAACTCATGTGCAACCTGGTGTTCCGCTTCTATGGTCTGCCAGAGGACATCGTGGTCGGACCGAGGGCCCCAATTCACATCCAGAGTATGGTCAGCATTCTTCCAACAACTCAACATCAACATTAGCCTCACTTCTGGGTATCACCCACAATCTAACGGTCAAACAGAACGCCTCAATCAAGAAATCACCCGGTTTCTCAGATCCTACTGTCATCAGAACCAAGCAGACTGGAGTCGATTCCTCATGTGGGCGGAGTATGCACAGAACTCACTCCAGAAACCCTCCACCGGTTTAACCCCATTCCAGTGTGTAATGGGCTTCCAACCTCCCTGTTTCCTGGTCAGGGGAACCCACCGAGGTACCCTCTGTCAATGACTGGCTCCAGAGAAGCGAGGACATCTGGAGTCAGGCCCATACCCACTTACTACATGCAGTCAGGAGACAGAGGGTGCAGGCCAATCGCCACCGCCGCCCCAACCCCGAATATACTCCAGGTCAATGGGTTTGGCTATCCACTCGAGACCCACGCCTCAAACTCCCTGCAAGAAACTCAGTCCCAGGTATGTGGGTCCTTTCCAAATAGTCAAACAAATCACACCAGTTTCCTTCCGTTTGGCATTACCCGCTAATTACCGTATCTCTCCTACTTTCCATGTATCTCTTCTCAAACCCGCTGGTGGTCCGAGAGCGGAGGAGGAGGAGCAGACCAGTGAGCAGGGCCCCCCACCCATCTTGGTGGACGGCGAGGAGGTATATCGGCTTCGAGATCTACTCGATTCCAGACGCCGGGGCAGGCTCCTCCAATATCTGGTAGATTGGGAGAGTACGGACCGGAGGAGCGATCCTGGGTTAATGCAGAGGACATACTCGACCCCGCACTCATGACTGAGTTCCATAGGACGCACCCGGAGAAACCGGCCCCCCGACCTCGAGGAAGACCCCGGCGTCGTTCGCCTCTTCGCGTCAGGAGCCGCTCACAGGGGCTCTGTAACAAACGAGACTCCTGGTTCCTCCTGCTCACCACCAGAGGAACCCTCTCCTGAATATTAAGCCCTGGACTACAACTCCCACATACCTGGTTCCAATCACCGTTGCACCTGTCTCCCATTAATAGACTATTTAGGCTCTCTCTCTCCTTTCTCTCCTTGCGAAGTCTTGTTTTCCCTGGTGATCAATTCTGAGCGTTTTCTCCCGTGTCTGTCATATCGTGGTTATACTCTGGACTGTTTTCCCGTTTTGATTCTTGCTGCCTGCCCTGGACTATATTCTTTACTGGACTGATTTTTGTAAGCTTGCTGCCTGCCCTGACCTCATGCCTGTACCTGGATTACGATTTGCCTTATCCCTGCTGTTGTGTTTGCTGGCGATTGACCCTGTTCGTACGACCAAGATTGTAATAAAACTGCAAATGGATCCTCACTCTCAGGGTGCTTCATTACAGAGAGAGAGAGAGAGAGAATCTCCTGACAAAATGTAAAAATATAAAACAATGAGTGTCATTACCCATCCTGTTAGGGGAGGACACAGAGAGCTAAGTGGGTTGGCAGGGCACTACATTGCTGCCTGCCATAATATGAGGGACAGTGTCTGACAGACCAACCAACCTGCACATGTCCTCTATACTTATTGTTATTGTTCAATGTATGGTTATTTTGACCCTTGTTTATTGTAGTTACTGTTGTCCCATTGACAATATTGATTATTTTAATTGTGTTAATATTTTACATCTCTAATGTAAGCTTTGGAAATATGTACATTGTTACGTCATGCCAATAAAGCGAATTGAATTGAAAGAGAGGGAGGGGAGAAAGAGAGAGAGAGAGAGAGAGAAATGACAGGAATCGTATTCCAGATCTCTAGCTGTGATCTACTTAAAGAGACTGATCATCCTACTCAAAGATCTCTTCTCCTGTCCCCAGGGTGGGATGTATGTGTTCCAGTTGTTTGACTACTACGCCTGTAACGGAATCTGTCTGCTCTTCCTCTCTGTGTTCGAGTCCCTGGCCATGGAATGGATATTTGGTGAGGCTGATCAAATCAAATTATAATGGTCACATACACGTGTTTAGCAGATGTTATTGCGGTGTAGCGAAACGCTTGTGAACTAACCTGGAATATATTATGGGACTCCCAATCACGGGCGGATGTGATACAGCCTGGAATCGAACCAGGGACTGTAGTGACACCTCTCGCACTGAGATGCAGTGCCTTATACTGGTGCACCACTCGGACACATTAACGTGTCTGTCTCTACCCAATCTAACCCACCAGGTGCAGAGTGTATGGTGTGATAGAGGACACAACAGGGATGAGGCCTAACCTCGTCTTCAAGCTCTTCTGGCTCTACATGACCCCTCTGGTTTCCCTGGTGAGTTCCAGGATTTGATGGACAGTAATGGTATGCAGGACTCACGTTGTGCAATTCTATAAAACACACACAGATGGCACTATCACAATGCAATTGCAGCTCAGCTATTAAGCAGAATGGGACCTGTTGCATGAACTTTCACTTGCAACTATTCACATGCTCACGTCTTCGAGATTAAATTATGGTAGTGATCTCCACAGCAACAAAAACAACTGATTTGGAGTTACTTTAAATGTTAAAAGCATATCATAATGTTGAAGAAATCCTAATTTCCTCTCGTTTCTCCCAGGTGTCGTTTATCTGCTCTCTGGTGGAGTACCAGCACCTGACCTTCAACCGCTGGTATGTGTACCCAGGATGGGTGCATGTTCTGGGCTGGCTGTTGGCCCTCTCCTCCATCATCCTGGTCCCCGTGTGGGCTATGCTGCAGATCTGCACCGGGACAGGCAGTCTTAGAGAGGTGAGAGTGTGACTGACCTGTGACCTGTGTTCAAACACAGTTTCTTCATGGATTGGTGATAGGATAATTATGTTTAAAGGATCAAATTGGAGGACTTATAGATCTGAAATTATTTTTGTAAACTGAGTGGGTAGGTATAATTTATTCACCGCAAAATGACCAAACCAACTAACTCACTTAAATCATTAACCATTAAATCATTAACCATTAAATCATTAACCATTAAATCATTAACCATTAAAGTTTTGACATGTTGATGTGCTGACTTTCCCCTCAACTCACCAGCGTTTCCTCAGTCTGACCTGTGTCGGCCGGACCATGACCTCCCATTGACCCGGAATAGAAGGCTAAGCTGGAGCACATGACCTCTGGAGCAGAGATGGAGGTACTCATGACCGCAGCAGGGGAAACCACTGACAAATGAAATGACACACACCTAGAAAAGCTTCTGTGTCAAGTTCTTCGTATACTGAACATTTATCTTAACACAACACCTAGCTGAACTCTTATCTTTACCAACATGTTGAGAGAATACCATTGATAATGAACAATGGTGCATGTTTCAATACAGTGTCATCATGTTCCATATTTGAACAGTGTCACCACAATACATTTGAAAGAACATTGCCCAAGCACAGAGCGAGCAACCTAGAGACACTGCAGATTGTCATTGTACTAAACAAAACACAATGTTCTTTCAACTGTCCCCATTCAAGGCTTAACATGGGTTACTGGCAGCTCATAACATACCTTTCTGAAGTCACTCCAGTTTACATGGTAGTAGTTGTAGTCACATATAAAAGGTCATCTCATTCTGTCAGTTTCTTATTATGAAAGACCATTTTTGGCCAATATAAAGCAACTCTTTAACTAATAGCATTTTTGTAATGTAAATTAGTGCTTTACCTCAACCTTAGCCTTCAATTACATTTTTATAATCCTTATTAGACATCAGAAACATTGATGAATTCCCAACAAAATTATGTTTATCTAAAAACGTAGTAGATTAAAAAATAAACTGTGTTTGTCTTTATGTCACATAGAAATGTGTGTATTGGCATTCCCTTAGATGAGACTCAAGAAGCAAACACATGCACACCTGGTTTTGTCAATACTAAAACAAACAATGAAAGACCAATGTTAATACATAATTCCCTGGTAGGATCTTCAAGATCCTGAATGAGATAGCCTTTTATGTTTCAATGACATCTTTAACCATAGGATACGGTTATACACAGAGTGTACAACACGTTAGGAATATTGAGTTCCACCCCCTTGTGCCTTCAGAACAGCCTCAATTCATCAGGGCATGGACTCTACCAAGGAGTGGAAAGTGTTCCACAGGGATGCTGGCCCATGTTGACTCCAATGTATCCCACAGTTGTGTCAAGTTGGCCGGATATCCTTGGGTGGTGGACCATTCTTGATACACATGGGAAACTGTTGAGTGTGAAAAATCCAGCAGCGTTGCAGTTCTTGACACACTCAAACCGGTGCGCCTGGCACCTACTACCATAACCCATTGTTCAAAGGCACTTAAATATTTTGTCTTGCCCATTCACCCTCTGAATGGCACACATACACAACCCATGTGTCAATTGTCTCGAGGCTTAAAAATCCTTATTTAACCTGTGTTCTCCCCTTCATCTACACTAACTGATTGAAGTGTATTTAACAGATGACATCAATAAGGGATCATAGCTTTCACCTGGATTTACCTGGTCAGTCTGTTTTATATATGGCAAATACAAAAAGAATGTACATTGTCAGTATAATTTCTCTATACGGAGTGAAGTTTATCAAAATGCACGTCTTGATATTCAGCTCACTAGAAGGTAAGCTGAAGCTGAGTTTTTATGGCAGGCAATGAGTAGCATTCAGACGCTGTGCAGAAATATACAGTGTAGCATAGTGCTGTCTGTGTCGACATTGTCTCACACGTCATTAAACCTTCAACCTCTTCCCCTCAGCCTCTCCAGGAATTTCCTCAAGCAGTCTTTGAGGAAGAGGCCAAAACATATTGTCTTTGTTTGGGAGGCTATTAATGTCTCTGTCTGGGTAACCGTCAGAAACATGTTACTATACAGACTACATACTTTGGGTTCATTGGAGCTGAAGTGAACTGACTGTTACAGGGTTACAATCTGGCCAGGTGCCCTGCCTTTCCTTGGGCAGGTGCCTGAGAAGACCCCCATGGGTGGAACTGTCAGGGGGCATGATGGTGACTGTCTCAGGGGGTTTGGCACTGGCATGCCCAGAGTGAGAGCGGGACGTGGTGACGCTGACTGGAGAATGCTGTGACAGGGAAACAGGGCAGTACTGTTGGAGCAGATTTGACATGGGGGCCAGGAGGGGCGAGGGTGGGGCCGGGGCCTCCACATCATTGTGGGTATTAGTGGCAATATTAGGGCCAACTGAATCTCTCTTGAAACTGGCGTCCCCTCCCACTCCTGGCTCTGGACTATAACTGTTGTGATCCTCTTCACTCCCCAGGTTCTTGAGGCTGGGGTAGCAGCCTGACTGAGCCATAGCCTGGTGTATCCTCTCCCAGCACGCGTTGGCTGTGTTGGAATTGGGGGCGTTATTATCAGGGTCATTGTTATAGGGGTTTTTGTTGTGGTGGTTGGCAGCCTGGTACAGCAGCTGTGTGTGCTGGCGGAGCTGGGCGATGTCTTGGTCTGTGGCGTTGCTCTGGCGGAGGAGGTCCTGGGTGCGCAGCGTGATGTCAAGCAGGCCTGACTGGCTTAGGATGCCCACTGTGTTCAGGAAGCGCCTGTCGCGCGCCGCACTGAACAGGGACAGGCCTGGACCGAGCCTGCGGGGCCACCTGCTGGCCGAGAGGGGGAGAGGAGCCACCGGAAGAGGAGTAGGAGGAGGCGGTGGTGGTGTCAGAGCTGGATATAGAGCGGGAGACAAAGCTGGAAAGTGTGGAGGAAGATCGAGAGCGGGGGCTGGGGGAGTGGGAGGAGTCAAGGCTCCTCCAGTGGGACAGGCTTCTCTTGGGGTCTGGCTGCTTGCGTACATGTTTTCTGGATGGTGTCGGTAAGTGAGTAGTAGTGGACACCTCATCCCTCTTGTCCTCTGTACACATCCTCTTGTCCTGGCTCTGGTCCTGGCTCTGGTCCTCCCTGCCAGTCCCCTTACCATAGGGGTCCACTGGGGTCTTGTCTGATGGCTTCTTACTGGGATGGGGGGCGATACGGGGGGTAGGACTTAAGAATGGGCAAGTAGGTTCTGCTTTTTGTTTTCATAGCTGTGCTGTCAGATCTCCAGGACTGTGTTCTGTGGGGCTTTGGGGATGTGGGTGAGGCCAACGCTTCACTGGGCTGCTGGACCAGGATCACATGACAGGGGCCAGAGTCATTGGAACTTCCTCCTCTGTTCTCCCAGTTTAGCTGGTCCTGGAGGTGATGGTCTGAGCCATTCTGGCGGGGGGGTAATTGAAGCCGAAAACAAAGGAAATATGAAGGGAAGATAAGAGAAAGAGAGGCAACTCTTCGTGCTAACACATACTGTAAAGAAAAGGGCAACTTATTTGAGCGAACTTGCTGTAAGAGGATTGTGAAAAAGGATGAGCCTGGGGCCATAAAATTCATCCCTAAAACCATTTGGTCATTCTGACCTGGTTCACAGTGACATTTATCAGACAACTCATTTCCAGATGCTTTCTTCCTCACACTCTGTCCCCGTCACCTCCTCTTCCTCCTCCACCTGTAACCCCCTCTTCCTCCTCCACCTGGCCCCATCACATCCTCTTCCTCCCATCCCTGTCACCTCTTCTACCTGTCCATGTTACCTCTTCTACCTGTCCCTGTCACCTTCTCTTCCTACTCCATCTGTTCCCGTCACCTCCTCTTCCTCCTCCACCTGTCCCCGTCACCTCCCCCACCTGCACCTGTCACCTCCTCTTCCACTTGTCACCTCATCTTCCTCCTCCATCTGTCACCTCCTCTTCCTGTCACCAACTCATCACCTGTCCCTGTCACCTCCTCTTCTTCCGCCACCTGTCACCACCTCTTCCTCCAACTGTCACCTACATCTGTTTACTCCTCTTCCTTTCCCTGTCCCCTCCTCTTCCTCCTCCGCCTGTCACCTCTTCCTCCTCCGCCTGTCACCTCTTCCTCCTCTGCCTGGCACCTCCTCTTCCCTTTTCACCTGTCCCATTCTCTTCCTCCTCCGCCTGTCCCCTCTTTTTCCTCCTCCATCTGTCCCCTCCTCTTCCTCCTCCACCTGTCCCCTCCTCGTCCTCCTCCGCCTGTCACCTCCTCTATTTCTGTATCTATTTCTCCTTTTTATTTGTTACTCCGTTTAGTTCTGCTGTCCTATGATTGGCCACCTCCTGCACTGTCTTTCTTCACAGTTTCATGCTCTAGTCCTCCCACCTCTTCAATGCTCTTCAATTAGGAAAACATTATTATTGGAAATTTGTTTTACTTTCTAAATTGACTAACTGAAATGGAACTGACCTCAAGCCTGCCTCCCACCTCTCTCACCTGTTTGAGCACCACGTTCTTGATGATGAAGATGGGGGTGAGGTCGGGGCTTCTGGGGCTGGGGACCAGGATGTGATTCTCCTGGAGAGGGGCCTGCTCGGGCTTGACCTGGCTCTGAAGACCCTCCCTTCCCCTGGGCTCACTCATGCTGCTGCCCTGGTCCTCTCTATCCGCATGGAGCCAGTCTGTGCAGCTGTTGTTGTCTGGAGGAGAGGAAGAAGGGGAGAGAGAGAGTGAGAGAAGCAAGTTAAGGGAAGAGATGACTGTAAAGAATTTAAGAAATACAGACGGATTGAAAGGGAATACAGGGGGGATGGGAGCTGTTCTCACCAGAAATGTGACACACAATTATTTGTATACCGTTTCCCACTGGTTACTGAGTGAGTCATGTGTACCTGTGAGGTCATACTCACACATCATCAAGGACAGTAATCTAGTACTCCTCATGAAGGAATTCATGGAATTCTATCAGCAATACTACTGAGTAGAGGGCCAGTGAGCATGTAGACGACACGTGTGTCCTTCTCTATCTAGGAATACAACACCTCAGACTGATTGGTTGCACATCACATACATGTCATACTGTAGTCAGTAATTCATCCTATTGGAAGCTGTGACTTGCACTGCCTCGCCTGTGTAACACTGTGTGACCCTATGTGTCATGACTCATGAGGGTCACACAGTCTGGCAGTGAGAGTTTACAAAAAACACATTGAGTGAGAAAGAGCGAGGGGGTGGGTGAGTGACATGTTTTGGGGCGAGTGAGTGTCCGGAACGTTCTCCCTCACCCGAATATCCAGAATCTTTTTCAGAGCCGCAGCGAGAGCCTCTTCTGTTGGACTCTGTGTCTGCAGTACTCCTTGAGGCCAGCAGGGTGGCAGTGTTGCACCTGTCCTTGGCATTCTTACTGGATGCAAGTGGCTCTCGCCCACTTAGACAAGCCTGTTCCAGAGGCATACTGAGTACTGGTGGAGAATCAAATACACCACTGAGTAACATTTCCCTGGAATATGTTTTAAAATGCATCGGCCTATGGTACTTCAAAAAGCTACTGTCATAAAAATAGAAACACCTTGGCTCCAAGTAGCAGAAAAAAATATTCAGTGAGGAGCTTTTATTTTATGGGTTGAAATGACATTATGCTGTTGGATACATAATCTCTGATTTAGCTCCTCCCCCTCAGTCACTTCTCCCTCCACAGCCCGTTCCCTTTGCCTGGCTCCTCCTCTTCACTCCTAGATACATCAGGGTCCCGTGTGTGTGTGTGTGGGCTGTACGTGCGTGTCAGGAGAATAGAGGGGGGGTGCTAAATCAGAGATCATGTATCCAAAATATGTATGACAAAATACATATTTTTTGCATGTGTTGACCAGACATGATGGGAGACGTTAAATCATGGTGGTTACCATGGATATGCTCATGAGAGCTTCAGAAGTGATTTAGCACATTCATGTGTGTGGGGTTAGTCTTTAGACCGATATACTGTATGCAGATGCAAATGTGGATCTTTATTTTTATTTATTATTTCACTTTTATTTAACCAGGTAGGCCAGTTGTGAACAAGTTCTCATTTACAACTGCGACCTGGCCAAGATAAAGCAAAGCAGTGTGACAAAAACACCAACAGAGTTACATGTGGGATAAACAAACATACAGTGAATAACACAATAGAAAAATCTAACACTATGTGACCCTATAGGTCAACCCTGTTCTGACAGACATGTTTACACAATTTCGTCCCACCTCCCTCCATCTCTCTCTCTTTCCCCAATCTCTCAATTTTCTATGTTTGAGTGACAGTATCTTATGTCCAGGATAAGAGAACAAAAAGCCCCACCATGAGTCTGATCATATCGACCCCATCCTTTCTGTTCTAACCATTAGCCTACCCACACTGTCAGCTGAATTTCAGCTGTCGAGGAAAACACATTTGTCTCGTGGAGAAGAGCTTTCTGTCAGTCATAAAGCTCTTCTCATCGATAAAAATCGATGTAATAAGCAATAGCTGACAAAATGAAATCTATTTGTACCTCAAGCTTTTTAGACGGGCACAAAATAACGTTGTGCGACTATATAGCCCCCTGAGAACTGACACTTTCTTGTACATGATGATACCCAATGGCAGGTTTTATGACGTTCTGACTAAGCGATTGTTTATAGGTAACTTTCTGTGTTGTTATTTTGTAAACAAAGTGCCACTAGGACAAACGTGTATGATGGGTATCAAACGTGCGCTGTCACAACCAGCGACTCCTCCCCTATCCGTTATGTAACATCACAACTTCGGCAGAGCAGATAAACTTGCTCTATTGTTTAACACATTAACAAATGTGTAAAACGCAAGAAATAAGTCAGAAATAGTTAGGCCTAATAAATATAAGGAAGAACATGACAACTATATTTGTCAAATGTTTAAATACTTGCTTAAGCATGGTCAGCAGGTTTAAATCAGGTCAAGCAGTCCACATATAAAGCAACTGTGGTCAGCGCCCCTTTCACATTGAATTGTTTTAAAAGTCTCAGTCTCAAAGTATATTTTAAAAAAATCACCAACAGCTTACCTCCAACATCAATATAGACTCTTTGTCACTGGTGGTTGGTTCACTTCACTTGCATAGCGCTCCGTCTCGCCTTATTGTTAACTAGAGCACCTAATTTCTAGCTCTGTCTTTCAACGTTTTCCTTATGTCATGTCATCTCTGCGTGTCTATCGCTGCGTTTCTATTAAATCTATCTCGTTCAACGTATAAACTAGCTGCCGGGATGTGAAGACTACCTGTAGCCTAACGGTTAGATCATACAAGACGAGTCCCAGTTCCAAAATTGATAATCGGTACCCAACCTGAAAATGGCCCCGCCTCCTAGACCTCCCCGCGGGTTCCCACTAGTTGCCACAGCCAGTCAAAATTGGCTATAGGCCTATTGTAAAAATGTATGAAAACAAAAATATGCTTTTTGATCATAATTTAACGTTAAGCATAAGGGTAGGAGTATGGCTTAGGTTTATAATCTTATTTCACGAAGATAAATTGCGAAATATTCAGGGTTTATGACTTTGTAGTTGACCAGCGACGACCCTACCCTTGCTAGAATGACAAACTGTTTCCGTCGATATTAAGAGATTGCGTGTGCGCGGCCTCCCGCCCCAATCTGGGAGGATGGAGCATAATAACCACTGGTATGTTTTCTGGGCACGTGTAGGGGTGGGGACCGCATGAGTTTTGAACTGAAGTGACTGGATGAGAACGTCAGGACTTGATTATTAAGAGAGGTGTGACTACAGTGATGACGTTTGGACAGAATATAATAGAGAAGAACAGAGATCCTATTAAATGATCTAATTATATGGGCACAAAGCTCTACCTATTCTGTTATTTCAATACCATGCTTCTTTGGGTTACTGGACTTGTTATGCTATAGCCTAGGCGACACTAAATTAACAGCCATGTGTCAACTGGACAAATGAGAAAAGAACGACAGGGAAGCATGGTGTGATTTAAAAATAGATACATGTAAAAATAGATACATGCATACATGTTTTGCCTTCCCTACAGGGAGAATTAGAATTGCTACATTGCTGCTACATTTCACGTGTCTCTCAGATGTGAAATGTGCCATAGTTCATCAGTCAGCTGGTCCAGAACACATCCACATGGCTCTCGTATGGCAGAATATGACGTTTTGAACGCTTCTCAGCCAATGACTGCCACGGATCTGCTCGAGCACGTGAGCAGAGCCTAAGAAGGCGGGGTTAGGCAAATGAGCACATGCTGCTAGCAGACAGAGCTGATGGTTCAGCCCGAGACTACAGAACCCCTTACAAGTGGTGTAGCACAGTTCCACAAGCAAAAGCGGTGCGTGGGGAAAGTCACCGCAGAAGACAAGCGGAACTTTAGCGATGTTAAAGCAAATTTTCTTGCAATTCTATACATGTTTCCATTATGTGTATTCATGTGATATGAGTGACTCAAATATTACAACAAAATCTATGAGCTAATAAACGTAGCTTAAAAAACAGCTGACATCTGCTAGTTGATCTGGACATTTCTGACAAGTTACAAATAGCTAAGTTTGGGAACAGCTGAGCTATCACACCACGTAAAGGAACAACCTATTTTATTTTCTTCATGAAAAGCTATTGGATTTATGTCAACTTCATTATGATTATTGTCCAACAAGTGTTAAGGCCTTTATTTAATTCAAACAGATTATTCAAATATGTAATACAAATATCCAACCTTTTTGGTTTTATAGCACTATTAAAAGCCAAAGGGCTAATTTCGTTAGAATTGTGGCATTTTTCCTAGATTTAGAACATAAAACATTTATAAAGCAAACATCCCTTAATTCTAGCACAGCAAAGACGTCAATTGTTTAAGCAGATGTTGCACAACAGTGATGACCATATTTCTTCAAATATAAATAGGCATTGATACTCAAGACACTTTCGCCTCAAAAATAACAATTCTATACAAACATTGGTAAAATATGTAAAATGATTCATTTGAAAATCCCCAATAAAAACAACTGTTTTATCAGATCTTTCAGCACTGACGCGGTTGACGTTAGCCAAAAATCTGCCGGAGTAGACAAAACATGAATTTTATTATGTGGAAACCCCAGAACCACTCCAATTTTCATACCGCCCAAACAGATCCACAGATGATGCAATCTCTATTGCACTCCACACTGCCCTTTCCCACCTGGACAAAAGGAAGACCTATGTGAGAATGCTATTCATAGACTACAGCTAAGCATTCAACACCATAGTACCCTCAAAGCTCATTAATAAGCTAAGGACCCTGGGACTAAACACCTCCCTCTGCAACTGGATCCTGGACTTCCTGAAGGGCCGCCCCCAGGTGGTAAGGGTAGGTAACAACACATCCGCCACACTGATCCTTAACACAGGGGCCCCTGAGGGGTGCGTACTCAGTTCCCTCCTGTACTTCCTGTTCACTCATGACTGCACTGCCAGGCAGGACTCCAACACCATCATTAAGTTTGCAGATGACACAACAGTGGTAGGCCTGATCACCGACAAGACAGCCTATAGGGAGGTCAGAGACCTGGCCGTGTGGTGCCAGGACAACAACCTCTCCCTCAACGTGATCAAGACAAAGATGATGATTGTGGACTACAGGAAAAAGAGGACCGAGCACGCCCCCATTCTCATCGTCGGGGCTGCAGTGGAGCAGGTTGAGAGCTTCAAGTTCCTTGGTGTCCACATCACCAACAAACGAACATGGTCCAAGCACACCAAGACAGTTGTGAAGAGGGCAAAACAAAACCTATTCCCCCTCAGGAGACTGACAAGATTTAGCATGGGTCCTCAGATCCTCAACAGCTTCTACAGCTGCACCATCGAGAGCATCCTGACTGGTTGCATCACTGCCTGGTATGGCAACTGCTTGGCCTCTGACCGCAAGGCACAGCAGAGGGTAGTGTGAACGGCCCAGAAGGCCCTAAAAATTGTCAAAGACTCCAGCCACCCTAGTCATAGACTGTTCTCTCTGCTACCGCAAGGCAAGCGGTAGTCTAGGTCAAAGAGGCTTCTAAACAGCTTCTACCCCCAAGCCATGAGACTCCTTGGGGGTAGGAGCTGTTTCTAAATCAAATGACTTCCCAGACTATTTGCATTGCCCCCTCTTTTACACCACTGCTACTCTCTGTTATAATCTATGCATAGTCACTTTAATAACTCTACCTACAGTGAGGGAAAAAAGTATTTGATCCCCTGCTGATTTTGTATGTTTGCCCACTGACAAAGAAATGATCGGTCTATAATTTTAATGGTAGGTTTATTTGGACAGTGAGAGACAGAGTAACAACAAAAAAATCCTGAAAAACACGTTTGTAAAATTTTATAAATTGATTTGCATTTTAATGAGGGAAATAAGTATTTGACCCCCTCTCAATCAGAAAGATTTCTGGCTCCCAGGTGTCTTTTATAAAGGTAACGAGCTGAGATTAGGAGCACTCCCTTTAAGAGTGTGCTCCTAATCTCAGCTTGTTACCTGTATAAAAGACACCTGTCCACAGAAGCAATCAATCAATCAGATTCCAAACTCTCCACCATGGCCAAGACCAAAGAGCTCTCCAAGGATGTTAGGGACAAGATGTGTATGTCTACAAAGGCTGTAATGGGCTACAAGACCATCACCAAGCAGCTTGGTGAGAAGGTGACAACAGTTAGTGTGATTATTCACAAATGAAAGAAACACAAAAGAACTGTCAATCTCCCTCGGCCTGGGGCTCCATGCAAGATCTCACCTCGTGGAGTTGCAATGATCATGAGAAGGTGAGGAATCAGCCCAGAACTACACAGGAGGATCTTGTCAATGATCCCAAGGCAGCTGGGACCATAGTCACCAAGAAAACAATTGGTAACACACTACGCCATGAAGGACTGAAATCCTGCAGCGCCCGCAAGGTCCCCCTGCTCAAGAAAGCACATATACATGCCCGTCTGAAGTTTGCCAATGAACATCTGAATAATTCAGAGGACAACTGGGTGAAAGTGTTGTGGTCAGATGAGACCAAAATGGAGCTCTTTGGCATCAACTCAACTTGCCGTGTTTGGAGGAGGAGGAATGCTGCCTATGACCCCAAGAACACCATCCCCACCTTCAAACATGGAGGTGGAAACATTATGCTTTGGGGGTGTTTTTCTGCTAAGGGGACAGGACAACTTCACCGCATCAAAGGGATGATGGGCAGGGCCATGTACCATCAAATCTTGGGTGAGAACCTCCTTCCCTCAGCCAGGGCATTGAAAATGGGTCGTGGATGGGTATTCCAGCATGACAATGACCCAAAACACACGGCCTAGGCAACAAAGGAGTGGCTCAAGAAGAAGCACATTAAGGTCCTGGAGTGGTCTAGCCAGTCTCCAGACCTTAATCCCATAGAAAAACTGTGGAGGGAGCTGAAGGTTTGAGTTGCCAAACGTCAGCCTCGAAACCTTAATGACTTGGAGAAGATATGCAAAGAGGAGTGGGACATAATCCCTCCTGAGATGTGTGCAAACCTGGTGGCCAACTACAAGAAACATCTGACCTCTGATTGCCAACAAGGGTTTTGCCATCAAGTACTAAGTCATGTTTGCAGAGGGGTCAAATACTTATTTCCCTCATTAAAATGCAAATCAATTCATAACATTTTTCAAATGCGTTTTTCTGGATTTTTTTGTTGTTATTCTGTCTCTCACTGTTAAAATAAACCTACCATTAAAATTATAGACTGATCATTTCTTTGTCAGTGGGCAAACGTACAAAATCAGTAGGGGATCAAATACTTTTTTCCCTCACTGTACATGTACAGTCGTGGCCCAATCTTTTTTAGAATTACACATATTAATTTTCACAAAGTCTGCTGCCTGGGTATAGGGGCTGGGTGTACCATCAGTCCTGTGTCATGCCAACAGTAAAGCATCCTGAGACCATTCATGTGTGGGGTTGCTTCTCAGCCAAGGGAGTGGGCTCACTCACAATTTTGCCTAGAACACAGCCACGAATCAAGAATGGTACCAACACATCCTCCGAGAGCAAATTCTCCCAACCATCCAGGAACAGTTTGGTGACGAACAATGGCTTTTCCAGCATAATGGAGCACCTTTCCATTAGGCAAAAGTGATAACTAAGTGGCTCGGGGAACAAAACATCGATATTTTGGGTCCATGGCCAGGAAACTCCCCAGACCTTAATCCCATTGAGAACTTGTGGTCAATCCTCAAGAGGCAAGTGGACAAACAAAAACCCACAAATTCTGACAAACTCCAAGCATTGATTATGCAAGAATGGCCTGCCATCAGTCAGGATGTGGCCCAGAAGTTAATTGACAGCATGCCAGGACGGATTGCAGAGGTCTTGAAAAAGAAGGGTCAACACTGCAAATATTGACTCTGCATCATCTTCATGTAATTGTCAATAAAAGCCTTTGACACTTATGAAATGCTTGAAATGCAGTATTCCATAGTAACATCTGACAAAAATATCTAAAGACACTGAAGCAGCAAACTATTTGTGTAATTCTGAAATCTTTTGGCCACGACTGTACACTGACATTAATGAGCCCCTTTCAAATAACGAGAACATTTCATTTTTTTGCATTTTATTTTTGCATACATTTTATAAGTATTACGTATACAGACAATTCAGGATACGCAGCAAGATATTAGTACCTGTTTTCTCAATGACCCATGCATGCAACACATGGTATACTTGGTGTACATTTACAGGCTTATATCACTGAATTTTTAAAACACATACATCCGTTATATAAGTATATAAACAAATATGATACATATTACAATTAAATGATGTTCAAACAAATAAACTCAAATCTTAGACAAGGATGTTTCTAGTTCTTCGGAATCATCCCCAAGACGTGATACCAGTTGTGACCACTGTAGAGTCTCCCCCGTATGTCTTACATGACTCATGATTTGCTCCATTTTTAGCACACCCTCTGCATTAACCCCTGTATTGTTGGACGTGTAGAGTGATACATTGTTCACTTTATTTTCAGTAATTTGGTGCATAACATTTGTAAATTCTCTTAAAAGAAAAAAATTATTTATTCTCTCTAACATCGTATGCAAATAGTTACCCATTGCTTTATATCTAAATATAATATATCTAAATATAATATATCTATATATCTATATATCTATATCTATATCTATATCTATATATATATAGTTACTCGTTCTCTTGGGGTTTATTGAGCCAGAAAGTCTCCACATCAGCCACCAAAGCTTCCTTGTATTTGTTGTCGTCCACCAATGAGTGATTTCTTTGAGTTTCTCATGGATGAAGATCGCCTCCTTCAGTTCATGTAGGAAAGCCTCTGTTACACCATAAACCCTTGGAATAGATGGCACAAGACCCATAGACTCCAGGGCTCTGACCATCGATGGTATAAAACAGCAGGACCACAGTCTTTTCACCAGCTCCTCAAAGTGGTTGAAGAAGTAGTACTTGGGTGGGTCATATTAACAAGGATGTCGTCGTTGGCTGGGATGATTGATCTCACAACCGGGGCATTTTTCTCTTATATACTCTCCAATCACCACATCTAAAAGTGTGTCTACAGAGGCCTTGATGGTGTCCACAAAAAGAGTACTGACCACCCCATTAAACACATCCTCAGGCTGTGTACATGTAGGGGGTGTCGGGGGGCTTGCCTGGGGGGAGTAGAAAGGAGGGCTGTGAGGCATAGAGTCCTTAGGGTCTGGTACCCATGACGTATCGGAGTCCTCATAGGGTATATGAATATCCATGGTATATGCTGAAATGAAGAACCAGAAGCGTTATGGTCACCCCCTTTTATTGTTGAACCATTCCTTTGGTATCGGGGCGTGGTTAACGTAACAGCCACGTATTTAGTTTTTCTCAGGGGATGACCCTTCTGAGGATGACCCTTCTGGGGGTTCCTTTTAATCATAATCCTTAGGATTTGTATGTATAATGCACTTCCTTAGTTTAACAATACTCTGCTGGCGTTGGCTCTGTACAAAAAGAGCATCCACTAACTAACATTTTCAATTCCATTATATCCCAACTTTTAAAAGGAATAAGCATACGCAACCTAAAATCCCCAGTCTGTCCACCATCTCGGATGTTACTGTTGCGGATTTTCTCATTGCTGATATAGAACTCCACGCACCCACATGGACGTCCATTCTTTCTTTGTATTTTCACCCTATGAAATATTCTTCCTGCGGAGTCAGGGGCACCTTCCCAATGGGTCTCGTAGCCCGTGAACAAGCTTTGTGATAACTCTCAGTTCGGGACACAACACCTTGCCAAACACATGCCAGTCTTCAAGCCTGTAGTCCACTCCTAAAGTCTGGTCTGTATATTCTTCTCCTTAGAGTTTCACTCTACATGCAGGGTAATCAAACACATACCCCCATAGTTGTCCAATAGACATCAACACTTGATCTTTCAGCACATTTGTAGGTGTATTTGGGTTCTATACATATTTAGATAACGCTTTTCTGGCGCATTGTATATAGATGCTTTATACTCTTCCCTTTCTCTATGTTTTAACTGGGGTCCTGCTTTCGTTGTTAGGGTCGTCACGGGTGTGTCAGTCAGTAAGAAAAAAATCCATGTTTTATTTCTTTCTTCTTAAGTGTTCTGGGTTTTATCTCTCGATGTTTCTTGTTGCTCGTAGTGTTCACAGCTCTTACTTATACTCCGGCTGACCTACCCCGGATGCAAACACATGCTTTACCCTAAACAGATGCATCAAATGTTCAAACACATTCCACAGTTCAACAAGGTCACTACATATCAATCACCTACATATCAATCATCAATCACCGTGCTTTTACACCTGCATTGCTTGCTGTTTGGGGTTTTAGGCTGGGTTTCTGTACAGCACTCTGTGACATCAGCTGATGTAAGGGGGGCTTTATAAATAAATTTGATTTGATTTGACAGCTTTAATGTAAACACCGGCTTTAACATAAACAGATGCACTCACTCGATACCATGAACTTCCAGACAGGATGTACATATATGTGCATAACCACGTGACCCATAAAATATCTCAATCACATTTGACCCGTGCCGAATACTGTATTCTCTCTCTTGGTTATGCTACACCAATCTACGCATAATGGCGTCAGTGAGGGAAAACGCTGGTGAAGAACACCATATGTATCTGACCCCGGTCTGATGTAGAATACCTCCGGGAGAAGACACTTCTTTCTTGGCAGCCAGGAAGAGACAGACCACTCCCAGCAGCTGCAGTTTGGCTGTGTTCACCTTGATCTGATGTAGACAGCAGTTCAGGAGATGGGCAGACAGGTATAGGGTCTCCTCTGAGAAATGGAACACCTCCTGTAAGGGGAAGGAAGAAGAGGTGATGGGGAGGAGATAATGGCCTGAATTCTCCCACATACATTTTGTCTTAGGTAAGCTAAAGGGCACTTGCTTCAAAACTGATTCATTATAGAGGGTCAACCTGCTTTCCTATATTTGAGGAGTAGCAAGTTGAGTACATTTTAACCAGGATATTATTTTTGATAAATAGTAGAGAGACACATGAGTGAACGTCACATTGACTTGGATGAGCCAGTTGACCAGGATGGCGCGGGTGGTGTATGTGAAAGGTCTGGGTAGGTCTGAATTGGGGAAGGTGAACCTCAACGGACTTCTCTGGAAAAGAAGGCAGTGTCAATGTATGAGGTACAGCAAACCAACAAAATAACTTCACTAGGTAGGTTTCCATCCAACTGGCGACAGCTTTTCATGCAGATATGCAAACATTTTCCCACCAGTGGTGTTTCCACCTAACTGACTTGTTGCAGATAAAAATCAGTGAGTGATGACGTAGTGCACACAAAATTTACTTTTAAGCTGAAGTTGTCATGTACAAAATAAAAATCTAAAGTTTAATGTGTTTCAGTCGCATTTCCAACTCTACCGATAGTTTGTGTTAAAATAGCAAATGTACCTACTCATGTCTTGGCACAGCATGTCATCTAGTGACACAGTTTATGGTTGTTATATCAATATTTGCACATCAAGGCGTTTCCACCACCAATTCTCTCATAATTACATTTAACTGACACAAAGATCCCACCTTGTTGAACAAACCAATTATACGTCAGCATTTATAAAACATTTACTGAAACGTCCTGTTTGCATCACGGCTATCGTGAAGATGTCCCATGCGTAGCTCTTGTCGTAGGTAAGCCCCAGCGTCTCCATTGCCAGCTCCATCTCATGACGCAGTAGGCCAGGCACCAACGCCTGCAGGCTATAGAGGCCCTGGAGTCCATGCAGGTAAAGCAGCACAGCCTCTTCCTCTATACAGCCATCTGAAGATAGTAGAGAGAGGGTTAACTTAGTACAGACACAGGTCTTAACACACAACTAAACTCACTGTCAACTGCATTTATTTTCAGCAAACTTAACGTGTAAATATTTGTATGAACATAACAAGACTCAACAACTGAGACAAACTGAACAAGTTCCACAGACATGTGACTAACAGAAATTGAATAATTTGTCCCTGAACAAAGGGGGGGTCAAAATCAAAAGTAACAGTCAGTATCTGGTGTGGCCACCAGCTGCACTAAGTACTGCAGTGCATCTGTCACGACTTCCGCCGAAGTCTGTGCCTCTCCTTGTTCGGGTGGTGTTCGGCGGTCGACGTCACCGGTCTTCTAGCCATCACCGATCCACTTTTAATTTTCCATTTGTTTTGTCTTGTTTCCCCACACACCTGGTTGTCATTCCCTCATTACTTGTCATGTATTTAACCCTCTGGTTTCCCTCATGTCTGTGTGTGTGATTGTTTATGTCAGTGGCACGTTTCCGGCCGGTTTGCGCCGGACTTGGTATTTGTACTTTGTGCTGCCGCACTTTATTCTGTAGGCATTTATTTTTGTGACGCATTGCGTTCTGTTTACTATGCCACAGTAAAGTGTTTTCGTCCACTCATCTCTGCTCTCCTGCGCCGGACTCTCACGCATCAGCTACACACGGATCCTGACAATCTCCTCATGGACTGCACCAGATTTGCCAGTTATTGCTGTGAGATGTTACCCCACTCTTCCACCAAGGCACCTGCAAGTTCCCAGACATTTCTGGGGGGGGGGGAATGGCCCTAACCCTTAGCCTCCGATCCAACAGGTCCCAGACGTGCTCAATGGGATTGAGATCTGGGCACATAACGAGCAGTATGGCTGGTGGCATTGTCATGCTAGAGAGTCATGTCAGGATGAACCTGCAGGAAGGGTACCACATTGAGGGAGGAGGATGTCTTCCCTGTAACGCACAGCGTTGAGATTGCATGCAATGACAACAAACTCAGTCCAATAATGCTGTGACACACCGCCCCAGACCATGACGGACCCTCCACCTCCAAATCGATCCCGCTCCAGAGTACAGGCCTCGGTGTAACACTCATTCCTTTGACGATAAACGTGAATCTGACCATCACCCCTGGTGAGACAAAACCTCGACTTGTCAGTGAAGAGCACTTTTTGCCAGTCCTGTCTGGTCCAGCGACGGTGGGTTTGTGCCCATAGGCGGCGTTGTTGCCGGTGATGTCTGGTGAGGACCTGCCTTACAACAGGCCTACAAGCCCTCAGTCCAGCCTCTCTCAGCCTCTTGCGGACAGTCTGAGCACTGATGTAGGGATTGTGCGTTCCTGGTGTAACTCGGGCAGTTGTTGTTGCCATCCTGTACCTGTCCCGCAGGTGTGATGTTCGGATGTATCGATCCTGTGCAGGTGTTGTTACCCGTGGTCTGCCACTGCGAGGACGATTAGCTGTCCGTCCTGTCTCCCTGTAGCGCTGCCTTAGGCGTCTCACAGTACGGACATTTCAATTTATTGACCTGGCCACATCTACAGTCCTCATGCCTCTTTGCAGCATGCCTAATGCACGTTCACGCAGATGAGCAGGGACCCTGGACATCTTTCCTTTGGTGTTTTTCAGAGTCAGTAGAAAGGCCTCTTTAGTGTCCTACGTTTTCATAACTGTGACCTTAATTGCCTACAGTCTGTAAGCTGTTAGTGTCTTAACGACCGTTCCACAGGTGCATGTTCATGAATTGTTTATGGTTCATTGAACAAGCATGGGAAACAGTGTTTAACCCCTTTACAATGAAGATCTGTGAAGTTACTTGGATTTTTCCCTGAAAAAGGGACGTTTCTTTTTTATATGCTTCATTTGGTACAGAAGTATAATGCAGTGACCTGAATGAGAGGGGCCATTGTCTGTCGACACAGGCAGCCTCCTGGCCTGCACAGACATACACAGCAGGACAATTAAATGAACAGAGTGTGGGACAAAGGAAGGATAAGATGTCAAAACATATGGTATTGGTAAGAGTGCATTAATACGGAAACTTCAATAAAGGATTTGATGTGAAGAGTACTTGAGGCATAAAGTCTAGAAAAAGCATTCAATTGGGCGAGAGAGACACAGAAATTAGTATATGCACTTGAATGTGGGACCACAAACGGATGAAACGGGGAAGGACCTACCTGAATTTGTCCAATAGAAATTCACATTTTACTGTTTGGACTAATGATAGCACCCCTGAACAGACTAAAGAGTGTTGACAGTGGGAAGAGGAAATGGAATAGAGGAAAAGTCAGGCTGTAGCAGAAGAAGAGAGGAGGCTTAACCATCTGCTCTCTGGCTCAGTCTTAAGGTGGGTCCCCCTGGGCTCTCCCTCCTGGGGCTTCCAGCGTTCTTTGGGCCCCACAGGCGTTGGCCAAGGCTCTTAACTTCTTAGGGAGCGGCTCCCGAGGTGACGGTTTTGGAGAGTCTGGTGTGCCCAAAGTAAAATGCCTCCCAATCAGGCCCAGAAAATAGGATATGCACATAATTAGTACTATTGGATAGGAAACACTGAAGTTTCTAAGAGTGTTAAAATATTGCTTCCACTGGATATCAACAGTCTCTAGACAGTGTTTGATGATGTTTAGTTGCTCTGGATGGTAATAGAAGAATAATTTCGAAGTGGTAATCGGATGTAAACAGAAGAGGAAGCGCGTTCACAGGCTCGCGCGCGCTGTGGTTTTTTCCTTTCCTATCGTCCAGTTTATAATCCAGTTGAAATATTATAGTAAATATACATAAAAGTGTTCCTAAGGATACATTATCAATGATGTTTGATTGTTCTTGGACAAGTGTATAGGTTGAACGCGTTCTCTTCACGGTTCAATGGGCGAGTGGACGCTGTATTTAATGAACATAATGCGCCAACCAAACAGAGATTTATGGATATAATAAATTACTTTTTCTAACAAAAGAACCATTGGATGTCTTCGTTGGACACTTGGGAAGCCCTCAGCAGAAGTTCTTCAAAAGGTAAGGGATTTGTTTTCGCTGTGAAATGTGTTTTGTGTGAACCGTGATGGTTTATGAATTACAGTGGCAGTTCAGGAGGAGAGTCAAAAGTTTCTTCTGAATGTTTGTATTTTTATTAGGCCTAGTCCCCCCAAAAATACATATAATAACTACATTGCGCACAGACTATCTTATGTTCTGTTCAGTTTGAGAAGGAGAGCGCGCGAAGATGAGCAGGAGGACCCGAGGTCAACTTTGATAGCTTGCTACTACAATATATTTTTATTAAAAACAATGTTTCTAGCCCATTATGTATTTAGAGTTATTGACCTCACAATAAGCCAGATTCGAGTAACTTACATTGTGGTGCTGAAACTTGATGCAGCAACAATCAATCAGAAATGGCCAGCTCATGGTGCTAAAAAGTAGTCAAATTCAAGTAGGCATAATTAATTTTAATCATCTTCATTTTAACTAGACTTTACTAAACAACAAGAGGGCTTTGTCCATCAATTTGTCCACCCACTGGGCACTCTTTAAATAGCCTACCTCAAGGGCTGTTAAGTTAAAACCAAGACTTGAATTGAGGGCGTATGACAGGGTATGCCATAGGCCTACCTTAATTAAAGAAAATGGCAAAAAGCACAGGCCTACCCCTTGTTAGCTTAAGATTTGGAAGAAAATAAAACAGATCCAATTATATAAAATGGTCTATAACTGCGATTTTGGCCACGATGCTTTAGGATAGAAACAAGCTGTAAAATACCTGGGGAAAGACGTGACTCCGATGCATATGGGGATATCATCGTCTAGTTTCTTGGACATTCAAAAACTACTTCCCAGGCAAAGTCAATCTAATTCTGTCACTATTAATTGATTAAGCTATTAACTTTCTGTACAATAGATGATGTTTAAAACCAGACAGCTTTTAGGGAAACACTTGACCGTTGGGTTAAGTCCCGGAAGAGTAGCCAGCAGTTGAAGCTTACATATTTCTGCGTTGGTAGGTACAGCTTTTTACTCCAATAAGGCAACCCTCATAAAATCCAACATAGCACCAGTATCCCAAACTATTAAGTGAAAACAAGCATAGAAAAAAGCATCAAAAATAAAATAAATGTGGGACACAAAAGAAAGCAGTGTAGAACACCATTGCCCAAAATGCATTGCTCCAATAACTTTCAATTAAGTCACACAAACGTGTATTTTCACACGAAACAAGCCGCACTAATTGAGTGTGAGATTGTGTTGGATGACGATGTGCAGGTTCGAGGGGTTAAAAAAAAGTGTGCCGTTTTTGGATGTTGATTAGTGATTGTCCTTCAAAATAAAGGAGAGCCGCACACTCTAGGAGCTCAGATGCAAAAAATATTTTATGTCCAACGTTTCGACAGGCAAGCTGTCTTCATCAGGGTATAATCACAAACACTGCGGGATGACTCGTTTATATAGTGATTAGTGACTGCTTGTAGCGCATATTATTTGTGCAATATGTGCCATAGAGGCCAAAACAGTTTCATAAACGGATTATTCGATTGTGTGGTTTGAATAGCGTGAGAAGACAACATAGGGGCATTAAATCGGTATTAGCCTACATTGGGTGAACAATTTTCATTACAGCATTATCTGTAGTAATTCTTCCAAAATGTAAGTGGTTAGAGTATATATAGCTGTTTATAACATGTTCTTATGGAATGGCTTGTCCTGCATGTTGTAAAAACCTAGAGTGCATTGAGTTGATGTTGAAAAAAGACATTGGTTATTTTCTTAAAACCTCTTAGGGATCATTGGGGTGCTAGCGCCCCATTCCCGACACTACCCGGGTAAATGTAAGGTGCCAAATTCAAAATCCAAAAGTTGAATTATAAAACATTCATCAATATACAAGTGTTGCATAGTCATCAAAAGCTCAGTCTTGGCAATATCACAGCGTTGTCAGATTTCAAAAAGGCTTTACGGTGAAAGCACAACATTTGATTGTTTGAGGATAGCACCTCTCATATTTATGCATTAGCATAAATCCATAACCAGCGCGCTTACCTTTGATGATCTTCTGCTGAGGGCAATCCGAAGTGTCCAAGCAAGACAATCCATGTTTCTTTTGTTGGAAAAGGCAATTATTATATCCATAAATATCCGTTTGGTTGGCTCGTTATGTTCAGAAAATCCACCGTCGAGTCGCCCGTCGTACAGTAAAGAGAAAGCGTTGAAATTATACCTATCAACTTTGCCCCAAAAAATAAAACATAATTTATAATGTATCCTTAGGTATCCTTTTAAGTATATTAACGATTATATTTCACACGGATAGCATCCTAAACGATATAAAAGGAAAATAAAGAGAAATGCGCACACCGAAAATCATATTGACTTCCTGGGTTCTCTTACCAATTCTTCTTCTATAAGGCCCTGTTCCATGATAAAGCCAAGAAACACTGTCTAAAGACTGTTGACATCTAGTGGAAGCCATAGGTACTGCAATCTGGGAGCGATTTTACTGGAAATCCCATAGGCAGGCATTCAAAGTGAGGAAATCTCACAAAAAAATACATCTGGACAGACATTTCTCAGGTTTTCGCCTGCTATATCAGTTCTGTTATACTCACAGACATTATTTTAACAGTTTTAGAAACTTCAGTGTTTCCTATCCAATAGTACTAATTATGTTAATATCCTAGTCTGGGCCTGAGTGGCAGGCATTTTACTTGGGGCACGCCAGACTCTCCAAAACCGACACTTCTGCAGCCGCTCCCTAATAGGTTTTCTTAACATAGCAATGTGAAAGCAAAGAGGACTCAGGCCTAAAAAAAGTTTGATGTGTTGAGTCCTCATTCAAAGGCAAGGGTAGTACATAAACAGCCTTATTTTTTACCCCGGAGTTGACTTAGAGGACTGAGATCGGTTATTTTAAAAGACTATATGTGAAAACACCCTTTAACAAAGCTCGCCCGTACAGAAGATACCTTCATGTAATGGAACTGAGCGTCATGATCACCGGCTACAAATGTTCTATGAAGCCAGTCCCAACCCCAGAAAGTTAATGTTCAATTTGTTTACTTGGAAAGGGATAAACAAACACGCAGCTGTGGGTCACCTGCGCTGCGCGTACTTAAATGTTTGGACACATTATGCGACGTTGTATATGAAACTTTACGCATCCTATTTAAACTTTGAATTCACCTTCTTGTGTAAGTCCAGCAGTGGCATGAAATCGCAGAATAAGGTCTTGGCCATGATGCTTAGAACCGGAGACTGCAAATTCACTTAGAGGCCCTGCAGCTACTTGAAACGACGAGGGACGGCGGATGAGAAACGAGGGATAAAAACAGAAAACATTATCTTAGGGTCCGCTAATAAACACACATGATTGACTAATTGGGGGTGCGGACGTAGATATCATGATTTGCATGTGCGTGACTGATGCCTGATCAGTTCAGTCATATATTCAGTATAAATTTGGCTGATGAGGAATAGGGTTGGTCAATTAGGCCTTTGTTAAACTGGGCAGTCAATTAGCCTACATCAATCAACTTGAAATGCTTGCTTTATTGGTCTATTTGCATGGAAATTCTATTTTTTTGCTGTCATGGTACCCAAATAGACACACATACACATCACAGGCTGGGAGCAGGGGCTGTCTGAGAATTATGGGTAAAGTGCCTTGCAGAAGGGGCACAACAGTAGAAGGTAGCATATGAGATATTGAACCCAACACTAATGAAGAATGAGACACACGCTTATTTCAGTAAAAGTCTTTACTGGCACATAATTAAAATGATTATAAGCTACCATATACTGTAGCAGGTAACACCTGTTACAATGTAAAATCTTGCAACACGGGGGCTGAAACTGTCTACCAGGACATAGTCTTCTCCCTAAAAGATTGCTTGTTATTGAGTTGAGGTTTAGCTGGGGAGGAGGTAAGGTAAGCAAAGAATTCTTGGTACACCAGCATTGAGATATGACATTCGTGACTACTGATCACATTCAAAATACAGAAAAGCAAGGTAATCACTGTAAAGCTCCAACTCAAATTCCATCTACAAAGCTGCAGATTCCCCTTCTAGCCTACAGATGATGCATTCATCATCAAGCCTTTTTGGTATTTACATAGCCAGTGAAGAGTTCCATATCGATTGTCTGTGTGCAATGCCTGCAGGAGAGGTCAGTGGTGTTGGCTTGCATGTTAGATGTACACAAAGCGTGGTCACTTTATTGAGACGTCTCTGCACTTGGTTGTCGTCTGTGTGGCTTTACTGCCACTGTCAACTTTAGAAAAGGTCTACAGCACCTCCTGGTGGCCGTCCTAACATTGAAGGCAGCGTGAGAGAGATTAATCAGAGGGAGGTTGTTCCTGAAATTCGGTCCTGCCGTTTCTGAAGCTGCCTTTACAAGGCCTGATTATAGGCCCAAGTCAAGAAGGGATGGTGAAGATAGGGATGTTTCCCATAGCCTCAGCCCTTGCAAACAGCAGTCAGACTGTACTACCCTACTGAGGTACAGAGGCTAAAAGAAACCGGTATTGAGCACAGACTAGAGAGCTGTTCTACAATGCCCCACATCAACCTTCTGCTGTGCATGAGCACACCACACACACACACACACACACACACACACACACACTTAAAAAAAAGGAACACATGAATGATCAAAATGAAGAACAACCAAAAGGAAAACCAACATGTTTAAACTTATTTTATATAATTAAATGAGACAATGTCTCCCAAAGTAAGGAATAGGTGGACCACAAATCAAAAACAAAACAATGAAAAGAAACATGTCTTAAACGTTCCTTGAGTGAAGGAATCTTTAAAAAACGGGCAACAAAAATGAAATACATCACAGCACTTGACTGTGAACCACAATGGTTGTTTCACCCGAACCACTCCTCTATAGGCCAGACAGGGGGTGTACACATGCATTCAGGACAGGTAAATTGTGGGAAATTCACACAGAGAAAAATATAAAAATCTGTCCACAAGGGAATACAGCAATAAGCAGAACTGCCTTCCTGTCTTTGAGACAACAACTCCCATTTTTAGGGCAGAGACAAGACCATCTTGCCATTATATACAGCATCTGTTTCACATCAGGATTGGGGTCAATTATATTTCAATCCATGACGTTAACTCAGTTGACTTCCTAAATTGAAATTGAACTGACCCCAACCCTAGTTCAATGGTCCTACTCTGATGTCCTGACAAAGGACTTAATCTGTCGCTTACATTACTTTGAAAATACGAACCGCAACCTTCAATATTGACCGTTAAATAACTGAAGTGTCAATTTTCTATCAGTCAGTCTAATCAGTGATAATCAGTGATCCATGATTTAATAGTTTGCATTCTTAAATATGGGAACATCCAAATGATCTTCAAAAAAATCTTTACATCGATACATAAAAATAAAAAGTGAAAAGATTGGAACAAATGATTGACAGCTATTCTCCTGGATATTTCTGCTCAGAACATGACAGCTACTGGAACAATTTTAATTGCAGTGGTCACTTCTACTCCTCCTCCTCTTTCATCCTGAGCAATCTAACCACCAGAGGAACAAGTCAATCCACAGGGAAGCTACAACTCCACCACCTCTTCTTTCCCTTTAAAACTCTCCTCATTTTGCTGTCATACAGAATATAAAAGACATACATTCAGATGCATAAACGTAAAACAGATGTTGAGATTCAAATAATTGTTCATACATTCTTCTTCCACACACTCAAACACATTCATTCACACATGCAGTGCAAGCAGGGAAATGGCTACCCTCCGAGGTACACACACACCTTCTTACCCCTCATTCTCTCTCCGACCCGCTTTCCCTCTGTAGGAACAGTCCACACGATTTGTAACAGAAAGTTTCAGCAAGAGCACTCGTAAAAAAATGCAGAAATATGGCTTTTAAAACAGTAACAATCAAAAGAAAAATTTGTTTAAAAATACTTTTCTTCTTTCATGTGTTTCTACATTTGTTTGGACTTATTTTTTATCCAGTAGTAAAAAAAAATCTGCAGTGTATGGGAGGCTTTAGGTGTTGCTTGTCAGAGTGTGTGTGTGCTGGATAGGTGAAGCATGCGTTTGGCTGGTGAAGAGGTGGTATCTGCTGGCGTAACCCAGGGATGGTGAAGTGCTGTTGATGCTGATGTGCCCAGTGTAGTAGTAGTGTGGTGGGTAGACAGGCGGGGTCCTGCAGTCATGGCTAAGAGCAGCCCTGTCCTGTTCCACCTGGTCCCGTCAGAATGAGAGACAAGGCCGCCAGTCTATCCACACAGCCCTGCTGAGGTCAGTCATCACGTCATGCTCTAGGATCCATGTTTTCACCGCTTCTCGGTGTGAGAGTGTGTGTGTTGTGCAAGTGTGTTTGTTTGAGAGAGTGTAAGTTTGTGTGTGTCATCCCAATTCCCCAGCAGTGCGAGTGTGTGTGAACGTGTGTTAGCCTGCTTGCTCATGTGAGTGTGTGTGTGTGTGCGTGTGAGAGAGGTCACTCCCGTATGCTGGCGGAGTAAGAGAACTGAGGGAAGTGTGTGCGCTGGTCCTGGTCTTCTGAGTCTAAGCTGTCGTCTGGAGAGACCACGAGAGAGAGAAAACCAGGAGATTTACTACAAATAAAACATTTATTTTAGAAAACCTGTTTTACAATAAATAAATAAATAAATCACCATCCAGATTTGAAGACATTTTTAACAGTGAGACAAACAAACCAACAGACACACCAACACTTCTCAACTTACATTTGTCCGGGGGTGTTACGGTGATGGTTTGTGCTGTGAACTCGTCGTCAAAGTAGCGGGTGTCCGTCTCTGACGTCACCTGGGGCTTGAAGGGAGGCAAGAGCTTCCTCTCTACCACATCCTGCCAGTTGATGCTGGTGAAGAACTTCTGTGTCATCACGTCTTTGGCATCTTCTTGTCCACCTCCAAGCCTACAGAATGATCAGCATCACCATTATATTCTTCACTCAATGTACACTGAACAAAAATATAAACGCAACATGTAAAGTGTTGGTCCCATGTTTCATGAGCTGAAATAAAAGATCTCAGAAATGTCCCATATGCACAAAAATGTATTTCTCTCAAACTTTGTGCATAAATTTGTTTATATCCCTGTTATTGAGATTTCCTCCTTTGCCAAGATAATTTATCCATCTGACAGCTGTGGCATGTCAAGAAGCTGATTAAAAACAGCATGATCATTGCACAGGTGCACCTTATGCTGGGAACAATAAAAGGCCACTCTAAAAAGTACAGTTTTGTCACGCAGCACAATGCACAGATGTATCAAGTTTTGAAGGAGCGTGCAATTGGCATGCTGACTGCAGGAATGCTGACTGTTGCCAGAGAATTGAAAATTCATTTCTCTACCATAAGCCGCCTCCAACGTCGTTTCACAGAATTTGTCAGTACGTCCAACCGGCCTCACTACTGCAGACCACATCTAACCACGCCAGTCCAGAATCTCCACCTGCGGCATCATCTGAGACGAGCCACTCAGACAGCTGATGAAACTGTGCACAACCGAAGGATTTCTGCACAAACTGTCAGAAATCGTCTCAGGGAAGCTCATCTGCACTGTCTCCTCACTAGGGTCTTGACTGCAGTTTGGCATCATAACCAACTTCAGTGGGCAAATGCTCACCTTCAATGGCCACTGGCACGCTGGAGAAGTGTACTCTTCATGGATGAATCCTGGTTTTTTGAGGGCGAGTGGTTTGCTGATGTCAACGTTGTGAACAGAGTGCCCTATGGTGGCAGTGGGATTATGGTATAGGCAGGTATAAGCTACGGACAACAAACACAATTGCATTTTATCCATGGCAATTTGAATGCAGAGATGCCGTGTCGAGATCCTGAGGCCTATTGTCGTGTCCTTCATCCACCGCCATCACCTCATGTTTCAGCATGATAACGCTTTTGTTCAGTGTATATAAAAAAAGACACTAACACTTACCTCTGCTTGGGGTCCTTTTTAAGCAGGCCAGCAAGCAGGGCCTTGGCTTCGGGGGCCAGGTTCTTGGGGAAGCGGATCTCCTCCATGAGAATGAGCTCAAACAACCGCTCATGGTCCTGGTTATAGAAGGGCAGTCGACCGCACATCATCTCGTACATGACCACACCTAGACCCCACCAGTCCACCGCTCGGCCGTAGTCATTGTCCTCTAACACCTGGAGGAGAGGGGGGAGAGAGCGAGAAAGAGAGATAGTGCTTTGGCTTCCACAGAATTGGATTTGCTATCTCTTTCTACCTCGGTTGCAATGTAAACAGTTACCTACACTACATGAAAAAGTATGTGGACACCCGAACCATGAAAAACAGCCCCATACCTTTATTCCTCCTCCACCAAACTTGACAGTTGGCACTACGCATTCAGGCAGGTAGCGTTCTCCCGGCATCCGCCAAACCCAAATTCATCCGTCGGACTGCCAGATGGTGAAGAGTGATTCATCACTCCAGAGAACGCGTTTCCACTGCTCCAGAGTCCAATGGCGGCGAGCTTTACACCACTCCAGCTGACACTTGGTATTACGCATGGTGATCTTAGGCTTGTGTGCAGCTAATCGGGCCATGGAAACCCTTTCCATGAAGCCCACTGATGAACAGTTATTGTGCTGACGTTGCTTCCAGAGGCAGTTTGGAACTCACTACACGCTTAAGTACTTGGTGGTCCCGTTCTGTGAGCTTGTGTGGCCTACCACTTCGCGGCTGAGACGTTATTGCTCCAAGATGTTTCCACTTCACAATAACAGCACTTACAGTTGACCGGGGCAACTCTAGCAGGGCAGAAATTTGAGGAACTGACTTGTTGGAAAGGTGGCATCCTATGACGATGCCACGTTCAAAGTCCCTGAGCTCTTCAGTAAGGCCATTCTACTGCTAATGTTTGTCTATGGAGATTGCATGTCTGTGTGCTCGATTTTATACGACGGGTGTGGCTGAAATAGCAGAATCCACACATTTTGAAGGGGTGTCCACATACTTTTGTGCGTGCGTGTGTGCAGCTACTTTGAAGAACCTCAAATATTTTGATTTGTTTAACACTTTTTTGGTTACTACATGATTCCATGTGTGTTATTTCATTGTGTTGATGTTTTCACTATTATTCTACAATGTAGAAAATAGTAAAAATAAAGAAAAACCCTTGAATGAGTAGGTGTCCAAACCTGACTTGTACACACACACACACACACAAGAAACCAGCAAGGAATGCATCTGAAATTGATAACTGGACACACTAAAATGTACTGTTCAAAGCACCACTAGAATGTATGATTCCGTTCACTATGCTGTAGTTACCTCAGGTGCAAGGTATTCTGGAGTACCACAAAAGGTCTTCATGGTAGCCCCGTCTGTGATTCCCTCTTTACACAGTCCAAAATCTGTGATCTTTATGTGTCCATCTTTATCCAGCATTAAGTTCTCCAGCTGGAAGAGAAAGAGATGAGAACAAGAGTGACCACAGGAGACAGTCAGCAGCAGAAAATACCACTGCTAACATGACAGCTGACTGTAATAAGTGCCACAGACTTACAGGCTTTTCACCAAGAGACTGGTGCTCTTCTACTGCAGTCTATGGTAGGATTGAGCCTAGACCTGGACTAATTCAGAAGCACTTTTAATCCAAGACTGGGCTTAATCTCACAATCAGCCCATATTTCCTATTGTGCGAAATGTTAGTCTTGAGAATATACTTTCAATGTGAGGAAGTACGTGTAAAGGTATGGGTGAGTCAGGGAAACATCAGCCAGCCTTCCAGTCCCATTTGGTAGACAGACAGGGAAGCAGCTATTACCTTAAGGTCTCTGTAGACAACGTCCCGTGAGTGGAGGTACTCCAGCGCAGACACAATCTCTGCACCGTAGAACCGTGCCCTGTCTTCTGTGAACACGCGGTCCCGCGACAAGTGAAAGAACAGCTCTCCTCCGTTTGCATATTCCATCACAAAGCATAGTCGGTCATGTGTTTGGAACGCATATTTTAGTGTCTTGTGTGTGTGTGTGTGGGGAGGGGGCAAGACAGTCAGAATTAGTGACCACTTTTGAATCAGGTGGCTGTTTGGTGAAATGTAATCAGTGTTCAGTAAGGTCAGATGATGTCAGGAACTCACCGTTAAGAAGGGATGCCTCGTATTCTGAAGGACTCTGCTTTCTGTTACCGTGTGTGCTACCTCATCCTGATGGAACACATCACACAAAAACACACCATGAGGGACAGATACACTCAGCAGTGTACAATTGGACTTGGGACTTCTGAGCCACTCAAGAACCCACAATAAAACCTTGAAGCATAATTCATGCTGTGGGTCACTTGGTAGTGCATGGCGCTTGCAACGCAAGGGTTGTGGGTTTGATTCCCATGGGGGTACCAGTACGAACAAATATCAAAATGTATGCACTCACTATTGTAAATCACTCTGGATAAGAGCGTCTGCTAAATGACTCAAATGAAAATGTAAAATGGCATCAAAATCCCCAGACTTCCATGGATATGGTGCAGGGCTCAGATTCACAAAACACCTCTTACGCAAAAACTAAACAAGCTAGCAATGGCAATCATGTTATCATATTTCATATTGAGATCAGTGTTCTAAAACATGTTATTGGGTTTAAAATAATCAATACTGAAACTTTCAGATTAAGTTTCTGAGTGAATTAAAACTGTTCTTATTCTCTCACTGCCCTGAGTTTAAGAGAAGTGTTAGCTCTTGGAATTAAGGACTTTATTTTCAATAATCTACATTTCTTCTTAACTTTTTGCTTAAGGAGAAACATTAGAAACAGCTAAAGGAAATGTCATGATCTTTTTGAGGAATATAAACTTTGCTTAACTTTCTTTTTCTTCTTAAGTCTATAGTTAAGGAAAAAAATATTTCTTAAGGTTTTGTGAATCTAGGCCCAGTAGTCTTTTCCCTTTTTAGTACAATACTATTTTTGACCAGCGCCCTATATAAGGAACCACTTTGGACATGTCTGTCTGAGCAACTGCCATTTCCTTTGATGCCAAATGGTTACCTTTGCGATGATGACTTCTTTCCTCAGAATCTTCATGGCGTAGTACATCCCTGTGGCCTTCTCCTTCACCAGGATCACCTTACCAAACGTCCCCTTCCCCAGCAGCTTCAGGTAGTCAAAGTCACTCATGGTCTGTGGGAGGGGGACAAACACCATGAGAGTTCAAATCTCTGGCTTATTCAAGACAGTTTGGATGACAGGATATATTTATCCATGACAATTACAGCGTATGAGTAATAAAGAGTTTACATAGACCTGCACAACGGTTTTAGATGAAGAACGGGCAGAGAATGGAGCAGAAAACGCACCAACACACACTATGGCCCAGGTCACATAGGGAGATGGTAAACCAGCTGTGATGAGGTATTGTTACTAAGGAGGAGATACTCAGAACTAGGATGCAGAGGTTCCAATGGACAAAAGCAGCCACATCTAGAGGAGGGCTGTTGGACAAACACAAAGAGCACTGACTGGTCTGCAAGGTTGGTAGAGGGACAGTAGGACACTGACAGGTCTGCTAGGGGGACAAGAGGACACTGACTGGTCTGCTAGGTTGGTAGGGGGACAGGAGGACAGTGACAGGTCTGCTAGGTTGGTAGGGGGACAGGAGGACACTGACAGGTCTGCTAGGTTGGTAGGGGGACAGGAGGACAGTGACAGGTCTGCTAGGTTGGTAGGGGGACAGGAGGACACTGACCGGTCTGCTAGGTTGGTAGGGGGACAGGAGGACACTGACCGGTCTGCTAGGTTGGTAGGGGGACAGGAGGACACTGACAGGTCTGCTAGGTTGGTAGGGGGACAGGAGGACACTGACAGGTCTGCTAGGTTGGTAGGGGGACAGGAGGACACTGACAGGTCTGCTAGGTTGGTAAGGGGACAGGAGGACACTGACAGGTCTGCTAGGTTGGTAGGGGGACAGGAGGACACTGACAGGTCTGCTAGGTTGGTAGGGGACAGGAGGACACTGACAGGTCTGCTAGGTTGGTAGGGGGACAGGAGGACAGTGACAGGTCTGCTAGGTTGGTAGGGGACAGGAGGACAGTGACAGGTCTGCTAGGTTGGTAGGGGGACAGGAGGACACTGACAGGTCTGCTAGGTTGGTAGGGGGACAGGAGGACACTGACAGGTCTGCTAGGTTGGTAGGGGGACAGGAGGACAGTGACAGGTCTGCTAGGTTGGTAGGGGGACAGGAGGACACTGACCGGTCTGCTAGGTTGGTAAGGGGACAGGAGGACACTGACCGGTCTGCTAGGTTGGTAGGGGGACAGGAGGACAGTGACAGGTCTGCTAGGTTGGTAAGGGGACAGGAGGACAGTGACAGGTCTGCTAGGTTGGTAGGGGGACAGGAGGACAGTGACAGGTCTGCTAGGTTGGTAGGGGGACAGGAGGACACTGACCGGTCTGCTAGGTTGGTAAGGGGACAGGAGGACACTGACCGGTCTGCTAGGTTGGTAGGGGGACAGGAGGACAGTGACAGGTCTGCTAGGTTGGTAAGGGGACAGGAGGACAGTGACAGGTCTGCTAGGTTGGTAGGGGGACAGGAGGACAGTGACAGGTCTGCTAGGTTGGTAGGGGGACAGGAGGACAGTGACAGGTCTGCTAGGTTGGTAGGGGGACAGGAGGACAGTGACAGGTCTGCTAGGTTGGTAAGGGGACAGGAGGACACTGACCACTTTGTTGCGGGACTTGGACATGGCCACCTCCATCTCCTCCATGCCGCTGCAGTCGCTGGGGGAGCCAAACGTTATGTCCATGGGCGCCTCTTCCACTCGCGTCTTTAGGCTGTTGGCCACCGCTTGGATCGCCCGCATCCATTCCTCCCTGGAAGGGGAGAGGGAGTTCAATGTAGACCACTTCAAGCCCAAAAGACATGAATCTACACTGACTGTGAGTGTGTGTGTGATTAACTAGTGAAGTAAAAATAACACAACTTGGAGAAGGAGGGCATTGCCCAGTTTACAGATAAACAAAAACCCATTTAGTTTATAATGACGTGGACAATCCCTTTTGATAAAAAGA
Organism: Brachymystax lenok tsinlingensis; assembly: GCA_030435695.1. NCBI lineage: Eukaryota > Metazoa > Chordata > Actinopteri > Salmoniformes > Salmonidae > Brachymystax > Brachymystax lenok. The sequence continues at coordinate 31,010,849 of CM059816.1, forward strand.
GCAGCTTTAGCCTCTACGGCTAATTTCCAGCTTTTCCATGTTGTCCCTGCCACTGGAACTTTCCTTTCTCACCTTTCCTCATTACTCTCCACGTGGAAGGTGCGCTCTATGACTGTGGTCCACTGTAGGCAGCGGATGACAAACGTGTTGGGCCTGGGCCGTTCTGTCTTCATCAGCTGGCACTCTGCAGACAGGGAGTAAGAGAGAGGTTTGAGTGTGCTACTGTAGAAACTGGGTAAATCTCAACAGTCTTCCCTTGATTCCTCTTCTCCCATTTTCTCTACACCTCCTAAAAACAATAGCTCATGAAGTGAGCTGACGCACACAAGGAATCAAAGCAGAGCCAATCTGTGTGAACACGACCAGGCAACTCTCATCATAATCCAAGTACCACCAGGCTCTAGAAGTCGGCCCAGAAATGACAGAGACCAACCTGCCACAGAGAAGTTGTTGAGGGGTGGGAGGCTGTGGTCGGACGACATCTCTGGCTTCTCCTTGTAGCCGATGAAGGAGCCATCACTCTTCAGGATGAAGTACCGCGGTCTCCACGTCTTAATGTACTCTCCTGCAGGGAGGGAGGGAGATGGGGGGGAGAAGGGCATGAGTGAGAGTAGGGGAAGAGAGAGAGAGAGAGAGAGACACATGAGCCATACATATTAGGGGTTGTTTAACTAAATCTGAGTGGACACACAGTGTCCTAGAAACAGAGACACCGTGAGACAGCGATGAGTGAAGCTCAGCTCACCCCTCTTATGGAGCCAGCCCTCTCTGACCACACTGATGTCATTCATGCTGGGGCGTAGGACTGCTGGGGTCAGGGTGGGGGTCACAGGGGAAATAGGGGGAAGGGGAGCTGTGACTGTTGGCGAAGGGCGTCAGAAGTGTCAATGACGAAAATGTCTCACAATGCCTGGGTGACAGAAAGATCAAAGATACCAAGATATTAACCACAATTGAAAGAGGATACGGAAGTTTACATACACCTTAGCCAAATACATTTAAACTCAGTTTCACAATCCCTGACATTTAATCCTAGTAAAAATTCCCTGTCTTAGGTCAGTTAGGATCACCATTATATTTTAAGAATGTGAAATGTCAGAATAATACTAGAGAGAATGATTTATTTCAGCTTTTATTTCTTTCATCACATTCCCAGTGGGTCAGAATACATACACTCAATTAGTATTTGGCAGCATTGCCTTTAAATTGTTTAACTTGGGTCAAATGTTTTGGGTAATCTTCCACAAGCTTCCCAAAATAAGTTGGGTGAATTTCGGCCTATTCCTCCTGACAGAGCTGGTGTAACGGAGTCAGGTTTGTAGGCCTCCTTGCTCGCACACGCTTTTTCAGTTCTGCCCACAAATGTTCCATAGGATTGAGGTCAGAGCTTTGTGATGGCCACTCCAATACCTTGACTTTGTTGTCCTTAAGCCATTTTGCCACAACTTTGGAAGTATGCTTGGGGTCATTGTCCATTTGGAAGAACCATTTGCGACCAAGCTTTAACTTCTTGACTGATGTCTTGAGAGGTTGCTTCAATATATCCATATCATTTTCTTTCTTCATGATGCCATCTATTTTGTGAAGTGCACCAGTCCCTCCTGCAGCAAAGCACCCCCACAACAAGATGCTGCCATCCCCGTGCTTCACGGTTGGGATGGTGTTCTTCGGCTTGCAAGCCTCCCCCTTTTTCCTTCAAACATAACGATGGTCATTATGGCCAAACAGTTCTATTTTTTTTTTCATCAGACCAGAGGACATTTCTCCAGAAAGTACAATCATTGTCCCCATGTGCAGTTGCAAACCATAGTCTGGCTTTTTTTTGGCAGTTTTGGAGCAGTGGCTTCTTCCTTGCTGAGCGGCCTTTCAAGTTGTCGATATAGGACTCGTTTTACTGTGGATATAGATACGTTTGTACCTGATTCCTCCAGGATCTTCACAAGGTCCTTTGCTGTTGTTCTGGGATTGATTTGCACTTTTCGCACCAAAGTACATTCATCTCTAGGAGACAGAACGCGTCTCCTTCCTGATCGGTTTGAACGGCTGCGTGGTCCCATGGTGTTTATACTTGAGTACTATTGTTTGTACAGATGAACGTGGTACCTTCAGGCACTTGGAAATTGCTCCCAAGGATGAATCAGACTTGTGGAGGTATACACTTTTTTCTGAGGTCTTGGCTGATTTCTTTTGATTTTCCCATGAGTTTGAAGGTAGGCCTTGAAATACATCCACATGTGCACCTCCAGTTGACTCAAATGATGTCAATTAGCCTATCAGAAGCTTCTAAAGCTATGACATTTTCAGGAATTTTCCAAGCTGTTTAAAGGCACAGTCAACTTAGTGTATGTAAACTTTTGACCCACTGGAATTGTGATACAGTGAGTTAAGTGAACAATTGTAAACAATTGTTGGAAAAATGACTTGCGTCATGCACAAAGTAGATGTCCTAACCGACTTGCCAAAACAGTTTGTTAACAAGAAATTTATGGAGTGGTTGAAAAACGAGTTTTAATGACTCCAACCTAAGTGTATGTAAACTTCCGACCTCAACTGTACATACACACAATTCAGCAAAAAAAGAAACGTCTCTTTTTCAGGACCCTATCTTTCAAATATAATTCGTAAAAATGCAAATAACTTCACAGATCTTCATTGTAAAGAGTTTAAACACTGTTTCCCATGCTTGTTCAATGAACCATAAACAATTCATGAACATGCACCTATGGAACGGTCGTTAAGACACAGACTGTAGGCAATTAAGGTCACAGTTATGAAAACTTAGGACATTAACCTCTTAAGGAGCAGTGCTTTTGATGACTATGCAACACTTGTATATTGATGAATGTTTAATAATTCAACTTTTGGATTTTGAATTTGGCGCCTTGCATTTCACCGGGTGTGAGAGTGGTGCTCTTCACTGATGAGTCGCGGTTTTGTCTCACCAGGGGTAATGGTCGGATTCGTGTTTATCACCGAAGGAATGAGCGTTACACCAAGGCCTGTACTCTGGAGCGGGATTGATTTGGAGGTGGAGGGTCTGTCATGGTCTGGGACAGTGTGTCATAGCATCATCGTACTGAGCTTGTTGTCCTTGCAGGCAATCAAAAAGCTGTGCGTTACAGGGAAGACATCCTCCTCCCTCATGTGGTACCCTTCCTGCAGGCTCATCCTGACATGACCCTCCAGCATGACAATGCCACCAGCCATACTGCTCGTTCTGTGCGTGATTTCCTGCAAGACAGGAATGTCAGTGTTTTGCCATGGCCAGCGAAGAGGCCGGATCTCAATCCTATTGAGCACACTTGGGACCTGTTGGATCGGAGGGTGAGGGCTAGGGCCATTCCCCACAGAAATGTCCAGGAACTTGCAGGTGCCTTGGTGGAAGAGTGGGGTAACATCTCATAGCAAGAACTGGCAAATCTGGTGCAGTCCATGAGGAGGAGATGCACTGCAGTACTTAATGCAGCTGGTGGCCACACCAGATACTGACTGTTACTTTTGACCCCCCCCCCCTTTGTTCAGGGTCACATTATTCAATTTCTGTTAGTCACATGTCTGTGGAACTTGTTCAGTTTGTGTCTCAGTTGTTGAATCTTGTTATGCTCATACAAATATTTACACGTTAAGTTTGCTGAAAATAAACGCATTTGACAGTGAGAGGACTTTTCTTTTTTTTGCTGAGATAATTGATATATATATATAAAGAATATAGAAAAGATACATACTTTATATTTGGTTTTAGTCATTTAAGTTTACATCTAGTGTTTTTCCATATCGAAAAGTAATAATAATAATAAACTATTTGGACTTTTAGGCGACCCCCAAAAAAAATAACACTTGTTGTGGAAATTGTATGATGCATGATCCACGTCTAGTTCTATGGGCACAAGCACTGATGATTTAGTTAAAATAAATTCATGTTAGCAGGCAATATTAACTAGGGAAATTGTGTCACTTCTCTTGCGTTCAGTGCAAGCAGTCAGGGTATATGCAACAGTTTGGGCCACCTGGCTCGTTGCGAACTAATTTGCCAGAATTTTACATAATTATGACAACATTGAAGGTTGTGCAATGTAACAGCAATATTTATACTTAGGGTTGCCACCCGATCAATAAAATACAGAACGGTTCCGTATTTCACTGAAAGAATAAACATTTTGTTTTCGAAATGATAGTTTCCAGATTTGACCATTTTAATGACCAGCTCGTATTTCTGTGTTTATTATATTATAATTAAGTCTATGATTTGATAGAGCAGTCTGACTGAGTGGTGGAAGGTGGCAGCAGGCTCGTAAGCATTCATTCTTCCTTTACTGCGTTTGCCAGCTGCTCTTAGCAATGCTTGCTTCACAGCACTGTTTATGACTTCAAGCCTATCAACTCCCGAGATTAGGCTGGCAATACTAAAGTGCCTATTAGAACATCCAATAGTCAAAGGTATATGAAAATACAAATGGTATAGAGAGAAATAGTCGACGCGTCATAATTCCTATATTAACTACAACCTAAAACTTCTAAACTGGGAATATTGAAGAACTGGGAATATCAAACCACCAGCTTTCATATGTTCTCTTGTTCTGAGCAAGGAACTTAAACATTAGCTTTTTTACATGGCACATATTGTACTTTTACTTTCTTCTCCAATACTGTGTTTTTGCATTATTTAAACCAAATTGAGCATGTTTCATTATTTATTTGAGACTAAATAGATTTTATTTATGTATTATATGAAGTTAAAATAGTGTTTATTGTTCATTCAGTATTGTTGTAATTGTTATTATTACAAATACAAAAAAAAAATATATAAAAACAATTCTGCCAATAAATCGGTATCGGCGTTGAAAAATCTAAATCGGTCGACCTCTATGACAGATGGAGGTAGGCTACAGTACTGGCACTCCGGTGATGCCAGGTAAAGAGATGAGACAGGCTCTCTGCAGGTATGGCACTTGCGATTTGTTTCGATCCAAGGGATGGGCAACATGCCTTAACACTGCAGTGTCAAATCAAATTGTATTTGTCACATGAGCAGAGTACAACAGGTTTTTCACCTTACAGTGAAATGCTTACTTAAGTCCTTAACCAACAATGCAGTTAAGAAAAATGTGTGTTAAGTAAAAAAATAAAAAAATAAATGAAAGAAATAGCAGCAGTAAAATAACAGTAGCGAGGCTATCAATGTAGGTAGAGTTAAAGTGACTATGCATAGATAATAAACAGAGCAGCAGCAGCATAAAAGAGGGAGGGGGGCAATGCAAATAGTCTGGATAGCCATTGGACTAGATGTTCAGGAGTCTTTTGGCTTGGGGGTAGAAGCTGTTTAGAAGCCTCTTGGACCTAGACTTGGCCCTCCGGTACAGTTTGCCGTGCGGTAGCAGAGAGAACAGTCTATGACTAGGGTGGCTGGAGTCTGACAATTTTTTGGGCCTTCCTCTAACACCGCCTGGTATAGAGGTCCAGGATGGCAGGAAGCTTGACACCAGTAATGTACTGGGCCGTACGCATGACCCTCTGTAGTGCCTTGCGGTCGGAGTCCGAGCAGTTGTCATACCAGGCAGTGATGCAACCAGTCAGGATGCTCTCAATGTTGCAGCTGTAGAACCTTTTGAGGATCTGAGGACCCATGCCAAATCTTTTCAGTCTCCTGAGGGGGAATAGGTTTTGTCGTGCCCTCTTCACAACTGTCTTAGTGTGTTTGGACCATGATAGTTTGTTGGTGATGTGGACACCAAGGAACTTAATACTCTCGACCCGCTCCACTGCAGCCCCATTGATGAGAATAGGGGCGTGCTCAGTCCTCCTTTTCCTGTAGTCCACAATCATCTCTTTTGTCTTGATCCCGTTGAGGGAGAGGCTGCTGTCCTGGCACCACACGGTCAGGTCTCTGACCCCCCCTCCTATAGGCTGTCTCATCGTTGTCGGTGATCAGGCCTACCACTGTTGTGTCATCTGCAAACTTAATGATCGTGCCTGGCCGTGCAGTCATGAGTGAAAAGGGAGTACAGGAGGGGACTGAGCACGCGCCCCTGAGGGGCCCCTGTGTTGAGGATGAGCGTGGCGGATGTGTTGTTACCTACCCTTACCACCTGGGGGCGGCCCGTCAGGAAGTCCAGGATCCAGTTGCAGAGGGAGGTGTTTAATCCCAGGGTCCTTAGCTTATTTATGAGCTTTGAGGGCACTATGGTGTTGAACGCTGAGCTGTAGCCAATTAATAGGATTTTCATATTTTAATTATTTTACCTTTATTTAACACATAGGGGTTCCTTTTGTCCAGGTGGGAGAGGGCAGTGTGGAGTGCAATAGAGATCGCATTATCTGTGGATCTGTTGGGGCGGTATGCAAATTGGAGTGGGTCTAGGGTTTCTGGGATAATGGTGTTGATGTGAGCCATGACCAGCCTTTCAAAACACTTCATGGCTACAGACGTGAGAGCTAAGGGTCGGTAATCATAGTCATTTAGGCAGGTTACCTTAGTGTTCTTGGGCACAGGGACTAGGATGGTCTGCTTGAAACATGTTGGTATTACAGACTCAGTCAGTTACAGGTTGAAAATGTCAGTGAACACACTTGCCAGTTGGTCAGCGCATGCTCGGAGTACACGTCCTGGTAATCCGTCTGGCCCTGCGGCCTTGTGAATGTTGACCTTTTTTAAAAAGGTCTTCCATCGGCTACGGAGAGAGTGATCACACAGTCGTCCAGAACAGCTGATGCTCTCATGTATCTACCAAGCACAATCCAAACTGCAGCTCATCATGTCAACTGGTCTCTTGGCCAACAGATTGACAGAGTGAGTTTCAAAGAATCACAAGCAAAGTTGTTCCGCTTTAGAGGATGAGCTTTTCCCTACATCTACTAACAGGTCAGTCGTCTGTGGCGATCCTAAACATTCTGCTTCCCAGCTCCATGATCATGGCAGAAATAGCATAACATAATTTTTGTCATTTAGCAGACATGCTGATCCAGAGCAATTTACAGAAGCAATTAGGGTTAAATGCCTTGCTCAAGGGCACATATACAGATTTTTAACATTGGGGATTCAAACCAGCGACCTTTGGTTACTGTCCCAAATCGCTTAAAGGAAAACTCCAACCAAAACCTATTAGTCCATTGTTGATATAGTCCCAAAATGTTTTGCATGTCAGCAATCAAGTTTTCAAAGTTCAAAATAGAGACTAATTTAAAATAAACAACTTTAACCGCTAGGCTACCTGCCTCCTCACAGGGGGACCAGCATTATCAGTGCCTAGAAACATACAATGGACAAGATGTTCTGCTACAGGCTAGGCTACATCGATCTAACCATATTCTATTGGGTGATGGGAGAGTAGTCAAATGTTCAATGTTTATCTGTTACCACAATAAAACTACTAACAGTGGGAGGGGCCTGACATTACACAGAAGTGACTGATGTGTCTGTTTGAACTGTATTGTTTGCAGAGATCAAATCAAACGGATCCCTTCCACTCAGTCAATTTCAAATATATTACTAAACTAATCAAGTGTAAATCTGTTGGCTATTTAATGGCTTAATTATCATAATGGAATTCGGTACTAGTAAGCCACTTGAATTGATACACATTCAAAAACAGTTAGACTTGAAACAGCATCGACTAGGTGGGTTGCTACTTTTAAAAGCAAAACTAGGTTTTGGGTGATATAACTTAGCTAAATAACGTTCCTGAATGAAACAGAAATTGGGCTTCTGAAGCGGACAATCCTCAAATGCCGGGCCTTTTCAGAGTAACGTTATGTCGAGCAGTGACCCTGGGTCGATATTAGCCGACTCAACTCATCGTAAATCGTGGAGTTCAGTTTAATCGGCTAGGTCGATATCTACACCTGCCCCCAGTCATAATGTTGTTGACAGATAAAACGATACAACTGCATGGAGGTGTGGGTGAATGAACATAAATGACACCTGGATAATGGTTAGTTAACACACTCTTCTAACAGAGTTTGTCTCTGTCAGACCTGATGTGAACAATGGCCGGTTAGCGAACCATCTACTGTAGTACTGTTAGCTAGCGTACCTAGCTACCAATGAATGATGTTTACAAAAATAATTGACCTCTGCCAGTGATCACACTGCCTCCAAAAAACAACCAACGAATGCCCGCTGAGCTTGTTATTCTTCCTACAACGGCGGTATGTTGTCGCAGGTTAGTTAGCCACTAGCAAGATAGTAAAACGGATGGGTCGGGTGAACTAGCGAAATTGTACGTTAGTTGCGACTAGTCAACTTTTAAAGAATTACAAATCTTTATGATTTGGAGTTACAGTTCATATCTATTCATTTTTCAAGTTTTATTGATCTCCCATTTACGTTATAAAAAATATTTGCTTTTACCTTCAGTCCCTTGTTATTGCTGATGCTTCAGTTATTTCACAGATAGTACAAGTAGCCAGATATTTCACTGGATGTATGTGTGTGAAGCATCCGGTTGACGTTTCCACTCACTACCAAATATGGTAGTGAAAGGAAGCCCACTGGCGGGCATCAATTAAACATTTGATCTCAAATATAGTTCTGTTCCCAAAACTAGAATATGTGATGAACAGAACGGATTAAGCTTTGTAGACTTCAACATTTGCAAAAGTGTTTACACATCGCGCTGTTTAGAAGGAGTGTAAGGGCGAATTGAGTTATTGCACACGCGCACTACAGAGGCGTTCCCTAACGGAAATACGCAGATGTTTTCTAGAACGCGCCAATAAGATATCGCTAGCTCGTGCTTGGCTCTGCTCTCCTCCTTGCTTGTTCTGCCCACTAAGACTCATTTGTTCACGTTGGAAACGACAAGCAATGGTCTATATTGGTTTAGTTATAAAACATCTTTGGTTATATCAGCAGGCCAGGCCCCGTCCAAACCAGACAGAACAGCAAACCTTCACACGCGCACAAACAGGATATGACGTATTGAGAGGCCTCCCTACATGAAACAACTGGCAAAAAAACAATCTGACTGAAAAATATTTTGAATGGTCATCCAATTTCGTAATCGATGTCGGAAACTCGGGCTCCGACTTTCCGACCAAAAGATCACTGACGTCATGACTTCACCTCATCCTTTTTCGAGTTCCCAATAAAATAGTTCCCAGTTGCACAATTAGCGCATGAAAGTGATCACTGACACTCAAATATAGCGTTTGAGTAGTCAATCAATCAAATTTATTTATAAAGCCCTTCTTACATCAGCTGATGTCACAGAGTGTTGTACAGAAACCCAGCCTAAAACCCCAAACAGCAAGCAATGCAAGTGTAAAAGCACGATGGTTAGGAAAAACTCCCTAGAAAGGCCAGAACCTAGGAAGAAACCTAGAGAGGAAGCAGGCTGTGAGGGGTGGCCAGTCCTCTTCTGGGAGACAGAAGGGGTCGGGAGACACTGTGGCCCCGTCCGACAATACCCCCGGACAGGGCCAAACAGGCAGGATATAACCCCACCCACTCTGCCAAAGCACAGCCCCCACACCACTAGAGGGATATCTTCAACCACCAACTTACCATCCTGAGACAAGGCCGAGTATAGCCCACAAAGATCTCCGCCACGGTACAACCCAAGGGGGCGCCATCCCGGACAGGAAGACCACGTCAGTGGCTCAACCCACTCAAGCGACACACCCCCCCACAGGGACGGCATGGAAGAGCACCAGTAAGCCATTGACTCAGCCCCTGTAATAGGGTTAGAGGCAGAGAATCCCAGTGGAGAGGGGAACCGGCCAGGCAAAGACAGCAAGCTCACTGGTCACCATAGCAGCACCCACCCTTAGCACGCGCTCCAGCAGGTATATTTCACTGATCACCCCCAAAGACAATTCCTCCTTTGGCCGCCTTTCCTTCCAGTTCTCTGCTGCCAATGACTGGAACGAATTTCAAAAATCACTGAAGCTGGAGACTCATCTCCCTCACTAACTTCAAGCATCAGCTGTCAGAGCAGCTCACAGATCATTGCACCTGTACATAGCCCATCTGTAAATAGCCAATCCAACTACCTCATCCCCATAATGTATATATATTTTTTTGTTGTTGCTCCTTTGCACCCCAGTATCTCGACTTGCACATTCATCTTCTGCACACCTATCACTCCAGTATTAATTGCTAAATTGTAATTACTCCGCCACTACAGCCTATTTATTGCCTTATCTCCCTAATCTTACCTCATTTGCACACAATGTATATAGATTTTTTCTATTGTGTTTTTGACTGTACGTTTGTTTATCCCATGTGTAACTCTGTGTTGTTGTTTGTGTCGCACTGCTTTGCTTTATCTTGGCCAGGTCGCAGTTGTAAATTAGAACTTGGTTAAATAAAGGTGAAATATTTTTTTTTTATAAAAACATGAATACTCAAAGTATCGACACCAGATAGACACCTTTTATCAGTGCCCTACTCCAATAATCATAGCATTCCACTTGCGTTGATACTTTGCACATCCACAGTGCTTTCTCCTTTTGTTCTTTTGACACACATGAAATCAACATCATACCACTCCTCCACTCTGACTGACTCCACTTCTCCCAATGGATGGAAACAGGTTTCCCCAAAAAACATCCTTGCTCATGAAATGCACGCCAACAAGGAGGCATTGTCATACCAAGGCTTATCTTGATTTACAACTTTAGCCCTTTTTAGCTCTATTCTTAGATGTTACACTATTCCACAAATTTCCTCTATCGTCACTGCCGCTAACAGAATCAAGCAGCGCCATTGCTCTCAAACATGCATCTCCCTAAAGCAGCTGTGAAAGTATGGGTCCTCCTTCAACTTCCCCTGTGCTTACCTCATGTCAAAATAAAAGTCCTGCACGTGTGTCATATGTGGACAAAAAAGGGATAATTTGTGGGGGATGTTGCTAGTGTATGTAAATACACCCACATTGCTAAAAACACCTAGGGGAGGTGCATTTGCGACAGCCGTTTTCCAAAATAAACATGTCTCTAACCCCAATGTCACACCCTCACAAACTGAAATCATATGTGTGTAGATTGCACAATCAATTTGTGAGAGAAAGCCTCAAATATCACATTAATTTGTACATCCACTGAATACATGAATTGCGGCAAAGTTGGTTCCGGTATCAGTCATGGTCTTTGGTTATGTGGATCAAACAAAAACACTGTAATGATTGGTTGACAATAGAGCCTCCCACATTGCAGGCGATGGCTGTCGGATGAAGTTGGTGAAGAGCAACTGCAGAAACCTGCAGTCGACTGCAGTCAAACCTTCATGACCGTTGATCACATGATTTTTGTAAAGTTCACGCAGTTGACATGTACAGTGGGGCAAAAAAAGTAATTTGGTCAGCCACCAATTGTGCAAGTTCTCCAACTTAAAAAGATGAGAGAGGCCTGTAATTTTCATCATAGGTACACTTCAACTATGACAGACGAAATGAGAAAAAGAAATCCAGAAAATCACATTGTAGGATTTTTAATTTATTTATTTGCAAATTAGGGTGGAAAATAAGTATTTGGTCAATAACAAAAAGTTTATCTCAATACTTTGTTATATACCCTTTGTTGGCAATGACAGAGGTCAAACGTTTTCTGTAAGTCTTCACACACTGTTGCTGGTATTTTGGCCCATTCCTCCATGCAGATCTCCTCTAGAGCAGTGATGTTTTGGGGCTGTCACTGGGCAACACGGACTTTCAACTCCCTCCAAAGATTTTCTATGGGGTTGAGATCTGGAGACTGGCTAGGCCACTCCAGGACCTTGAAATGCTTCTTACGAAGCCACTCCTTCGTTGCCCGGGCGGTGTGTTTGGGATCATTGTCATGCTGAAAGACCCAGCCACGTTTCATCTTCAATGCCCTTGCTGATGGAAGGAGGTTTTCACTCAAAATCTCACAATACATGGCCCCATTCATTCTTTCCTTTACACGGATCAGTCGTCCTGGTCCCTTTGCAGAAAAACAGCCCCAAAGCATGATGTTTCCACCCCCATGCTTCACAGTAGGTATGGTGTTCTTTGGATGCAACTCAGCATTCTTTGTCCTCCAAACACGACGAGTTGAGTTTTTACCAAAAAGTTCTATTTTGGTTTCATCTGACATTCTCCCAATCCTCATCTGGATCATCCAAATGCTCTCTAGCAAACTTTAGACGGGCCTGAACATGTACTGGCTTAAGCAGGGGGACACGTCTGGCACTGCAGGATTTGAGTCCTGGCGGCGTAGTGTGTTACTGATGGTAGGCTTTGTTACTTTGGTCCCAGCTCTCTGCAGGTCATTCACTAGGTCCCCGTGTGGTTCTGGGATTTTTGCTCACCGTTCTTGTGATCATTTTGACCCCACGGGTGAGATCTTGCGTGGAGCCCCAGATCGAGGAAGATTATCAGTGGTCTTGTATGTCTTCCATTTCCTAATAATTGCTCCCACAGTTGATTTCTTCAAACCAAGCTGCTTACCTATTGCAGATTCAGTCTTCCCAACCTGGTGCAGGTCTACAATTTTGTTTCTGGTGTCCTTTGACAGCTCTTTGGTCTTGGCCATAGTGGAGTTTGGAGCGTGACTGTTTGAGGTTGTGGACAGGTGTCTTTTATACTGATAACAAGTTCAAACAGGTGCCATTAATACAGGTAATGAGTGGAGGACAGAGGAGCCTCTTAAAGAAGAAGTTACAGGTCTGTGAGAGCCAGAAATCTTGCTTGTTTGTATGTGACCAAATACTTATTTTCCACCATAATTTGCAAATAAATTCATTAAAAATCCTACAATGTGATTTTCGGGATTTTATTTCCTCATTTTGTCTATTAAAGTTGAAGTGTACCTATGATGAAAATTACAGGCCTCTCTCATCTTTTTAAGTGAGAGAACTTGCACAATTGGTGGCTGACTAAATACTTTTTTGCCCCACTGTAGGTGCAAGTCAGACAATTTCTATCCCCATAATGCAACTCACTTTGAAAGGCGGTGACCAATGATGGTCACGGACTTGACAAAAGTGATCAGCTTGAACGCGCCCAATGACTGTATATGCTGCCAATGCACCTGAGAGGAGTTGCCAAAGAATTAAGATCTCCACTAGTGCTGCATTTAAGCAATAAGGCAAGAAAGGGTTTGGTATATGGCCAATATACCACAGCTAAGGGCTGTTCTTACTCTGCGTTGCGTTGTGCCTAAGAACAGCCCTTAGCCATGGTATATTAGCCATATACCACACCTCCTTGGGCCATATTGCTTAATTAACCGACATGTTCCCTCTTTAAGGAAATGGAACAGAAGAAGAATATGTATAATTTTTATGCAATTTATGCAGTCAATCTGGTATGTGTGTGTTTCAGCAAGCGAGAAAAAGTGTAAATGTGTCTAAATGAGCAAATTCATTAGTGAGCTTGTGACTTTGTAACTTATCCTCATTAACCCTTGTGCAGTCTTAACATTCTGTAACTCCCATTGTCCTAAGGGTAAAAAAATGACCCGCCTTCACTAAACCCCTAAAATACAGCAGCTTAATTGAATTTTAAACCCTAAATCTATTTTGTATGAAGAAACAACCTGTCATTCATCACAAACTTTGTGAATATCTGGGTTTTCCCTCTTCACAACGCAGAAAGACAGCATTTACTCAGTGGACACCACTAGTTTTTATTACAACACACCTGTCATAATTGTTTTCTTTACTAAAGTAGAGGTTTATTATTATTGCTAAAGGTACTGCATAGGTGTAAACATGACTTTTTTTAGCAAGAGATAGCACTTGTATAGCCTAAGAAAGTAGCAGAAATGTGCAGAAAGTAGTTTTGAATGCATTTTATTGATAGGAAAAAAGAACAGTCTTGAACTTTTTTGGCAACAGTGATATATTCTTATATATTGTACAAGCGCTGCAGAGACGCTCCCTTCTTTGAATGTGTGAGGTTACAAGTGCCTTTCCCAGCTGCCGCAGGAACACCCTCACTTACAGACATTAAGACATTTTTTTTTACCTCTGAATGGAACCAGTTGCTCATCCACTGTTACTTCAGGCCCAGGGTTGTAGAGGTATGGCAGACGCTCCACCCACTTCTCCCAGACCTCTCTTATGGCCGCCAGTTTGTCTCTCACATGTCTTGCAATTTTTGACTCACTGTTATCAAATCGTAGCATTCTTGAGAAAGTGTGAAAGACTTTCAGTGTTATCGTGGCACGGAAACTTTGCCCTTCCACTCTCTGCATCCCAGAGACTACATGTAGTCTCGCCTCAGGACCTATACACACCCGCTAAGATTAGCAGCCCTATGTAGGCACGCAGGTCAATCTCATCCATCCTTTTCCAGTTGTCTCCATATTTATAGAAACCCTCCAAATTTGTCATCTCCAGGATGATTTTTTCGATGGCTGGTGTAATAAACATGTAAAATGTTGAGGCGATGTCCTTGGCATGGGCAACTGCATGTCTTGTGGGCCCTGGGGTCATCCTTATGACATTTTGTGCTGCCTTCCTGCCCTGGTTGTCATATGGTGACAATGACCATGTTATTTTGCTGTTCTTTGACAAAAATGTCCTTCTGTCAGGTTTAGTAAACGATGCTTTCAATAAATACTTATTTTGTCTGAAGTTTTGTTTATCATGTCTGAAATTTGGTTTATTTTGTCTGTAAACTTGAATCATGTGTGGGTTCGTGGAACCCTAAAACAATCTGTGTCCCCTAAGACAATCTGTGTACCCTGGTGGTGTACAGCTTTCATGGAAATATCAACAAAGGCGATGTTTCACTTTTTCTGATGTTGGGTCACTCTAGGAAAGGTCATCAAATTTCAAGTTGAAAACATATAATTTAGGGGGTTTTCTCTTCTGTTTAACAGACCTTTAAGACAACAAGGGTTGTAGCCCTGATTTCTGAGGCATAAGATATTCTAATGTAACACAGTGGAACACCCCTAAACCGCTGGAAAGAAGGAGACACGCAGAATGAAATGTCATATTTTTGTCTCTAAATTGTTTGAGTGAATCTAAGTCTGCAGGTGCTTGGGGGCTCTGCCTCGTCAACTCATCTGCCTATCACTGTAGAGAAGAGCTGGTTTATACTGCTCCCTAGTGGAAATGATGAGGCATTGCATTTACAGTGACGTTATTTATGACATACCGCAGCAATAATTCTCAAAGCGTAAAACTCCTTACTGTCTTGAAGTTTCCCCTATATTTTGAATTACCATCCAAGATCCATGGCCACAGACAAAAACAGCTTTTCATCATTAAGTCTGGAAGGCACTTTCACTCCTCAAACCGCCCCAGCAGAGCCTTCTTAACAGACATGTTGTTGTCATGTTGGGTTCGGTGAAATGAATTTATAAAGCTAGGCCTAGATTAAAGGTGTTATTAAAACCTGAGGGAAAAACGTGCCCTGGAGGAACGGAGGTGTATCTTCACGCAGGAAAGAATGGGCTGTTTTCCGATAGAGGACGCTAGTATGGGGCATTTAGTAGTGGACGAGGCCAAATTTCCTCTCCCACGTAAAACGACGAAGAGGGTGTGGACACTGGGGACGTAGACAGTCTGCTTCAATCTAACTAACTATTTCTCAGTCGAATTATTCATGCCGTTTGAATCCATCAGGTAAGTGACATTTATTTGTATTTTTACATTGATGTATTCACACTTAAATCGTCCTATTTCTCGGGTTTGTTTGCTATCGAGATTGATAGCTTCAGGCATCTGGTCTGAAGTCAAAGAAGAAGGGGAGGGAAAAAGGACTGTGCCCAAAGAAGCGTCAAATAGTAACAAACTGATTGAAACGTCTTCAACGGTCTCCCTCCTTACGGGGCTTTTATAATGAAACGGTGAATAAATTGTTGTTAAACAAAGTTGTTAGGTACCTAGGACACTAACTAGCCACAGTATAACATTGGACTTTTTCAGCAGCCTATTATCTTACACGGTTATCCCAAACTTTTAAACTACTGCTAACGTTACTAGCTAGCAAGCTAGCTGGAAAGCCTGGTAGGAGTAGCGGGCCATCTAGCTTAGTGGCTAGCTATGACAAGTTCATGTTGGCCTGTCTTTGGCTAGTAATTCCTGGCTGTAGCTGTAGTTTTCAGTGTCCACAATGGTAGTTATTTCACACTGGAATACACTTTTCTTGAACACTAACTTACACAGCACCGAGTTCTATTTGGATTCATCCCAAATAAGTCATGCATCACTAACTAGTCTAGCTAGTTATATGGCTATAGTCAACTAGTAATTGCATTTTGGGCAAGAACCCTGTTAGAAAATTAGCTCTAACTTACTCTGTCAGGTAAATTAGCTCGCTTTATGGTATTAGCTAACGTTAGTCAAGTGGTATTTGGAATGCTCCCTAACAGCCACCGCTCATGCCATGGGTCTCATGGTTTATTTATCTGTATGCCTGTACGCTAATATCCAGGATACGTGTTGTTTAGCATTAATATGTTCTAGAGGAAAAAGAAACGCACACCTATTTAGGCGAGGTGCTGGCTAGCGGAGTGGAAAACTTGAAAATAAAGGAGAGCCGCACACTCTAGGAGCTCAGATGCAAAAAATATTTTTTGTCCAACGTTTCGACAAGCAAGCTGTCTTCATCAGGGTACCCTAGAGTGTGCGGCGGCTCTTTATTTTTTAGTATTAATATGTTACCATGGCTTGGCTTTACCAATACATTAATCTATGAAGTTATAATCAGTCTTCACTAAAACCAAAATGAAAAATTTAATGTAGCCTAGCTATGTAACCCACAGTACACCACAAGGCATATGCATTGGCTTTTTCTTTTACCGTTTGTATTCTTCTAGTCCTGAGAAGCCTTCAGGAAATTGTACAAACGGGTTCAAAATGTAGTGGGTTACAGCAGAGCTTGTCATCTGTCCCAGAACAGATGGTTTGAGTCAAGACCAGGTGTTGGGTCAATCACAATTAACAACTATTAGTCTATGCATTTGTTGGAACAGTGTTCCCTATCATGTTTAGGTTGTATTTAAAAGCAGTGAGGAATCATTGGCTGTAGTTATATCCGTCGATTATCATCCTTCTCATGTTTTGTATTTTCAGAATTGTGCCACTGGATCGCAGTAGTGTAGCTGGACGTCTCACGTCTTGTCCCTGACTGTAGCTGTTCTCTCCTTTGAGGGACGAATGCACTCCAGGCCACCCCTGAATTCCTTCGGCTGCCTCCCTTGTGTATTCCAGTTCTCCCATTCCAGTCCCATCACCACCTCTACGTGGAAGTTAACAGAAGAAGCTGAGTGAGCCATCATGGATGATATTTTTACACAGTGCCGGGAAGGCAACGCAGTAGCTGTTCGCCTGTGGTTGGACAACACAGAGAATGACCTCAATCAGGGGTAAGTCTAACTTATCAGTACTTTTTAAAATATGTTTTTAGTATGCTCAGAGCGTCTCAAAAACAACTGTTTCAGATGTTGAATTGCATGTACAAGGATGTTATGTCACCTGCTATTAGTATCAAGTCTCAGAATCATGCGTGTATATAGGCATCACAGCAGATTGTGACCCGCTATCAGAAAGCCACATCTCTATTGGACTCACCCTTAGATGTGAAAATAGGTTGTCACGCCCAAATGTTGGACTGCTCAGTCATTATTCCATAGCAAAATACACAAATGACACAGTTGCTTGGAGTCATTCGAGGGATTCAGATAATTCATACTTTTACGTCTGTTCTTCGCCAATCCCCTGTGATGTTATGAGCCTTGAGTTGTGTGCTGATAATTAGTTCCACACAGCTGAAATGGAATAGCTTCCAGAAGTGTATAGAGACCCACCACATCATCCCATGCACAACGAGAGGACATGGATCTGTTTTGGTTTACTCGTACATAAAAAGCTGATGGCAAATATTGCTGTGTAATTAATTGCACAGTCATTGTCTTTCTTTTGATGTTGTTGTCGAGGACTGTGAGGGTTGTTTGTTGCTGGGTTCCCAGCCAGCCCGACTCCCCAACTGTGTGAACTTGACCTGAGATTTGAACCCACTGCTTTCCGGACACATGACTTGGCCTGGAATGTGAACTTTAAATGAAGCAAAAGGATGGCAGATATCTTGGATATGTTTGCACATGACCACTGCCCTGAAATCAGTTTGTTGACTTCCTATTTGTATTAGGTTACTGGGCAAAGACCGAGCAAAGATGCTATAACTACACAAATAATTGGTGCTTCCTGCCTTAGCTCTTTTTATGTGGCTGTTTTCATTTGACTCTATTATAGACTGCAAAGCTATAGCCTAGCTCTAATGGTTGCATTTGGAGGTCCTTCAGAAAGCAGGCTTCATTATGCGTCCTGGCCTCTTCTACTGTAAATATCCTCGGGTGACTCAGTAAAGGGAAGCTCGGCAGGGCTTGTCACCGCTGATGGAACTCAGACATTTCTGGAGGAGGGTGACTTTTGAATGTTCTATATTCATGCCTGGAATCTCTGCATCCAGATAGAATTATAGAGACATATAATTGTTGCCCCCAGGGCATGTTCTCTGAAGCTGTTCTTCTCACTCTTTCATGCAGAGGCTTGATTGTTGTGGAGTACCTTGCTTAGACTTTACAGAGCATTATGCCGAGATATTTTGACCAGCTTTCATAGTTCTGTTTTTTTGTTGTGTTCATACTGTTGTAAGTAGCCTATGGTAAACACATGCATGGATTGTATTTGTGTGAGTGTACACAGCCAACCGAACACGCGGCCCTTCTCAATTAGCCGATTGCCTGTCAAGTCCTCCTTGTTGGTTAGGGTGATGTATATTTTTCCCTGTGGGGAAAACGCATCCATACTAGGCCTTTCAGCCCCTGCAATAACTGTGATTGCATGGGTTTTTATAGCTGACTGTACAACCACCCACATCTGCCCTGTTGAATCCCACCATGTCCTATATATCCCTATTCCACATTTTCTCAGTTACTGCTAGTGAAGTTAAAGGTGATTGTGAGCTCATTTCTGTGTCAGTGTGGGTGCACAAACGTAAATGCGAGACACAGTGTAGTGGAATGCTAAATGTCCTTACAAGGAATAACACGCAAGCCTCTGGGGAACGGTCTACAACCCTCCAAAAATGAGCATGAGAAAAGGGGAGGAGTGTAAGCCAGGGAATTGTTGTGGGCTGGACATAGGAAACAAATGTGTGTGACGGGCAGAGAGCGAATTCTCCTGTGTGTGGGGCAGCGTAAAGACAGGCAGCCCAGTTCTGATCGGTTTTTTTCACTAGTTGATCTTTTGACCACACACTGACAACACCTTGTTAGGCTGGGGAGGACAGAGGACTCATCACGGTCAGGAGAGAGCCATACTGACATGACTCCTACTAACTGTCTGTGTGTAACAAAGATGATGGTGTGGATGGGTTAGTTAGTAACTACCTCTCTGGTGAGGATGGTGAGAGTGGCAGGGCCACGTTGACAGAGACGGGGGTCCAATCCTGCTTCCTTGTGCTGTTCATTGCAGCCGCCAAAGCGTCATTGATTGTGTCCACACCTAGGAGACGAGAAAGTTCTGCTGTAAACAGTATCCGCAAGGTAAACTGCATGGGAGTAGCTATCTAGCCATGTATGCAGTGACGCAAAACACAGTCCCATACAGAGCACTGCCAGATGTTTTACTGCACAGTTTCTTCAAGTGCAGTTACAAAAACCATCAAGCGCTATGATGAAACTGGCTCTCATGAGGACCGCCACAGGAAGACCCAGAGTTACCAGCCTCAAAAATGGCAGGCAAAATAAATGCTTCACAGAGTTCAAGTAACAGACACATCTCAACATCAACTGTTCAGAGGAGACTGTGTGAATCAGGCCTTTATGGTTGAATTGCTGCAAAGAAACCTCTACTAAAGGACACCAATAATAAGAAGACTTGCTTGGGCCAAGAAACACACGCAATGGACAGTGGAAATCTGTCCTTTGGTCTGATGAGTCCAAATTTGATATTTTTGGTGAACCGATCTCTGTATGTGTAGTTCTCACCGGGAAGCATGGAGGAGGTGGTGTGGGGGTGCTTTGCTGGTGACACTGTCAGTGATTTGTTTAGAATTCAAGGCACACTTGTGTTATTTTATAACTTTTGACCTGTACTGTATATACCTACCTACATACATACATACATACTGAACAAAAATATAAACTCAACATGTAAAGTGTTGGTCCCATGTTTCATGAGCTAAAAAGATCCCAGAATTGTCCCATATGCAAAAAAATGGTTGTTTACGTCCCTTTTAGTGAGCATTTCTACTTTGTCAAGATAATCCATCCACCTGACAGGTGTGGGATATCAAGAAGCTGATGAAACAGCATGATCACTACACAGGTGCACCATGGGCTGGGGTCAAGAAAAGGCCACTCTAAAATTTGTCACACAACACAATGCCACTGACTTCTCAAGTTCAGGCATTTAGTTTCTTACTTGTTTCTGACTGAAAAGTTATGTTAATGAAATCCCTAATTTGTTTACGAAAAACATTTCCTATTCTCTCAAACGTTGCTCTCTCTATGTGAAACATGTAAGCATCACATGCATGTAAACAATAGGGCCTGACCTACAGCCTGATATAATCACATCAATACATTGGTTTGAAACTGTGAACACATGGATACGTGACGTGAAAAATACAATCGAAACGGGCAAATGTTTACTGGTTGCTCAGGACGGAAAGGGGAAGTCAGATCTGTGGAAAACATTTGACTTAGTTGTGGAAATTACTGGAGATGAAGAAAAAGGGAGGGTATAGGATCAAGCGTTTTGTGAGTATTATGTTTGCCAAACAGTTGCTGTTAGATTAATATATAACTGTTTCTGACCATCTGGAACAGTGTAAACAACAGTAAATAAGTGTACCAGGGTCTGTTCTAACAAAGAAAGAGATATTTTTATATATATATAGCCTTTTACAGCATACTAAAAACAGCTGCATGCATTTGTGAATTGTGGTTTATTGTTTAGGCTAATTATTCAAAGCTCCCTTTATTTGATTTTAAAACTCAAATGCTTGATTGCATTTCAATGCATGAATGTCTCTATGCCTTGTGATGGCATAAATGATTGTAGCCTATATATTGAAATGTAGTCTTTAGACTAAACAGGACGCGCTCTTAAGCATACAGCTTGATGGTGGTTATACAAGGATACTATACCAAGCCTACTAATGATAACGACATTACTTATTGTTATTATAATGATCATAATTGTAATAACAGTAAGGAGATGAAGAAAAATGTGGGCATAGGAGCGAGAGCTGCAGGCATATGTGACAAACAGCTGCTGTTAGATTACAATATTCTTCGTCCTGTTTGGTACAGTGTAAACAACACTAAATACATCCCAGTCTTTACTAATGAGTGAGAAAAAGTAAAGTATTTACAGCATAGCAAAGACTAAAAACAGCTGAGTCTGTGAAATTGCTTTAGCCGACATTTTGCTGTTGCATGAGGCTTGGTGCTCACGGAGTCAGTAGGCTATTAAACACACTCAACAGGCAACAGAAGCAAGGTCTGTCTTATTTCTGTAGATATACAGTACCAGTCAAAAGTTTGGACACCTACTCATTCAAGGGTTTTTCTTTATCTTTACAATTTTCCACATTGTAAAATAATAGTGATGAACACATGTAATCATGTAGTAACCAAAAAAAGTGTTAAACAAATCAAAATATATTTGAGTTTCTTCCGAAGTAGCCACCCTTTGCCTTGATGACAGCTTTGCACACGCTTGGCATTCTCTCAACCAGCTTCATGAGGTAGTCACCTGGAATACATTAATAAAAATGTTTTTTTGTTGTTTTAACTAGGCAAGTCAGTTAAGAACAAATTCTTATTTACATTGACAGCCTACCCTGGCCAAACCCGGATGACGCTGGGCCAATTGTGCGCCGCCCTATGGGACTCCCAATCACGGCCGGATGTGATACAGCCTGTATATGAACCAGGGACTCTAGTGACACCTCTTGCGCTGAGATGAAGTGTCATAGATCGCTGCACCACTCGGGGAGCTATGATCGCTGATTGGAGTCTACAGAATGCATTATCAAAAGAGATTTGAATAGGTATTTTAGTACTAAATCAATGACATAGTAGACCTAATAAAAAGTCAGCCAATTGAGAACCAGGGACTGTAGTGACGCCTCTTGCGCTGAGATGCAGTGCCATAGACAGCTACGCCACTCGGGAGCCAATTAACAGGTGTGCCTTGTTAATTTGTGGAATTTGAGCCAATCAGTTGTGTTTTGACAAGGTAGGGGTGGTATACAGAAGATGGCCCTATTTGGTAAAAGAGCAAGTCCATATTATAGTAAGAACAGCTCAAATAAGCAAAGATAAATGACAGTCCATCATTACTTTAAGACATGGAGGTCAGTCTGTAGAAAAGATAATGAATCACATTATATATATATATATATATAATATTTTATATATAATATATAATATATATATTTTAAATCTGACAACTAACAATCAGCAAATTAAAGCTAGACAATCAGTATTGATTTTTTGTTGTTGATTTTGTTATGTTTGAGCAAAATAACACTGCATTAGCCTTAGGAAAATACATGGAATTGCAGGAAATTAGCTTTAATATGGCAAATTATTCTCAGTTCCATGGAGAAATGTGTAGAATTGCAGGAAATTGGCTTAAAAATGTTTTCTCTTGTCTGCGAAGATGAGGTGGGCCTCTAAAATGTTCTCTTAAATTCTGCCAAGCCCCCTGCAATGCCCACCACCAAAGCCCCATTTCTAATCCAGAAAAGAAAACTCCAATTGGAGACAACTTTTCATGCAAATATTCTAAAATCTTCCCACCAGTGGTATTTCTCCACCAAACGGGCTTGTTGCTGATAACAATCAGTGTGTGATGCTGTAGTACACACAATGTACTTTTTCTCTTAAGTTTTCATGTTCAATGTGTTTCCATCGCATTTTAAACTCCACTGATAGTATTGTCACAAACTGTTGTGAAATAGCAAATGGTCTACTCTGGTCTTGGCATGCAGATACAGTGCGGGTAGGCTATATTACATGATGAGATTATTATGGATAAGAGCGAGAATATTTTTTGTCAAGCTTCGACCAGAATAAGACCCTCTATTTTATTGGAAAGGAGCATCAAGCTCATCACCGTCCATTTGCACCGCCCTGTGAAGATCATCATATGTCATCTGTAGCCTGATAAACTACATGCTGTCCAGAGTCGTAGTGGGACGACCACACAACACATCATCACATGACTCCAAGTTTACTTCAAAATTATGGTTATTATATCAATATTTGCACACAAAACCGTTTCTACCGCCATTTTTCCTGATAATTAATTTTAGACGCAATGATCCCACCGTGTCAAACAAATTAATTATTGGTTGCCATTTAAAAGAAATGTACCAATACATTCTGTTACCAGCACAACTCTTGTGATTTTTCTTCTATACGGGATGGAAACGTGTTTGTGTCTTCAGTTTTTGCAGAAGGAATGCACAGAGGCAGTGGCAGAGCTATAACACTTTCCTCTCATGCATTTTTCTGTTTCCTGTACTCCTCTCCCAGTGGTATTAGATAGTGCCACTCATTTCCCCTCATGATGGACCAGCTAATTACAAATGTATGCTAATGAGTGACGTATTTTTTTGAAGTGCAGTCCGTTTGGGTAGCATTAGGCTATGTCTTGAAGTCTAATCTTCCGTTTAGGCCTACTCTACCGTAGTTCTTATTTTATGTCTTACACCTCTCCGAGTTTAACTGAAACTGTAAATATTTTTTTTTATTCCTGCACTGAAGATCACAACTCTTAAAGATAATATTGGCTGTGTTTACACAGGCAGCCCAATTCTTATCTTTTGGCCAATTTATTGGCAAATTAGATGTGAATCCCTGGCTCTGCCCAACCCCCACTCTTCATAATGTCCTGTCTGTGGACTGTTCTGCCAGTCTGCTGGGTGGCAAAGGAGTGTCAACCATGGCTGTAGGGCTTATATCTGTAGCTAGAATAAAGTCACATTCAAGAATAAATAATCCTCAACATGAATTATAGTTTTCCTTCTGTAGAGTTCTGCTGTGGGTGAAAACCTGTCATTAGGCCTAAAGTCAGTGCTGTGACATACCATGGTAATGAGTTAGAGGCTCCTTGTTTGGTGAAGAGGGAGGGTGGATTGTGTACGGTCACAGAGAATGCTGTTTATATTTAATTCCCCGGGGGAAGGGTGGTAGTGTAGTTAACCCATATAGCCCAGCACCTGACTGGGCAGAGCAGACAGTAGTCTGGGAGGGTCACCAACATAACGTTATGCTGTGTTGGAGGGGCTGGCCCTGGAATAGGGTGTGAACTGTAGAGCCAGCTGTACCCTTTGTGCATTCCCTGCTCCCACTGGAGCCAGCTGCAACTAATCCTACTGTGGGCTACAGTCAGACACTAAACAAGTATGAGATGTCTCAAATCACGGTCAAGCCTCTTTAATTGGGAGCTTGACTCTCATTTCTGTGGATGGCTTGTTTCTTGTGATTTTTTTTAATTTTTTTTTACAGTATGCAAATAGACTAGTGTTGAAGAGAACTGAGTAGATCCATATCAGGCCATTGATGTGTGTCATATGATCTCACTGTGAGCTCAGCATAGAGACAGACAGGGTGTAGACAGGTGGTTCTTCCGTCTGCCAATCTGAGCCCTGTTGGCAGGTGAAACTGCCTGAAGTAACCCCACCCGGGGGGCAGCCAGGACGTCAGGAAAAAGCCCTTCTGAAGCCCCCTGGCCTGGGCAACTGTGCTGGAAAAGGTTGTCGACACCCCCCTTGTCCTGGCTCACTGACTGACTCATTGGCCTGGGTTAGAGCCCTGCACAGGCATGGATTGTAAGCCTGAGCCCTACCCATGCCTGCAATATTCAGGCCCTACACTACCCGGGCCAAATTTAAGGCCCTTCCCGAAATCAGAAATATATTCCTCTGTTAGTAAATCTATTCGCTGCCCCTTTCTGTCTGTCACTCACTCCCTGCCAGTCGTACAATGAGGAAACACTGTCCAACTCTCGACCGTGTCAGCGTGCATGCGCACAGCCTGCCACAGGAGTCACTGAGCGCGATGGGACAAGGACATCCCGGGCCTGCCAGACCCTCCCCTAACCTGGACGACGCAGGGCCAATTGTGCGCCGCCTCATGGGTCTCCCGGTCGCGGCCGGCTGTAGTGACTCCTCTAGCACTGCGGCGCAGTGCCTTAGATTGCTGCGCCACTCAGGAGGCCCCACCCAAACATATTGTTTAGTGGGTATTGCGAATACTCACTTCTTAATCCCCGCAGTGGACGTACACTGCTTTGATAAACTAGTGTTCACACTGTAGGCGCAGCAATGTGCACACGGCGGTAGGTCTACGTGTGAATGTTCCGAAATGCAATTTGTGGGGAAACACTTCTAAAATGCGCACAGCGGTTTCATGGACAGAGATGGAAATGTCTGTTAGAAATGTTGAGAGGAGAGATCTAAAGATGCAACAATTCATCATGGGTTGCTAGTATGACTAGGAATGCTGCCTTTGGCTGATAGACAATGAAAGAAGTTGAAAGAACCAATTGAACAAGAGAACGTATATGAGGAAGCCTCAAATAATTGCCTCCACGTTTCTATGGTGGGATTTTGGTTATACGCTACTTTTAAGCAAGGGAAGACATGCCCAGGTATCAAACAATTTAAGGAACAGGGAAAATATAGTGATGGTAATGATAGACCTAAAAGTCTTCTGGGAAATGGAAAGGATTTCACAAAAAACCTGCTCTATTAAATATTAACTACCTACAAAGTAGCCTATACCTTCCTTGCAGAACGATATCATGATTATTTGCATCAATCCAGTGGCCCTTTGTTTTGCTAACTCCATCTCGTGCTAAAGAAACACTGTTAACCAAACAAATGGTCTAGGTGCCTGTGCACTTGATTTTAAAGGGTAATTAAACAAGCTTCCTGCCATCCAGGACATCTATATCAGGAGGTGTGGTAGGAAGGCCTGGAAAATCGTTAGACACCAACCACTCAAGCCATAGATTATTCTGTCTGCTTCTGCACGGCAAGCGGTACTGGTGCGTCAAATCTGGCACCAACAGGCTCTTTAACAGCTTCTATCCCCCAGCAATACGACTGATATATAGCTACACAGACTATCCCCTTTGACCTTTTTATTTTTGTCTCTATCACCACTCACAGGGCCCTACACACACGGACACACTGGTACTCCAACACATACACACACGTAATATGCACATACATTTATACTGACTCGTGTTTTGATCGTGTGTCAAATTGCAATATTTGGTTAAAATAATTGCAATTCGATTTTTGGAGCCTATATCGTGCAGCGGTAGAATGAACTCTGCTGGGATCATTCCTTTCAATTACTGTCCTACGTGAGATCATTGTCTGCTGGAAAGGGCCGCTGTAAGAGCACATTGTGCTCAGAACAGATTTAGCCCATCTATACAACGTTATCCACCCATATTTCCGGATGGTGTGTGTCTGGGGAGGCAGGGTCTCTGTGGGCCTCATTGAGGCTGTTTTCCCTGGAACACAGTCTCCTGTGTGTATGTTGTGGAAATGGAGGGTTAGGACTCCAGGAAGGGGTCTGCTTTCATCACAATACCCCCTCAGTTCTAACCCTCAGTTCTCAACCACCAGATATAAACATTCAGCACTTTTCTCTCTGTCTTCTTTCTAGCAAGTGCAGCATGATTTCATGTATACGCAGAGGTTCATACATCTTGGCACAAATCACAAGCTCATCAGAGCCCTATGAAATTCTTCTGAAATTCCGGAATGAGTGGGGAATGGAAATTTCAGTGTCAAATTCCTCTCCAGCTGTTGCTCTACGAGTTGACTGGGGGAGAGAAGGGGAGAGAGAAGGAGGGGGGCTGAGGTGATGAAGGCCAGTGACAGGAGAACGCAGTAGTAGCCAGAGAAATGCAGGATGACATAGCAGCTGGGGAGTCGTGTGTGTGTGTGTGTGTGTGTGTGTGTGTGTGTGTGTGTGTGTGTGTGCCCCTGGTGAAGGAAGTCTCCCCGACCCTTATAAGGCCTGCAGAGAAAGATTGGCCTGTTGCCTCACTACTATACTCTGGCCAGCTCTCCCTCTGACTGTCCCTCTTTCAGTTTAGCTTTCCTTTTCATGCACGCATTCTCTGCCTGGGCTGTGTTCAGTATGAAAAAACATTGTGAAATGTTCAATTAAACGGTTCCTGTGCTGTTCTGAACAACCAGGTGAAAAATTGGAAGGGTTGTAGATGCTGAGGTTGGGGACCGCTGTCAGCATGGCCGCTGCCCTTTTTGAAATTACATCACTCATTTCTTCAAGCCACACCCACCAAACGGAGCGAACGTACCTCAGTCTGTTCAAGAACGTTGAAGATCATTTTGGAGTACGGTGTCGTTCAGTACAAAGCGTTACGCAATGTACCAAACGTTCAATCAAACTGAACACACTAACCCAGCTCTCTTGCCACTCTGTCTGGTTGACTGTCATTGTCACTGCTAGGTTGTCAAGGTCATTGCTGGGATGCTGTAGTGAGGAGGCGTCACTCCTGTCCTGTCACTGAGGCCAGTCAGCCCACTGTCCTAACATGTGTTTCCGTCACTGACTAAGGCAGAGTGGGATGGGTTGCCACTGCCAGCAGCACATCTCCTCTGTCGCTATGTCTGGCTGCAGGGCGGTGTAACTCTGTGTTGTTTGTGTCGAACTGCTGTGCTTTATCTTGGCCAGGTCGCAGTTGTAAATGAGAACCTGTTCTCAACTAGCCTACCTGGTTAAATAAAGGTGAAATAAATAAAAAAAGGCTGAGTTCACATTTAGTTCCTGTTTTCTGGCTGGATGTTGACTGAATTTCAGTATCAGTCAGGATCAGCTGTTTTCACTAGGTCGCTGCACTGCATTCCCCTGTCTACTTCCTAATTCCACTCTCCTCTTTTCAATAGATATAAACACTTTGAAGGCTTACTTAAAGGTATTTTAATGTTTCTATATGCCATTGGGCATCGACACAGCCATTAGGCCTAGCAGGCACAGAGAGTTTTTGCCTACCTCACATTTACTAACCGGCCTATGCTGTAAGTAGCAGTATCTCACATCCTTTAGTACTGAGAATCCAGATAGACCAACACCATTACTTAGCAATAAAGAGTCCTGCTAGGCAGTTTCAGTTGTATCCTGCTGTTATATTACAGGGTTGTGTGGTCTCATATTTAGCCTCTGGTCATTTTACAAATAACTATGTTTTCATATACTTTCCCGTTCCTCATTGCTAGTAGTAAACAGTCTGTGGTGTGAAAGCAGTACGGTGTGACGTTAATGTGGTGCTGTATTCTATCCTCAGGGATGACCATGGTTTCAGTCCTCTCCACTGGGCATGCAGGGAAGGCCGCTCCAGCGTGGTGGACATGCTCATCATGAGAGGGGCTCGCATCAATGTCATGAACAGAGGAGATGACACGCCCCTGCACCTGGCCTCCAGCCACGGCCACAGAGACATCGTGGGCAAGGTGGGGCTTAGTGGACACACACTGCACACACACTACTTACACACATACACACTGCACACAAAGACACAAACACTTGAGGTCAATTATATCATTTGTCAGTTAAGGTCTCTTTAGGTTGATATAGCTTCCATTATAAAAGCCCAGGAAGGAACTTATTAAACCAGAGTTGATGGCTGCCCAACACCCAAACTCACTGTGTGGTTAAGACTTGTCTACTCTTGTTGCAGTGCTGACATCAGTCATTTCACGGAGAGAGACACTGGCACCATTTCTCAAATAGTGTTGGGTGGATATTGTTTTTAAACTGTGCCCAGTTGCAACATAGCATCTTCAACTCAAGCCTAAGCAAGTCAAAATTAAACACTTTGACACACACACTGTGATTTGCCTTAGGTAATCAAGCCAGTTTTCTTTTAAAATAGTTGTATCTTTCTTTCTGGTCCTTCTCAAATCTTATGTCATTCAGTGCAGTAGTGTTAGTCTGCTATGACTGCTTTCTGGCTTCATAGTGCTGCAGACCACAGTTAAGATTTGGTTTAATATTAGACATGTCACAGTACCTCTGGAATGTGTGAGCAGACAGGAGAAATCCTTTTCCAGGCCTGCCATAGGTGGATTACTAACGTCACTATATATAATCCAAACAGGATCTGGACAGCCTTGTGTTGTGTCTAATCTAATTTCGTGGTTCGGTGTTCTAGCTGATCCAGTGCAAAGCAGACGTCAACACTGCCAACGAGCACGGCAACACACCGCTGCATTACGCCTGCTTCTGGGGTCAGGACCCAGTGGCTGAGGTCAGTATGCCCCCTGGTGGCCTACTGTGGGTACTCTCTCTCTTTCTATGTGAACAACAGCTTATGTACCACTGGAGTTACATTGATGTCTGTGTTCCTCAGGACCTGGTGACTAACGGAGCTCAGGTGAACATCTGTAATAAGTATGGAGAAACTCCTCTGGACAAAGCCAAACCTCACCTGCGTGACGCCCTCAAAGGTATTCAACATCCCATTACTCTGCATCATCCATTGTTGGAAAGAAAAATGTGATTTATTATCTGTGTTAGCCCTGTTACCTAATCAATGTGTGCTTTCTGTTCGCCTCCCTCTCAGAGAAAGCAGAAAAGTTGGGCCAGAGTTTGACCAAGGTCCCCTTCAAGGACACATTCTGGAAAGGCACCACCAGAACTCGACCCCGTAAGTCCCACAGCCACAAAGCCATTTACTAGCTGCCTGGTTTTCATTACTAAGCTCGGAGAAAACAAGAAGTGAATATCAGGCACAGTTCGTTGGAAGGAATGAACATCCAGCAAATGTCCCACTGAGGTCTCTCTGGTAGTCCCCAATGTGCCTGATGAAATTTCCACTGCCTTTTAGTATGCTAAATTGTGCAGAAATAGTAGCGCTTTTTGCTAGACCTAGGGCTTTAGCTATGCTCTTCAACTCTGTACTCTGTGCGTCAATGCGTGCAGGTAACGGCACGTTGAACAAAGCAGCGGGCATTGACTTCAAACAGCTCTCCCTCCTGGCTAAGATCAATGAGAACCAGTCTGGAGAGGTATGGAGGTGTTGTTTCTACATGACTGCTGTTTTCTGTTACTGATGTCTGCAACTCATGTTACAAAGTGATTCATCTCTGAAACACTGACACAAATCAGCATATGTTTTGCATCAAGTTATACTGTATATTGTGGAGGTTATGTTGGAACTTTGTCTCAATCCTTTTTTCTTTAGTTGTGGCAAGGCCGCTGGCAGGGGAATGAGGTTGTGGTGAAAGTGTTGAAGGTTCGCGACTGGTCCACCAGAAAGAGCAGAGACTTCAATGAGGAGTATCCCAAACTCCGGTAATAACTTTTTACCTGCTTATTGTTCATTGTAGGTGTATTTTCTCCTGTTCTGTGGATATGTCTGTCTTCCTCTTATACATTTTTATTTACTGACATGTTGGATCTGTATGGAAGTTATTTGGGTTTGGATTGTCCCTCATATGTCCCATCCTATATGTATATTTGTCTGTCTCTTTCCCCGTGTCCCTCTTCCTCGGGCCCATCCTAGGATATTCTCCCACCCCAATGTGCTGCCCATGTTGGGAGCGTGTCAGTCTCCTCCCGCCCCTCACCCCATCATCATCACACACTGGATGCCCTATGGCTCCCTCTACAACGTGCTTCACCAGGGCACTGGTGAGTACCACACTAACCTGCATTGTACTAAAGACTTCCAATGTGGGACAGTACGTTGAGTTAAGGTCATTGAAAGATGAGAATGGCGCCGGAGGGGATGGCTGATGTTTTATATGCCAATTGTGCTATTTTGTTTAACTAATTTTTGTACTTATTTTGTACATAATGTTGCTGCTACAGTCTTATGACTGAAAATAACTTCTGGACATCAGAACAGCTACTCGAACTGGAAGATTTTTCCTTTAACGAGTCCGACGAAGGATATACTGCTTTCTCGGGAACAGGCCCAAATCCCCGTCATTTGCGTGAAGAAAAGACGGAGAAAAAGGGGGCGGAGGTCAGGCTTTCTCCCATCTGTTTTATTTGCCAACGTGCAATCATTGGAAAATAAAATCGATGACCTACGGTTAAGATTATCCTACCAACGGGACATTAAAAACTGTAATATCTTATGTTTCACCGAGTCGTGGCTGTGCGACGACACGGATAATATAGAGCTGGCGGGATAAACCATGCACCGGCAGGACAGAGAAGCTACGTCTGGTAAGACGAGGGGTGGGGGTATGTGTCTATTTGTCAATAACAGCTGGTGCGCGATGTCTAATATTAAAGAAGTCTCGCGGTATTGCTCGCCTGATGTAGAGTACCTTATGATAAGCTGTAGTCCACACTATCTACCAAGAGAGTCCTCATCTATATTATTCATAGCCGTCTATTTACCACCACAGACCGATGCTGGCACTAAGACAGCACTCAACCAACTCTATAAGGCCATAAGCAAAGACGAAAATGGAGTATACCACCTCAGTCATCGGCTTTATCAATAAATGCATTGATGGCGTTGTCCCCACAGTGACCGTACGTACATATCCCAATCAGAAGCCATGGATTACAGGCAACATCTGCATCGAGCTAAAGGCTAGAGCTGCCGCTTTCAAGGAGCGGGACACTAATCCGGACACGTATAAGAAATCCCGCTATGTCCTCTGACGAACCATCAAACAATACAGGATTAAGATTGAATCCTACTACACCGGCTCTGACGCTCGTCGGATGTGGAAAGGCTTGAAAACTATTATGCACTACAAAGGGAAACCCAAATGCGAGCTGCCCAGTGACAGGAGCCTACCAGACGCGCTAAATGTTTATTTATGCTCGCTTCGAGGCAAAAAGCATCCATCAGAGAACCAGCTGTTCTGGACGACTGTGTGATAACGTTCTCGGTAGCCGATGTGAGCAAGACCTTTAAACAGGTCAACATTCACAAAGCCGCGGGGCCAGAATTATTACCAGGACGTGTACTAAAAGCATGCGCGGACCAACTGGCAAGTGTCTTCATGGACATTTTCAACCTCTCCCTGACTGAGTCTGTTATACCTACATGTTTCAAGCAGACCACCATACTCCCTGTTCCCAAGGATGCGAAGGTAACCTGCCTATATGATTACGGCCCCGTAGCATTCACATCGGTAGCCATGAAGTGCTTTGAAAGGCTGGCTTACATCAACAGCATCCTCCCGGATACACTAGACCCACTCCAATTCGCATACCGCCCAACAGATCCACAGATGTCACATTCTCAATCGCACTCCACACTGCCCTTTCCCACCTGGACAAAAGTAACACCTACGTGAGAATGCTCAGCGTTCAACACCATAGTGTCCACAAGCTCATCACTAAGCTAAGGACCCTGGGACTAAACACTTCCCTCTTCAACTGGATCTTGGACTTCTTGATGGGCCGCCCCCAGGTGGTAAGGGTAGGTAACAGCACGTCTGCCACGCTGATCCTCAAGACTGGGGCCCCTCAGGGGTGTATACTTAGTCCCCTCCTGTACTCTGTTCACCCATGACTGCGTGGCGAAACACGACTCCAACACCATCATTAAGTTTGCTGACGAAATAACCGTGTCAGTCCTGATCACTGACAACGATGAGACGGCCTATAGGGAGGTGGTCAGAGAACTGGCAGTGTGGTGCCAGGACAACAACCTCTCCCTCAATGTGAGCAAGACAAAAGGGGCTGATCGTGGACTACAGGAAAAGGTGGACTGAACAGGCTCCCATTAACATCAACGGGGCTGTAGTGGAGCGGGTTGAGAGTTTCAAGTTCCTTGATGTCCACATCACCAACGAACTATCATGGTCCAAACGCACCAAGACAGTCGTGAAGAGTGCACGACACAACCTTTTCTCCCTCAGGAGACTGAAAATATTTGGCTTGGGTCCCCAGATCCTCAAAAAGTTCTACAGCTGCCCCATCGAGAGCATCCTGACCGGTTACATCGCCGCCTGGTATGGCAACTGCTCGGCATCCAACCGCAAGGCGCTACAGAGGGTAGTGTGCCATCCAGGAGCTATACATTTTTATTTAATTTTGTTTCACCTTTATTTAACCAGGTAGGCCAGTTGAGAACAAGTTCTCATTCACAACTGCGACCTGGCCAAGATAAAGCAAAGCAGTGTGACAAAAACAACAACAGAGTTACACATAAACAAACGTACAGTCAATAAGTCAATAGAAAAGAAAAATAGAGAAATATGTACAGTGTGTGCAAATATACAGGCGGTGTCAGAGGAAGGCACAAAAAATTGTCAGACTCCAGTCACCCCTGGTCATAGACTGTTTTCTCTGCTACCGCAAGGCAAGCTGTACCGGAGGGTCAAGTCTAGGACCAAAAGGCTGCTTAACAGCTTCTATCCCCAAGCCATAAGACTGCTGAACAATTAATCAAATGGCCACCGGACTATTTACATTGACCCCCCACCCACCCACTTCCATTTGTTTTGAACACTGCTGCTACTCGCTGTTTATTATTTATGCATAGTCACTTCACCTCTACCTACATGTACAAATGACCTTGAGGAACCTGTACCCCCGCATGTTTACTCGATACCAGTACCCCCTGTATATAGCCTCGTTATTGTGTTACTTTTTATTATTTTTTACAATAGTTTATTTGCTAAATGTTTTCTTAACTATTCTTGAACTGCACTGTTGGTTAAAGGGCTTGTAAGTATTTGTTTTGATTTGATTCATTGAATATGCCTGGACGTCTGAAGTTCAGGCTTAACAATTGGAAAAGATATAGCTATTCATATTACTGTACTTGTTACTAGAGAAGGAGTACAATGTTACAGCTGTTGCTAATGTGTGAAAATGACTGACATGGATCTGTTGTCTGTCAGACTTTGTGGTTGACCAGACACAGGCGGTGAAGTTTGCTTTGGACATTGCCTGTGGGATGGCCTTCCTGCACACGCTCGAGCCCATGATCTCTCGACACTCTCTCAACAGCAAGAGCGTCATGGTGAGAGACGGACTCACATTAACAGTACATATTCACTACAGCGATGTAGTTGTCATGTGTTTCACCCATGCTTCTAATGCCTTGGTGGATGACTTCCTGTTGTGTTTGAAACCCACTGTTATAATGACCTGATATTCCTTGACAGATTGACGAGGACATGACAGCCAGGATCAGCATGTCAGACGTCAAGTTCTCCTTCCAGTGTCCAGGCAGGATGTACTCCCCAGCATGGGTAGCCCCTGAAGGTACATCACACACTCAGCCATTTTCTCTCTGTTTCTTACCGCTTTTCACCTTTTGAGAATGTAAATATTTGCTTTATCGAACTATAATGTATGCAACTCCTACAGCTATGAACCTATGTGCTATGTGTGTGATTCTCCCTCTCTGCCTCTGTGTCTGTCCTGTGCCCATGCAGCTCTGCAGAAGAAGCCTGAGGAGATCAACCGGCGGTCAGCAGACATGTGGAGCTTCGCTGTGCTGCTGTGGGAGCTGGTGACCAGGGAGGTGCCCTTCGCTGACCTCTCCAACATGGAGATCGGCATGAAGGTGAGACCGCTGGAGCTCAGGGTGCAAGAAGTTATAGGATTCATTACAACATCGGAATCTCAAAACACAAGTCTCAGTTTAGTCTTGTCCTTCCCAGAGTCTCTGACGCGGTTCTCTCTCTCTGTTCTGCCCTCAGGTGGCCCTGGAAGGCCTACGACCCACCATCCCTCCCGGCATCTCACCCCACATCTGCAAGCTCATGAAGATCTGTATGAATGAAGATCCAGCCAAGAGGCCTAAATTTGACATGATTGTGCCCATCCTGGAGAAAATGCAGGACAAGTGAACTGCTTTTTTTGCTCTGCCTTGAATTACCCTCCTAAACCCCCAGATATCTTGCCCCAGATATCATCCAGATATGTGGTGCTTACCAGTATTGCCTTAGACCTACTCTCACTACTTACCGCTGCCCTCAATGCCACTGTAACTTAAGCCTCTGAAAACTAAAATGGCGACAGTCACGTTTTATTCTTGATTATGATTGATTTTTTTTTTTTTTTTTACTTATCAAGATGAGTTATCAGTACTTTCATCTACGTCACTGTCTCATCATGTCCATGCAGGAGCTAAGAATGGACTGTTCTGACTGTTGTGCTTTAGTCATGTGGACTGAGTACAAGCCTCTATCTTTGACTGTCATCCTGACCTCCACAGGTTATTCAATCTGTCTGTTGCACTGCTTCCTTTCTTTACCTCTGGAGGGGGGTCTCAATATCTAGGGGTCAGACACTGTAAAGTGACCTGTAACCTGTTTTTACTGATTTAATGAAAGCTCTTACGAAAACAGTATGTTGCTATATTAGCCTGAAGCTAGTCTTGTGGAACTGAGTGTGTACTGTATGGCTGGTTTCCTTTTATTGTTTCAAGGGCAAATTGTATGTATGCAAACAGGATTATAGGACTGCTCCTGCTTAGACTATTTATCTGACCAAGCATTTCAATGTCCAGTATTCTTCAGGAAGTGCAGGGGAATGAGCAGAACCACTTTTTACACGTGCTAAGGTGTCTGCATACTAGGTTCTTTATGCGCCCAGCAGAACTTGGCTAGGCGACTGTCTGTGCCTCGTACACCCTTTTTGCTTGAAAAACAAGAAAGAGGCAATATTACTGTTTGTCCCTCTTCAGAAGCTGTACAACAACATATTCATAACACTTCCTTAAAATATTCTGAATTAAGATAAATCAAGAAATATGTTTAATGTTGACCTTTTTGCAGGGGTCTTAGTCGCTCAATTTTACATCTAAGATGTTTGGTGCAGTATTTCTCAAGTAAAATATTTTTGCCTGAAACGGTGTCATCTCGTTGTACGACAAGTCAGTGAAGAATCCCAACTGTTGACCAATCATCAATGAAAGGACGTAGACTTCAGCTATCAAACTTGCCTCAACAAAAATGTGTGCCGAACAGTCTGAAAAAAACCTGCAGAATGCTGCCGAACACCAAAATGAACAAAAAAAATCTGACATGCTTACATTGATAGTTTGTTACGTTTCATCCACTGTATATTCTGCCCTCAGATCATTGGGATTTGTTTTCTTCAACTCCCAGCTTTGTTAAATTCTGTGGTTATGTTTGTCTGAGGCGATTCCCAACATTTCACAGGAGAGTGAAGATGAAGTGGACAATAAGGGGATAACATTAACATTCTGCATTGTTGTAGCCCCATATGAGTTATTTCCTCCTTTATTGACCTATGTAATACATATTTGTTTTTTTAATATGCATTCTTTCTGTGTGTCCACCAGCTTGCTTATTTGTGCTGAATCGCCGGGGTAAAAGCCAAGAACGAGCATGTCTTATACAAAACTATGTAATTTATATATAAGTATATTAAAAACAAAAATGATTTGTTATCTAGTCTGAAAGATCTTGTATTGGTGTGTTTCTCATTATGGTGTGTGATAGTGGAGGTTCTTTCATGCAGCTCGGTGCAGACAAGCGAAGTGTTTATAGCAGAATACTGATTTAGTACTAAAATACCTATTTAAATCTATTTTTAATAAGCGGTCTAAGGCACTGCATATATGTGCAGGAGGCGTCACTACAGTCCCTGGTTCGAATCCAGGCGGCTGTTTCACATCCGGCCGTGATTGGGAGTCTTATTAGGGCGGCGCACAATTGGACCAGCGTCGTCTGGGCTTCGCCGTCATTGTAAATAAGAATTTGTTCTTAACTGACTTGGCTAGTTAAATAAAGGTTCAATAAAATAAAATAAAATCATAAGATGGTTGAGTCAGAGATCCGTACGAGGAAACACAGTGACAAATTCGTGACGTCCCCCCACCACCACCAAATCGTCTATCACTACTCTGCACAACACCGCAGCATCAGCATCTGCTGGGAACCCAGATAAACGACCCATCTACGCCTTCATAAATGATTGTGTAAATATGTAACAATAACGAGAATATATTTTATCGAAGGCACACAGCAGAAGTAAGTATATTTGGTAGCTAATGGTGCACATGTTGAATTGCTGTTCTTTGTGCTCGTGTACCAATTATGGCCATATTATTATGGGTTGATGGCGGATGATGCCTGTTATTTCAGATGGTCACCTAGCTAGCAAGGAGGCTAACGAAGCCACCCAGCTTGCCTTTTAGTTGACTTAACGCTAGCTTAAACCACAGTTGGTGTGTTAAATTAGCAATAATACAGTATCTAACTCTTGACATTGTCATAGCATTTAAGTTGTTATTGATTGCTTGCTATATGAGTAATTAGTGAGCTAGTTAAAGATGCATAGCCAACCAACGTTAGCTAGTAAGTTAGCTTGCTGTCTAGCGTAGCGATTTGTGTCATATCTCATTGTAGCTAGCTAATGGCGCAGTTAACATTAGCTAACGTTAGCGACTTAGCTTACTAGCTAGCTATTTTCTAATTTCGCTTTAATGAGTCAACGCTAGTTAGGCCGGGTAGTGAGCTACCTTGCTAACATTACCTTTACCTTGCTAACTTACTAACGTTAGTTAACGTACAATGTCAAACAGCCAGGTCACTTGTCTCAAACTGACTCGTAACTTTCGACATTCGAGAAATCAGATGGGCAAAGGCATATCTTAGCTATCTATTTTCTCTCTAACCATACCCTCCTCGATTCCCTTCAGAGCTGCTGTATAGTACCATGGGTGGCCATGATGATGATGATGACGTATCTTATCATGTAGCCAACAATCAACATCAAGAGGAAGTGTTGAAAAACAAATTGAATGACAGTGGCCTTTGGAGTGACCAAGAATCCACAGACGGCAACAATGCTAAGTGGGTCAAGGAGGGCAAGAACCAACTGAGGAAAGTAGCTGAGAAACATCAGGACCAGGACCAGAATGGGAACCAGGAGGACTTCTCCCCTCATAACACCACCGAAGAGGAGGAGCAGCAGAGGAACGAGGAGCAGACCAAATCTCCCAAGACTGCCAAGACCCTGGGCCTGAAGGAAGAAGAGTCCAATACCATCCTGAAGGAGCCACTACTCATCGACACTCTGTCTGCAGAGGATAAAGATGGTGAGGGCGAAGAAGACGACAAAGAAAAGGAGGATTCATCTGAGGCAGATGAAGAGGCCTGCAGTCTTATAGAGGAAGAGAGGGAGTCCGAGCAGAGGGATGCAGAGGCTGAAAGAGAGGGAGGTGGAGTGGCTGGAAATCCCTGTCTGCTGTTCTCTAACGTGAATGGAACACCAAGTGATGAAGAAACCAACTGGTCAGCACTGTCTCAGGAAAGCACTGTTGAAAGCCCTCCAAATGAAAACAAAGGTAAGGGCGTGTTTGTTGAAATCAGTTGTGTGACTGTTTTGTTGGAACAATAATGATTATTGTCTAGTCTAACATAACAAGTGCTTCTCAGGTTGCAAGCGACGTTAAGACTCCTCTTTCTAACCCTCCCCTTCTCTCCACACAGAGTCCTTCTGGGACTCGGAGGCCTTTGAGGCAGACACAGACCTGCCCTCTGGGTGGATGCGTGTTCGAGACACCTCAGGTACCTATTACTGGCACATTCCTACTGGCACTACTCAGTGGGAGCCCCCCTCCCCTCTGGATAAGGTGGGAGACTCCATGATGTCCTCCAGTATGTCCCTGGAGACAACACCCTGTGAGGAAGAGCCAGAGGTGAGCTCTTACCCATAGGCCTTAGGGATGATTTGTGACGTACAGTGCTTTCGGAAAACATTCAGACCCCTTGACTTTTTCCACATTTTGTTACGTTACAGCCGTATTCTAAAATGGATACAAATATTTCTTCCTCAATCTACACATAATAACCCATAATAACAAAACAAAAATATTTTAACATTTTTGCAAATGTATACATAAAAATGATATCACATTTACGTAAGTATTCAGACCTTTTACTCAGTACTTTGTTGAAGCACCTTTGGCAGCGATTACAGCCTTGAGTCTTCTTGAGTATGCCGCTCCAAGCTTGGCACACCTGTATTTGGGGAGTTTTTCCCATTCTCTGTAGATCCTCTCAAACCTCTGTCAGGTTGGATGGGGAGTGTCGCTGGACAGCTATTTCCAGGTCTCTCCAGAGATGTTTGATCGGGTTCAAGTCCGGGCTCTGGCTGGGCCACGCAAGAACATTCAGAGACTTTTTCCACGAAGCCACTGCTGCGTTGTCTTGGTTGTGTGCTTAGGGTCGTTGTCCTGTTAGAAGGTGAACCTTCACCCCAGTTTGAGGTCCTGAGTTCTCTAAAGCATGTTTCCCTCAATCCCGACTAGTTTCCCAGTCTCTGCTGCTGAAAAACATCCCCACAGCATGATGCTGCTACCACCATGCTTCACCGTAGGGATGTTGACAGGTTTCCTCCAGATGTGATGCTTGGTATTCAAGCCAAAGAGTTCAATCTTGGTTTCATCAGACCAGAGAATCTTGTTTCTCATGGTCTGAGGGTCCTTTAGGTGCCTTTTGGCAAACTCCAAGCAGGCTGTCATGTGCCTTTTACTGAGGAGTGGCTTCTGTCTGGCCACTACCATAAAGGCCTGATTGGTGGAGTGCTGCAGAGATGGTTGTCCTTCTGGAAGGTATCCCATCTCCACAGAGGAACTCTGGAGCTCTGTCAGTGACCATCGGCTTCTTGGTCACCTCCCTGACCAAGGCCGTTCTCCCCCGATTGCTCAGTTTGGCTCGGTGGCCAGCTCTAGAAAGAGTCATGGTGGTTCCAGACTTCTTCCATTTTAAGAATGATGGAGGCCGCTGTGTTTTTGGGGACCTTCAATGCTGCAGACATTTTTTGGTACCCTGCCCCAGATCTGTGCCTCGTCACAATCCTGTCTTCAGAGCTATATGGACAATTCCTTTGACCTCATGGCTTCGTTTTTGCTCTGACATGCACTGTCAACTGTGGGACCTTATATTGTCGGGTGTGTGCCTTTCCAAATCATGTCCAATCAATTGAATTTACCACAGGTGGACTCCAATCAAGTTGTAGAAACATCTCAAGGATGATCAATGGAAACAGGATAGACCTGAGCTCAATTTCGAGTCCCATAGCAAAGGGTCTGAATACTAATGTAAATAAGGTATTTCCGTTTTCTATTTTGTATAAATTAGCAAACATTTCTTATGGGGTATTCTGTGTAGATTGATAAAGAAACAACTTAATTTAATACATTTTAGAAAAAGGCTGTAACGTAACAAAAAAAGTCAAGGGGTCTGAATACTTTCAGAATGTACTGGATATGTTCTGAGAAGACTTGATCTATGCTCTCCCAATTTAGAATGTTTTGGAGAAAAAATGTCATGTTTTTGTCTGACTCTACTAGGAAACATGGGGGGACCTCTCTAACCCAGATGAAGGGACTAGTGATGTAGAGCTGTGGAAGGTAAGGGACAGCATGAATATTAATAAGTACGATTGAGAATCAGGACATGGCTAAGACCTCACATTCAGGATATCCTTTAACACTGATAACACAGTAAAAAGATCATCTTTATTTTCATGTGTATGGAAAAAGTATTTTTTATGTTTCTGATTTATTAATTGGAAAACATAATTTGAAACCTACTCAATGTAAACCCTCCCAACAGACTGCGGATAAATCATTATTATGTGGGAAATAGTTGACATGGAAACAGAAGCACTTGACATTTCACAGCTTCAACCCTCAATATTTCAGTTTTAGAAACAGAGTTTAGAAGGCAGCACATTAGGATTTTGATCAACTTGGTGATGATGAATGGACTAATTCATTGTCTTCTTGGTGATTGCAGGAGGGAGAGGTGGCATCTGACCAGAGCCTGAAGGAGTTTGAAGGGGCAACCCTACGCTATGCATCCATCAACCTGAAGTAAGTCATGTGGTAGTACGTTATGTGATAAGCCATCTCATTCTCAGCCATAACAGTCTCTCTTAAACCCTCCTCTCTCTCTTGTTCTTTCTCAAACGATAACGGACTGATAACGGACTGATAACTGTCTTTTAGCTGTTCCCAATCCGAGGAAGAAGAGAAACTTGATCCCCATGGCACTGACCTGGAGGCTAAGGTAAATTTGAAATACACATTTACTCTCACTAAAACCCTGAGGCAGGAAGACTGTCCCTTCCCTGTTAATGTACAACTACTCTTCCCTTTCCTAATTGGACTGCGTCTGTCGGTTTATCTCTCTCCCTCTCTCTGGCCCGTCCTGTGTTCTCTCCGGCCTCTATTTGCTATGGCAGTATTTTGCTGTGCGCTCTCTGGGCTGGGTGGAAATGTCTGAAGAGGACATGGCACCAGGGAAGAGCAGCGTGGCTGTCAACAACTGCATCAGACAGCTGTCCTACCACAAACACAACCTCCATGACACTGCTGGCATCTGGGGAGAGGTGAGTGAGGAGCAGGGCTACAATAAGGGACTGGGGTTGGCTCTTCCTGTTTGGGGGAAGAGCCTAGTGATGGGGTTGATGTCTGGGCGAGACCCTCTGTTTACCTTGCTTTGTCTTTTTTTACCCAGCAACTGAAGCAATTACCTCTCACATTGACTGCTGTTCCCTGCAGCTGCTCTGTGTTGAACATCAGAGTAATTCTAGTCATCCATATGGACAACTGCTTGGGAATGTCTCTTCATCTAAACCAGGATCAAGTCTTAACAGTTGTTTGCTAGAGTATTATTAGTTGTAGCAAAGATGGGCACATTGAAATGTAATTTGATTGATCGCTATGCAATTCAATTTGCTGTGCATGGTGGTGCTTCAGGAGGATAGTGATATGTTTGTGTTGTTTTACCAGGGTAAAGACATGCTGATGGTCCTGCAGAATGACACTATGAATCTGATTGACCCACTGGGACAGACTCTGCTGCACTCCCAGCCCATCGCCAGCATCCGCGTGTGGGGCGTGGGTCGAGACAACGGCAGGTCAGTGTCCACTAGAACAACCAGACACTGTTTGGCACCATATCTGCACTACTGGGGCAGTCAGATTGAGTGGTGTAGCTACTTTAACAGGAACAGAAAATGCTGTTTTAAATCTTTTTAGAAATTGTACTATTTTATATAGTGTTTTATTTAGCGCTTTTTATTAGTAAATTGTCCATCTAGTCTTAGCAGTCACCTAACTATTACTTCATGACCATCCACACCTAATTAAGATATATTAGGCACTGGGAATTACATAATAGCTGGCCATTTGTTCCATTTTTTTAAAGATTCAGAAATTAGTTTTCCTAATTTCAGTCGGTGACAAGACAAGCAAGTATACAGTCGTGGCCAAAAGTTTTGAGAATGACACAAATATACATTTGAGTGATCAGATGAATTGCAATTAATTGCAAAGTCCCTCTTTGCCATGCAAATGAACTGAATCCCCCAAAAACATTTCCACTGCATTTCAGCCCTGACACAAAAGGACCGGCTGACATCATGTCAGTGATTCTCTCGTTAACAAAGGTGTGAGTGTTGACGAGGACAAGGCTGGAGATCACTCTGTCATGCTGATTGAGTTCGAATAACAGACTGGAAGCTTCAAAAGGAGGGTGGTGCTTGGAATCATTGCTCTGCAAGGAAACACGTGCCGTCATCATTGCTTTGCACAAATAGGGCTTCACAGGCATGGATATTGCTGCCAGTAAGATTGTACCTAAATCAACAATTTATCGGATCATCAAGAACTTCAAGGAGAGCGGTTCAATTGTTGTGAAGAAGGCTTCAGGGCACCCAAGAAAGTCCAGCAAGTGCCAGGACAGTCTCCTAAAGTTGATTCAGCTGCGGGATCGGGGCACCACCAGTACAGAGCTTGCTCAGGAATGGCAGCAGGCAGGTGTGAGTGCATCTGCACGCACAGTGAGGCGAAGACTTTTGGAGGATGGCCTGGTGTCAAGAAGGGCAGCAAAGTAGCCACTTCTCTCCAGGAAAAACATCAGCGACAGACTAATATTCTGCTAAAGGTACAGGGATTGGACTGCTGAGGACTGGGGTAAAGACATTTTCTCTGATGAATCCCCTTTCCGATTGTTTGGGGCATCCGGAAAAAAAGCTTGTCCGGAGAAGACAAGGTGAGCGCTACCATCAGTCCTGTGTCATGCCAACAGTAAAGCATCCTGAGACCATTCATGTGTGGGGTTGCTTCTCAGCCAAGGGAGTGGGCTCACTCACAATTTTGCCTAGAACACAGACATGAATCAAGAATGGTACCAACACATCCTCCGAGAGAAAATTCTCCCAACCATCCAGGAACAGTTTGGTGACGAACAATGGCTTTTCCAGCATAATGGAGCACCTTTCCATTAGGCAAAAGTGATAACTAAGTGGCTCGGGGAACAAAACATCAATATTTTTGGTCCATGGCCAGGAAACTCCCCAGACCTTAATCCCATTGAGAACTTGTGGTCAATCCTCGAGGCAAGTGGACAAACAAAACCCCACAAATTCTGACAAACTCCAAACATTGATTATGCAAGAATGGGTTGCCATCAGTCAGGATGTGCCCAGAAGTTAATTGACAGCATACCAGGGCGGATTGCAGAGGTCTTGAAAAAGAAGGGTCAACACTGCAAATATTGACTCTTTGCATCATCTTCATGTAATTGTCAATAAAAGCCTTTGACACTTATGAAATGCTTGTAATTTTACTTCAGTATTCCATAGTAACATCTGACAAAAATATCTAAAGACACTGAAGCAGCAAACTGTGTAAATTAATATTTGTGTCATTCTCAAATCTTTTGACCACGACTGTAGTGTTGCAATGCCATCGGGGGTACGCCAAATAAAAATGTGATTCACATTTTTTTTTTTCACGTTTTCAAACTGTCCATTTATATTTTCAAACGGGGCTATACATTCTTCCCTGAGTAGCCTCGTTTCACAGCCAAAAATAAAATTAAACCATCTAGTGTTCAGCGAAATAACAACACAATGTCAAATACAGGTAGCCTAGTCAAATAATTAACATCCAATCACATTAACTGTTATTCTCTCTCAGGAATTCCACTAATGGTCCGTATGTAGCCAAACGTATCTGCTGCTCATGTTGGTATCTCTACTGAAGGCGCAAAATCCATGACAGGGAGACATAGTGGAGTGGTAACGTGCGTGCCAGCAGTTGCTCCCGACACCACTTGGGTACACTGCAGCATCCACCGAGAGGCCTTTGCTGCAAAGACGTTTTGGACACTACAGTGAAAATGGTTAACTTTGTTAAAAGCAAGGCCCCTGAACTCTCGTGTACGTTCTGCATTATGCAATGATATGGGCAGTGACCATGTAACGCTTTTACAACATACAGAAGTGCACTGGTTATCAAGGGCAAAGTATTGACACATTCTTTTGAATTGAGAGACCTGAGTGAGTTCGGTGCGCAATTATGCAGGTTCT
Source organism: Brachymystax lenok tsinlingensis (assembly GCA_030435695.1). NCBI lineage: Eukaryota > Metazoa > Chordata > Actinopteri > Salmoniformes > Salmonidae > Brachymystax > Brachymystax lenok. The sequence goes on from CM059816.1 coordinate 31,055,123, forward strand.
TTCCTGGATCAGATGACACAAACTGCTGTATTCATTATCCCCTTCATGCCCTGCCTCCAGTCTACTTAGCGATATCTGAACAAGAGAGCCTCATCAAAACAAGCGGCTCTGTGAAAATTGAATTTAATCAGAAGCCACTGCCAAATTTCTGGATAGGGCTGCGTTCAGAGTTTCTTGCCTTGGTAAATCGTGCTGTTAAGACACTGATGCCCTTTGTAACCACGTACCTAATGTGAGAGTGGATACTCGGCCCTCACTAGCATGAAAACTAAATACAGGCACAGGCTGTGTGTGGAAAATGGTTTAAGACTGAGACTCTCCAATACTACCCAACATTGCAGAGTCATGTGCATCCTTTCAAGCACACCCTTCTCATTAACCTGTGGTCAGTTATTCACTATTTTCGATGAACAAATAAGGTCTTATATGTAAGATGGTTAAATAAAGAGCAAAATGATTGATTATTATTATTTGTGCCCTGGTCCTATAAGAGCTCTTTGTCACTTCCCACGAGCCGGGTTGTGACAAACTCACACTCATTCTTATGTTTAATAAATGTATCGTATAGTGTGTTTGTGGCAGGCTTACAATGATGGCAACCCTGGTGCTACAGGGGGGTACGCAGCTGGAGTTTGAATGTTTGAAGGGGTACGGGACTATAAAAAGTTTGGGAACCACTGGTGTAGAGAATCATTGGACCATCTAAACCGCAGTGAAATATATTTTCCATAACAAAAAATATAGTGTTTTCAGCTGTTTGAAACTGGGGTACAAAACCCAAAGTAAAAGATGCAAAAACGAAGCACGGGAAGAGTAGAAATAGAGCAAATCTGCCGCTTTTTAGACTTGCTTACAATCCGAATGAGGTCTATAACCCTTTTCTATGTGAATTTGGTCGGAATCCACCAAAGTTACATATTGATGCTTTAAGTATTACTGAAACATGTTAATTTTCATGCCTTAGGGTAGAGTTTTCCCATCCTAGACCTCTGGATCTGGGTCTGTTTTCCATTTATTTGCCCATTAAAAAGTCATTTTAAGGCTGCATGTACACAGACAGCCCAGTTCTGAAACTTTTTCCACAAATTGGTCTTTTGACTAATCACATCAAATCTTTTTAGAGCTCAACTGATTAGTCAAAAGACCAATTAGTTCAAAACAGGTCCGAATTGGGCTGCCTTTGTAAATGCAGCCTAGGAGTCCAATGGCATGCTCAAATACACAACTGCAACCCTGAGACACTACTGCCCTCTGGTGGGTTGTCCATGGTATTGCAATTGCATTTACTTTCAAGGCATTGGCATTCACTACAAATCAGATTTTCATTTTCTACTAGTGTTTTTGTAATAACTGTGATTAACTGATCATTATTTATTTTCATGCTGCGTTTTGCTGCCCTATACAGGGAAAGGTATTGTACACATTTCTCTTTGGTCTTTATGCTCTCATGTCCCATGGTGTTTCTCCTACATATAGTTTAATTGATTATATTGTCATATCTAACATGATTCATTGCAAAAAAAACTGTTTGCTGTTGCTATCATTCAATTTAGAGAAATGCATTGGGTTCATGTACCAGTATGTAAATGGTGTACTTTTCTGTATCTGTACAGAGACTTTGCTTATGTAGCGCGAGACAACCTGACCCAGGTACTCAAGTGTCACGTCTTCCGCTGTGACTCACCTGCCAAGAACATCGCCACCAGTCTGCATGAGATGTGCTCCAGGGTGATACTCCTATGTCTTCTATGACACATACACTACCGGTCCAAAGTTTTAGAACACTTACTCATTCAAGAGTTTTTTTTTACTATTTTCTATATTGTAGAATAATAGTGAAGACATCAAAACTGTGAAATAACACATATGGAATCATGTAATAACTAAAGTCTTAAAAAAATCTAAAAATATTTTATATTTGAGATTCTTCAAATAGCCACCCTTTGCCTTGATGACAGCTTTGCAGCTTCTCTCAACCAGCTTCACCTGGAATTATTTTCCAACAGGCTTGAGGGAGTTCCCACATATGCTGAGCACTTGTTGGATGCTTTTCCTTCACTCTGCGGTCCGACTCATCCCAAACCATCTCAATTCGGTTGAGGTCGGTGGATTGTGGAGGCCAGGTCATCTGATGCAGCACTCCATCACTCCCCTTATTGGTAAAATAGCTGTTACACAGCCTGGTGGTGTGTTGGGTCATTGTCCTGTTGGAAAAACAAATGATAGTCCCAATAAGCTCAAACCAGATGGGATGGTGTATCGCTGCAGACTGCTGTGGCAGCCATGCTGGTTAAGTGCCGTGAATTATAAATAAATCACACCGTGTCACCAGCAAAGAACCTCCACACCATAACACCACCTCCTCCATGCTTCACGGTGGGCACCACACATGCAGAGATTATCTTTTCACCCACACTGCGTCTCACAAAGACACGACGGTTGGAACCAAAAATCTTCAGTTTGAACTCAAGGACAAATTTCCACCGGTCTAATGTCTATTGCTTGTGTTTCTTGGCCCAAGCAAGTCTCTTCCTCTTATTGGTGTCCTTTTAGAAGTGGTTTCTTTGCAGCAATTCGACCATGAAGGCCTGATTCACACAGTCTCCTCTGAACAGTTGATGTTGAGATGTCTGTTACTTGAACTATGTGAAGCATTTATTTGGGCTGTAATTTCTGAGGCTGGTAACTCCTAATGAACTTATCCTCTGCAGCAGAGGTAACTCTGGGTCTTCCATTCCTGTGGCGGTCCTCATGAGAGCCAGTTTCATCATAGCGCTTGATGGTTTTTGCAACTGCACTTGAAGAAATGTTCAAATATCTTGACATTTTCCGTATTGACTGACCTTAATGTCTTAAAGTAATAATGGATTGTCGTTTCTCTTTGCTTATTTGAGCTTTTCTTGCCATAATATGGACTTGGTCTTTTACCAAATAGGGGTGGTATACAGAAGATAGCCCTACCTAATCACAACACAGCTGATTGTTTCAAACACATTAAAAAGGAAAGAAATTCCACAAATTAACTTTGAATAAGGCACACCTTTTAATTGAAATGCATTCCAGGTGACTACCTTATGAAGCTGGTTGAGAGAATGCCAAGAGTGTGCAAAGCTGTCATCAAAGCAAAAGGTGGCTACTTTGAAGAATATACTATCTTTTTTGGTTACTACATGATTCCATATGTGTTATTTCATAGTTTTGATGTCTTCACTATTATTCTACAATGTAGAAAATAGTAAAAATAAAGAAAAACCATTGAATGAGTAGGTGTTCTAAAACCTTTAACTGGTAGTGTATCTAAAATACCATTTCCTGTGGAATGACTCATTATAGCGATGACTTGAACATGTGTCTCTCTGTCTCTGTGTGTGTGTGTGTGTGTGTGTGTGTGTGTGTGTACATTCAGATAATGACAGAGAGGAAGCTATCTAAGCCATTTCTGAGCAGGTACAATTATGACCAGTGCAAACCCATGGAGATTCCTGCTCAAGGTAACCCCTGTGATAGGGTTTTAGAGTTAATTTTATAACAGACATACAACACTAGACACTTACTAACTCCCTCCCCATCTTCTTCCTCTGCAGAGTTTCCTGTTCCAAAAAATGAGAATTTCCAACGTTTCCTTGTGTATTACCTTGGTAACGTACCTGTGTCCAAGCCTGTAGGTAAGGGACGCATGGGTAAGAAAATATTTTATTTACTTAGTAGTTAGGTAAATACACTTTATTTATTTATTTATTTATATATATATATATATATATATATATATATATAACTCAAAGTATGTGGACACCCCTTCAAATTAGTGGATTCCAGCCACACCCGTTGCTGATAGGTGTATAAAATCTAGCACACAGCCATGCAATCTCCATACTCAAATATTGGCAGTAGAATGGCCTTACTGAAGAGCTCAGTGACTTTCAATGTGGCACCAACATAGAATGCCACCTTTCCAACAGGTCAGTTTGTTATATTTCTGCCCTGTTACAGCTGCCTTTCAAGTCCTTTCCCTGGTTAAACATGACAGTGCCCCGTGCACAAAGCGAGGTCCATAAAGAAATGGTTTGTTGAGATCGATGTGGAAATATTTTGACTCGAATGCATAGAGCCCTGACCTCCACCCCATCAAACACCTTTGGGATGAATTGGAACGGTGACTCCAAGCTAGGCCTAATCGCCCAAAATCAGTGCACCCCTATCTAATGCTCTTGTGGCTGAATGGAAGCAAGTCCCCGCAGTAATGTTCCAACATCTAGTGGAAAGTCTTCCCAGAAGAGCGGAGGCTGTTATAGCAGCAAAGGGGGACCAACTCCATGTTAATGCCCATGATTTTGGAATGAGGTGTTCGACACGCAGGTGTCTACATACTTTTGGTCATGTATATCTGTGCAGTAAAACATCTGGCAGTGCTCTGTATGGGACTGTGTTTTGCGTCACTGCATACATGGCTAGATAGCTACTCCCATGCAGTTTACCTTGCGGATACTGTTTACAGCAAAACTTTCTCGTCTCCTAGGTGTGGACACAATCAATGATGCTTTGGCGGCTGCAATGAACAGCACAAGGAAGCAGGATTGGACCCCCGTCTCTGTCAACGTGGCCCCTGCCACTCTCACCATCCTCACCAGAGAGGTAGTTACTAACTAACCCATCCACACCATCATCTTCGTTACACACAGACAGTTAGTAGGAGTCATGTCAGTATGGCTGTCTCCTGACCGTGATGTGTGTCCCCTTGTCCTCCCAGACTAAGGATGTGTTGTCAGAGTGCCGTGTGCGGTTCCTGTCTTTCATGGGTGTGGGGAAGGACGTCCACACCTTTGCCTTCATCATGGCCGAGGGCCCCGGGGACTTCATCTGTCACATGTTCTGGTGTGAGCCCAACGCTGCCAGTCTGAGTGAGGCGGTGCAGGCCGCCTGCATGGTGGGTCACCAGACTGAAAAGTGGACTCCGTTTATGGATTAACAAGTGGTCTAGAGAGACTGCCTGGAGGATAATATGTTGTCTATAATATAGAACATTTTATGAATGCCTGTCAGTGTTTCCTCGAGTGGTATTGATGTGTTTTACTGTCTTTACTGATGGAGTCCTGTTGTATGTGTGTGTTCTGTCCACAGCTGCGCTACCAGAAGTGTCTGGACGCGAGGCCTCCCAGCCTGGGCTCCTGCCTGCCCACTCCCCCTGCTGACTCCGTGGCCCGCCGGGTCAGGATGGGGGTCCAGAGTCTGCTGGGAAGCTTCAAGCAGTACAGGTCAGGGTCCCAGTCCCCCTGAGCAGAAGAGAGAAGATCTCCTCCCCACCAACACTAACCCATCACAGCAGCTCCAGCTTACTCCTCTCTCACTCTCAATCTTCCTTTCCTATTGGACTTGCACTCTTTTTTGGCCTTAGAGAATGTCTTGTCATTAGTGTATGGCGTTATATGTAACTGAGGAAATGCTTACTTACTAGTGATTGCGAAGTGTTTTTCTATACATCTACTGTATAACTCTCCTTTAGCTTTGTACTCGAACTGAATGAGCCCTGACAACGGCCCATTGTTTGTTCTGTTGCTGGGATTTCATCTGTTTGTCACTATTTTTGTGTTTTAGCAGAAACCATGTCTGGCAGGAAGTGTTTGTATGATGGAATGTAAGTACATGTTTCTTCACAGTAGGAAGTTAGGACATATTTAGGACGATTCCACACTGAACTACATCTCATTTCTTCCTCAGTGCAATTATGGTTGAGTCATGGGGCCATGCTCCTCCAAACAGTAACACCTCTTTTTCTACTGGTGTCTAAAGAAGGTCATGCAATCACTGTCGGGAACCTAGTATAGTAGAGTCTCCTGATGTTTGTTTTCTACCATGTCATTACCTGTACACTCCTCAGCCTTTCTACTCCTGCCCAAATGAGCATCTTGACACTAGCCATCTAAGAGCCCAGGTAGAGTGTGTTGTAGTCTTCCGTTAAATAAGTGTAGGATCATGTGTCACCTCGTAGTGAACAACCACTGATTTCACGGTATATTGGAGTTGCGTTTCCCATACATTTTCATGAACATTTGCAAGTTCAGTGCTTGTGTGCAATAATCAGACTTTCCTGTATGTGGTGGTGGTAGAATGGCTTCCATAGGCTTACATAGCAGCACACACTGCTGTGGTTTCTTTAATGTAGGGGCCTGGCTATATCTGACTAGTGCTTGGCCAACAAAAAAAGCCAATGGTGAAAATAGACTTCTGGTCATGAAAAAGTGACCTATAAAATAACAGCATCTCAAGGCCTCGGTTTTCCATCTGTTAGTCAACCACAGCTTTTAACCACCACCACTGAATAGTACTGTAGGACCTCACCACACACTGCATGTTTTAATAGCTTAGAGGAATAACCAGGGTCATTTCTGCCTGCAGCAGTTTAGTGCTGAGCTCTTAGTTATTGTAACATACTCAATGTGTGCTACTTCGTGGTAAAGAGGGCTGAATTCTGTACCTGTTAAGTGTTTGTAAGGCATGTCACTACCCTGTATCCGTGTCTCTCAATATATAAGCTAGCTAGTAGTAGATTAGTTGTCACTGTCAGGTCCTTTCCACTGAGTAGCTGAGAGCAGGTCGGTATCTGTCTCCCTTAGTCACCGCCCTGGGACAGGGATAGCATTGAGAGGATGACTCCAGTGGTTTTATGATTTCTTTCTTCCACTTTTTTCTCTGTTTGGCCCTGGACACTCTTAAGTAATGTGTGTTCTATTGTTTGTATACACTATCATGGACACTACTGAGGAGCAGTTGTGGATTATTGATTGTATTAGAGAACACAAGTCAGAATAGTTGTGTTTTTTATGTTTAAAAAAAGCAAATGAATTGTGTTTGTCAAAAGTATTTAGTGCAATAGTTATTTGACCTATAACAAAATAAAACTTGTACAATATAGAAACACTATCTGAAATTAGACTAGATTGAACTGTATTATACTATACTGTATCTTTTGTCACTGCTCACTTATCATTGTACTCCTTTTTCTAATTCTTTTATGTTAGTACTTCCAAGGTCAACATTTAAAAACAAGATGAGTGTTGGAACACTAGCTTATTAATTTATTTCACAATGTATGTAAATTAGGTGTATAAAATGTATCTGTATATAAAAGTCCCTGCACAATAAATAAATGTGAACATATCTTATTTTTGGTGTTTTCTTTGCACAATTTGCTTGGTTTTGGTGTGATGTGACTGAGTGAAGCCATGTGGATTGGAGAGATTGTATTCCAAAGGGCAGTTATTAGATTAGATCTGTCTGTAAATTATGTCTCCTTTCGTAACCGGTGGTAGAACCACAGAAATCCTCAATTTTCAATCAATGGTTTTTATCTGACAATTCCTGGCAATCCCATTAAAATGGAAGAAAAGCCAGGCAGGCTGTCTAGTCCTTTTCATATGTATGAAACCTGCTGACATTGGTTTTACAATATGTATTGTGAAAGGCGCAAGCATAGAGATAGATAGAGGACTCATCTTTGTATCTGTGCCATTATAGCTTCTGTGACAGCATGGTCAGCACCATTGAGGCTATCTCCATTTTGAAGTAGTCCGTTTTTCTTCACGATTGGCTGATCCCTCCTGATGACTCAGTTGGACATGACTCCAACACGTCACCAGGATGGATTGGTTAATGAAGTTGGAAGTCCCACCCAGTTGACTACATTAAAATTGTGGAAGCCCTCAATGGCGCTGCCTGTGCTAATACGGCCTTTTGGCCAATAAAGGCCTCTATCATTCTCTGTGGGTGCAATTAGCATGCATGAATAACATGCAGAGGTCACCCCATGTCATCTGTTTATTCATGACTGTATGCTGCCCCCTTCTGGTGAGTTCAAAATGTCCAGGGACAGAGGCTGGCTATTGTTTCCATGGGAGATGATTTTGGAGATAAAAGAATACTGTATATAGGCTGGTTATTGTTTCCATGGGAAATGGCTTTGGGAATGAAAGAATATTGTATGTAGGCTGTTTATTGTTTCCATGGGAAATGGCTTTGGGGACGAAGGTGCACATCAAGTGGTTCAGGCCCAGACGGGTAATGGACTCTCCGTCGGTACGAGGATATCTCTCCTATTCACTGCCAGCGGGACTGCACTGCTGTGCTGTGGAACACATCAAGGGCTTGGTGGTAATCGGGTCTTTTTAAATGGATTGGCCAGCTCCCCGCCCCATTTACGCTGTGGATTGTTTGTGTGTTTGGGGTTGTGCTTGTGTTCCCTTGTCCCTCATTTTTACGATGTAGTTTGATTAATTTGTGGCGTGCTGGCTCACAGTGGGAGGGTGTCTGAGTTCAGTGTCTTGTTGATGGAGGTGACCCATATCAAAGTCCTTCTACCCTTTGCTACCTCCACCCAGAACGGAGGTTATTTTAGTCTATACATCTGTATGCTCAAACAACATGCTATAGATTTGATCTTGGTTATTGTTAAGTACTGTGTTAGAAAATAATGTTTATTTTGCATAAGTCCTTACATGAAAATGTGCTCTTCAAATGCAACAAAATATAATTATTTCTGTCTCTGATTTTCCTATATTCCCAAATGTAATCAAATTGTTCCATATGATTATGAATGTGCGGTGGTATGTTTTTCGCCGTCCATGCTTAAATCCCATTGTTGTGTGTCTTTATTCTACTGTTTGCCATCACGCTGTAACACATTTCTAATGGCTATTCGACGTGTGTGAATGTGACTAGATTTATTTATTCACATGCGCCTCTGGTAGTCTTTCACAACTACTATGTGTCAATCACAATTTAAAGAAGTTCGGCTCCCAGAGAAAATAATCACAATTATAATTATTTTTATAATTATGCATACAGCATTTGTGTAATGGAGATTTATTTTGAGTAATGAATGTGTAGTCTTGTGGAACATTGCTTCTCCTCTCAGAGCCGTGGAGTGGGCTCATATCTTCACTGCTGGGCACTTTAATCTAATCACACATATACAGTAGAACATCGTGGATAAAGGAAGTGAAAAGCAGCTTCATCTTAAACCTTGTATCAAGGTCTGACAGAGATGATCAAAATCCCTGTAGGATACATCCTCATGGTGTGAATATATCCACTTCACAGAATGAGGATTCTCAAATCCCTGAGGGACTTTCTGGTGGAAATGTGTGTTTTATTAAGAACGCTACTTTTGTTTTTCCTCTTTTTTTGGAGATCTGTAGTCTTTAGTAGTCAGTAAAGACGCTGTTGGGCTCTGAGTGTCAGTCAGGTCACAGTGAATCAATCACAACCACAGGAGAGGAATTTGCACAACACAGAGGTGGATCAACTTCACATAGTCAGGAGGGAGAGAGAGAGGGAAGGTAACAAAGGCCGGACTGCGCCAGGCAGCCTCTCTCCTGCTGAGGTAGAAAACTAGGATGTACTGGAGAGATGGATAAAGGGATAGATAAGAAGCTGTTTCTTTGTAGGAATTCATCATGTGGGCGTATTGATGTCGGCTTTCAGATGTTTTGTTTACATTTCTACCCTTTCATGGCAAAATGAAAATGTAACTTCTATCTTTAGACATATCGTATGTGTCAAAAGCTTTTTAGTATTTTGAGGTAGCACTATACATAATCAAGATAAATGTAGGCTACATATAATGGCATAGTATTTCTATAAAATGTTCTCTTCAGGGTTGATGGGTTTATGTCAACGTTTCCTTTGTCATGTGTCCCATAACACTGGTTGAATTTTTTGCACAAATATTCAGAGCACATGAAATGCAATGTGACTGAAAATGGTTGATTGATTCAGTTTGATTTAGGGGATGTTCATGGGGAGTATATGCAAGTGCATGTGTCTGGTCCTATTAGTGGAAGGTTCCTCTGGTGGTTTTAGTCTTTTGTTTCCTGTCCCATGTGCATTGAGTGAAAGGTTCAAAGGGCATAATCCTTAACCCTTTCCTCTGGTATTCACTTTAGTGGGTGTGACATCCCATTAAGTAGAGGTATCATTTCCCTACTATCAACATCCCCCTTGGTTTTCTTCTGCTTTGCAGGAAGCTGACTTTAATGTGTTGTCGCTAATAGGGAGGCTGAATGTTTTCTTCAGTCAGAGAGTGTTCATTATAGATATGGATTAATCAAAATGACAGCATATGCTTTCTGGACACGTAAAATATCTCCCCAGCATGCACTGTAATTCTCCTTATTGAATGTATCCTTGAATCCTTTGTCAGAGGAAAAGGGTGGAGACAAGGAAAAGAATCAAGATGCATTTTGGGAAATACATGCCACAAATTGACATCTATGAGCCCTCTGATTTTTATTTCTATGCCACTTACCTTTAAACCCAGCTTGTATTGCCTCAGACATAGCGAATGTAGAATGCAGGAATAGTCATTTATTTTCCACTACCAGTATGCACACACAGCCTCTGAACCTGTCGCAAGTCTTTCACAACAGACATTGCCCTTTTGTTTCCAGATGAATATATTCTTCTCTCCCTCACCTTGGCCCTCCCCTTCTTCACCTCTTCTGTATTAAAACTGGTCAAAGTCTATTGCAGAGTAATTACTTTGGAGAACAGGAATTTATGTTCATGAGTGGATGGCGGTTATTTTTTTTTTTGTGATCCACTGTGTCCCTGGAATGTTTCATGGTTAAACTAAGATGACAGACCAATTCCTATTCCCGTATCAAACCTGTTCCGAGAGCACTGTCAGTCTGTTATGGTCAGTGATTATAGTTCGTAGAAATTGCACATCTAATTCGTTTGAAGGAAACACTCTCAAAACAGTGTCTGAGACATTTCTAAATACAACAGGATGCTGGGAACACCCCTTGTTGTCTGTGAGCTCAAAGAACTGACCTACGACAGATCACATACTTCATTTAAATCATGATACTCTTTCCAGTCCTAGTGAAGCTCAGCTCATGCCTAAATTAACTTGTTGATTGGTTTACAGGTGTACTCATTAAGTGAGATTAATCTAGTAAAAACATGAGGCCCTTTGAGAAAGAGATGACTTCTCAATCCCATTCTCTGGTGTATCTTGCTCCAGAGATACTCCCAGTTTCATAGACCCCAATCCTCTCGTGGCACACAGCAGCAAATTGCATCGTTACTTTGCAAATTTGTTCAAGCAATCAACTCAATCTCGCTTGGGGTACCAATCTGACAACAGGCATGATTATAATCCTGGGCGGCTCACTGGCTGTCTCCGGGGAGAGGAATGACAGAAGAATGACAATGAAGCTTGAAATTGTTTATTATATTTCCACCTTTCCCTATTTTCTCCGTCCTTCCTCAGCCCAGAACCAATGCTGCTCCATTTCAATGTCTTAGCACACCCAAACTACCACCATTTTGACACACACCACTGTGATCGGGTCTTTGTGTTAGTAAAGCAGTCTTGCATGTCATCTTTTTGATCTGAAAGGAACATCTGTGATGTTTGGGGATGAGGAAAAGGCCTATGCAAAGTCTGAGTCAAAACAGGAGCTATGGATTAGAACTGATGACGAGTGCCCCTTAAAGTGGCTGTTGATGGAGTGTGGCTGCGGATGGAGTGTGGCTGTTGGAGGGTGGCTGCGGATGGAGTGTGGCTGTTGATGGAGTGTGGCTGCGGATGGAGCGAGTGGCTGCGGATGGAGCGAGTGGCTGCGGACGGAGTGCGTGGCTGCGGACGGAGGGTGGCGGGGACTTTTCTAAAGATCCACTAATACCTTCAAGTCTTTCCATGTAAATGCACCAACAGAGACCGCATTAGCCCAGGTCTATTTGGGTTTAAACCAAATACATGACATTTACCTGAGGAATGGCTTTGGAATACAGAGTCCGGCATAGCAGGAGGAGATGAAATGACCTGATGGGAAGTTGGAGAGGAGGGGGCCCAGGCTGTTGATTCTCATTTCACCGCCCGTCCTCATGTCCCAGTAAGGATGTCTGAGACAGAGATAAATACTGCCAGCACTGTGATTTATAAGCTGTGCAGCGGACAGAATTTACCCCTCTACACAGAGTCCACTGCAGACAGACTCTCCGACCCTCTCTTCCCTTCTCCCTTTCTCCCTCTCTCCCACTATCCTCCCTTCTTCTCCCTCGTCCACACCACAGAATGACAATCTCCTCCCTGCTTATCCAGTCCTGCTCTGATTTGACATTTTTGACTAAACAGACTGTGAGCACAGTGTTGATTCTCTTTCAGTAATAATATAGTTTATCTTTCGGGGGTTGTGTGATAGTGTAGTAACATGCATTACCATGAAAGCATAAACAGAAAATATTCCCCAAAATAAATATAATGATGAGACTATGAAAATATTATGCTAATGTATGTACTTGGCCAGTTAACATTGCTTGTGAAGTAATAAGCAGAAGGCCTTAAGCAGTATGCTGCGTTCGTAAGTTTGAAACTCTGAACATAATACTTTGTAAACTGGGAGCAATGAGATCAGTGCATTCGCTTGCTTTGAACTCATTGAAAACGACGATTGGCTGATGGCAAACAAGCTACCCAGTTGACTACTTTAAAATGGTGGAAGCCCTCAATGGCAATGTCCATGCAAAAATGGGTTATATCTATGATGAGTCCTCTAACTAACTCTATGTAGAAATTTGACATTGAATAGTTCAGAGCCATCATTGGATTGTATCTATTTCCTTGGATTACATACAGTGGGGAAAAAAAGTATTTAGTCAGCCACCAATTGTGCAAGTTCTCTCACTTAAAAAGATGAGAGAGGCCTGTAATTTTCATCATAGGTACACTTCAACTATGACAGACGAAATGAGGAAAAAATATCCAGAAAATCACATTGTAGGATTTTTAATGAATATATTTGCAAATTATGGTGGAAAATAAGTATTTGGTCACATACAAACAAGCAAGATTTCTGGCTCTCACAGACCTGTAACTTCTTCTTTAAGAGGCTCCTCTGTCCTCCACTCATTACCTGTATTAATGGCACCTGTTTGAACTTGTATCAGTATAAAAGACACCTGTCCACAACCTCAAACAGTCACACTCCAAACTCCACTATGGCCAAGACCAAAGAGCTGTCAAAGGACACCAGAAACAAAATTGTAGACCTGCACCAGGTTGGGAAGACTGAATCTGCAATAGGTAAGCAGCTTGGTTTGAAGAAATCAACTGTGGGAGCAATTATTAGGAAATGGAAGACATACAAGACCACTGATAATCTTCCTCGATCTGGGGCTCCACGCAAGATCTCACCCCGTGGGGTCAAAATGATCACAAGAACAGTGAGCAAAAATCCCAGAACCACACGGGGACCTAGTGAATGACCTGCAGAGAGCTGGGACCAAAGTAACAAAGCCTACCATCAGTAACACACTACGCTGCCAGGGACTCAAATCCTGCAGTGCCAGACGTGTCCCCTGCTTAAGCCAGTACATGTTCAGGCCGTCTAAAGTTTGCTAGAGAGCATTTGGATGATCCAGATGAGGATTGGGAGAATGTCAGATGAAACCAAAATAGAACTTTTTGGTAAAAACTCAACTCGTCGTGTTTGGAGGACAAAGAATGCTGAGTTGCATCCAAAGAACACCATACCTACTGTGAAGCATGGGGGTGGAAACATCATGCTTTGGGGCTGTTTTTCTGCAAAGGGACCAGGACGACTGATCCGTGTAAAGGAAAGAATGAATGGGGCCATGTATCGAGAGATTTTGAGTGAAAACCTCCTTCCATCAGCAAGGGCATTGAAGATGAAACGTGGCTGGGTCTTTCAGCATGACAATGATCCCAAACACACCGCCCGGCAATCGAAGGAGTGGCTTCAGTAAGAAGCATTTCAAGGTCCTGGAGTGGCCTAGCCAGTCTCCAGATCTCAACCCCATAGAAAATCTTTGGAGGGAGTTGAAAGTCCGTGTTGCCCAGCGACAGCCCCAAAACATCACTGCTCTAGAGGAGATCTGCATGGAGGAATGGGCCAAAATACCAGCAACAGTGTGTGAAAACCTTGTGAAGACTTACAGAAAACGTTTGACCTCTGTCATTGCCAACAAAGGGTATATAACAAAGTATTGAGATAAACTTTTGTTATTGACCAAATACTTATTTTCCACCATAATTTGCAAATAAATTCATAAAAAATCCTACAATGTGATTTTCTGGATTTTTTTTCCTCATTTTGTCTGTCATAGTTGAAGTGTACCTATGATGAAAATTACAGGCCTCTCTCATCTTTTTAAGTGAGAGAACTTGCACAATTGGTGGCTGACTAAATACTTTTTTTCCCCACTGTACAATATACTTCCTTGGATTTGGATGTAAGGACTCAAACCAGAGGTTCTTGTAGGACTAAGCTTTTCATTTCTACTGTGGATTTTCTCTTTGGACTGTTGGCTCTGACAGGATTATTAATTTGTTGATTATTAAATAATTATTTTGTTGCATATGTTAAACCCTTTATATTTTCCCTATAAGAATACTCTATTAGTGCACTGACCAAGTTCCCAAATCTTTAATTTCTGGCGTTTGTGGTTTATGCAAGTTACAGTGTCTGTTTTGGTTGGTGCTTGTATCTTTACTGTTTACTGTATGTCTTTATAAATGTCACCTAACTCAATTTTGATGGAACAATGTCTATCCTGTTTTTATTTGGCCCCTTATGTCTTTGGTGGTTGAAATGCCTCCGTTGTTCAGAGGTTGAACACGAAGACACCCACTATCAGTTATTTTCTTGTTATGGGACAGAGTTGATGTGAGACTCCATGTTATGTTTCATTCATCCCATCTCTAAAATATGACCAGCGTCTGTCTGGGTGCCCTCCACTGTAACCTCTGTGATATTAGGCTTCTCTATGAATTGCCGCCTGTCGGGTGTATCACACCATGTCTATCGATTCTGAAATCGAGATGGAGCTTGATGATTTGCGGGTGACTTTCTCTTGACACACTCCGGCATGCTTTTTATAAACCAGTGATAAGAAGACTTCTCTGAGACAGCTGTATAATACACTGCTAGTGTTTTCTCCTCTCTCTCTCTCTCTCTCTCTCTCTCTCTCTCTCTCTCTCTCTCTCTCTCTCTCTCTCTCTCTCTCTCTCTCTCTATATATATATATATATACACACAGTGGGGAAAAAAAGTATTTAGTCAGCCACCAATTGTGCAAGTTCTCTCACTTAAAAAGATGAGAGAGGCCTGTAATTTTCATCATAGGTACACTTCAACTATGACAGACAAAATGAGGAAAGAAAATCCAGAAAATCACATTGTAGGATTTTTTATGAATTTATTTGCAAATTATGGTGGAAAATAAGTATTTGGTCAATAACAAAAGTTTATCTCAATACTTTGTTATATACCCTTTGTTGGCAATGACAGAGGTCAAACGTTTTCTGTAAGTCTTCACAAGGTTTTCACACACTGTTGCTGGTATTTTGGCCCATTCCTCCATGCAGATCTCCTCTAGAGCAGTGATGTTTTGGGGCTGTCGCTGGGCAACACGGACTTTCAACTCCCTCCAAAGATTTTCTATGGGGTTGAGATCTGGAGACTGGCTAGGCCACTCCAGGACCTTGAAATGCTTCTTACGAAGCCACTCCTTCGTTGCCCGGGCGGTGTGTTTGGGATCATTGTCATGCTGAAAGACCCAGCCACGTTTCATCTTCAATGCCTTTGCTGATGGAAGGAGGTTTTCACTCAAAATCTCTCGATACATGGCCCCATTCATTCTTTCCTTTACACGGATCAGTCGTCCTGGTCCCTTTGCAGAAAAACAGCCCCAAAGCATGATGTTTCCACCCCATGCTTCACAGTAGGTATGGTGTTCTTTGGATGCAACTCAGCATTCTTTGTCCTCCAAACACGACGAGTTGAGTTTTTACCAAAAAGTTCTATTTTGGTTTCATCTGACATTCTCCCAATCCTCATCTGGATCATCCAAATGCTCTCTAGCAAACTTTAGACGGGCCTGAACATGTACTGGCTTAAGCAGGGGGACACGTCTGGCACTGCAGGATTTGAGTCCCTGGCGGCGTAGTGTGTTACTGATGGTAGGCTTTGTTACTTTGGTCCCAGCTCTCTGCAGGTCATTCACTAGGTCCCCGTGTGGTTCTGGGATTTTTGCTCACTGTTCTTGTGATCATTTTGACCCCACGGGTGAGATCTTGCGTGGAGCCCCAGATCGAGGAAGATTATCAGTGGTCTTGTATGTCTTCCATTTCCTAATAATTGCTCCCACAGTTGATTTCTTCAAACCAAGCTGCTTACCTATTGCAGATTCAGTCTTCCCAACCTGGTGCAGGTCTACAATTTTGTTTCTGGTGTCCTTTGACAGCTCTTTGGTCTTGGCCATAGTGGAGTTTGGAGTGTGACTGTTTGAGGTTGTGGACAGGTGTCTTTTATACTGATACAAGTTCAAACAGGTGCCATTAATACAGGTAATGAGTGGAGGACAGAGGAGCCTCTTAAAGAAGAAGTTACAGGTCTGTGAGAGCCAGAAATCTTGCTTGTTTGTATGTGACCAAATACTTATTTTCCACCATAATTTGCAAATATATTCATTAAAAATCCTACAATGTGATTTTCTGGATATTTTTTCCTCATTTCGTCTGTCATAGTTGAAGTGTACCTATGATGAAAATTACAGGCCTCTCTCATCTTTTTAAGTGAGAGAACTTGCACAATTGGTGGCTGACTAAATACTTTTTTCCCCCACTGTATATATTTAACACAGTGATGATATATATATATATATATATATATATAGTTAATATACCAAGTACAATGAGGGAAAAAAGTATTTGATCCCCTGCTGATTTTGCACGTTTGCCCACTGACAAAGAAATGATCAGTCTATAATTTTAATGGTAGGTTTATTTGAACAGTGAGAGACAGAATAACAAAAAAAATCCATAAAAACGCATGTGGAAAATTTTAGAAATTGATTAGCATTTTAATGAGGGAAATAAGTATTTGACCCCTCTGCAAAACATGATTTAGTACTTGGTGGCAAAACCCTTGTTGGCAATCAGAGGTCAGACGTTTCTTGTAGTTGGCCACCAGGTTTGCACACATCTCAGGAGGGATTTTGTCCCACTCCTCTTTGCAGATCTTCTCCAAGTCATTAAGGTTTCGAGGCTGACGTTTGGCAACTCGAACCTTCAGCTCCCTCCACAGATTTTCTATGGGATTAAGGTCTGGAGACTGGCTAGGCCACTCCAGGACCTTAATGTGCTTCTTCTTGAGCCACTCCTTTGTTGCCTTGGCCGTGTGTTTTGGGTCATTGTCATGCTGGAATACCCATCCACGACCCATTTTCAATGCCCTGGCTGAGGGAAGGAGGTTCTCACCCAAGATTTGACAGTTCTTTTGTGTTTCTTCCATTTGCGAATAATCGCACCAATTGTTGTCACCTTCTCACCAAGCTGCTTGGCGATGGTCTTGTAGCCCATTGCAGCCTTGTGTAGGTCTACAATCTTGTCCCTGACATCCTTGGAGAGCTCTTTGGTCTTGGCCATGGTGGAGAGTTTGGAATCTGATTGATTGATTGCTTCTGTGGACAGGTGTCTTTTATACAGGTAACAAGCTGAGATTAGGAGCACTCCCTTTAAGACGTACAAAATCTTTTGTACGTTTGTACTTTAAGACGTACAAACGTACAAAATCAGCAGGGGATCAAATACTTTTTTTCCCTCACTGTATGTTTATGTGTGTACAATGGGTCTGGTTGAATGTGTACATCCATTAAATATAGTACCATTACAGATAGTACCTGCATGTATACATATTGTTGGGTATGTAGCAATACATGGACAAAATGCTGAAATAATTTGAAAAGAGAGGTTTAGAGTATGTAGAAACAAAGTTAGCCTGCGTTTAGCATCCCGTAGCAGACAGTAGAAAATAAGATAATCTCTGCACTGCAGGCTATTGTGTTTCCACCAGTGTTAAATAGAACTGGCTCTGCCAGTAATATGGGTTAATTGTTCTGGATGGCTGGATCACTTCCAACAGTTCATCCAATTTCCATTTAAATTGAGCCATCGGAGCGTGACATGGGTGACGCTCTGCTCCGCTCGGCACTGTCACAAGCTGCCATGGGAGGCCTGGCTCACTCCTGGGCTGGATGTGGAGCGGGGAACCTTGTTTTCAGGTCTATCTGGGGGTTCTCAAGTGGCACACCTTGCCTGGCTCTCCAAATGGGGTTGATCCTTTAAGCCAGAGCCAGCCGAAAAGCCCTCTCATATAGTCAAAGCAGTGGAGTGAATATGCATCGCCACATAGTCATTCTCCTTCTGGCAATCATCACTGTTTTTCGTGACCTGCCAGTCTGTACAGTGGAGTAGAGGGGAGGCTATATGCATTCCTGTTTATGAGTTCTGTTCTCTTGCTCTTTAAATGGGAAATGTGATGGTTTTCTCTTACAATATCATCTCTTTTCCATATTTCATTCAATAATTGCATGTTTAAAATAAAAGGAGGTGCACTTTATAATGACAGATTTATGATAACTGATGCATATTTCTAAATCATGGTGTCACTGTACAGTTACTGCTGAATGTTACAAACAGCTTATAGACAACACATACAGTACATTTGTCTATTTTAGCCCCCTCAGCCACACCTTGCGTTGGCCAGATATCCACAGTGATGTGGACCACTGCGGTGTGTCATTCAGTCAGAGAAGGCTACCAGAGGGTAGACTGACTGTAGCGTTGGCCAGATATCCACAGTGATGTGGACCACTGCGGTGTGTCATTCAGTCAGAGAAGGCTACCAGAGGGTAGACTGACTGTAGCGTTGGCCAGATATCCACAGTGATGAGGACCACTGCGGTGTGTCATTCAGTCAGAGAAGGCTACCAGAGGGTGGACTGACTGTAGCATTGCCTTCCTGTGAGCTGTTCTCCTCTCCCTATCGCCTGTCCCCCCTCACTGCCCCTATACATCATACAGACAGGTTCTGTGCTCCTGTGGACGTGACTCCTAACAGTCATGCTCTACAGCTGAGCAAGCATAACATCCCACGGACCCTACTGTATCATCGACCTGTTCCATTCTAGAAACCTTTCTACACTCTTAGAAAAAGGTGCTATCTAGAACCTAAAGAACAACTTTTTGGTTCCAGGTTTAACTGTTGGAACCCAAAAGGGAACCAAAAAGGGTTCTATCTGCAACCGAAAAGGGTTAGCCTATTGGGACAGACGAACAACCCTTTTGGTATTCTTGTTTCTTAGAGTGTAGAAGGGGTTGAGGAAACACCTGCAGTAAATCATGTTTTCTATCAAACAGAGAAACCAGACTTCAGAGGTGTGTTTTGATAGAATGGATGCTGTGGATAGCCATTGTCTTAGTAGACTATTCTCTTTGGTTGTCCCTAACCTCAATGGGCCAGACCCTCTATCATTATGGTCTGGTCCAGTAGTGTGAAGAGGCTCCACCCTAGGCAGGGTGGTTAGTGTGTAATCTCTGGCGAGATGCTGAATTCAATTATTTAGCTGATCCGAGGGCTCCTCACCCTCAGACCTCGACCCAGGACTTTATTTGCCGGGTCATGAGGAGAAAATGGAGGCCACACACTTTACCGCTTGTGGACTAAATGACACCAGGATGAATGGGAGGTTAGGTCCACTGGGACTCACCTCTGACCTCTTCCAGCTCGCTGTGTTTAGCTTCTTATTGAGTTTGGTCTCAAGGTGCATGCAGGTTTATTACCTACATTGGAATTATTCTAACAATTTTAATTAAAGTGCTTGTTCATCTCCTTTTTGTTATTGTGCAAGGTTCAGAGAGCAAATGTTTGCTTATCTGTGTTTGTTTTTGTACAAGTGTGTATTCATACAGTGTGTACTGTATGTGTGCACTCACCTATGTGTAATGTTTGCGTAAGCTTGTGTTGTGTGGTGCATGGTGTGATGCGAGGGTACATTCACTGCACGTCTGTCTGCCAGCCCAGTGAGTGACTCATTTGAATCTGGTCTCCTTGAGGTGTCCTTCACTCTAACACACTGAGCCTGAGACGGAGGGCTGGGGATGGGCCCCCTCAATACTCCCCTCCCCCAGTGATCCTCTGCAGGTTTTCCAACAGACAATATATGTCCAGATATTTCTATTGTTCTGCTGTCTGATCTTCACACAGTGTTCTAAAACAAAGCCTTGGTATGAATATTTATAACTCCTCTGATGGGACCAATGGGGAGAAGAGAGAGGGCCTGAATAATCATCCATCTATACTTCCAGACCCTTCTCTACTCTCCATCTCTCTGAAGTGGAAGTGTTGTTTGAAAGAGGAAGTATGTGTGTGAGAGAACTAGAGAGGGAGAGCGAGAGAGAAATAAAAGTGTGTACGTGTGTGTGAGCATGCATATTTTGTGTGTTTTTGTTGGCAGGCTTAGTATTGCTACCTTGACGGGGATTGTGTAGTTATTCCTGTTGCAGCTTCTAGGTATTATTGATACAAGAATGAAGCTACGCTAGTTTGGCCTCTGCATTTTAAATCCAGGCGTCCACTTCTGGATCGACAACTACCCTAACACCTCAGCTTACTTTGTTTTTGTTCTTTCACTTCCCATGACTCCCACACTCCCTCTCTTACCTCAACATCTCTGGCTAAACTTCTGAGAGAGAGAGACAGAGAGAGTGGGTTGGACTTAGAACAGACCCCTGGTGTCTTCATTAACATTC
The DNA here is from genome assembly GCA_030435695.1 of Brachymystax lenok tsinlingensis. NCBI lineage: Eukaryota > Metazoa > Chordata > Actinopteri > Salmoniformes > Salmonidae > Brachymystax > Brachymystax lenok. The sequence continues at coordinate 31,075,737 of CM059816.1, forward strand.
CCAGCATGGAGGATCTCAGAGATAAAAGTCAGACAGGCTGAGACAGTCTGCTCTGTGTCTTCAGTGGGTGGTGGGCACGCTGCCCAGTGCTCAGTAAGCAAATTAGGTGGGCACTGTGCCCAACACTGGCCCACTCTGACAGACAGTAGTCCTGCCACACGCTCTTTAACTGCACAAGGAGAAAACCATTCATCAGAGGTGCTTGCATCTCCCAGCTTGTACTGGTCTGCAGAGAGGGAGCAGCAGATGAGCACAGAGTCCTTGGTGATGAATGCCCTAGCTTCCACACCTTTTTAAAAGTACACTTTATCAATGGAGAATGGAGCAGCGTGTTCAGGTGGCGGAGGAGAAATTGGCTTTTTCCTTTCACCTGCAGCCAATGGTGAAGAAGTGAATGGAAAGGGATGGGAGGCCCGGCTGCCCTCTGAGCTGATGTATATAGGGAAAATAAGAGGAGGAGACCTTTCAATCTCTCTCTCTCTGCTGCCTCCTTTCTCCTTCTCCTTTCTTTTTTTATTCCTCCTCTCTCTCTTTCCCTCCCTCCATTCCCCCATGCTGCAGTGTTGGGGCACTGAGGTGTGTGTGTTGACAGGCTGAGCTCTGGGAGGTCGTGAGGGCGAGGGCAGCGTTTGCAGACTTGGAGACAGAAAGCTGAGACAGCAAGGCCCTGTCTGAGAACACAGTGTGCAGCACCAGTACCAAGGCCAGACAGGAACAGAACAGTGTGCAGCACCAATACCAAGGCCAGACAGGAACAGAACAGTGTGCAGCACCAAGGCCAGACAGGAACAGAACAGTGTGCAGCACCAAGGCCAGACAGGAACAGAACAGCGTGCAGCACCAATACCAAGGCCAGACAGGAACAGAACAGTGTGCAGCACCAATACCAAGGCCAGACAGGAACAGAACAGTGTGCAGCACCAATACCAAGGCCAGACAGGAACAGAAGTGTGCAGCCCCAATACCAAGGCCAGACAGGAACAGAACAGTGTGCAGCACCAATACCAAGGCCAGACAGGAACAGAATAGTGTGCAGCACCAATACCAAGGCCAGACAGGAACAGAACACTGTGCAGCACCAATACCAAGGCCAGACAGGAACAGAACAGTGTGCAGCACCAAGGCCAGACAGGAACAGAACAGTGTGCAGCACCAAGGCCAGACAGGAACAGAACAGCGTGCAGCACCAATACCAAGGCCAGACAGGAACAGAACAGTGTGCAGCACCAATACCAAGGCCAGACAGGAACAGAACAGTGTGCAGCACCAATACCAAGGCCAGACAGGAACAGAAGTGTGCAGCCCCAATACCAAGGCCAGACAGGAACAGAACAGTGTGCAGCACCAATACCAAGGCCAGACAGGAACAGAACAGTGTGCAGCACCAATACCAAGGCCAGACAGGAACAGAACAGTGTGCAGCACCAATACCAAGGCCAGACAGGAACAGAACAGTGTGCAGCACCAATACCAAGGCCAGACAGGAACAGAACAGTGTGCAGCACTAATACCAAGGCCAGAAAAGAGCAGAACAGAGTGTGCAGCACCAAAACAGAGGACAGAGAGAACCACAACCTTGAGCCGTGAGCAGAAGAAATGCATTTAAAATACATATCCCACTGTGGAGGTGGGCTCCCAGGCCCGTCTGCCCAGGGTACATGTTCACTGATTGGCATATGGTGTTTTGCTCAAACTGGATTAATTTCAGCCCCTCATGAATTATTGTGAATGCCCAGGATATTGTGCTGCAGCATTGAGAGAAGCGATAAACAAATTAGTGATTTTTCATATCCTTCCCTAAATGATATTCATGAATGCAGTAACTTATATGCCACAAAGGGTATTGTGCAGTGAAAATATTTAGATTGTTAATCAATGTGCGACTGCTCAGTGTGTCTGTGTCTGTATGTCCGTGGGTGGGTGTGTGTGTGTGTCTGTGGTGTGAGTGTGCCACAGGCGGCTGGTGGCACCTTAATTGGGAAGGACGGCTCATAGTAATGGATGGAAGGGATACATGGAATGGTATCCAGCACATCCATGTGTTTGATGCCATTCCATTCACTCCATTCCAAACATTATTATGAGCCGTCCTACCCTCACCAGCCTCCTGTGGTGTGTGTGTGTGAGTGTATTTAAATACATCTTTGGTTGGGCCCATTTGACTGAATTAGTTTCAACATGAATTATTTTGCCCTGCAGCCTTTCCTATCAATGGGACCAGTGATCGTTTGTCTGTGGGACTTTTATATGTAAAACACCTAGCACAGAGGTGCTCCCAGCCACCGGGATTAGAAAAGCTCTCTGTAGGGATGAGGTTCTCTGCCTGTTGTTTGTTTATTTCTACCATCTGCCCACAAAAACAACCTCTGCCTTTATGTCTGCAGACAGGACACATTTCTCTCAGGGCTTTGTTTTACTCTGTACTCGACAGGATCAGAGAGAGAGGCATCGTTAATTATGGGAGTTTCATGGTATATTTGTTTATGGACCGTTCATGGATAAGGCTTTTGTGCGAAAAGGAGCTTTCAGCCATGTTTTAAAGGGTTTCTGCCCAGATGTTCTGCTCCAAAGCAGCTGAGGTTGTTTGGAATGCCTACATTACCCCCTGAGCTAACTGAGTATACTATAGCTACACAATAGTGTCCTAACCATTATTTTACATTTTAGTAATTTAGCAGAAGCTCTTATCCAGAGCAACTTACAGGAGAAATTAGGGTTAAGTGCCTTGCTCAAGGGCACATCAACAGATTTTTCATTTAGTCGGCTCGGGGATTCAAACCAGCGACCTTTCGGTTACTGGCCCAACGCTTTTAACCACTAGGCTACCTGCCGCTGGGCTACCTTACCCCCCTATACAGAAGGAAGTGCAACTGTATTGAACTTACAAACATGTAGTTTAAGACAATATTTATAGTTTGCTATTCAGTCCCTCTAGCATCCCTCCACCTCTCCTCTCTATCTCCCCTGCATGCTAACAGAGAGGGCTATACAAGGTTGGCCTCTGTAAGCTGTGAACAGCACGTTAGTGTGTGAGTCAGAGAGCAGTACTGCAGCTGAATTTCACTACACTCGCAATAACATCTGCTTAACACGTGTATGTGATCAATAAAATGTGATTTTATTTTAATTGTTGTATCTCCGTGTTGTGGAGAAAAAGGGCAGCCTACTGAAGACTCCTCTTTCACTCCACCGCCCCCATAATGCTCCACTGCTGGATCTATTTAAATATGTATTTTTTCCGGCAGCTGACTCTATCAAACGCTGAGGATTCCCTGTTTTCACCCACATGTGTGTTCAGTCTTGGAGTGGATCTGTCCCCCATTTCACCCTGATGTCAGTCTTAAGAATGGAAGAGGTGTAAGGATAGATGAATTGGGTTCTATGTACCAGGATGTCCCTCCTTCCCCAGTCATGGGGACGAGTATGTTTTCATGCACAGGGATTGAGTGATTCAGTGCTCTTGGATCTGTGTGTCTCTCCCTAGCTATAGCCACTCACTGGCAGGCAGGCAGTGGTGAGAGATTATACACAGCTCTCTGCTGGGCAACCGCTTCCCTGAAACATGTTGCTCGTTTTCAGGATTGCATATGAATATGCGCAGGAAAGATTGGAGTCTGATGATGATTTATGGTTCACTAGGAAGATGCTGCATGGTGATGTGGGGAGAAGAGATTTCACTCACATTCCCATAACGGCTGTTAACATTATAGTGATAACCAACAAGAGCCAATATAGTGATCTTCACATAAAAGGTAGGGAGAGAATGACGGATCGCATCGCTACAGTCACCTACCCCTACAGGATGGTGGACTTATTTAGACCTTACCTGTGAATCTGTTCCAAAAAATGAAATATTGAAGACATACAAGTTTTTTCATTATCGCCACTCAGATGTGGGTCATTTTACAAATGTAAAGTTAAGTAGTCATTACTGTGTCATCAGTGGTCCAAAAATTGCATTTTATATTGTGCCTTGTAGCTAGACGCTGTCCATTACTCTTAGCTGTTTGTGATTAGGCTATGTGACACACCCTGCATCTGTGTTGCACAGGGAGCTAGTCTCCCGCCTCACCACATTACCTGCAGGTTAAAGAAAAGAAAAACAGACAGAGTAAGGAAATTGAGGGCATTCAGTCGTTCTGACACACACACAATGTTGGTTAGAGGGAGGTTCCATATATCACTGAAATTAATTTGGTTTCATCAGTTGCTTTAGATTTCAGACAATTCATCTATTTGAGTTATGGTTGCTCTTAGGAAGAGAATCATGCCAGCTGTATTATCTACCTGTATTGTCTCAGCCTCCAGCCTCAGTATAGCTGCACATCTCTCACGTACTGTTCTTCTCGGCTTGCTTTGTGAACATGTACTGTACACACAGATAGGGACTCCAGGCATGAGGTTAAAGCAATGCAGTGTGGAAGAATGTGTCCCCTGCTTTGGGACCAGTGAGAAATGGGCAGAGACAAGCACGGGTTGCCTACCAGATGGCAATGAATCTGTAATCAGAATTATTTCCTGGGAAAATGGAGGACTGGTGGAATGCAGTCTTGTCTCCACGTCAAATGGCATCCTCTCAAAAGTCTTTGTTTATCTGGCCAAAGGTTGACCAATCAGACAGCTTCTATGGAGAAATGTACATTATTGTCAATCGCTGAAGGGTAAATAAAAATCCATAGAACAACATAATGCTACCGGTGTTGTTGTACCTTCAGATTAGTTTTATACCCATCTCATTACATTTATACTGCCACCAGACAGACAAAGACAGTTAAACCTGTATAGCAATGGGATGATCTCATAATGGCTCCCAATAGGACAGGGAGTAGATGGGCCTCCTCTCCCCGCTCCAGAGGGACTCACCTGTGATTTAATCTCGTTACCTATGTGACAGGCGGGGTGGCACCATGGCAGCCAACGCCTGCTTCCTCCCTGGTGACCCCAGATGGCCCCGCTCCCCCAGGAGGGTGCATAATTGTCTAATTAGATGGAGAGAGAGACTGCGGCCCCATCCCCAGCGTACTTCATTAAAGACAGCGCTCCATCAGCTCCTGCCACACAGGGCAGCCTCCTCTAAAAGACTCCCCCCATCCTGGCAGGAAAGGTCAAACACAGACTGAAGGTGTTGGCAGCTGCTGATCCTCCCGGTGGCTTACTTACATGTCCTTGCCAGTGTTGGAATCACTTTCCATGTTGCCATGGCGATTATAGGCAGTATAGTACCTCAGTTTTCTGTCTCTGTTTCGGTCATATATGAGAATGAACAAAAACTGAAAGGATAGGCCTAATCTCCTGTAGGAGATTCCTGAGTGCAGATATTGTAGGACGTCACCTATAGCCAAAGTGCATCTAAACATCACAATTCTGTGTGATCGTCTCCGCTGATGGATTCTGCTTGACTTTTCAAAGTCAAGTTATTTATGGGGAACACATCCACCTCTCCCCACCGCCTCTCTTCCCCCGTTTACACACACAGACGCATACACACACGCACACTAGTGGCGGTCGGTGCCGTTTAAGGACGATTATTGTTTTTATGAGCATGGCCTTATTTCTATTACAGAATATCAGATGACTGTTATTCATAATTGATTCACCCAGCTCAATGTAACATGGATAGGTTTGGCTACTTACCACACAGATACTCGCATTTTCCCTATATGAATCATGAGTTTGCTACAACCTATCCTATGAATAAAAGTTTACAGGCCAAGAGAAATTTGAGTAATCAAGGTGGAAGACAGTGACACATTCAATACCGCCTTGCACAATCTTGCCTGCATCTAGCTGATCTAGGGTGTAATCATTAGTCCAACAGTTGCAAACAAGAGTTTCTATTGGACAAATTCAGGTATGTTTGTCCCCGTTTGCTTCCGTTTAAGAAAAGTTTTTCAATGGAATTGCCGGAATGAATACACCCCTGATTACACGTAAACACAGTTCACATTCATAACAGCAAGATTGTTGTATTATACCTTCTCGCATCTACGCGCTCTCTCACCTTTTTCCTTCAGACTTCAGTGCACAACACATCAGCTGTCTGTGACCAGGCAAAAAAATCTTTACAGGCCAAACCTTCATTTCATAAATGCTACACACAGCCTACATCGTTGTCACCGTATTAGCTAAAGGCAACAACATACAGTTGAAGTTGGAAGTTTACATACATCTTAGCCAAATACATTTAAACTCAGTTTTTCACAATCCCTGACATTTAATCCTAGTAAAAATTCCCTGTCTTAGGTCAGTTAGGATCACCACTTTATTTTAAGAATGTGAAATGTCAGAATAATAGTAGAGGGAGTGATTTATTTCAGCTTTTATTTATTTCATCACATTCCCAGTGGGTCAGAAGTTTACATACACTCAATTAGTATTTGGTAGCATTGCCTTTAAATAGTTTAACTTGGGTCAAACGTTCCCGGGTAGCCTTCCACAAGCTTCCCACAATAAGTTGGGTGAATTTTGTCCCATTCCTCCTGACAGAGCTGGTGTAACTGAGTCAGGTTTGTAGGCCTCCTTGCTTGCACACACTTTTTCACTTCTGCCCACACATTTTCTATAGGATTGAGGTCAGTGCTTTGTGATGACCACTCCAATACCTTGACTTTGTTGCCCTTTTGCCACAACTTTGGAAGTATGCTTGGGGTCATTGTCCATTTGGAAGACCCATTTGCGACCAAGCTTTAACTTCCTGACTGATGTCTTGAGATGTTGCTTCAATATATCCACATACTTTTCCTACCTCATGATGCCATCTACTTTCTGAAGTGCACCAGTCCCTCCTGCAGCAAAGCACCCCCACAACATGATGCTGCCACCCACGTGCTTCACGGTTGGGATGGTGTTCTTCGGCTTGTAAGCCTCCCTCTTTTTTCCTCCAAACATAACGATGGCCATTATTGCCAAACAGTTCTATGTTTGTTTCATCAGAGGACATTTCTCCAAAAAGTACGATCTTTGTTTCCATGTGCAGTTGCAAACCATAGTCTGGCTTTTTTTATGGTGGCTTTGGAGCAGTGGCTTCTTCCTTGCTGAGCGGCCTTTCAGGTTATGTCGATATAGGACTCGTTTTATTGTGGATATAGATACTTTTGTACCTGTTTCCTCCAGCATCTTCATGAGGTCCTTTGCTGTTGTTCTGGGATTGATTTGCACTTTTCACAGCAATGTACGTTCATCTCTAGGAGACAGAACGCGTCTCCTTGAGCGGTATGACGGCTGCGCGGTCCCATGGTGTTTATACTTGAGTACTATTGTTTGTACAGATGAACGTGGTACCTTCAGGCGTTTGTAAATTGCTCCCAAGGATGAACCAGACTTGTGGAGGTCTGCAATTTGTTTCCTGAGGTCTTGGCTGATTTCTTTTGATTTTCTCATGATGTCAACCAAAAAGGCACTGAGTTTGAAGGTAGGCCTTGAAATACATCCACAGGTATACCTCCATTCGACTCAAATTATGTCAATTAGCCTATCGGAAGCTTCTAAATCCATGACATCATTTTCTGGAATTTTCCAAGCTGTTTAACCTCTCAGGGATTGCTGGGGCGCTACCAGGTGAAATGTAAGGCGCCAAATTCAAAATCCAAAAGTTGAATTATTAAACATCCACCAATATACAAGTGTTCCATACTCATCAAAAGCTCTGTTTCTTGGCAATATCACAGCGTTGTCAGATTTCAAAAAGGCTTTACGGCGAAAGCAGCACATTTGATTGTTTGAGGGTAGCACCTCACATATTTTTCCCATAGCCATGAATCCATTAGCCATCATGGCACACACATAACACATTTCACAGCGAAAACAAATCAATTACCTGTTGAAGCACTTCTGCTGAGGTCATCCTAAGTGTCCAACGAAGACAATCCATGGTTCTTTTGTTAGAAAAAGTAATGTATTTTATCCATAAATCTCCATTTGGTTCTGCGTTATAATCAGAAACGACAGCCTCCACTCCTCCATTGAAACGTGACGCAAACTCGTTCATCTTATACCTATAAACTTGTCCAAGAACAATCAAACATAGTTTTAAATGTATCCTTAGGAACACTTTTACGTATATTTACTATTATAAATCAACCGGAATATAAACTGATCGATAAAGACGGTAAAGACACTGCGCGCCTTTGTCGGGAACGCCGCACTGGGTACTGTTGACATAAAAGGTCACTTCCTGGTTTGCTCTTATTCTCTGGTCTAATTCATCCAAATTGAAAATTTACACTGTCTCGAGACTGTTGACATCTAAAGGAAGCGATGGGTACTGCATTCATATGCCCTTATATGGTCATTTTCATGAGGGAGGGGTTCCAAATGAGCAATATGTCAAAATCACTTTTTCCAGGACAGAAATTCCTCGGGGTTTCGCCTGCCATATGCGTTCTGTTTCACTCACAGACAAATGGTTAACACTTTTGGAAAAACTTTCCTATCCAATGGTACTAAATATGTGCATATCCTATTTTCTGGGCCTGAATGGGAGGCATTTTACTTTGGGCACGCCAGGCTCTCCAAAACCGACCCCTCAGCTGCCACTCCCTAACAAGTTAAAGGCACAGTCAACTTAGTGTATGTACACTTCTGACCCACTGGAATTGTGATACAATGAATTATAAGTGAAATAGTCTGTCTGTAAACAATTGTTGGAAAAATTACTTGTGTCATGCACAAAGTAGATGTCCTAACCGACTTGCCAAAACTATAGTTTGTTAACAAGAAATTTGTTGAGTGGTTGAAAAACGAGTTGTGTATGTAAACTTCCGACTTCAACTGTATCTACTAAAACGAACGCTTTAGTAAACCCGCTACAATCATGCTGTACAGTGTACAGTTAGCAAGAAGTTTAGCAGTTACACCGGAGTGTCCCTGTGGCAATAAATTAATAAAACTAACAGTTTACTGTCTGTTTGAGTAGGCTTAGCTAGCTGCATTTGCTAGCTAAGTAAGTGAAACAAATACTAAATATAGCTCTCTCTCGCTTCTCCTTAATTTTTTTATAAATGAATTTGTTCAAAATAGTTCAACTATTGATGTTTTCTCTCTTTGAGTTAACTACTCACCACATTCTATGTACCGCAGTGCTAGCTAGCTGTACATTTTTGTTACCTTTTTTTAACTAGGCAAATCAGTTAAGAACAAATTCTTATTTACAATGACGGCCATCCCAGCCAAACCCGTACGATGCTGGGTCAAATGCCCTATGTGACTCCGAATCACGGGCCAGATGTGATACAGCCTGGAATCGAACCAGGGACTGTCGTGACACTTCTTGCACTGAGATGCAGTGCCTTAGACCGCTGCGGGAGCCCTGTAGCTTTGCTTTCAGTACTAGATTCATTCTATGATCCTTTGGTTGGGTGAACAACATGTCAGTTCATGCTGCAAGAGCTTTGATAGGTTGGAAGACGTCCTCCGGAAGTTGTCATAATTACTGTGTAAGTCTATGGCACCCCCTTCCATAGACTTACACCACAAGCCTTCTAGGTTTTGTATTGAAGTCAATGTACCCAGAGGAGGACGGAAACTAGCTGTCCTCCGGCTACACCATGGTGCTACCCTACAGAGTGCTGTTGCGGCTACTGTAGATCTTCTTTGCACAACAGTGTGTTTTAATCAATTATTTGGTGACGTGAATATATTTAGTGTAGTTTTATCTAAAAAGGATCACTTTTTTCATGTTGAGTGTTTTATTTTTCTGAAATACACTGAAGAGGATTTCTGAGGAGCCTCCACTGACACACACACACACACACACACATACTTCATGAATATTTCAGCAGACGGATGGCTTTGTGTCGGAGACAAGGGGTTAACACAGTCCGAAGACTGGCCAGCTAGCATTTCGGGAAATGTCAGATGGCTGGTCCATTTTTAGCCCAGTTAGCCTGTCTGACTTTTTTGTTCTAAATGATCGTTATCTGGTTAATAATGGGGGCTTAGAGGGAAAAAAATGGGCCGTTGTGTTAGAAATGCCAGGGCCGATTTCTGGTCCCAGTCTGCCCCTGGTTGACAAAGAGCCCAACACCACCTCTTTGTCTGGGATGCCAGACTCCATTAAATCTGCCTGCTTAATCTCCCAGTCCTACATGATCACAGGTGCCATAGTTATGTAGTGGATGTGCAGTGGAAATGTGTTGGATATGTATTGGACAAGTAGTGTATATGTACGGGATATCTACTGGATATGTAGTCACAAAGGCATTACTTGTTGATTCATGCATCTCACTGGCCTGCAGATGAAGGGGAAGAAAATCAGAAAACGGTAAACTAGATTGTGATGGTGCTACCTTCAACATGCTCCAGGACTCCACTAACAGTCCTGTTGTCTGATGTACTGCTGCAACATGCTCCAGGACTCCACTAATTGTCCTGTTGTCTGATGTACTGCTGCAACATGCTCCAGGACTCCACTAACAGTCCTGTTGTCTGATGTACTGCTGCAACATGCTACATGACTCCACTAACAGTCCTGTTGTCTGATGTACTGCTGCAACATGCTACATGACTCCACTAACAGTCCTGTTGTCTGATGTACTGCTGCAACATGCTACATGACTCCACTAACAGTCCTGTTGTCTGATGTACTGCTGCAACATGCTACAGGACTCCACTATCCACCATGTTGTCTCATCGACTCACCCACCCTGCCTTCAACATGCTACAGGACTCCACTAACAGTCCTGTTGTCTGATGTACTGCTGCAACATGCTACAGGACTCCACTAACAGTCCTGTTGTCTGTCTGATGTACTGCTGCAACATGCTACATGACTCCACTAACAGTCCTGTTGTCTGATGTACTGCTGCAACATGCTACAGGACTCCACTAACAGTCATGTTGTCTCATCAACTCACCCACCCTGCCTTCAACATGCTACAGGACTCCACTAACAGTCCTGTTGTCTGTCTGATGTACTGCTGCAACATGCTACAGGACTCCACTAACAGTCCTGTTGTCTGTCTGATGTACTGCTGCAACATGCTACAGGACTCCACTAACAGTCCTGTTGTCTGATGTACTGCTGCAACATGCTACAGGACTCCACTAACAGTCCTGTTGTCTGATGTACTGCTGCAACATGCTACAGGACTCCACTAACAGTCCTGTTGTCTGATGTACTGCTGCAACATGCTACAGGACTTCACTAACAGTCCTGTTGTCTGATGTACTGCTGCAACATGCTACAGGACTCCACTAACAGTCCTGTTGTCTGATGTACTGCTGCAACATGCTACAGGACTCCACTAACAGTCCTGTTGTCTGATGTACTGCTGCAACATGCTACAGGACTCCACTAACAGTCGTGTTGTCTGATGTACTGCTGCAACATGCTACAGGACTCCACTAACAGTCCTGTTGTCTGATGTACTGCTGCAACATGCTACAGGACTCCAATAACAGTCCTGTTGTCTGATGTACTGCTGCAACATGCTACAGGACTCCACTAACAGTCCTGTTGTCTGATGTACTGCTGCAACATGCTACAGGACTTCACTAACAGTCCTGTTGTCTGATGTACTGCTGCAACATGCTACATGACTCCACTAACAGTCCTGTTGTCTGATGTACTGCTGCAACATGCTACAGGACTCCACTAACAGTCCTGTTGTCTGATGTACTGCTGCAACATGCTACACGACTCCACTAACAGTCCTGTTGTCTGATGTACTGCTGCAACATGCTACAGGACTCCACTAACAGTCCTGTTGTCTGTCTGATGTACTGCTGCAACATGCTACAGGACTCCACTAACAGTCCTGTTGTCTGTCTGATGTACTGCTGCAACATGCTACAGGACTCCAATAACAGTCCTGTTGTCTGATGTACTGCTGCAACATGCTACAGGACTCCACTAACAGTCCTGTTGTCTGATGTACTGCTGCAACATGCTACAGGACTTCAATAACAGTCCTGTTGTCTGATGAACTGCTGCAACATGCTACATGACTCCACTAACAGTCCTGTTGTCTGATGTACTGCTGCAACATGCTACAGGACTCCACTAACAGTCCTGTTGTCTGATGTACTGCTGCAACATGCTACAGGACTCCACTAACAGTCCTGTTGTCTGTCTGATGTACTGCTGCAACATGCTACAGGACTCCAATAACAGTCCTGTTGTCTGATGTACTGCTGCAACATGCTACAGGACTCCACTAACAGTCCTGTTGTCTGATGTACTGCTGCAACATGCTACAGGACTCCACTAACAGTCCTGTTGTCTGATGTACTGCTGCAACATGCTACATGACTCCACTAACAGTCCTGTTGTCTGATGTACTGCTGCAACATGCTACAGGACTCCACTAACAGTCCTGTTGTCTGATGTACTGCTACAACATGCTACAGGACTCCACTATCAACCCTGTTGTCCTATCGACTCACCCACCCTGCCTTCAACATGCCACAGGTCTCCACTACCAACCCTGTTGTCCTATCGACTCACCCACCATGCCTTCAACATGCCACAGGACTCCACTAACAGTCCTGTTGTCTGATGTACTGATGCACCAAAGTATGTTGTTCTCTAGGAGACAGAACGCGTCTCCTTCCTGAGCGGTATGACGGCTGCGTGGTCGCATGGTGTTTATACTTGCGACTTATTGTTTGTACAGATGAACTTGGTACCTTCAGGCGTTTTGAAATTGCTTCCAAGGATGAACCAGACATGTGGAGGTCTACAATTATTTTCTGAGGTCTTGGCTGATTTATTTAGATTTTCTTGAGATGTTAAGCAAAGAGGCACTGGTTTGAAGGTAGGCATTGAAATACATCCGCAGGTACACCTCCAATTGACTCAAATTATGTAAATTAGCCTACCAGAAGCTTCTAAGGCCATGACATAATTTTCTGGAATTTTCCAAGCTGTTTAAAGGCACAGTCAACTTAGTGTATGTAAACTTCTGACCCACTGGAATTGTGATAAAGTGAATTATAAGTGAAATAATCTGTCTGTAAACAATTGTTGGAAATAATACTTGTGTCATGGACAAAGTAGATGTCCTAACTGACTTGCCAAATCTATAGTTAACAAGAAACTTGTGGAGTGGTTGAAAAACGAGTTTTAATGATTCCAACCTAGGTGTATGTAAACTTCCGACTTCAACTGTATACGTTTCAAGCAGTGTAGATTGTAGAGCTATTGCTTTGGACTTTTACCCCATTGAAACTTTCATGAGATTCTGCTGCTTAAGCAAAAAGAAACAGCTTTGAAGTCTCCTTTGAGGACGGCCTTCTTCTTAAATTTAGAGAAAATAAAGTGACTTTACCAACAGGGTAAGAAGGCAAGACACTTTTAATTATGTTGTGAGGTTGTGAAACATATCATTCTTCATCCAGCACATTTGAGCATATTATCTAGCCTGTTGACATTCTATTTGTGTACGTTGTAATACGCATGTTGTTGACTTTGGCCAAATGTATCAGATTCAGCTAAGCAGACCCACGATTTACTATATTTGAGGGAAATATAATGGGTGCTCGAATACAAGCTGGGCCTCTCTTTAACTCTCTAATGGATAGTGAATGATTTAACTGTAATTCAAGGCTAAGCTATTTCTGAACCTGGTTGTTTATATGTTTAATAATTTGTGATGCTGATGGATGAGCTCGGGTTCTGCTGCTTTGGTCCATGTATTATTCATCACAGGGAAAAGTGTTTGGGAAGTTGACTGTTGGACTGGCACCATGATTAGGGAATTGTTAGGATTGGTCCCATCTAATCACACCAGGTCACCACAATCATTAGAGGTGAACTGATGTTGAACATTAATTGAGTACAATGTTAGTGTTACCTGCCTGAGGGAAATGTGAAAATAAGACATTTGACACCCGTGGACAGAAACACAATGATAGTGTCTTAAATTTGAGCAAGTCTTTTTTGTACTCATTTGTGTTTATGGTTTTGGCATGTAATAAAATCATGGAGACATAAGCCATAGCCTTTATACACATGCCCCCTTCACTTGAGACGTTAGCCAGCCAGTGGACAAGAGGAAACAGATGGGGGGTTGAGGACCAACAGAGGGAGCCCAATAGCCACCTCTCTTCACCCAGAGACAGACAGGGCAACGAGAGACACTTCATTCACTTCACATGCAGAATGACTCTACACAGACCAATAAACAAACATAACAATGATTCACAGTGATCATTTTTGTTCTGCGCTGTAAGTTTTATTTTTTCATTTCATTTTTACAGATGACTCAAGGACCCTGTGTGTTCCTTTCTATGGGGGATATGTCTGTAGAAAACGGTACTGGCTGGCATCCATGAGAGGGTCACTACAGATGTGTGGTTTTGATTGTTTCAGTTATACACTCATTGTGGTGGATTTGCTAGGCGGTGAGGTTTCTTAGTGGAAAGACTCAAAATATGATAAATAATGAGAGAGAGAAAGAGAGAGACAGAGAGAGAGAGAGAGAGAGAGAGAGAGAGAGAGAGAGAGAGAGAGAGACTTGTGCGGACAGCTGTCCCAGCAGATGCCCAGCGATGCTGGAGGAGATAGTCTGAGGCGTTGGCTTGGCACGGGGATGTGGTCGCTCACCCACATGCCTGCTTCAAGGACTTTCAGCTTCCACAGGGTCCCAATCCTAGGCATACAGACAGGCAGGCAGGGTCCTAGTCTGAGGCTGTCAGCTGTCTGCAGGGGTCCTGCGTAGTGGAGGCTCCCACAGGACAGCTCTCTGGGGGCCACAGAGGTTTTCTATCATGGCTGTGCTCATAACCACCTCAGCCTCAGCGTTAGTTACCTCAATATACCGTCACTCTCCGCTGGTGTCCTTGGCTTTGTGCGTTAAGCCATGTGTTATGTGGAATTCCGCTGTAGACACAGACAAGCCGTCACACACACACACACACACACACACACACATACATGCTGTCACACACAGACACATTGACACACACAGACACACGCACACACACACATGCTGTCACACAGACACATTGGCACGCACATACACACACACACACACACACACACACACACACACGCACACACGCACACACGCACGCACGCACGCACACACACGCACACACACACATTTGACCAATCAGGAACAACATCAGATCCTTTTACCACCCAAGACCCCCCCCGCACCACACACACACACAATAACCTCAGTCCAACATACCCTTTTAATTTGACCAGCTCAGAAATATTTCTTCAATAAATATTTGATGGAGGAAGGTGTTTTGTCAATTCATTACTCAGCATAGTAATATGTGTTCCTTAGTCTAGTTCTGAGTCCTAGTGCTTAATACTCTTTGTTTACAGTGGAAGGTCACGTAGGAGGGTGCCTATGAATATGGAGATAGTGGCTTTCGCTCTTGCCTGTGCTGTGCTCAGATGCTCTTCTAATATATTCCACACACACACATCCTCCACCTTCCTCCTGCTCCCTATCTTTCATTAAAACAATTCAAGTAATTTAAGTAACATGCATACATTGAGGTGATTGACAGAGAGATTTCACCGCCTTTCTCTGGCTCTCAGCCCTGGCTGTTTGGTCTCAGGTTGTATGGTTAACAACAAACCTCCCTGAGGCCTCCTTGCCTTTTAGCCCCCATCCTCCAGCCTCCAGCCCCCATACTCCAGCCTCCAGCCTCCAGCACCCATCCTCCAGCCTCCAGCTCCCATCCCCCAGCCCCCAGCTCCCATCCTCCAGCCTCCAGCACCCAGCCCCCATCCTCCAGCCTCCAGCTCCCATCCCCCAGCCCCCAACTCCCATCCCCCAGCCTCCATCCCCCAGCTCCCAGCCTCCAGCACCCAGCCCTCAGCCTCCAGCCCCCATCCTCCAGCCTCCAGCACCCATCCTCCAGCCTCCAGCCCCCAGCTCCCATCCCCCAGCCTCCAGCCCCCAGCTCCCTGCCCCAGCCCTACACTTACAAAAAAGGGTTCCAAAAGGGTTCTTCAGCTTTCCCCATAGGATAACCCTTTTTGGGTTCCATGTTTAACCCACAGAGGAAAGAGTTCTACATGGAACCCAAAAGGGTTCTACCTGGAACAAAAAATTGTTCTTCAAAGGGTTTTCCTATGTGGACAAGCAAAGAACCCTTTAAGGATCTAGATAGCCCCAGCCCCATTCCCAGCCCCGCCCCAGCTCTTTTCTCCACTGTCTGGAGATGTGTGCCTGATTACAATAACACAACACCTCCTGACTCTGAGAAACCAGCGGATGATGGAGAAACAGGAGAGGGGGTTTGACCGAGGAGGAGGAGATGGAGGAGGACAGAGGGCGGCTCCTACTGGGGCTGCTGTGTGGAGTTTGCTGTGGTTGAGAGGAAGCCGGTGGTCTATATTAGGGGAGGGGGGTCTTGGCTGTGCCCCCCAGCATTTGGCACAGAGGGCCTGATATTGTTCATGCTGGCAGGGTCTCGGGGCATCCAGGGATAGCAGGGCTGGTCCTGCTAATGAAACGCATGCTACCGTTTACACACAGGGTTCCCTTTAACTTTTAATTGCACTCAAGCTTTACACTCAAGCCATCTCATTCTCTCCAAACCTCCCATTTCAATTATTCTACTATTCTTACCCCATTCTCATCAGATTATCTCTCTACTGCCTTTATATGACTAGACGGCAACACAGCAGACACACCAAACAGCCTAGTGTGAGAACACTATAACTTGCACTACCAAGGAAATATGAATCTAATGATGACATGTGAATGTGTGAATGTAACGGTATATGTTTAAAATAGTGAAAGTGAAAGGTCTTTAATTAGTGCAGACATGCTGTATGTGTCCCCGGAGGAACCTTAGACTGATCCAGGTCCCCTGATGGAACAGTGCTGCTGCTGCCTCTTTGTTACCCTCCTCCCTCCCCTCCTCTCTCTTCTCTTCTATCTCCTCCTCTCTCCCCACCTCTATCCGCTCCTCTATCTCTCTCCTCTCTCCCCTCCTATCTCCCCTCCTCTGTCTCTCTCCTCCTCTCTCCCCTCCTCTATCTCTCTCCTCTCTCCCTCCTCTCTCCTCTCTCCACTTCTCTCTCCTCCTCTCTCCCCTCTTCCCTCTACCTGCTCTCTCTCCTCCACTCTCCCCTCCTTTCTCCCCTCCTCATTCCCCTCCTCTCTCCCCTCCTCTATATCCTCCTCTCTCCCCTCCTCTCTCTCCTCCTCTCTCCCCTCCTCTCTCCTCTCCTCTATCTCTCTCCTCTCTCCCCACCTCTATCCGCTCCTCTATCTCTCTCCTCTCTCCCGTACTATATCTCTCTCCTCTATCTCTCTCCTCCTCTCTCTCCTCCTCTATCTCTGTCCTCTCTCCCTCATCTCTTCTATTTCCTCCTCTCTTCACTTCTCTCTCCTCCTTTCTCCCCTATTCTCTCTACCTCCTCTCTCCACTTCTCTCTCCTCCACTCCCTCTTCCCTCTCCCTCCTCTCTCCCTCCTCTCTCCCCTCCTCTCTCCCCTCCTCTATCTCTCTCCTCTCTCCACTTCTCTCTCCTCCTCTATCGCCTTCTCTCTCTCCCTCCACTCTCCCATTCTCTCTCCCCTCCTCTATCTCCTCTTTCCCCTCCTCACTCTCCTCTGCTCTCCCCTCCTCTCTCCCCACCTCTCTCCCATCCTCTCTCCCCTCCTCCCTCCTCCTCTCTCTCCTCCTCTCTCCCCTCCCCTCTCTCCTCCTGTCCCCACTCCTCTCTCCCCTCCTCTCCTCTCACCTCTCCTCTATCTCTCTCTTCTCTCCACACCTCTATCCACTCCTCTATCTATCTCCTCTCTCCCCTCCTCTATCTCCACCTCTCTCCACTTCTCTCTCCACCTCTATCTCCTCCTCTCTCCACTCCTCTCTCCCCTCCTCTTTCCCCTCCTCTCTATCTCCTTCCTCTCTCCCCTCCTCTCTCCCCTCCCCTCCTCTCAGCTCTCCTCCCTCCTTTCTCCCCTCCTCTCTCCCCTCCTCTGTCCCCCTTCTCTCTCTCCTCCTCTTTGCCCTCCTATCTCTCCTCCTCTCTCCCCTCCTCTATCTCTCTACTCTCCTCTCTCCTCTCCTCTCTCGCCTTCTCTATCTCCTCCTCTCTCATCTCTCTCCCCTCCTCTATCTCCTCTCTCCTCTCCTCCATCTCCCCTATCCCCTCATCTCTCCACTCCTATATCTCCTCTCTCCCTTCCTCTCTCCCCTCCTGTCTCCCTTCCTCTATCTCCTACTCTCTCCACTTCTCTCTCCTCTATCTCCTCCTCTATCCACTCCTCTCTCCGCTCCTCTCTCCCCTCCTCTCTCCCCTCCTCTCTCCCTCCTCTCTATCTCCTCCTCTCTCCCCTCTCCCCTCCTCTCTCCCCTCCTCTCTCCATCTCCCTCCTCTCTCCCCTCCTGTCTCCCCTCCTCTCTCCCCTCTTCTATCTCCTACTCTCTCCACTTCTCTCTCCTCTATCTCCTCCTCTAACCACTCCTCTCTCCCTCCTCTCTCCGCTCCTCTCTCCCCTCCTCTATCCCCTTCTCTCTACTCTCCTCTCTCGACTTCTTTATCTCCTCCTCTCTCCCCTCGTATATCTCCTCTCTCCCCCTAATCTCTCCCCTCCTATATCTCCTCTTTCCCCTCCGCTCTCTCCTCCTCTCTCCCCTCCTTTCTCCCCTCCTCTCTCCCCTCCGCTATCTCTCTCCTCTCTCCCCTCCTCTCTCCTCTATCTCTCTCCACTCTTCCCTCCTCTCTCCCCTCTTCTCTCTCCCTCCTCTCTCCACTCTCTCTCTCCTCCTCTCTCCCCTTTTCTCTCCCCTCCTCTATCTCCTCTTTTTTCTCCTCTCTCCCATCCTCTAACTCCTCCACTCTCCCCTTCTCTCTCCCCACCACTCTCCCTCCTCTCTCCCCACCACTCTCCCCTCTTCTCTCTCCTTCATTCTCTCCTCCTCTCTCCCCTCTTCTCTCCCCTCCTCTCTCTCCTCCTCTCTCTCCTGCTCTCTCCCCTCCTCTCTCTCCTCCTCTCTCCACTCCTCTCTCCCCTCCTCTCTCCTGTCCTATATCTCCTCACTCCCCTCCTCTATCTCTCTCCCCTCCTCTATCTCCTCCTCTCTCCCTCTCCTATCCTTTCCTTTTCCCTCCGCTTCCTCTCTCTCCCCACCTCTCTCCTCCTCTCCTCTCCCTCCTCTCTCCACTTCTCTCTCCTCCTCTCTCCTCTCTCCTCCTCTCTCTCCACTTCTCTCCTCTCTCTCCTCTCTCTCCTCCTCCTCTCCCCTCTCTCTCCCTCCTCTATCTTTCCCTCCTCTCTCTCTCCCCTCCTCTCTCTCTAACTCCCCGCCTCCCTCTCCTCTCTGCCCTCCTATCTCTCCTCCTCTCCTCCTCTATCTCTCTCCTTTCTACTCTCCTCTCTCCCCTCCTCTCTTGCCTTCTCTATCTCCTCCTCTCTCCCCTCCAATATCTCACCTCTCCCCTCCTCTGTCCCCCTTCTCACTTCCCTCCTCTCTGCCCTCCTATCTCTCCTCCTCTCTCCCCTCCTCTATCTCTCTCCTCTCTACTCTCCTCTCTCCCCTCCTCTCTCGCCTTCTCTATCTCCTCCTCTCTCACCCTCCAATATCTCCTCTCTCCCCTCCTCTGTCCCCCTTCTCTCTCCCCTCCTCTCTGCCCTCATATCTCTCCTCCTCTCTCCCCTCCTCTATCTCTCTCCTTTCTACTCTCCTCTCTCCCCTCCTCTCTCGCCTTCTCTATCTCCACCTCTCTCCCCTCCTATATCTCACCTCTCCCCTCCTCTCTCCCCTCCTCTATCCCCCTTCTCTATCTCCTCCTCTATGCCTTGCTATCTCTCCTCTATCCCCTACTCTATCTCCTCTCTCCCCTCCTCTATCTCCTCTTTCCCCTCATCTCTCCCCACCTCTCTCTCCTCCTCTCTCCCATCCTTTCTCCCCTCCTCTCTCCACTCCTCTCTCCCCTCTTCTATCTCTCTCCTTTCTCCCCTACTCTATCCTCTTTCTCTCTCCTCTCTCCCCTCCTCTATCTCCTCCTCTCTCCACTTCTCTCTCCTCCTCTATCTCCTCCTCTCTACTCTCCTCTCTCCCCTCCTCTCTCGCCTTCTCTATCTCCTCCTCTCGCCCCTCGTATATATCTAATTTCTCTCCCCTCCTCCATCTCCTCTCTCCCCTCATCTTTCCCCTCATATATCTCCTCTCTCCCTTCCTCTCTCCCCTCCTGTATCTCCTCTTCTCTCCCCTCCTCTCTCCCCTCATCTCTCCCCTCCTATATCTCTCTCCTCTCTCCTCTCTCCCCTCTTCTCTCCCCTCCCCTCTCTCCTCCTCTCTCTCCTCCTCTCTCCACTCCTCTCTCCCCTCCTCTATCTCCTCCTCTCTCCCCTTATCTTTCCCCTCCTCTATCTCTCTCCTCTCTACTCTCTCCCCTCTCTCCCCTCCTGTATCTCCTCTTCTCTCCCCTCCTCTCTCCCTTCCTATATCTCTCTCCTTTCTCCCCTCTTCTCTCCCCACCTCTCTCTCCTCCTCTCTCTCCTCTTCTCTCCCCTCTCTCCTCCTCTCTCTCCTCTTCTCTCCCCTCTCTCCTCCTCTCTCCACTCCTCTCCTCTCTCCTCTCCTCTTGTCCCTCCTCTATCTCTCTCCTCTCTTCGTGATCAACACCTTCAGCTAGAGGAGAAGAGGTTATACTGTAGAGCAGACCTGCTAAGTTTGGTAAGGTTATATTCTACATTACAAGATGAACAATGAAATGTAAAATACAGATGCAAGGCATAGATTGAGCTGTTGGTGAATAAAGAACAGGTAAATCATATATATCTTTATTGAACATGCCGTAAAAAGAAAGGCATTTTAATTATATGAAGAGTGGCTTGGTCCTCCTTGTTTTTTTATGGTAAATATTGTACTCTACAATAGTAGAACCTGGCCTAGCATACTGTGATTTATATCATTTTGCTTGTAAAAGTAATTAAATTGCTCCCCTGGTAACTTGCAGGCCAGAGTGGATATTCCATTAAAACAGTTTTATTTACATTATATAACCTTAACTAGGGGGAATCCAGAAGTCTTTCCACCATGTTCCCTCCTCTACATTACAGGGCCTTCGGAAAGTATTCAGACCCCTGGACTTTTTTCACATTTGGTTACGTTACAGCCTTATACTAAAATTGATAAAATAAAATAAAATCTCTGCAATCTACACACAATACCCCACAATGAAACAATACCCCACAATGACACAATACCCCACAAGGACAAAGTGAAAACAGGTTTTTTCAAATGTTTGCACATTTCTTAAATGTAAAAAACAGAAATACCTTATTTACGTAAGTATTCAGCCCCTTTGCTATGAGATTCAAAATTGAGTTTAGGTGCTTCCTGTTTCCATTGATCATCCTTGAGATATTTCTACAACTTGATTGGAGTACCCCTGTGGTAAATTCAATTGATTGGACATGATTTGGAAAGGCACACAACTATCTATATAAGGTCCCACAGTTGACAGTGCATGTCAGAGCAAAAACCAAGCCATGAGTTGAAGGAATTGTCTGTAGAGCTCTAAGACAGGATTGTGTCAAGGCACAGATCTGGGGAAGGGTACCAAAACATTTCTGCAGCATTGCAGGTCCCCAAGAACACAGTGGCCTCGATCATTCTTAAATGGAAGAAGTTTGAATGATGGTCATTCTGACAGAGGTCTAGAGTTCCTCTGTGGAGATGGGAGAACCTTCCAGAAGGACAACCATCTCTGCAGCACTCCAACAATCATCGTTCGGCCATCGACTCAAATCTCTGGCCACTTTAATAATACAAATTTGATATAATAAATGTATCACTAGCCACTTTAAACAATGCCACTTTATATAATGTCTACATATTCTACATTACTCATCTCATATGTATATACTGTACTCTATACCATGTCTACATATCCTACATGTCTACATGTCTACATATCCTACATTACTCATCTCATATGTATATACTGTACTCTATACATTTCTGCAGCATTGCAGGTCCCCAAGAACACAGTGGCCTCGATCATTCTTAAATGGAAGAAGTTTGAATGATGGTCATTCTGACAGAGGTCTAGAGTTCCTCTGTGGAGATGTGAGAACCTTCCAGAAGGACAACCTCTCTCTCCTCTCTCCCTTCCTCTCACCCCTCCTCTCTTGACTCCTCTATCTCTCTCCTCTCTCCCCTTCTCTCTCCCCTTCTTTCTCCCCTCCTCTCTCCTCCTCTTTATCTCCTCCTCTTTATCTCCTCCTCTCTCCCCTCCTCTCTCCCCTCCTCTATCTCCTCCTCTCTCCCCTCTTCTATCTCCTCCTCTCTCCTCTGCTCCAACTCCCTCCTTTCTCCCCTCCCCTCTCTCCTCCTCTCTCCCCTCCTCTCTCGCCTCCTCTATCTCTCCTCTCTCCCCTTCTTTCTCCCCTTCTCTCTCCCCTCCCCTCTCCCATCCTCTCTATCTCCTTCTCTCTCTCCTCCTCGCTCCCCTCCTCTCTCCCCTCTTCTCTCCTCTCCTCCATCTCCCTCCTCTCTCCCCTCCTCTATCCCCCTCCTCTCTCTCCTCCTCTCTTCCCTCCTCAATACTATTAAAGCACTTTCAAAAACACACTATTTACCCCATTGCTCTAAACAGGCCCAGTTCTAGATGATGATTGAATGCCAGAAACTGCCAGCTAGCAATAGACAATCTACTGCTGACCGCTTCTGCTTTGTTTGCCTGCAGAGGAAATGGAATTATCTGTTGGTTGTTATAGGCCATGACATTTAGAAGGCGGTGGCAGTATTTTAGAAAGACCTATTTGTATCAAAATCATTTTCATGCTCCTGGATTTTTGTATGTAAATATATTTCACATTTCAAATACTTCTGACAAAAATCCTGTCATCTATTAAAACAATTTCACAACGCAAATACTCATTAAAGGTATCCATGGTCCTGATTTGTTAAGAGCTGTTGTGATGCTGAACGGATAGCGCAGCGCTCTACAATACATGTTGTAGCAGGCCTTATCGACTCTCATGCCTTGACAACCCCCCCCTTCCCCGTTTCTTTGTAGAGTTGATAAATCATTCAATGAGTGAGATGTTAGTATCCTTGTAACGCCCAGGCCCGAGATTACAGGCTGGAGCGTTTTGGTTTTGTCTTTGTGTAGGGTTTGTTCGTTCTAGGTGTCGTGTTTCTATGTTGGGTAATGGTTCCCAATTAGAGGCAGCTGTGTGTCGTTGTCTCTAATTGGGAACCATATTTAGGTTACTAGGTTTCACTCTGGGTTCGTGGGTTATTGTATGTTCATAGCTGTGTTTGTCTGTTCAGTTATGTTCATCGTTACGTTCTCCGTGTATTGTTTTTGTTCCGTCGTGGTCCCGTGTATAATTAAATATGTATTCTGGCTACATCGCTGCGTCTTGGTCTGTTCCCGCAGAAGAGAAACGTGACAGAATAACCCACCAACAAAAGACCAAGCAGCGAGAGACCCGGGAGCTTAGCTCTTGGGAAAAGGAGCAGCGCAGGTGTGCGAGGACTGAGCGTGGGAGCTATGAGGACTTATATGGCGTATGGACCCCGGAGAGAGAAAAGTTCATTGGAACTCGCCTGGCACGGAAGCCCGTAAGGCAGCCCCAAGAAACTTTTGGGGGGGGGCACACGAGGGGTTGGCCGGTTCAGGAGGGACTCCTGAGCCAACTCCTCGTGCTTTATGGAGAGAGCGTAGGGGAGAGCGTCGCAGCGAAGGGAGGCTGTGCTATGCAGTGTTGCGCACGGTTTCCCCTATAGGGATTCAGAGGCCGGTGCGAGTGATTCCCGCTCCACTCATCAGTCGGGGGAAAATAAGGGTGCAGCCAGAAAGAGTGGTGCCATCGCTGCGCACTAAGTCCCCGGTACGTCTCCTGCGACCCGGATATTCTGCTCCAGTTCCGTGTGCGGTGTCTCCGGTACGTGTCCGCAGCCCAGTGCGAGAGATCCCAGCGCCACTCATTGGTCGGGCCGAGGTCTGTGTGCTACCTGGGAGAGTGGTGCCAGCTCTGCGAGCCAGACCTCCAGTGCGCCTTTTGGGTCCATGTTATCCTGTGGTCCTACGGGCAGAATCTCCGGTACGGACCCACAGCCCAGTCCGAGAGATTCCAGCTCCATTCACCCATGAGGCCAGGGTTAGTGAGCTAGCTGGAGGTATGGTGTCGGCTCTCCATATCAGGTTCCCGGTCCGTGTAGAGGTTTCTACACGTCAAGTTCCCGTTCCACGTTCCAAGATCCCTGTTCCACGTTCCAAGATCCCTGTTCCGCGTTCCAAGATCCCTGTTCCGCGTTCCAAGATCCCTGTTCCGCGTTCCAAGATCCCTGTTCCGCGTTCCAAGATCCCTGTTCCGCGTTCCAAGATCCCTGTTCCGCGTTCCAAGATCCCTGCTCCACGTTCCAAGATTCCAGTTCCGTGTTCCAAGATCCCAGTCCGTGTAGTGGTTTCTACACGTCCAGTCCCTGTTCCACGCACCCAGCTCCCCGTGCGCTCCGAGAGTCCAGCACGTCCTGCTCCGCCCCGCGCACCAAGCTCCCGTGCGCTCCGAGAGTCCAGCACGTCCTGCTCCGCCCCGCGCACCAAGCTCCCGTGCGCTCCGAGAGTCCAGCACGCCCTGTCCCGGCTCCGCGCACCAAGCTCCCGTGCGCTCCGAGAGTCCAGCACGCTCCTGCTCGCCCCGCACCCAGCTCCTCTGCGGCGCCCGGAGAGTCCAGCACGCCCTGTTCCGCCCCCAGGCACTCAGCTCCCTCGTAGCGCCAGAGAGTCCAGCACGTCCTGTTCCGGCCCCGCGCACCCAGCTCCCCGTGCGCTCCGAGAGTCCAGCACGTCCTGTTCCTGCTCCCCGCACCAGAGTGCGCGTCCCGAGCCCAGTTCGGCCTGTTCCTGCTCCCCGCACCAGAGTGCGCGTCCCGAGCCCAGTTCGGCCTGTTCCTGCTCCCCGCACCAGAGTGCGCGTCCCGAGCCCAGTTCGGCCTGTTCCTGCTCCCCGCACCAGAGTGCGCGTCCCGAGCCCAGTTCGGCCTGTTCCTGCTCCACGCACCAGAGTTCCAGTGAGCAGCACGAGCCCAGTACTGCCAGTTCCTGCTCCACGCACCAGGGTTCCAGTGAGCATCACGAGCCCAGTACTGCCAGTTCCTGCTCCACGCACCAGAGTTCCAGTGAGCATCACGAGTCCTGTACGGCCAGTTCCAACTCCACGCACCAGAGTTCCAGGAGAAGGTCCAGGGCCTCCGGTTCTGGATGTCAGACCAGCACGGCCAGCACCGGAGCCTCCACCTGGGACAAAGGGACCCACCCGAAGACCCCCCCACAGACTTTTCGGCGCGTCCGGAGTTAAGCGCCTTTGAGAGGTACTGTAACGCCTTGAGCCCGAGATTACAGGCTGGGCGTTTTGGTTTTGTCTTTGTGTAGGGTTTGTTAGTTCTAGGTGTCGTGTTTCTATGTTGGGTAATGGTTTCCCAATTAGAGGCAGCTGTGTGTCGTTGTCTCTAATTGGGAACCATATTTAGGTTACTAGGTTTCACTCTGGGTTCGTGGGTTATTGTATGTTCATAGCTGTGTTTGTCTGTTCAGTTATGTTCATCGTTACGTTCTCCGTGTATTGTTTTTGTTCCGTCGTGGTCCCGTGTATAATTAAATATGTATTCTGGCTACATCGCTGCGTCTTGGTCTGTTCCCGCAGAAGAGAAACGTGACAATCCTGTCAGCCAAGTTTCACCATCGCTCAAGCAGACAGACATCCACTAGTAACTTAAGGTCAATAGTGCTCTCAAGCAGCTTCAAACATTGATTATCTCCATTGAAATTGGACTAGTTCCTAAATATGCTCAGTGTAACATAAATATTGTGGTAAAGACATCAAAGATTGAAATGATCTATGCTACACTTTTCCCAAGGATCAATTACAAATGGTCTAATTTGCTATTGATGTCATTGATTCATTTGTCTGAGTCCAATTATGCTGGAGACAGTAGTCACCCCTTTGTACATGTGACCCACCACAGGATGATTCTCAGGAAGAACAATCCACTGTCCACGTTCATTTCTCTGATCTTGGTCGGTAACATGAATTATAATGCCCTCTTGAGTTATATGGTAGATATTGGAAATGCATGTACAGTTGGTTACCGGAGAGACTGAAGGTACTTCTCGAGAATATAACATTATTCAATCCCCCATAAGCTAAACTAAAAATACAAGTTGTGTGTAACTAATGCACAGTGCATTCTGAAAGTATTCAGACCCCCTGACTTTTTCCACATTTTGTTACGTTACAACCTTATTCTAAAACATATTAAATTGTTTTTTCCCCCTCATCAATCTACACACAATACCCCATAACAACAAAGCAATAACAGGTTTTTGCTCATTTATAAAAAAAAACAGAAATATTACTTTTACATAAAAATTCTGACCATTTACTCAAGTACTTTGTTGAAGCCCATTTGGCAGTGATTACAGCCTTGAGTCTTCTTGGGAATGACACTACAAGCTTTGCACACCTGTATTTGGGGAGTTTCTCCCATTCTCCTCTGCAGATCCTCTCAAGCTCTGTCAGGCTGGAGGGGGAGCGTCGCTGCACAGCTATTTTCAGGTCTCTCCAGAGATGTTTGATCGGGTTCAAGTCCGGACTCTGGCTGGGCCACTCAAGGACATTGAGACTTGTCCAAAAGCCACTCTTGCGTTGTCTTGGCAGTGTGCTTATGGTCGTTGTCCTGTTGGAAGGTGAACCTTCGCCCCAGTCTGAGGTCCTGAGCACTCTGGAGCAGGTTTTCATCAGGATCTCTCTGTACTTTGCTCTGTTCATCTTTGCCTCTATCCGGACTAGTCTCCCAGTCCTTGCCGCTGAAAAACATGATGCTGCCACCACCATGCTTCACTGTAAGGATGGTGCCAGGTTTCCTCCAGACGTGACGCTTGGCATTCAGGCCAAAGATTTCAATCTTGGTTTCATCAGACCAGCAAATCTTGTTTCTCATGGTCTGAGAGTCTTTAGGTGCCTTTTGACGAACTCTAAGCGGGCTGTCATGTGCTTTTACTGAGGAGTGGCTTCTGTCTGGCCACTCTACCATAAAGGCCTGATCAAATCCAATTTTATTTGTCACATACACATGGTTAGCAGATGTTAATGCGAGTGTAGCGAAATGCTTGTGCTTCTAGTTCCGACCATCCAGTAGTGTCTAACAAGTAATCTAACAATTTCACAACAGTATGTACATATAAATATATGGATGAGCGATGGCCGAACGGCATAGGCAAGATGCAGTAGATGGTATAGAGTACAGTATATACATATGAGATGAGTAATGTAGGATATGTAAACATTATATAAAGTGGCATCGTTTAAAGTGGCTAGTGATACATTTATTACATCAAATTCTTTATTATTAAAGTGGCTAGAGATTTGAGTCGATGGCCGAACAATGATTGTTGGAGTGTTGCAGAGATGGTTGTCCTTCTGGAAGGTTCTCACATCTCCACAGAGGAACTCTAGACCTCTGTCAGAATGACCATCATTCAAACTTCTTCCATTTAAGAATGATGGAGGCCACTGTGTTCTTGAGGACCTGCAATGCTGCAGAAATGTTTTGGTACCCTTCCCCAGATCTGTGCCTTGACATAATCCTGTCTTAGAGCTCTACAGACAATTCCTTCAACTCATGGTTTGGTTTTTGCTCTGACATGCACTGTCGACTGTGGGACCTTATATAGACAGGTGTGTGCCTTTCCAAATCATGGGGGGGACAGGGGGACTCCAATCAAGTTGTAGAAACATCTCAAGGATGATCAATGGAAACAGGATGCACCTGAGCTCAATTTCGAGTCTCATAGCAAAGAGGCTGAATACTTATGTAAATAAGGTATTTCTGTTTTTAAAATTTAAGAAATATGCAAACATTTGAAAAAACCTGTTTTCACTTTGTCATTGTGGGGTATTGTGTCATTGTGGGGTATTGTTTCATTGTGGGGTATTGTGTGTAGATTGCTGAGTTTTTTATTTCATTTAATTTCATTTAATTAGAATAAGGCTGTAACGCAACAAAATGTGGAAAAAGTCCAGGGGTCTGAATACTTTCCGAAAGCCCTGTAATTTATTATTTCCCCCAAGGGGCAGGGAACATGGTGGAAAGACCTCTGGATTCCCCCCTAGTTAAGGTTATATAATGTAAATAAACTGTTTTAATGGAATATCCACTCTGGCCTGCAAGTTACCAGGGGAGCAATTTAATTACTTTTACAAGCAAAATGATATAAATCACAGTGTGCTAGGCCAGGGACTACTATTGAAGAGTGCATTATTTACCATAAAAAAACAAGGAGGACCAAGCCACTCTTCATATAATTAAAATGCCTTTCTTTTTACGGCATGTTCAATAATGATATATTATTTACCTGTTCTTTATTCACCAACAGCTCAATCTATGCCTTGCATCTGTATTTTACATTTCATTGTTCATCTTGTAATATAGAATATAACCTTACCAAACTTAGCTTAGTGTAGAATTGAGGAGTAATAGGTTTGTAGCAGGTCTGCTCTACAGTATAACCTCTTCTCCTCTAGCTGAGGGTGTTGATCACGAAGAGCTCCGCTGGCTACTTATCATCAAGAGAAAAGAACATTGACCGTTATCATGAGAAAATCACAAGCATCTTACAGAAAGGGGACAAACACTACCTACTAGGCAGGGAGAAAAAACTCTGGTCTTTTAACAAAGGGAGAAAAACACAAGAAATGATATAATCTGGCATTCTTTTTCTTAATTTTACTGCTGTTTCCAAAGGATTTGATCTGGTAGTATTACACGTTCCATACAGTAATGTTCTGTGCATCACCAGTCTCCATACCAGTCATTAACAATGAGAGGAACAGGACACATACGAAGCTAATTAATTGTCAAGTGCTAGAGTGTATGGTCTGTATGCTTCCTGCCATACAGGCACATGTTATGAAACTAGAATTTGAATCGCCACCCAATGTACGGTAGAATTCTAAGAAAAAACATGCATGCAGGAAGTAATGATAGTGCTTGTGATTGTAGGGTTTTAGAAGCAGCGGTGTGGAGTGTTTTTAGAGGACCGCTGTACACAGTAATAACAATCTGTACAAGAGTCTCTTGGTTTGTATGGCTCTAGCAACTTGTAAACACGTCTCACTGTACACCCTGTAGTGTCTTGTCTACGTCCACAAATAACAGCCAACTCTCAGGGTAATTGCAGTGAATTTCCCTGCTATCATTATTGATGGATCAATTCAGAGTTCCATTGCCTTTAGAGACAGCGGAATTGCTATAATTTCCCTTTATGGACTGTATCCAAGGTCTACTTTACCCCTTGTAGAGTGGGACTCTTTATACTGTAGATTGGCACTTGGCGGAGGAGTGTTTCGCAGGCTGGTCTCCTCACAAAGCCCCAACAGAGGCTTTGATGTTCGTCACAGTGGATCAAAGATGTTACAGAGCGCGACTCTGCCAGGTGCACTCTGCTTTCATCTCTATAGAATATGGCACACTCTGACTAGTGGTCCCTGGTTGCCCCCCTCTTTAGGAGACCAGAACACTGCTATACTCGTCCTTTCAAACCCAGTTCGTCTTTCCATCCCAACCTCAAAAGACTGGACCTCCTTGTTGATTAAGCCTGCAGGACGGAAGACATCTTGATGTAGCTGATAATGTATGTACGATAATGGGACTGAGAAACGCCACCATCAGTTTGAGGATCACTGGATGTAGTTCAGTGGCTGAATCATCATTAACCATGTGTGAGTGGCAAAGACAACCTGCAAGTCAATAGATACAGAGTCATCTGATGTTGAATCCT
The DNA here is from genome assembly GCA_030435695.1 of Brachymystax lenok tsinlingensis. NCBI lineage: Eukaryota > Metazoa > Chordata > Actinopteri > Salmoniformes > Salmonidae > Brachymystax > Brachymystax lenok. The sequence continues at coordinate 31,105,458 of CM059816.1, forward strand.
AGACAGAGAACAATGTGATGGTCTTAATATTTTGACCTGTGTGGAGAAAAAATAATAATATATAAATATCAAATCTCTGGTTCCTTTTCTTTGCTCGTATCCTAGACTCTTTCCTAACACATGCAGGGTTTCCTGTAATGATTTAGAACCCCCTGTCACTAAAAGACAAAACACTGTGTGATATATCGGTATGAACCAACCCTCTGTCACTAAAAGACAAAACACTGTCTGATACTGTATATCAGTATGAACCAAGCATCTGTATTTCTGTATCAAGTTTGTCACATTTTCTCCTGATTTAAGAAGCTTTTGAAAATGTCCTGTGTTTGTGTTTGTGTCTATTTCTTTGGAAAAGAGTAAAGTATAATGTTGAATATCCAGACATTTCTCTTCATTCTCCATCCTCTTTTGAAACATTTATCCAACTCCCCACAGAGACCTGTAAGTGCATCCATAGAGACCTGTAAGCGCATCCACCGAGACCTGTAAAGTGCATCCACAGAGAGTTTCAACGTTATTGATTACTAATTAGATCATAAAAGTGAAAATAATCTCATGGACTCCTGGGGAAAGATGATGTGTCTCCATGTACATATCTGGTGGCATGTTACTCCCCTCTGTATAAATGTCTGTGTCCTGGTTCAATACTTTCTCACCTTACTCTTATCTGGATCACGTGGAATGCAAGGTATGCTGGGATTTGAATTTCAGGGATTCTCTCTTCTTTGGGCTCCCGAGTGGCGCAGCAGTTTAAGGCACTGCATCTCGGTGCAAGAGGCTGATCACTACAGTCCCTGGTTTTAATCCAGGCTGTTTCACATCTGGCTGTGATTGGGAGTGCCATAGGGCGGCGCACAATTGGCCCAGCATCTTCCGTGTTTGGCCGGTGTAGGCCGTCATTGTAAGTAAGAATTTGTTCTTGACTGACTTGCCTAGATAAAAAAATATATATTTTGGGTTCTTGGTTTTACAGTCATGATGTTTTCATTTTCACTCTCTTTTTTAAGTTACCCCTCTGTATATCAGAGAAGGCTGGTGGGAGGAGATATAGGAGGACGGGCTCATTGTAATGGCTGGAATGGAATTAATGGAACGGAGTCAAACATGTATGCTGTATAATGCTGTATGCATTTCTTGCCCCACTAACCCCCCACCCCTGCCACACAGGCAGTATGGATCACCCATCGACGGATCTCTCATGCTTTAGCTGAGCTCATCGATTATTTGATCTAATTTCAAGCAGATGACGTGCACAGTCAGACCATTGATGTTTAGCCCTTCACCCTGGCAAATTGATCGCAGAGCTAATTGTGTACTTTCCTTTTCAGCAGCGTCTCACCTCCTCGTTCCATCGTTCTTTCTTCAAGGTGCTAGACGATCAGCTTGTGCTAGACAAACAGCAGTCAGACACAACTTAGTAAACACCATGGGGGAAAAATACACTTGTGTCCACAAGTATTGAGTTGTACCCTGTTTACCAGCCTGTTGATCATCATCAGCAGGGAGAGGAGCAGCTGCAGCATTAGTAGCCAGGTAATCTTGTTTGCATGTCAGTGGTGAAGGCAGAAATGGCTTAATCTCATTGACAGTTTCCTGATAAGCTCTTTTCTGGGAAAGAAACAGGGTTTGCTTTCTACCGGCCAGCTGGCGTCAAAGGCAGTGGAATGGATAACCACTGTAATTACCAACCACTGGACACCAGTGGCATATAGAAGGGATAGGATGTTGTGTTCCAAACAGGATTGGGATACTAATGGTGGGAAGAAGGTTCTCACCTCCTGTCTCATGTAAAAGTTTTATTGTGCTTCTTAACTTACATTACAGTCAACTTGAGGGAAGTTGGTGTGGTCTTTAATGAATCTTATGTCCATGATTCAGCTGCAACAGCAAAAAAGGTTTTTTTGCAGATCACAATGTCACTGGAAACAAGATTATGTACAGTACCAGTCAAAGGTTTGGACACACTTACTCATTCAAGGGTAGAATAGTAGGGAAGACATCAAAACTATGAAATAACATATATGGAATCATGTAGTAACCAAAAAAGTGTTAAATAAATCAAAATATATTTTATATTTGAGATTCTTCAAAGTAGCCACCCGTTTGCCTTGATGACAGCTTTGCACACTCTTTGCATTCTCTCAACCGGCCAAGAAACACACTAGCAACGGACTTTAGACCGGTGGAAATCTGTCCTTTGGTCAGATGAGTCCAAATTTGAGATTTTTGGTTCCAACCGCTGTGTCTTTGGGAGACACAGAGTAAGTGAACGGATAATTTCCACATGTGTGGTACCCACCGTGAAGCAGGGAGGAGGAGGTGTGATGGTGTGGGGGTGCTTTGCTGGTGACACTATCAGTGATTCATTTAGAATTCAATTACACTTAACCAGTGTGGTTAACACAGCATTCTGCAGTGATACACCATCCCATCTGGTTTGCGCTTAGTGGGACTATCTGTCACGCCTGCTCCCGCTCTCCATCCCTGGCGCTCGAAGGCGCCAGGCTGCCCAACACTACGCACTCTTGCCACCATCATTACGCACCCCTGCTTCCCTCATCACCCACATCAGCGACTCATTGCACTCACCTGGACTCAATTACCTGTGTCATTACCTCCCCTATATCTGTCTGTTCCCCAGCTCTGTTCCCCGTTGTGTAACCCGGTTCTGACGCTGTTCCTGTTCATGTCTGTGCAATATTAAATGTTCACTCTCCGTACCTGCTTCTCATCTCTAGCGTCGGTTCATACACTATCATTTGTTTTTCAACATGACAATGACCCATTTGGATATTTGACCAAGAAGGAGAGTGATGGACTGCTGCATCAGATGTCCAAACGTGTGACTGGTACTGTATATATAAATACATATACAGTATATATACTACCATTCAAAAGTTTGGGGTCACTTATAAATGTTTTCCATGAAAACATACATGAAATGAGTTGCAAAATGAATAAGAAATGTAGTCAAGGCGTTGACAAAGTTATAAATAATGATTTTTAATTGAAATATGCATGTCCTTCAAACTTTGCTTTCGTCAAAGAATTCTCCAATTTGTTGAGGTAATCTGAAAAGATTTCCCCCCATGCATCCTAAAGAACCTTCCACAAGTTGGATTGGCTTCATGGGCACTTCTTACGTACCATACGGTCAAGCTGTTCCCACAACAGCTCAATATGGTTGAGATCTGGTGACTGTGCTGGCCACTCCATTATAGACAGAATACCAGCTGACTGCTTCTTCCCTAAATAGTTATTGCATAGTTTGGAGCTGTGCTTTGGGCCATTGTCCTGTTGTAGGAGGAAATTGCCTCCAATTAAGGGAGGTCCACAGGGTATGGTATGGCGTGGTAAAATGGAGTGATAGCCTTCCTTCTTCAAGATCCCTTTTACCCTGTACAAATCTCCCACTTTACCACCACCAAAGCACCCCCAGACCATCACATTGCCATCATGGATGGCGTCAAGCACTCCTCCAGCATCTTTTCATTTTTTTCTGCGTCTCACAAATTCTTCTTTATGATCTGAACACCTCAAACTTAGATTTGTCTGTCCATAACACTTTTTTCAAATCTTCCTCTGTCCAGTGTCTGTGTTCTTTTGCCCGTCTTAATCTTTTATTTTTATTGGCCAGTCTGAGATATGGCTTTTTCTCTGCAACTCTGCCTAGAAGGCCAGGATCCCGGGGGTCGTATCTTCATTGTTGATGTTGAAAGTGGTGTTTTGAGGTTACTATTTAATGAAGCTGTCAGTTGAGGACTTGTGAGGCATCTGTTTCTCAAAGTAGACACTAATGTACTTGTCCTCTTGCTCAGTTGTGCACCGGGGCCTCCCACTCCTCTTTCTATTCTGGTTAGAGACAGTTTGAGCTGTTCTGTGAAGGGAGTAGTACACAGGGTTGTATGAGATTGTAACATGTGCGCTGAGAGTCGGGAAGCAAGTTCAGGGAGTGAGTGTTTTAATAAATAAAATAAACAATGAACACAAAACACAAACAACGCACCGACATGAAAACAGAGTCATTAACACCTGAGGAAAGAACCAAGGGGAGTGACAGATATAGGGAAGATAATTAAGGAGATGATGGAGTCCAGGTGAGTGTCATGAGGCGCAGGGGAGCCTGCAATCCGGCTGGGGCATGAGAACCTGATGAGCCAGTGGAAGCAGGGGAGCCTGGTGGTCCGGCGGAGGCAAGGGAGCCTGACGAGCCGGCTGAGGCATGAGAGCCTGACGAGCCGGCTGAGGCATGAGAGGCTGACGAGCCGGCTGAGGCATGAGAGGCTGACGAGCCGGCTGAGGCATGAGAGCCTGACGAGCCGGCTGAGGCATGAGAGCCTGACGAGCCGGCTGAGGCATGAGAGCCTGACGAGCCGGCTGAGGCATGAGAGTCTGACGAGCCGGCTGAGGCAGGGAAGCCTGGCGATCTGGTTGAGGCATGAGAGCCTGTAGCAGTTCCCGGACCCGACATCAATACTCTGACACAAAAAATAAAAACACTCCCTGATGCTTCCCTTAGGTGAGGTGTTATTCTATAACAAGTGCGCTGAAAGTCGGGAAGCACGTTTTAATAAATAAAAGAAACAATGAACACGAAACACAAGCAACGCACCGACATAAAAACAGAGTCAATAACACCTGAGGAAAGAACCAAGGGGAGTGACAGATATAGGGAAGATAATCAAGGAGGTGATGGAGTCCAGGTGTGTGTCATGAGGCGCAGGTACTGGAGACGATGGTGACAGCTGTGCGGGATAATCAGCAGCCTGATGACCTAGAGGCCGGAGAGAGTATACGTGACAGAGATCTTCAGTTTCTTGGCAATTTCTGGCAAGGAATAGCCTTCATTTCTCAGAACAAGAAAAGACTGACGAGTTTCAGAAGAAAGTGCTTTGTTTCTGGCTATTTTGAGCCATTAATCGAACCCACAAATTCTGATGCTCCAGATTCTCAACTAGTCTAAAGACCAGTTGTATTGCTTTTTTAATCAGGAAACAGTTTTCAGCTGTGCTAACATAATTGCAAAAGGGTTTTCTAATGATTAATTAGCATTTTAAAATGATCAACTTGGATTAGCTAACACAACGTGCCATTGGAACACAGGAGTGATGGTTGCTGATAATGGGCCTCTGTACGCCTATGTAGACACTCCATAAATAATCAGCCATTTCCAGCTACAATAGTAATTTACAACATTAACAATGTCTACACTGTATTTCTGATAAATTTTATGTTATTTTAATGGACCAAAAATTTGCTTTTCTTTCAAAAACAAGGACATTTCTAAGTGACCCCAAACTTTTGAACGGTAGTGTAAACATACAACCCTTTTGCCAAACGTGACAATGATTGATAGCTTTGTCACCTGTAAGAAAACGTAAAATGGCGGAGAGCTGAGAGAATGAAACAGGTTGAGCATCATTCGTTTGTGAAGACATGTTTTGTTTGAGAAACTCTTTTCAGCCCCATCATAGCCTGGGAATTTTCACCCCAACGAAGACGCAGTATGACAATACTAATTTCACTGCTACAGAGTGATGGAGAGGGACAGGCCTTCATTTTGTCTCTTTTATCCCCAGATGGAATCATTGCCTGTGAAAGGCCTCTCCTTAGTTAGTGATGGAATGACTGAGACAGACAGTCTGGATACAGCAGACTGAGGCAGCCAAACCAAGCGCAGCTCAGAGAGGAACAGGCCCAGTGATACAGGCTGTCTCACAGCAGTGATTACACTCTGATAGGCCATTCATTGGCTGTTTAACAGACCACTGTATTCATCTCCATCAAGCTGAGGCCCTGATGAAGGTTAGTGCCAGCTAACTGAGGATCATCAACTAATAATGCATTGTCTTTTAAAACGTACTAAAACCACTGAGCATGGAAGACTTGCCATTATAGTATCATCCAGTGATCAAGCAATTCTCAGAGCCTAGATAGGGTACTGTGGACTGTGGTTAATTAGCTGCTCCTACCTGCATTGTATTGACACTTTATATACTGGTATGGAAAGACGTGTTTCACCATAGCAATACTGTCTGAAACGTACATACACAAAGACATGTTTCACCATAACAATACTGTCTGAAACATACGTAGGCAAATACATGTTTCACCTTAACAATACTGTCTGAAGAGTACATAGACAAAGACATGTTTCACCATAACAATACTGTCTGAAACATGCGTAGACAAAGACACGTTTCATTACAATGTCTGAAACATACGTAGACAAAGACACGTTTCACCATAACAATACTGTCTGAAACATACGTAGACAAAGACACGTTTCACCATAACAATACTGTCTGAAACATATGTAGACAAAGACACGTTTCACCATAACAATACTGTCTGAAACATACGTAGACAAAGACACGTTTCACCATAACAATACTGTCTGAAACATACGTAGACAAATACGTTTCACCATAACAATACTGTCTGAAACGTACATAAACAAAGACATGTTTCACCATAACAATACAGTCTGAAACGTACATAGACAAAGACATGTTTCACCATACTGTCTGAAACGTACGTAGACAAAGACATGTTTCAACATAACAATACAGTCTGAAACGTACATAGACAAAGACATGTTTCACCATATTGTCTGAAACATACATAGACAAAAACATGTTTCACCATACTGTCTGAAACGTACATAGACAAAGACATGTTTCACCATATTGTCTGAAACGTACGTAGACAAAGACATGTTTCAACATAACAATACTGTCTGAAACGTACATAGACAAAAACATGTTTCACCATACTGTCTGAAACGTACATAGACAAAGACATGTTTCACCATATTGTCTGAAACGTACATAGACAAAGACATGTTTCACCATATTGTCTGAAACGTATGTAGACAAAAACATATTTCCCCATACTGTCTGAAACGTACTAAGACAAAAACATGTTTCACCATACTGTCTGAAACGTACGTAGACAAAGACATGTTAAAGCATAGCAATACTGTCCGAAATGTACGCAGACAAAGCAAACCTTGGAGTAATGTATGATATATGAGGCGCATGTATCCACACTAACAAATCCCTGTTTCTGAGCCCTCTCAGTCTGGGGTCATGTGGAGGGATCGCCACACACATACCTGAAAAGGTCAAGTCAGCCGGCTCCACTGCAGCTCTGCTGTAGCTGCTCCTGTGGTCCTATCCTCTCTACGATCCTCTCTCCTCTCTCTCCTCTCATCTCTCTCCTCTCTCTCCTCTCTCCTATCCTCTTTCTCACTGCTCTCCTCTCCTCTCTCTCCTCTCTCCTATCCCCTCTCTCACCGCTCTCCTCTCTGTCCTCTCTCCTCTCTGTCCTCTCTCCTATCCTCTCCTCTCTCTCCTCTCCTATTCTCTCACCTCTCCTCTCTTCTCTCCTCCACAATCTCTCTCCTCTCCTCCATCTCTCATCATGGATCTGACCTTTGAAGACACCACTATGTTGACATTCAATATTTGTTTATGGACTTTGGGATGGGAAATAATCTTGTATAATGCAGGTTTTAGCCAGTGAGCACAAACTGGCCGTCCCATTCACACACAGACATAAGAGGGAAGACATCTAACTATGACATAATTCTGCAGTACTGTGTTTTTATCTCCTTGTGTCTCCCTTGGAGTGATAGCCCCTTGTTTTCACTACATCAGTGGTGTCCAGGATCACTGGCTTTAAAAGCTCCCATCTATTAGAATAGATGAAATGCACATCATTTAGGGAAACTGCTAATTTTTTATGTTTCATAAAATAGCATTATAACCAAGTCTTCTTAAAGGCTCATGAAATATACTGGATTTAGTGCTGAACAGTACAATGACAGTGTGAAAAATGTGTCTTGAAAAGGAATCTTTTGCTCCTTCCACATTTTCCTCTTTACATTGATTCACATTTAATGTTCCATTTTGGCAGAGCTCACTGATGAACAATGTCCAGATAAGTGATGCAAATCTTTTAAAAAGTACTGGTTTTCTCAAGAAACACAAGTTTCCATGCTTACAAAGTTTCCATGCTCACAAAGTTTCCATGCTTTTTCATTCAAGGCCTGGAGAAAGATGTTGAACTTAGGCATTATTGTAATAGCGCGTTTGTAGTGTCATCTTTTAATGGTACTCTCATATAACACCAATTGCAAGAGAGCTGTGAAAATATTTGTATTTTCTTTCATTCTTTGATGATTAGTGCTTATAACATTTTCCTACTGTCATTAATTAAATACCAAGCCATTCATCAATCTACAACGTTTTGTAGACATAATGCTATGCACAGATGTTCAGAGCAACAATTAGCATGTACAAGTTCATTGATTGATCAAAGTTTTATTTGAATCAATGGCATACAGCATAAACAAGCCAATATCTCTTTATCTTCTGCTATGTGATGCTGCGGATGCAGATCCAACCCGCCAGACAACATCCACACCAGAATCTTACCAAGAGGAGGAACATAAGAGATGATACTAAGAGTGTATGTTGCATAACACAACATCTGGATTTCAGATTCATGGTGGAGCTAGTAGAAACTCTGCTCTTGCTTTCTATTCTTTTTCAAAATGACAACAGTGTATTCTTGACTGTCATGCTGAGAAATAACAGGTCTGACTTGTTTTTGTTGCACCAATGATTGCGCTGGCGCCAGAGAATTTAACCAAAAGTTCAGCCTTGGGTTTGGATTGCATTGAATAGTTCAGCAGGAAGTGTGGGTTGTAGCCTTGTCCTGATGTAGCATTGTCCTGATGTAGCCTTGTGCTGATGTAGCCCAGCCTTGTCCTGATGTAGCCCAGCCTTGTCCTGATGTAGCCCAGCCTTGTCCTGATGGAGCCCAGTCTTGTCCTGATGTAGCCTTCTCCTGATGTAGCCCAGCTTTGTCCTGATGGAACCCAGCCTTGTCCTGATGTAGCCAAGCTTTGTCCTGATGTATCCCAGCCTTGTCCTGATGTAGCCCAGCCTTGTCCTGATGGAACCCAGCCTTGTCCTGATGGAACCCAGCCTTGTCCTGATGGAACCCAGCCTTGTCCTGATGGAACCCAGCCTTGTCCTGATGTAGCCCAGCCTTGTCCTGATGGAACCCAGCCTTGTCCTGATGGAACCCAGCCTTGTCCTGATGGAACCCAGCCTTGTCCTGATGGAGCCCAGTCTTGTCCTGATGTAGCCCTGTCCTGATGTAGCCTGTCCTGATGTAGCCTTGTCCTGATGTAGCCTTGTCCTGATGGAGCCTTGCCTTGATGTAGTCTTGGCCTGATGTGGCCTTGCCCCTTTGTAGCCCAGCCCTGTCCGGATGTAGCCCAGCCTTGTCCTTATGTAGCCCAGCTTTGTCCTGACATAGCCCAGCTTTGTCCTAATGTAGCTGTTGTAGTGTTGACAATCATTATGTGAAGACTGTTCATTTATCAAATCAATTATATATGTAATTATTCCGTAATTCAACGAATCATGGAATAGTAATTAACTATGAAGTCGGGGCACCACGGAAAAATGGTGTTTATAGAGTGTCAATTTCCCGTATATAACTCTTCAGATATTTTCAGATCTTATCGATTACAGTCTTCTATTAATGTATTATTACCTCATCAGTCATATTCTGAATGTTGCAAACCCTTGGATATCTGCACGAACCCTAGCATAGATCATGAATCAGCGATATACAAATTGGCTTAATTATTTATTTACTAACTAACTTAATCAATCACAGAATTACATAAACACACACACAATAAGTCTTACATTGGTTACTGACATGATAGAAAAGCCCCTAGTGGGCAAAACCGATATGACGGCTTGGTAGACAAAGGAAAGGGGTGGGGACAGTTCAAGAGCGGGAAACTCAGAGAGGATTCACTGTAATACAGTTGATAACTACACTCATAAAAATTGCTAATACTTTTGACATGAACAGCCACTCAATCGAAAATAAATTGCAATTTACATATTTACGAGTGTAAGTCTTTGTTGTCGCTCTCTGCGATCGCCTGTCTGCCTGCTAGGAAAAAAGTTTATCAGAGTCTCTGTTTTTTTAAACTCTGGTCACTGTGTTCTTTGTAGCTCTGTTATAATGGATACGTCAGCGTACCCTGTAGTTCTTAGAATTGTTCTGTTAGACTAGATGCTTCCGCAGTTGTCGGTATTCTTGTCCTAAACTTACGCATATTTTCAGCTGCAGACTGATAACGGTTACAGTCTAGGATTTACCATTCGGTAGTGATTGATAGTTTCAGAGTTTAGCCATTTCAACGTGGGGACTCCGTCCCGTCATTATCTTGACTTTTGGTAGAGTTGTAGTTTAAACTACTTCACACACCAGCGTCAACCGTCATGTTTTGGTCTAGAGTAGTAGCCATTCCAACGTGGGGACCCTGTCCCGGCGTTATCTTGACTCTAGTTTGTAGATTTCTTAACCATTCGAGACATTCGGCGTTGTCCTGATGTAGCCTTGTCCTGATGGAGCCCAGCCTTGTCCTGATGTAGCCTAAACTTGTCCTGATGTAGCCTTGTCCTGATGGAGCCCAGTCTTGTCCTGATGGAGCCCAGCCTTGTCCTGGTGGAGCCTTGTCCTGATGGAGACCAGCCTTGTCCTGATGGAGCCCAGCCTTGTCCTGATGTAGCCTTTCAACTGCTTGGAATATACTGTTAAAAAGAATACTGTTCAATTATTAAAACTTTTGATGTCCAAGTGTCTCTCTGTGTTCTACAGTTTTCATTCCAATGCCCTGATGGAGCCCAGCCTTGTCCTGATGTAGCCTTACGCTGATGTAACACAGCCTTGTCCTAATGTAGCCCAGCCTTGTCCTGGTGTAGCCCAGCATTGTCCTGATGGAGCCAGCCTTGTCCTGATGTAACCTTGTCCTGAGGGAGCCTTGTCCTGATGTAGCCCTGTCCTGAAGTAGCCTTGTCCTGATGTAGCCTTGTCCTGATGTAGCCTTGTCCTGATGGAGCCCAGCCTTGTCCTGATGTAGCCCTGTCCTGATGTAGCCCTGTCCTGATGTAGCCTTGTCCTGATGTAGCCTTGTCCTGATGTAGCCTTGTCCTGATGTAGCCTAGCCTTGTCCTGATGTAGCCTTGCCGTGATGGAGTTTATTGTAATGCCATCTGAAGCAGTGTCACACAGGGAGAGTAATTACACACAGCCCTGCTCCCTGTTCCATCCTACAGCCCGGAGGAGGACCTGAACTACCCAAGCTTTTCAATAACTTCCATTATGTATCTCTGAAGGCATGCTCTTGCCTCATCTCACTTAGTCCAAGCGAGTTCTTACAATATTTTTGTAACTGCAGTATTTTTCAAATTATAACTTTTAATACCTTGCTTATTTTTTAAATGTATTTTTTATTTCTGTCAGTGTTTACATTTGATATCTGATATCTGTAAAGTTACATTTACATTTATTTTAATTGTTTATGAACAATAAATGAATATAACAAATGTAACTTATAAAGTTTGATTTATAATCTTCCAAGAGCACAGAGGACGTTGGTGAGGTCTTCACTCTCTACATTAAATCTACCATACTTTCACCCTTCTCATTCCAGCTTGAGTCAGACTATAAGAATATTAGTGTGGCAGTAGTAACCTCAGTTTCTAGGGCTGAGGAGTGTGTTTGGAGCAGAAGAGGCCACTGGGAATAGTGGGGAAAAGTGATGACCTGCAGCCAGTTTGCATCCTTCACTGACAATTAGCAGGATATTCCTGGTCCTTATTCCTGGGGGCCAGAGAGAGGCCTGTAATCATCCATATCAATTATTGGGCCTCTGACATGGCCATTTACATTGCCAGGGTGGCTCCGCTGCTCTGACTAATGGGCCCACCATCTGGGGCTGTTCCCCCAGCGCCAGGCAAGGAAAACAGGCTACAAGACTCAGACACCGACCGCACGGCATGGTACTCTGGACCTGGCAGGTGGAGATGGAGACGAGAGCCATGGAATATTGCCGTTTATTAATGTAAACGTGCTTTTACAAAGGAGTCAAGCGGTGTTCTGAATCATGTTCTGTATTCTGAAAAAAGGAAATGTCTCTGTATAGTGTCGGAGAGATGCGGTGTGAGTGGAATGTATTTACGATTTCTGCACTCCATATTCTTCCGACTCCTTTTCATTACTTCCCTACCCGGTTAACCTTTCACACTCCATAAGGTGCTGTAGCATTTGGTTTCATTGTGATGTGGGCAGTCTATCTGCCGGCGTGGGTCATTCTAATGATGCTGTGCTTAATCCATGGAGCACCTCAGTGAGCAGTTCCCCTGCTAGGAAAGGTCACTTGAATCCAATGTTATTGGACAGGGTTCAAAGCCTTAAGAAATATCACCTTGCACTTCTTCTGGACAAAAGTATCGTATTCCTTCCTCTTTCGTGTTCATTGGGTTTAAGCAGGAATCAAATGTATTGCAATGCTTTAAAGGTCGGCCCAGATGTGTGGCATTTCCAATACACTCTCTCTTACGCCTCGATCACACAGACAGTCATTGCGCAAAATAGTACGCAGACTCATCTGGATATGTGTGCAACAAAAGTTCAACATTCACCTTCAACCATTTCTGTCAAGCCGTCTATGCATACAGTTTGATGCATACGCTCGATAAATCCAACATATGCACCACACAGAATTCACTGCAACTGCCTCTGCAACGCAATGCTGCAAGGCAAACGCAGCGTTCCATTGGAAATGCGGTAAGTTAGAGAGAAGCTGTAAAATAAGAATCAACATACTGTATGTGTGCAGAATGGGTGCAGTATTGTATGTGCACAAGATGTCAGTTTAGCAGTAGACTAGGAAGTTTACTTGAGAAATACACTGAAAACACATTTGTTAACTGTTATTTCCTTACATAAGAGTTTTAAACTCTGGGCGCGCAATCTCACAGCCATGCATTTGTGAGGTGCTCAGAATTCAACACTTGAATGTCAATCCCACTGACCATGACCCGGTGCTATCTGCCTCATGTATAAAGACAGAGATATACAGTACAGGTGTAGGATCTTAATTTGATCACTCTGTTGCAGGAGAACTTTCCTGCAATGTAGGAAATGTACAACGTGTAGTGCATTTGAGGTTTAGGAGAGAGTTAAAGAGAGAGTTAAAAAAAAGTTGATAATTTCCACTTTGAAATCTCAGACTTGATTTTTTCTTACGAATTATTCATATTTCCTGTTGCTGCTGGATTATTTTCCTGCTGTAGTAAACTGGCTCAAATGAAGATCCTACATCTGTATATGGTAATGTCAGTGCTGACTCCTGGAGGTCTGGGCCTCAGGCAGAGTCTGTCTACCAAACAAACTAGAATCTTTCCAGAGATGGATAGAAGCACTATGTCCTACCTGTCTTTTCTCCCGGCCCAGAATGCATATGTGTGATCAATGGAGCCCCTGGCTGTGCCGCTGTCCCTCAGCCATCTTTACTAATCAAGAGTCAAGTATGATCACAGGCACACTTGTGCCCCTCTCTTCTCTCAAGTAGCGGAGGACTTAACTATTCCCTCTGTCCTACACTGACAGCTCTGCATATGCCTTGGCAGAACAGAAACAACGTGTTTATTTTGTCCTCCTGGTAGTAATCTTTGAAATATTGACTCAGAGTTACAGACCTACATATGTCATATGCCCTCTGGGCTTCCCTGCAAACTTATGTCAAGTGAATGAGTTGAAAGAGTTACGGCCTAACTCCAGACTAACCTCAGACTAATCTGTCTAACCTGACTAACCTGTGCAACCTGAGACTAACTCCAGACTAACCTCAGACAACCTTCACTCTAACCTGACTAACCTCAGACTAACCTGACTAACAGACAACCCTCACTCTAACATGACTAACCTGACTAACATCAGATTAGCCTGACTAACCTGACTAACCTCAGACTAACCTGACTAACCTCAGACTAACCTGACTAACCTGACTAACCTCAGACTAACCTCAGATTAACCTGACTAACCTGACTAACCTCAGACTAACCTGACTAACCTCAGACTAACCTCAGATTAACCTGACTAACCTCAGACTAACCTGACTAACATCAGACTAGCCTGAGTTACCTGACTAACCTGACTAACCTCAGACTAACCTCAGATTAACCTGACGAACCTGACTAACCTCAGACTAACCTCAGATTAACCTGACTAACCTGACTAACCTCAGACTAACCTGACTAACCTGACGAAACTCACACTAACCTCAGATTAACCTGACTAACCTGACTAACCTCAGACTAACCTGACTAACCTCAGATTAACCTGACTAACCTCAGACTAACCTGACTAACATCAGACTAGCCTGAGTTACCTGACTAACCTGACTAACCTCAGACTAACCTCAGATTAACCTGACGAACCTGACTAACCTCAGACTAACCTCAGATTAACCTGACTAACCTGACTAACCTCAGACTAACCTGACTAAACTCACGCTAACCTCAGATTAACCTGACTAACCTGACTAACCTCAGACTAACCTGACTAACCTCAGACTAACCTCAGATTAACCTGACTAACCTCAGACTAACCTGACTAACATCAGACTAGCCTGATTTACCTGACTAACCTGACTAACCTCAGACTAACCTGACTAACCTGAGTAACCTCAGACTAACCTCAGATTAACCTGACTAACCTCAGACTAACCTGACTAACATCAGACTAGCCTGATTTACCTGACTAACCTGACTAACCTCAGACTAACCTGACTAACCTCTGATTAACCTGACTAACCTCAGATTAACCTGACTGACCTGACTAACCTCAGACTAACCTCAGACTAACCTGACTGACCTGACTAACCTCAGACTAACCTCAGACTAACCTCAGACTAACTTCAGACTAACCTCAGACTAAACAGGGGTGAAATATGGATAAATTAGCTCTTCTATGTGTAGTCATTTTCTCTAAGGAGGATGGTACAACCTGATCCTATCATATAATGTCAGTCAGAGACATCTATAGCAACCACCAGCCATTACCATTGCAAAGTGAATGTGCCTCCTATAAGCCTAGTTGTAGGGATGAAACACATACTTTCTGCTCAGAGTGTGTGAACTGGATCACTGACATCAGACAACATCAGTCCTCCATGGCATGGTTCACTGACATCATCAGACATCCATGGCATGGATCACTGACATCATCAGACATCCATGGCATGGATCACTAACATCATCAGACATCCATGGCATGGAACACTGACATCATCAGACATCCATGGCATGGAGCACTGACATCATCAGACATCCATGGCATGGATCACTGACATCATCAGACATCCATGGCATGGTTCACTGACATCATCAGACATCCATGGCATGTAATACTGACATCATCAGACATCCATGGCATGGAGCACTGACATCATCAGACATCCATGGCATGGATCACTGACATCATCAGACATCCATGGCATGGATCACTGACATCATCAGACATCCATGGCATGGATCACTGACATCATCAGACATCCATGGCATGGGTCACTGGCAACATCAGACATTCATGGCACGGCTCACTGACAACATCAGACAACATTACTCATCCATGGCATGTCATGAAATAACATTTACTTTAGGCTTTTTTAAAGAGCTGTCAATCATCACCAACAGTTGGTAAGCTAGCTGGACTTGACAGAGAGAGCCCTCTCTGGCACAAACACTGGGAAAACGTTCAAGGTGAATTAATGTACATCATAAAATATTTACACCGGAAATGATCACTTACAGCCACTGGGACACACAGCAGAGAACAAGGCATTGTAAACCCGGGTAAATATGCAATAGTATTGGATATGGATGTGTGGATATGGAAATAGCTGCGGTAGCCCCCTAAAGTTAGTAATTTGCACATTTTGGAAGTGGGTTAATGAGAGATGGTTAATGGGAAAAGTTTCCCTGATCCCCGGAAGAGCCACACAGTCATTATTTGATTCATGAGTGCTGCTGGAGGTAGAGAGCAGCCTATCATTCTTTCTCTACCTCAAAGGGCTTCAGTCAGCCAGACAGTTTGTCAAACACATCCATACTAACTCACACTCATCTATCACACCATTACAGCATACAGCCCAATCCTGCAAAAACACTACTGGAAACATTTACGATATGTCAAACATCCATTTGGTTTTAATACCCTGCCACTATCCAAGCCATAAAGTCAAATTATATAGCAAACAAATAATATGCCTGTAGCTCTATCTAAATGAAATGATGAGGAGCAGTCTGCCTCTGAGCACGTAGTAGTTTAAGCACAGCAGGGGCTCTTTGTTAGTAAGGTCTGTAAACACCACATTGTATTATGGCAGTAATAGACAGAGGACTCTATCGTATACCACATATTGAGAGGCATTGTGTTGGTTTTGTTTGTCTTCTGTTTAGAGTTTGTTGGATGAGTATGTGTAATTGTCTGCCTCTTACTGTAATCCAGCCCTCTTGTTCATAAGAAGACTTTAGAGCTGGCAGAGATTCTCGTTCCTTCTGGAAGCTTCTCGTTCCTTCTGGAAGCTTCTGGTTCCTTCTGGAATGGTGCTCCAATAGGATTACAGTCCAGTCTATATATCCAGTTGTTTGGGGAACGCAACACTGCATGAGACAACAAAGGGCAACATTTTCTTTGTCAAAATTAAGTCTGTGGCTTATTTCCATACTTTCTGCAGATGACCCTCAAACCCTCTATGATGATAAGCTGTCAGTAATGCTGGACATATGTGATGTCTTAATTTGATCACAATGTTGTTGCTAAGAATATTCCTGCCACGCAGGAAATTCAAATGAGCCTCGTGATTTACATATATTCTCTGAAAACCCGCAGTTCTCTTTCTCTCTCGCTCAAATGCTAAAGCACAAGACAGAATAAATGTCCTACTACTGTACACTCTTAGAAAAAAAGGTGCTATCTAGAACCTAAAATGGTTTGTCGGTTTTCCCCATTGGAGAACCCTTTGAAGAAGCATTTTTGGTTCCAGGTAGAACCCTTTTGGTTCCAGGTAGAACCCTTTTGAGTTTCAACCTTTTACACAGAGGGTTCTACATGGAACCCAAAAGAGTTCAATATGGAACCAAAAAGTGTTCTACCTAGAACCAAAATGGGTTCTCATATGGGGACAGTAGAAGAACCCTTTTGGAAGCTTTTTTTCTAAGAGTGTAGGTCCTACTACTGTGACATTCAAATGTACAAATGTACGGAACTGGTCAAAATAAGATCCCATATCTGTACAAGCTACAGTCTTTGAACAGTTAGTGAACATGTTAGTGAACATGTCACATGTCCAGGGCTGTAACACTATAGAAGGTAAAATGTTCTGTCGCATTCTAACAGGACACAGCAGCCTGCGAGAGTGGTAGTCCTGTCCTGTGTGGCTGTCTGTCTGGTGTAAATGAATGACTACATGCTGTGATCACTTAATGGAATGAGAAAGAGCTGGGGTGGGCAGAAGCAGAGATCCTTCCGGTAGGTACAAATTAAATGGTTTGTCTTAAGTGGGCTTTAATGAGCGGTTGCCAATCAAATAAATTAAATAATTGCTGCAGGCTTAATTCAATTTATTTATTGCTGATTTTGTGCAGAATAAGTTGTTTGGTTCCCTCCCACAGGGATAGTTTCTCTCTCTGCGAAATACAAACCAATAATTAAACCGATGGCTTCTTTTCAAAATAATGCCCAATGCCCTGTGAAAGTCCTGACAAAGCACAGCAATTCAATTACTCAAATTATTTGTCCACTATGTGCAGTATATTAGTAATCCAAATATATATCCAAATATACAATTTGTCTTGCTAATAGTAAAAAAAAAGTGTATTAAACTGGGGATAATCATTATGTTTTAGGATCAATTAATATAGATGGCATCAATAGTATCTCATCTATCATATCATATTTGTCATAACTCCCAGGAGTGCTCTCTGCCCACCCTGGTTATCAGGATATTAGTTTGCACTGTAGTGTTGTGGAGCGTTGTGGAGTGGCTGGTACGGCTGTGGAGCGGCCCTACAGTATCTCAGTGTCTCTCTCGCTAGGGATAGAAAATAGAAAACAAATCAGATGGAATATTAGGGTCCTAATGATGAATTTCTTCCTGACAGCGTTAAGACAACAACTGAACAGGAATAGGAGCAGAGATGCATATCTGAATCATTCTTTCTTCTCTACTTCCTGTCAGAAATGTTTTATTAATACATTTCTTATTTCACCTTTATTTAACCAGGTAGGCTAGTTGAGAACAAGTTCTCATTAACTGCGACCTGGCCAAGATAAAGCACAGCAGTTCGACACATACAACAACACAGAGTTACACATGGAGTCATACAGTCAATAATACAGTAGAAAAAAAATCTAAAAATAAGTTTATATACAGTTAGTGCAATTGAGGTAAGATAAGGGAGGTAGGGCAATAAATAGGCCATGGTGGCGAGGTAATTACAATATAGCAATTAAACACTGGACTGGTAGATGTGCAGAAGTTGAATGTGCAAGTAGAGATACTTGGGTGCAAAGGTAAATAAATAAATAAATACAGTATGGGGATGAGGTAGTAGGATGGGTTGTTTACAGATGGGCTATGTGCAGGTGCAGAGATCTGTGAGCTGCACTGACAGCTGGTGCTTAAAGCTAATGAGGGAAATATGAGTCTCCAGCTTCAGTGATTTTTGTTGTTCGTTCCAGTCATTGGCAGCAGAGAACTGGAAGGAAAGGCGGCCAAAGGAAGAATTGGCTTTGGGGGTGACCAGTGAGATATACATGCTGGAGCGCGTGCTACGGGTGGGTGCTGCTATGGTGACCAGTGAGCTGAGATAAGGCGGGGCTTTACTTAGCAGAGACTTGCAGATGACCTGGAGCCAGTGGGTTTGGCGACGAGTATGAAGCGAGGGCCAGCCAACAAGAGCGTACAGGTCACAGGGGCTTTGGTGACAAAACGCACTGTGATAGACTGCATCCAATTTGTTAAGTAGAGTGTTGGAGGTGGAAATAAACAGATGTATTCTAGGTAGTTGGATCTCTACTTCCTGTCGGAAGTAAACAGATGTATTCTAGGCAGTTGGATAGTTTAATGACACTAAAACGTTATGGGTCAGTATTGGTCATTGAACCTCATTCTAATGTTACTGTTAATACTGTACATTTCTTCACTGTTCATGGTGAAAGAGAAAGAGAGGGAGAGGCAGAGACAGAGGAAGAGGCAGAGGCAGAGGGAGCGGCAGAGACATTGAGACTGGAGCATCTATACTATCCACGGAGACTTAACACACACACACTGCTTCAGTAACACACGCTGCATCGATAACACACACTGCCTCAGTAACACACACTCCCTCGGTAACACACACTGCCTCAGTAACACACACTGCCTCGGTAACACACACTGCCTCGGTAACACACACTGCCTCGGTAACAAACACTGCCTCGGTAACACACAATGCCTCGGTTACACACACTGTCTCGGTAACACACACTGTCTTAGTAACACACACTGTCTCAGTAATTACGCCTTCTTACAGAGCCCAGAGTCAGGCTCTACAGTGAGATGGAACTATTCAAGACGAAGCACCATAAGGACAGTAAAACAAGGAAAATAGGGACAAGTGGGGCGGCAGGTAGCCTAAAAGTTAAGAGCGTTGGGCCAGTAACCAAAAGATCACTGATTTAAATCCCTGAGCCGGCAACGTGGAAGAATCTTAAATTAACCCCCAATAACTGCTGATAAGGTCGATTAAGACAGCCCCCCACCTCTCTGATTCACAGGGGTTAAATGCAGAAGACGTATTTTGATTGAATGGATTCAGTCGTACAACTGACCAGGCCTTTCCTTCTTTTCATTCCACCAGTCCCCAAAAAGAAAAAGGCTATTTTAGGTTTAAGGGTTGGGTTAAGGTTAGAATTAGGATTAGAGTTATGGGTTAGGGTTAGATTTAGGGTTTTGTGGTTAAGGTTAGGGTTAGGTTAAGGGTTAAGGGTTAAGGGTTAAGGGTTAGAGGTCATGGAAAATAGGATTTTGAATGGGAATCAATTGTTTGGTCCAAAAAAGGTGCGTGTGTGTTGGAAAACAATCACTATCCCTCAGTCTACATAGAGCATCTGTTGCAACCTTCACCCTCTGCAAAGCTTTGTTTAAGGTACTGTTCACACACCCACCACCAACCCTCTCAATGTATTCCCCCTCATGTTCCTCCGGGTCCAGACCGACGCCCTGTGGTTTTGTGTTCTCACCCTGTCGTCTCAGCCACTGCCTGGGGTGTCTCTGAGTGGATGTTTGCCCTCTGCTCCATGACTTGCAACAACGAGCTCCATGGACTTCTGTATCACAGCAGGAGAGACAATATTGGGGTCTCTCTCACTCCCCCCCTCTTTTTCCCCTTCTCTCTCTCTCTGCCAGTCTCAGACACCATGGAAGCCAGTGTGCCTGAGGTGCTGATTGACTGCCAGGCCAGAGTGGGTGAGAGAGTCTGTTGTTTTGGGAGAGTGTTTCATTCTCATCTCCCCTGGACTGTCCCCGCTGCCTCCTTGCAATCTCTCAGGTCTCCCTCTCCCTGAGCAGAACAGTCAGGACCTAGAATCACTTCACCCTACTGTCACTGCCTTCGCGTTTAATTCAGAAAAGGGGACATAGTGTCTGAGCCTTGACAGAGACAGTGATAAATGATGGATATCAGTGTGACTCACTTCTACATGATTTGATAGTGTATCACTTCCACATGATTTGAGTCTGGTATTGGCATTATTATCACTATGTATCATTATGAGTTATTATAACAAGTTAGTCCAACGTTTCCTTTTATATTCTGTAAATAGTACTCTGTAGTACGGTAGGGGAAAGAGGATGTTTAATTCATAGTTTCCTGACAGGATTATTCTCCTCTGATACTGCTTTGGAAGCTGGTTGGACAAGCACTAAGTTATTGATGGTTACATAGTTTGATATACCAACAGCATAAACAGGAATATACAGTTTGGCAATCTGGCCCACCCATATATTGTGTGCTGTGGAGACTCTGGGGACTGGTACACTTCCGTAAAACATAATAAAGTTGAAAATGCTGATTATTCTTTACAGAGCATGGCATGAACCAGCTAAAACAGCCAGGTAACACAGCTAGCCAACATATCCAGGTAATATAGCCAGCTAACACAGCCAGCTAACACAGCCAGGTAACATAGCCAGGTAATATAGCAAGGTAACATAGCCAGGTAACACAGCCAGGTAACACAGCCAGGTAACACAGCTAGCTAACATAGCCAGGTAACATAGCCAGGTAACATAGCCAGGTAACATAGCCAGGTAACAGTGCAACGTAACACAGCCAGCTAACACAGCCAGGTAACACAGCTAGCTAACATAGCCAGGTATCATAGCCAGGTAATATAGCCAGCTAACACAGCCAGCTAACACAGCCAGGTAACAAAGCTAGCTAACATAGCCAGGTAACATAGCCAGGTAACATAGCCAGGTAACACAGCCAGGTAACATAGCCAGGTAACATATCCAGCTAACACAGCCAGCTAACACAGCCAGCTAACACAGCCAGCTAACATAGCCAGTTAACATAGCCAGCTACACAGACAGCACAGCTAGCTAACATAGCCAGGTAACATAGCCAGCTAACACAACTAGTTAACACAGCTAGCTAACATAGCCAGGTAACACAGCCAGGTAACATAGCCAGGTAACACAGCCAGCTAACACAGCCAGCTAACACAGACAGCACAGCTAGCTAACATAGCCAGGTAATATAGCCAGGTAACACAGCCAGCTAACACAGCCAGGTAACACAGACAGCACAGCTAGCTAACATAGCCAGGTAACACAGCCAGCTAACACAGCCAGGTAACAGAGCCAGGTAACAGAGCCAGCTAACACAGCCAAGTAACATAGCCAGGTAACACAGCCATCACAGCTAGCTAACATAGCCAGGTAACATAGCCAGGTAACACAGACAGCACAACTAGCTAACATAGCCAGGTAACATAGCCAGCTAACACAACTAGTTAACACAGCTAGCTAACATAGCCAGGTAACACAGCCAGGTAACATAGCCAGGTAACACAGCCAGGTAACACAGCCAGCTGGCACAGCCAGGTAACACAGCCAGGTAACACAGCCAGGTAACACAGACAGCACAGCTAGCTAACATAGCCAGGTAATATAGCCAGGTAACACAGCCAGCTAACACAGCCAGGTAACACAGACAGCACAGCTAGCTAACATAGCCAGGTAATATAGCCAGGTAACACAGCCAGCTAACACAGCCAGGTAACAGAGCCAGGTAACAGAGCCAGCTAACACAGCCAAGTAACATAGCCAGGTAACACAGACATCACAGCTAGCTAACATAGCCAGGTAGCATAGCCAGGTAACACAGCCAGGTAACACAGCCAGCTGACACAGCCAGGTAACACAGCCAGCTAACACAGCCAGGTAACACAGCCAGGTAACACAGACAGCACAGCTAGCTAACATAGCCAGGTAATATAGCCAGGTAACACAGCCAGCTAACACAGCCAGGTAACACAGCCAGCACAGCTAGCTAACATAGCCAGGTAATATAGCCAGGTAACACAGCCAGCTAACACAGCCAAGTAACAGAGCCAGCTAACACAGCCAAGTAACATAGCCAGGTAACACAGACATCACAGCTAGCTAACATAGCCAGGTAACATAGCCAAGTAACATAGCCAGGTAACACAGACATCACAGCTAGCTAACATAGCCAGGTAATATAGCCATGTAACATAGAAGCACAGCTAGTTAACATAGCCAGGTAATATAGCCAGGTAACACAGCCAGCTAACACAGACAGCATAGCTAGCTAACATAACCAGGTAATATAGCCAGCTAACACAGCTAGGTAACACAGCCAGCTGACACAACTAGTTAACACAGCCAGGTAACACAGACAGCACAGCTAGCTAACATAGCCAGGTAATATATCCATCTAACACAGCCAGGTAACACAGCCAGCTGACACAACTAGTCAACACAGCCAGGTAACACAGACAGCACAGCTAGCTAACATAGCCAGGCAACATAGCCAGGCAACATTGCCAGGTAACACAAACCAGGTAACAGAGCCAGCTAACACAACTAGTTAACGCAGCCAGGTAACATAGCCAGGTAACAGAGCCAGATAACACAGCCAGCTAACACAGCCAGGTAACACAGCCAGCTAACACAGCCAGGTAATATAGCCAGGTATCACAGCCAGCTAACACAGCCAGCTAACACAGCCAGGTAATATAGCCAGGTAACACAGCCAGGTAACACAGCCAGGTAACATAGCCAGGTAATATAGCCAGGTAACATAGCCAGGTAATATAGCCAGGTAACACAGCTAGCTAACATAGCCAGGTAACATAGCCAGCTAACACAGCCAGGTAACACAGACAGCTAACACAGCTAGGTAAATACTTCAAACAAGCTTCATATGGTGGTTCTATTATTGATTAAATTATCAATGTTACCAATGACCCTGAAGTTCCATCACTTCAGCATCACTATAGATGACACAATAGACTGACTGTTGGCATTTATACATTACCCACTGGGCAAAAGCTGGTTGAATCAACATTTCATTTCAAGTCATTTCAACCAAAGAATTCAATGTGATTATGTTGAATCAACGTGAAAAACTGATAGTATTTGAAAAAAGTAAATCACCTTAAGAGAATTTCATATTTATTTTCTCCAGCCAACTATTTACCTAAATCTAATGACATGGTGACATTTTTTGTTGATTTCACATTGAATTCATGTTAGTTGACAACTCAATCAAATGTAAAGCAAAACTACACATCTGTGCGTAGTGCGTATGTTCTCTGCACTTAAATGAACCAATATCCACTTTGCTAACAAATAAACAGAAGTAGGTTGAATATTTCTACTTTGTAATCTCTTTAAATTTGGGGCGGCAGAGTGATCTTACTTTGACACCATGGCCTATTTATTGCCTACGTTCCTTATCTTACCTCATTTGCACACATTGTATATAGATTTTTTTTTCTACTGTATTATTGACTGTATGTTTTGTTTACTCCATGTGTAACTCTGTGTTGTTGTATGTGTCAAACTGCTTTGCTTTATCTTGGCCAGGTCGCAGTTGTAAATGAGAACCTGTTCTCAACTAGCCTACCTGGTTAAATAAAGGTGAAATAAATAAATAGAGAAAATGAAAAGGTAGCCTAGTGGTTAGAGCATTGGGCCAGTAACCGAAAGGTTGCTAGATCGAATCCCTGAGCTACCAAGGAAAAAACTGTTGTTCTGCCCCTGAACAAGGCAGTTAACCCACTGTTCCTAGGTCATCATTGTAAATAAGAATTTGTTCTTAACTGACTTGCCTGGTTAAATAAAAAAATTGCCATGCTCTATTCTGATTTAGAATCAGAAACATGTTCTAATCGCAGTGGGTCTCTGCCATCTCCTTGGCTTTTTCTCTCCCATGGAAAACCCATTATCTGGGCTCTGGCTGAATGATGAGAGGGAAGTAGAGGGCTGCAGACATAAAGGACTGGATGTTATTGTCGACCAGATATAGGACAGTGCTCATGACTAGTCTCCAGTGTCTGTCATGACCATGCTCAGACATTGACGATCAGGATTAGACTTCCAAATAAAATGAAATCACATTTTATTGTGTTAAGCAGATGTTATTGCGGTTGTAGCGAAATGCTTGTGTTTCTAGCTCCGACAGTGCAGTAAAATCTAACAAGTAATATCTAACAATATAGAAAACAACTTATTCCTAAAGATTAACTGGCCCTTATTACATGCAGTAGATGTAAAGTGTACTGCAGTCGTGGCCAAAAGTTTTGAGAATGACACAAATATTAATTTCCACAAAGTTTGCTCCTTCAGTGTCTAGATTTTTTTGTCAGATGTTACTATGGAATAGTGAAGAATAATTACAAGCATTTCATAAGTATCAAAGGCTTTTATTGACAATTACATGAAAGAGTCAATATTTGCAGTGTTGACCCTTCTTTTTCAATACCTCTGCAATCCGCCCTGGCATGCTGTCAATTAACTTCTGGGCCACATCCTGACTGATGGCAGCCCATTCTTGCATAATCAATGCTTGGAGTTTGTCAGAATTTGTGGGTTTTTGTTTGTCTCTTGAGGATTGACCACAAGTTCTCAATGGGATTAAGGTCTGGGGAGTTTCCTGGCCATGGACACAAAATATCAATGTTTTGTTCCCCAAGCCACTTAGTTATCACTTTTGCCTTATGGCAAGGTGCTCCATCATGCTGGAAAAGGCATTGTTCGTCACCAAACTGTTCCTGGATGGTTGGGAGAAGTTGCTCTCAGAGGATGTGTTGGTACTATTCTTTATTCATGGCTGTGTTCTTAGGCAAAATTGTGAGTGAGCCCACTCCCTTGGCTGAGAAGCAACCCCACACATGACTGGTCTCAGGATGCTTTACTGTTGGCATGACACAGGACTGATGGTAGCGCTCACCTTGTCTTCTCCGGACAAGCTTTTTTCCGGATGCCCCAAACAATCGGAAAGGGGATTCATCAGAGAAAATGACTTTACCCCAGTCCTCAGCAGTCCAATCCCTGTACCCTTTGCAGAATATCATTCTGTCCCTGATGTTTTTCCTGGAGAGAAGTGGCTTCTTTGCTGCCCTTCTTGACACCAGGCCATCCTCCAAAAGTCTTCACCTCACTGTGTGTGCAGATGCACTCACACCTGCCTGCTGCCATTCCTGAGCAAGCTCTGTACTGGTGGTGCCCCGATCCCGCAGCTGAATCAACTTTAGGAGACAGTCCTGGGACTTGCTGGACTTTCTTGGGCGCCCTGAGGCCTTCTTCACAACAATTGAACCGCTCTCCTTGAAGTTCTTGATGATCCGATAAATGGTGGATTTAGGTGCAATCTTACTGGCAGCAATATCCTTGCCTGTGAAGCCCTTTTTGTGCAAAGCAATGATGACGGCACGTGTTTCCTTGCAGGAAACCATGGTTGACAGAGGAAGAACAATGATTCCAAGCACAATCCTCCGTTTGAAGCTTCCAGTCTGTTATTTGAACTCAATCAGCATGACAAAGTGATCTCCAGCCTTGTCCTCGTCAACACTCACACCTGTGTTAACGAGAGAATCACTGACATGATGTCAGCTGGTCCTTTTGTGGCAGGGCTGAAATGCAGTGGAAATGTTTTTTGGGGATTCAGTTCATTTGCATGGCAAAGAGGGACTTTGCAATTCATTTCAATTCATCTGATCACTCTTCATGACATTCTGGAGTATATGCAAATCGCCATCATACAAACTGAGGCAGCAGACTTTGTGAAAATGTATATTTGTGTCATTCTCAAAACTTTTGGCCACGACTGTACATCCAATGAGGGCATTAATAACAAGTTCCTGAAAAATAAGTATTGGTGAAAGAAGTTACAATGAAAGCCTAACTGTTTCTGGAAGTCTGTAGCAGTCATATGGATCTGTAATTGCTCCAGGAGTTATTGAATATTTATAAAACAAATAATTAACATGGTGTGTGTGTGTGCATGAGTGTGTGTGTGGCTCTGCCGTGCACCGCCCACTTTCGTTGCAATGCGTCTCTCAATGCTCCCTGGCTGGCTGCCGTCCAAGGGGTTTCAGGCACAGATCAGCCCACTGACTGAGAGTATGGTGGTGGAAGGGAAGGGTAGGTGGAGGGGAACAGGTGGATTTATTAGGCACAATGAGCATCAATCCATTGTAAAAGGCTCCTCCCAATGATTTCAAAGGCCTTGCTGTGCCGAGCGGTCGCTCTGATTTCATTAGCAGGGGCTGAGGCTGTGTTGGAGGGAGAGTGAGGTGACACCCATCAGAGGCCTGTGTCATCTCTAATAGGTCTGGCCTGCAAACACTCTGTCTCTGTCTCTGTCTCTGTCTCTGTCTCTGTCTCTGTCTCTGTCTCTCTCTCTCTCTCTCTCTCTCTCTCTCTCTCTCTCTCTCTTTCTCACTGAGGCCTCTGGGTACTTTGACTGCAAAGTCGCTTTAAGGTGTTTTGCCCGTTTTCCTCTCTCCACCCCCATACTCTACTTCACACGCTCTGACACACACACATCCCCCTACATACACGCACAAGGCTGTAGAGCTTTGCACCAAGATGAGTATCTACCACATGACGTGCCTTGAATATGTCTGTGGGTTAACTGATGCGGTACTCTCTAATTGCAATGGGGAAAGGGAGGCTTTGTTGCAGTTGCTCATTGGAGCTTACTTCTTGACATAACATTGCATACCATTCTGCAGCAGTTAAGGCTGAGCCCCCCTAATTTATATCTTATCTGATATTGGAGGATATAGAGGAGAGTTTGTTGATGATTCACTCTCATTCCCAATATCCATCAGGCAGTTGTGGTTCTTCACATTTTCAGTCAGAATCAGTTCCTACTCATTTACTTACGCTTTTCCAAGGAAAACGTAATATACTGTACATTCGGAATGAATTCAGCCCCTTGACTTTCTTTTTTTCAATCTACACACAATTCCCCATAATGACAAAGCAAAAAAGTTATTTAGACATTTTTGCAAATGTTTTAAAAATTCAAAACAGAAATAACTTAAACACAAAAGTATTCACACCCTTTGCTATGAGACTCGAAATTGAGCTCAGGTGAATCCTGTTTCCATCGATCATCCTTGAGATGTTTCTACAACTTCATTGCAAGTCAGTGCAAAAACCAAGCCATTGAGATCGAAAGAATCTTCCGTAGAGCTCCGAGACAGGATTGTGTTGAGGCACAGATCTGGGGAAGGGGTACCAAAAAATGTCTGCAGCATTGAAGGTCCCCCAAAACACAGTGGCCTCCATCATTCTTAAATGCAAGAAGTTTGGAGCCAACAAGACTCTTCCTAGAGCTGACCGCTCAGCCAAACTGAGCAATCGGGGTTAAAGGGGCTTGGTCAGGCAGGTGACCAAGAACCTGATGGTCACTCTGACAGAGCTCCAGTGTTCCTCTGTGGAGATGGGAGAAACTTACAGAAGGACAACCATCTCTGCAGCACTCCACCAATCAGGCCTTTATGGTAGAGTGGCCAGACAGAAACCATTCCTCAGTAAAAGGCACATGACAGCCCGCTTGAAGTTTTCCAAAAGGCACCTAAAGGACCCTCAGACCATGAGAAACAAGATTCTCTGGTCTGATGAAACCAAGATTGAACTCTTTGGCCTGAATGTCAAGCGTCATATCTGGAGGAAACCTGGCACCATCCCTACTGTGAAGCATGGTGGTGGCAGCATCATGCTGTGGGGATGTTTTTCAGCGGCAGGGACTGGGAGACTGGTCAGGATTGAGGGAAAGACGAACAGAGCAAAGTACAGAGAGATCCTTAATGAAAACTTGCTCCAGATTGCTCAGGACCTCAGGCTGAGTCGAAGGTTCACCTTCCAACATGACAATGACCCTAAGCACACAGCCAGCATAATGCAGGAGTGGCTTCGGGACAAGTCTCTGAATGTCCTTGAGTGGCCCAGCCAGAGCCCGGACTTGAACCCGATCGAACTTCTCTGGAGAGACCTTAAAATGACAGAGCTTGAGAGGATCTGCAGAGAAGAATGAGAGAAACTCGCCAAATACAGATGTGCCAAACTTGTAGTTTCATACCAAAAAGACTCAAGGCTGTAATCGCTGCCAATGGTGCTTCAACAAAGTACTGAGTAAATGGTCTGAATACTTATGTAAATATGATATTTCATTTTTTATTTTTAATACATTTGCAAAAATGTCTAAAAACCTGTTTTTGTTTTGTCATTATGGGTTTTTGTGTGTAGATTGATTAGGGGAAATAAATAACAATTTAATCAATTTTAGAACAAGGCTGTAACGTACATTTTGGGGGAAAAAGTCAAGGGGTCTGAACACAAATGCACTGTAGATAGCTATGGTGTTTACTTTGTCACACTTGCTTTATTTTGAAATGTATGTTCTTTCCAATTCAGTTTGAAAGCCCTCAATTTATTCCTTGATTGCCTATGCCAATTAGTTTTTAACCAACTGTGATTATAAAGAATACATGCTGACGTTGCTCTCCAATAGAGGGTGGCATATCAGTTGACCTAAGGCAAGGCTTTCAAAATTGGGAGAGAAAATCGAATGAAGCAAACTTTATGGGATATGCTTCAAATTTTGAGCTTTCGCATAAACACAGTGGTGCATTTCAGATTAAAAACCTTGAAGGTGTAGCAACCATGAAATCACTTTAATTAGCCAAGCTAACAATCCGGTGGTGTCTCCAAATACACTGGACTATAATAGTGATCGCCAACCAGCCATCACACCGATGGGTATGCCAGTGGCTACAGACAAAAGAAGCACAGGACAAGTATGGCATGGGGACTAAATCCTATTATTTTCTCTTGGCAGATAATGACAAAAATCAGAGGAAAATGAGATGGACAGAGAAGAAGTTGTTGGTGTTATTAATAACATAGTGAATTTGAATTTGGCCATGAAGCCCGGTGGGAGACATTCTTCTGAGAGAAAATATATACACTGTAACAGCAAACCTATAACAGTTCTGTAAAAAATCTAGTTTACAGTCATTTTACAAGGAACTGACAGTCTGTTTTATACTGTACAGTTTGAATGACTTGCATTTCTTGTCTTTCTTCTGTCCTTACAGGTTTATCTAGTCTTATCACTGGGTTACAAATACAGTCCTCGGTGGAGAAGACAAGGAGTCAGGTCCTGACAGACCCAATGGGCAAAGATATTTAGGAGAATGCCAAGGTGAGAGTGGATTGTTCAGGTACACTTAGAAACCACCTAAGAACTTTAGACAGAATTTCATACATCATGCTAACAGTAATACTCTTGTTTTCCTGGACAACGGAAGTGACCACTGCATTTATGTTCTTACATACATTTGTATTATTCCTCATTTTTCTTACTTCCTTTCTTTATACATGATAAAAAAAGAAACATACAACTCTTAGCACCAAAGCCGGTGTTTGTTTGTGTGTGTCTGAGAGGTGAGGGCCACGGATAGAGGAGCAACAGAAAGAGTGGTCCATGCTAAAACAGTAGAGACAGGTTTGAAGGTCACAGTGTTCCTGGCTGATGGACAAAGTGACAGCTGTTCCTTTTAAATAAAGGTCAATCAATCAGACCTGAGCATCAGAGTTCAGCTTCTATACAGATGTAAGATCTTAGTTTGATCACTCTTTTGTTGCTGAAAGTTTTTATTTTCCACTTTAAAATGTCAGACTTGATTTGGCCTAATGTATCAAGACCTGCAAAGAATTTCCATAAATTATAATCCACATAATAATTCACAACTCCTGTTGCTGCAAGTTTATTTTCCTGCTGTAGCTAACTGGCTCAAATTAAGATCCTACATCTGTAGCTATCACCACTTAGAATCACAGACACACACATATGAATGATGCATAGTCTACACATGACACGATTCATTGTACGTACAGCATCATCCATGCAAAAGGTGTTGACAGCAGTAACCAAGACTACACAAATTATATTGGATTGTGTCACTAAAATAGCATTCTTTGACCATTGTTCATTCTGACCAATTAGGTTGGTTCCTTCAGAATAGCAAAAAATATGTACCCTTTAAGCACACCCACAGTTAAATGAAAAATATGTTTTATTGTCACATACACCGGATAGGTGCAGTGAAATTTGTGTTTTACAGGGTCAGCCATAGTCGTAAGTCGCCCCTGGAGCAAATTAGGGTTATGTGCCTTGTGCAAGGGAACATCGACCGATTTTTCACTTTATCGGCTCGGGCATTCGAACCAGCGACCTTTCGGTTAACGGCCCGATGTTCTAACAGCTATTCTTTCTCTCTCTTTCTCATCCCTTCTTTTCCAATTCCCTCTCTCCTTTCTGTCGTTCACTGTAATGTAATTAGTTTAAGTGCCTCTGCTTCCTGAGCCATGCATTTCCTTCCCTTGTGATGACAAAGACATGCTCTCCACCACCACTACATCCTATTCATCTTACAGGGAAAAGCCACAGATTGCATTTTGACCTCTGCATGCTGAGATTCAACAAACGGGAAAATATATTTATTTCTACAGTAGTTTGTTTGAGTCATTCTACCTTTTTGTTAATTTATGCAAAATATCCCAATATGACAAACTCACAGTCAAAACAATATCTTGATAGGCATATTTTTAAAAGAACATGGATAGGTACATCAAATGTCTCTGACTGAGCCCTTTGCTGTATTCCACCATTCCAAGGAGTGATTGAGTTAAATGAATGAATAGGCAATTATCCAAACTGTTCTACCCTCCAGTATGAGTCTCTATGGTAGTATTGGTTTCTATGGTAGTATCAGTCTCAATGATAGTATCAGTCTCTGGTAGTATCAATCTCTATAGTAGTGTCAGTCTCTTTGATACTGTCAGTCTCTATGGTAGTATCAGTCTCTATGGTAATATCAGTCTCTATGGTAATATCAGTCTATGGTAATATCAGTCTATGGAAATATCAGTCTCCATGGTAGTATCAGTCTCTATGGTAGTGTCAGTCTCTGTGGTAGTATCAGTCTTTATGGTAGAATCAGTCTTTATGGTAGTGTCAGTCTCTATGGTAGTGTCAGTCTCTGTGGTAATATCAGTCTCTGGTAGTATCAGTCTCTGGTAGTATCAGTCTCTATGGTAGTATTAGTCTCTATGGCAGTGTCAGTCTCTGGTATTATCAGTATCTATGGTAGTGTCAGTCTCTGTGGTAGTGTCAATCTCTGTGGTAGTATCAATCTCTATAGTAGTGTCAGTCTCTTTGATACTGGCAGTCTCTATGGTAATATCAGTCTCTATGGTAATATCAGTCAATGGTAATATCAGTCTATGGAAATATCAGTCTCCATGGTAGTATCAGTCTCTATGGTAGTGTCAGTCTCTGTGGTAGTATCAGTCTCTATGGTAGTATTAGTTTAAATGGTTGTATCAGTGGTAGTGTCAGTCTCTATGGTAGGATTAGTCTCCATGGTAGTATTAGTCTCTATGGTAGTGTCAGTATCTGTGGTAGTCAGTCTCTATGGTAGGATTAGTCTCTATGGCAGTGTCAGTCTCTATGGTAGTATCAGTCTCTATGGTAGTATCAGTCTTTATGGTAGAATCAGTCTTTATGGTAGTGTCAGTGTATGGCAGTGTCAGTCACTATGGTAGTGTCAGTCTCAATGGTAGTGTCAGTCTCTATGGTAGTGTCAGTCTCTGTGGTAATATCAGTCTCTGGTAGTATCAGTCTCTGGTAGTATCAGTCTCTATGGTAGTATTAGTCTCTATGGCAGTGTCAGTCTCTGGTATTATCAGTATCTATGGTAGTGTCAGTCTCTGTGGTAGTGTCAATCTCTGTGGTAGTGTCAGTCTCTGTGGTAGTATCAGTCTCTATGGTAGTATTAGTTTAAATGGTTGTATCAGTGGTAGTGTCAGTCTCTATGGTAGGATTAGTCTCCATGGTAGTATTAGTCTCTATGGTAGTGTCAGTATCTGTGGTAGTCAGTCTCTATGGTAGGATTAGTCTCTATGGCAGTGTCAGTCTCTATGGTAGTATCAGTCTCTATGGTAGTATCAGTCTTTATGGTAGAATCAGTCTTTATGGTAGTGTCAGTGTATGGTAGTGTCAGTCACTATGGTAGTGTCAGTCTCAATGGTAGTGTCAGTCTCTATGGTAGTGTCAGTCTCTGTGGTAATATCAGTCTCTGGTAGTATCAGTCTCTGGTAGTATCAGTCTCTATGGTAGTATTAGTCTCTATGGCAGTGTCAGTCTCTGGTATTATCAGTATCTATGGTAGTGTCAGTCTCTGTGGTAGTGTCAATCTCTGTGGTAGTGTCCGTCTCTATGGTAGGACCAGTCTCTATGGCAGTATCAGTCTCTATGGCAGTATCAGTCTCTATAGTAGTGTCAGTCTCTGTGGTAGTGTCTCTATGGCAATATCAGTCTCTATAGTAGTGTCAGTCTCTGTGGTAGTGTCTCTATGGCAATATCAGTCTCTATAGTAGTGTCAGTCTCTGTGGTAGTGTCTCTATGGCAATATCAGTCTCTATAGTAGTGTCAGTCTCTGTGGTAATGTCGGTCTCTATGGTTGTATCAGTCGCTATGATAGTATAAAATCAGCAAATCAAATGTTATTTGTCACATGCTCATAAACAACAGGTGTAGACTAACAGTGACATGCTTACTTAAAGGCTTTATGGTAGGACCAACCTATGTGACACAGCTTGTTTCCAACCAGAAGGCATCAGGGCAGGCCTCACAAAGACAATAGACGCCTTTCAGTCTCAGCAGAAAATCATTTCGCAGGCGATGAAGCTACAGCATGTGTTCTTGAATAGCTCCTGGAGCCCTGTTCAGACAGAGTATTGTTTAATTGAAATTATCCTTCCATTATCCAAGAAAACAGCTTTAATGTATAGAGATAAGCAACTTTGCTGTGACCTTGCTCTGTTTTGAAGCTTGTTCATAGCCCTTGGCGCTTCAGAAGTTGCTTTCAGTCAGCTTGGTCTTTCTTTGAACGTTGCAGTGTGGGGAAGAGAAATCTATGTACTGTAAACAGTAGTTCAGTCAGCAGCATGGCGGCATGGACCCACCCTTCTCTGTTCTGAGTGACCAGCCATATTGATTACATGACCCAGCTGTCTTCACTCCACTGCCTCCCTTTGTTGCCATTATAAGATGCTGTGCACAGAGCCAATACGTTTACCATTCACTGTGGCCTTGGACGAGAAAGGTCCACCACTGCAATTATGACTGGAGCAAAGGCAAGAAGGGCCATGCGATGGCTTTTGTGTTTAGGACTCTTGGCTATATGACTCTTAAATCCTGATTTTAACTACTTTTAGTGGAGTGTGAAATGCATTGCCTTGTACTTGATTATATATGGATTCCATTTACCGGATGACCATGTGCTTTTCTGTGCAACACACACTGAAATAGGTTTTGTAGTTATTGCAGTGGTGAAGTCACATTCACAAAGTTGCCAGCTGTAATTAATATGAATGCTTGTCCGCGCACTACCACTCAATTCTATATGCTTTGCAAACCTGTGGACTTTATTTATTTATTTATTTGTCTTTCTTTTTTTAATTGATGAATGCTTGATGGAAGTTTAGATGGATGGATGGATAGCTAAATAAGTCTATGGAAAATGCAACAATAGGCTATGCTATGAAATTTAACAAGACCAGGGGGCATATTTGAATGACTGAATGACAAAAATTGCCCAGTAACACTTTATTTGGATATTCCCAAGTAGATAGTTTGTAAATGTTCCAAATATGTTCAATAACTGTCAACAACATTTCAACTAACTATTCAGTAACCCTAACCTTGACCCATATCCTAACCTAACCCTAACTACTATTCTAACCCTAACCATAACCTTAGCAAGCAGTGGCTAATCAACAGATAGTTTAACCATCTGTAGAGCATTTATAGGACTATCTAAATAAAGTGTGAACAATTCCCCTAACGCATAACAATAGACAGAGCACACAAGGACACCAACAAATGTTTTGATTAAATGTTAATTTGCCTCAGGAGGTGTGTGTGTGTGTGTGTGCTTGCACGTGTGTGTGAATGCATGGTGTGTGAGTTGGTTAGCTTGAGGGACTCAACCAATGTCCCACATAAAGAAAAAAGCCTCTAGATTGTTGTGTGAAAAGAACAGTTCAACATCTTCAGTATGAGGCTCCCTAGGCCCAGCCTGAGGCTAAGATGCTGCAGTAAAGATCCACAGCTCCGGGGCTAGTATCTCTCTCCATCTGTACATTTGCATCAGTCAGACGGTTGGTTCATCGCTGCCTATGCATTGGGATTACAGATTATGTTTTAACTCACCCTCACACCCTGACAGTGTGAGAGAGAGAGAGAAGATTAGAAATAAAAACAGCATTAAGAATTACAGTGAAACAGAGCAGCGTCAGAGGAGAGGAGCTCTTTGAAGACTTACAGCCTAATCCTGTCTGCTGAACCACCAGCCCTGTCTCAGTTTTGATTCCTCCAATCTAAGCCTTATTCCGGCTGGAGACTAAGCATGAGGGTCACAACACACACAGCAGAGGAATAACAGGGCTGTGTTGTTAGCATTACAATGGGGACTATTTATTTAGATAGCAGTACATGCTTTGTTTGCACTATTCTTATATGTTGTGTAAATCCACTTCACACCCTTCAACAACAACGTGGTATTGTTGACCCAAAGACAATGGATTTGTGTATTATGTCTACCCTTTTATTTTGACCTGTAGGTTCTTGCAGATGTTTCTACAGTGATCAAGCCAAATGTAGAACAGACTGGGAGAGCATCACCTTTTGATCACTCAGTTTAGTATGTCCTGAGTCTTGAATGCAACTATCAATTATCATAAGCATCTATAATAAATGGCAGAAATTAGAAAACAGGATTACTGCTATCTGTCAGTGATATGCAGTGCGTGCATAAAACGTCCCACTTTCCTCTCTTCTCATGGTGCCTTATTGGTCCCTCAGAATGTGGATGACAAGGAGAATGTCTGATTTGGTGGAGAGGGGTTGGTGGAAAGTTCAAAGGGATGTAATTTGACTTTGTTTGATGGAGATGGAAGGAGGGATGGAGAGATGGAGGGAGGGATGGATGGAGAGATAGAGGGAGGGATGGAGAGATGAGGGAGGGATGGAGAGATGAGGGAGGGATTGAGATATGGAGGGAGGGATGGAGATATGGAGGGAGGGATGGAGAGATGGAGGGAGGGATGGAGAGATGGAGGGCGGGAGGGATGAGAGATGGATGGAGAGATGAGGGAGGGATGGAGAGATGGAGGGAGGGATGGAGAGATAGAGGGAGGGATGGAGAGATGAGGGAGGGATGGAGAGATGAGGGAGGATTGAGATATGGAGGGAGGGATGGAGAGATGGAGGGAGGGATGGAGAGATGGAGGGAGGGAGGGAGGGATGAGAGATGGATGGAGAGATGAGGGAGGGATGGAGAGATGAGGGAGGGATGGAGAGATGAGGGAGGGATGGAGAGATGAGGGAGGGATGGAGAGATGGAGGGAGGGATGGAGAGATGGAGGTAGGGATGGGGAGATGGAGGGAGGGATGGAGAGATGAGGGAGGGATGGAGAGATGAGGGAGGGATGGAGAGATAGGGGGAGGGATGGAGAGATGGAGGGAGGGATGGAGAGAGGGATGGGGAGATGTAGGGAGGGATGGAGAGATGAGGGAGGGATGGAGAGATGGGGGGAGGGATGGAGAGATAGGGAGGGATGGAGAGATGGAGGGAGGGATGGAGAGATGGAGGGAAGGATGGAGAGATGGGGGAGGGATGGTGAGATGGAGGGAAGGATGGAGAGATGGAGGAGGGATGGTGAGATGGAGGGAGGGATGGAGAGATGGAGGGAGGGATGGAGAGATGAGGGAGGGATGGAGAGATGGGGGAGGGATGGTGAGATGGAGGGAAGGATGGAGAGATGGGGAGGGATGTGAGATGGAGGGAGGGATGGAGAGATAGGGAGGGATGGAGAGATGGAGGGAGGGATGGAGAGATGGAGGGAGGGATGGAGGGATGAGGGAGGGATGGAGAGATGGAGGGAGGGATGGAGAGTTGGAGGGAGGGATGGGGAGATGGAGGGAGGGATGGAGAGATGAGGGAGGGATGGAGAGATATAGGGAGGGATGGAGAGATGGAGGGAGGGATGGAGAGATGGGGGAGGGATGGTGAGATGGAGGGAGGGATGGAGAGATGGAGGGAGGGATGGAGAGATGGAGGGAGGGATAGAGAGATGGAGGGAGGGATGGAGAGATGAGGGAGGGATGGAGAGGTTGGGTGAGGGATGGAGAGATGGAGGGAGGGATGGAGAGATGGAGGGAGGGATGGAGAGATAGGGAGGGATGGAGAGATGGGGGGAGGGATGGAGTGATGGAGGGAAGGATGGAGAGATGGGGGAGGGATGGTGAGATGGAGGGAGGGATAGAGAGATGGATGGAGAGATGGAGGGAGGGATGCAGAGATGGAGGGAGGCACATAAAAGTATCCTAGGTGCTGAATGGTGCTTAATTTCTCTCCCTGCACATCAGGTGCTCAAACAGACTGACAAAGACAAGAAGGCCCATGTGGGATAGGGGGGTAGAAGTGCCTAGCGTGTGGAATACATGAGGTAGTTAGGCTCTATTAGCATTCACTCCTGTGGACCCATGGGGACTCTTTCCATTTGGGAGGGGCGATGCTGCCTCCATTTCTACCTTTCCTGTCCAATGATCATCCTGCCTGACTGGCTGGACATGGGTCTTTTAGCTGCCTCAGCACCAAAGATACATTTCTCTTCTGAGGACTTCAAAGCCACCATAGTTTGAAAGCTTCAGTCTTCCAATAGGAACAGTGGCTCAAAGGACAGTTGCTACAACGATTGCCAATTAGGAGCGCCAAAGAGTTCCATTTGATCCCAGAGAGAACTAAATGCTACACAAAGAAGGACACTCACTGAGAGTAAAGTACTTCTGTTTTATAAAGAGCACTAAAACATTTTATGCCATTGGACTTGGCAGTGAGTGTCTTTGCCTTTGGCTGATTGGCAACAGAATTTGAAGATTCTAGTGAGCGAGCTACACACCTGCAAGATGTAAAAAAAATTAACCAGAATATAAAAAACATATATATCACCATATAAGATACTGTAGTGGCTCTACAGCAGGTCTTTAGAAACAAACGCAGGAAGCCGGTTTACACACTCCTTATTTTAATAAGGCACAAAAATCTACAAATGTAGATAAGAGATGCTCACACACCGAGCCACAAACATGAAACAATCACGGACAACACTGATGGGGAACAGAGGATTAAATAACACATGTAATTAGGGTAATGATGACCAGGTGTGAATAATGACAAGACAAAACAGAAACTGAGAAATGGATCGGTGGTGGCTAGAACTCCGGTGACGTCGACCGCTGGTAGACCCCCAAAAAAGGAGAGGGACCAACTTCAGCTGAAGTCGTGACAGATACAAACTTTATTTGAAGTGTTTTTAGAATGTCCCTTAAAACCCTTCAGAAAGTTGTAACACAGGTTCAGAATCTTGGACAAGACTATAAACCATGTAAGAAAAACCTATTTGTTTTAGGTCAGTTTAGTTTAGGTTATTAACTTGGCCATTTAAAAAATCAAGCACACATAAAACTTGAAAAAGCCATACATGCACATGAGTAAAATCATGGAGGATAACACACAATAAAGTCTGGGACTTATTTCCATTGTTAAATCATTGAGGATAACACACAATAAAGTATGGGACTTATTTCCATTGTTAAATCATTTAGGATAACACAATAAAGTCTGGGATTTGTTACCATTGTTAAATCATTGAGGATAACACAATAAAGTATGGGACTTATTTCCAATGTTAAATCATGGAGGATAACACACAATAAAGTCTGGGACTTATTTCCATTGTTAAATCATCGAGGATAACACACAATACAGTCTGGGACTTATTTCCATTGTTAAATCATCGAGGATAACAGACTATAAAGTCTGGGACTTATTTCCATTGTTAAATCATTGAGGATAACACAATAAAGTCTGGGATTTGTTACCATTGTTAAATCATTGAGGATAACACAATAAAGTATGGGACTTATTTCCAATGTTAAATCATGGAGCATAACACACAATAAAGTCTGGGACTTATTTCCATTGTTAAATCATGGAGGATAACACACAATAAAGTCTGGGACTTATTTCCATTGTTAAATCATCGAGGATAACACACAATACAGTCTGGGACTTATTTCCATTGTTAAATCATCGAGGATAACACACTATAAAGTCTGGGACTTATTTCCATTGTTAAATCATTGAGGATAATACAATAAAGTCTGGGACTTATTTCCATTGTTAAATCATTGAGGATAACATATTATAAAGTCTGGGACTTATTTCTATTGTGGTCCTCTTGAGAGAAGACTGCTAGACAAGATCGAACACAGTTAAACACAGTATGGCAGTGAAATAATGTACCACTAACTTGTGTGCAAGCCACACTCTTAGAAAAAAAGGTTATCTGGCTGTCCCCATAGGAGAACCCTTTTTGTTTTAGGTAGAACCCTTTTTGGTTCCAGGTAGTACTCTTTTGGGTTCAATGTAGAACCCTCTGTGGAAAGGGTTCTACATGGAACTCAAATGGGTTCTACTTGGAACAAAAAGGGTTCTTTAAAGGGTTCTCCTATAGGGACATCCGAAGAACCCTTTTAGGTTCTAGATAGCACCTTTTTTCTAAGAGTGCACGGAGAGTAGGCAGTGTCAGTGTTGAGCTCTGTCAACCTCTGTCAGGTGGTTAATAGACTGATGTCATGCTGAGAATCTAGAGGGCATTCTGTCACCTGTTTTAATGTAAGCTTCTACTCTCATTGCTCTCTTCTCCTTCATCTGTTTGCTCTCTGAGCAAGTCCACACACAGAGACACACAAACACACACAGGCATTTTCTAATATTAATGCTCACAATGCCTTAATTGGTCTTCCACTAGTTAATTAGTTCCATAACATTAATTTACTTTACACCAATTATTAAGTAACACATTTGAGATGATTAAAAGTACATGTATTTCTCCCCCTCGGCTGAATGGAGAACATTGTCTGAAATCCACCTCCACAAATCACAGACCTGTGGTAATTTACAGTATGTCAATAATCTGATCACCATTTTGGTTTCACTTGCCGTCTAGTTCTAATCACTCTTTCCTGCAACTCTGTCTTCTCCTCTGACCTCGGCAATGGCATCAGTAGCGGTCTATCCTTGAATCACCCTGTACTGAATTTTCCGCTGCTGGCTGCTGTTTTTATAACGGAGGTCCGGAAGTGTCATCACACTGTGTTGCTACTTGTTATTGACTTTCCATACTTCACTGTGGAACAATGCTGTTTGACAGGTGGATGAGATGTACCTGTGACCTGATCATTATGTGTTTTGAGGAGGAGAGTAAAGGGAGGGAGGCAGGTCCAAGGCCATTCACCTCTCCCTATAGGAGAACCCGTTTAAGAACCCTTTTGGGTTTCATGTAGGACCTTTTCCACAGAGGGTTATAGATAGAACCCAAAAAGTTATACCTGGAACAAAACGGGTTCTATCTTGAACCAAAAAGGGTTCTCCTATGGGGACAGCCGAAGAACCCTTTTGGAACCTTTTTTTTCTATGAGTGTAGGCTAGTCTGCTCCAATGGTCATGGGGAGGTAGAGTGCCCCCCCCCACACTGACTATTGAGTGGGTAGAGTGGAACAACGGTGAGGTGCTATGAGGTTTCCTGGGTGGGTAGAGTTTCGACTGGAACAATGGTGCTCTAATGTTTCCTCACCTCACTAACTGATGGACAATAGAAACATGTCAAATCCCTGTCATTATCCCAAACAATGGTTAGTTCATTGTATAAAGCTGAACAAGGTTATTCAGGTTAGAATTATTTCCTTATACAATTTCCTGCAGTGAAGAAATGCAATATCCCTGTGTTAGAATAGGAAATCAGAAGATAAAACAATCTACTGTAGGTAAGGCATCATGCCATGTGTTGTTCACAGCTAAATAACTCTGATTTCAGTCAAATAAAACAGCTGTTCACTCATGCAAAAACAAAACAATAACACAGGACTAATGAGGTCAACTCAAGTACTTCTCAAAGACAGACTGTGATTGATGCCTGTAATGTGTTGTCATGGTGATATTCCTCTACCAATTAGTACTGATCTATTGTTGCTCTGTGCTCTTTTAATGATCATGGTGGGCGGGAAATGATGGTCCCTAATATAATTTGTCTTCATAATCATGTTTTTTATCCCTAGCTAGCTCTGTGGTTGGTCCCAGGGGGCGGATGTTTAAAACCTGCTCTGCACTCTGTTCTCCTCACCCCTCGCCCCTCGCCCCTGGCCCACAACACTCACCCCTCACAGTAGCAGCCTGAGAGCCCCACTCAAAAGGAGAGCCATCAATAACATGCTCAGTAATGTAATGTTAACCTTGTGCAACTTCAGGGGCGAAATGACAGGAATGAATCCTCATTAAAACATGTAATAGCATAGGGTCCACGCTACTTAATAGGTCTATATGTAAGGTTGTTAAAGTGCTATGAATCCCTTCTCTAATCATTCCTATGGAGATAAACTATTCAATGGGGAGCTTGTTCTGAGGGCTCAGTGTTGTCATATCGAACCACTCCATTCACTTTTAATTGTTTCATCGTAAGGTTAATTGGCTTGTGTTGGAGCCAGGGAATCCAATTAGCGTGGCTATTATTCCTGCTCAATCCACCTGTATGTTGATATTGAGTTAAAGTGTTTTTACAAGGTGGGTCAGGAAGTAAACAATTGTTTTAGGCATCTACACATGACATTGTGTTTCATAAGAATCATTTATTAGTGAAATGTGACCCTATCTAGAATCTTGGATTGATCATTGATACTAAAGTGTTAGTGATGGGGTAAGAAAATCGATAAAGTTACATATCAGGATATTATTTTCTACAGTATATCGTATCATTTTGACAATATCACAATATTAGTTTTGCACTAGTTGGCTGTACTTGCACCAAAACTCCAGTATTTTTCTTTCATAGCTTGTTCTCCATCTTCTTTTCAAATAGGGGCCCAATTTGTTTTCAGCACTTTTATTTCTATGACTGATCAAAACTCATTTTCTCATGGCTCTCTCTTGTCCCTCTGCAGTAGACACTTTTTATTTTTTTATTTCACAATTTTTAACCAGGTAGGCCAGTTAGGAACAAATTCTCATTTACAACTGCAACCTGGCCAAGATAAAGCAAAGCAGTGAGACAAAAACAACAACAGAGTTACACATAAACAAACATACAGTCAATAACACAATAGAAAATCTGCATACAGTGTGTGCAAATTAAGTACTGAGGTAAGGCAATAAATAGGCCATAGTGGCAAAATAATTACAATTTAGCAATTAACACTGGAGTGATAGATGTGCAGATGAGGATGTGCAAGTAGAAATACTGGTGTGCAAAAGAGCCCCAAAAAATTATAATATGGGGATGAGGTAGGTACTGTCGAAGTTGGTAATGTACATACACCTTTGCCAAATACATTTAAACTCAGTTTTTCACAATTCCTGACATTTAATCCTAGAAAAAAATCCCTGTTTTAGGTCACTTAGGATCACCACTTTATTTTGAGAATGTGAAATGTCAGAATAATAGTAGAGAGAATTATTTATTTCAGCTTTTATTTCTTTCATAACATTCCCAGTGGGTCAGAAGTGTACATACACTCAATTAGTATTTGGTAGCATTGCCTTTAAAGTGTTTAACTTGGGTCAAACGTTTTGGGTGGCCTTCCACAAGCTTCCCACAATAAGTTGGGTGAATTTTGCCCCATTCGTCCTGACATAGCTAGTGTAAATGAGTCAGGTTTGTAGGCCTCCTTGCTCACACACACTTTTTCAGTTCTGCCCACACATTTTCTATAGTACAGGGCTTTGTGATGGCCACTCCAATACCTTGACTTTGTTGTCCTTAAGTTAAGCCATTTTGCCACAACTTTGGAAGTATGCTTGGGGTCATTGCCCATTTGGAAGACCCATTTGCGACCAAGCTTCAACTTCCTGACTGATGTCTAGAGATGTTGCTTCAATATATCCACATAATTTTCCTACCTCATGATGCCATCTATTTTGTGAAGTGCACCAGTCCCTCCTGCAGCAAAGCACCCCCACAACATGATGCTGCCACCCCCGTGCTTCACGGTTGGGATGGTGTTCTTCGACTTGCAAGCCTCCCCCTTTTCCCTCCAAACATTACGATGGTCATTATGGCCAAACAGTTCTCTTTTTGTTTCATCAGACGAGAGGACATTTCTCCAAAAAGTACGATCTTTGTCCCATGTGCAGTTGCAAACCGTAGTCTGGCTTTTTAATGGCGGTTTTGGAGCAGTGGCTTCTTCCTTGCTGAGCGGCCTTTCAGGTTATGTCGATATAGGACTTGTTTTACAGTGGATATAGATACTTTTGTACCTGTTTCCTCCAGCATCTTCACAAGGTCCTTTGCTGTTGTTCTGGGATTGATTTGCACTTTTCGCACCAAAGTACGTTCATCTATATACCATTACAGACTGAGATACACCATTACAGACTGAGCTATATACCATTACAGACTGAGATATATACCATTACAGACTGAGCTATACTATTACAGACTGAGCTATACTATTACAGACTGAAATATACCATTACAGACTGAGTTATACCATTACATACTGAGCTATACCATTACAGACTGAGCTATACCATTACATACTGAGATACACCATTACAGACTGAGCTATATACCATTACAGACTGAGCTATATACCATTACAGACTGAGCTATACTATTACAGACTGAAATATACCATTACAGACTGAGCTATACCATTACATACTGAGCTATACCATTACAGACTGAGCTATATACCATTACAGACTGAGCTATACC
Source organism: Brachymystax lenok tsinlingensis (assembly GCA_030435695.1). Taxonomy (NCBI): domain Eukaryota; kingdom Metazoa; phylum Chordata; class Actinopteri; order Salmoniformes; family Salmonidae; genus Brachymystax; species Brachymystax lenok. Next base: position 31,148,836 of record CM059816.1, read on the forward strand.
ATTACAGACTGAGCTATACTATTACAGACTGAAATATACCATTACAGACTGAGCTATACCATTACATACTGAGATATACCATTACAGACTGAGCTATACCATTACAGACTGAGATATATACCATTACAGACTGAGCTATACCATTACAGACTGAGCTATACCATTACAGACTGAGATTATTTTTCTTTACACCTTTTCTTACAAACTGTAATGTTATTACAGCATTATCATCAGGTCATTTCTACCATACCGCTAAATTATTACAGCATTATCATCAGGTCTTTTCTACCATACCGCTAAATTATTACAGCATTATAATCAGGTCTTTTCTACCATATCGCTAAATTATTACAGCATTATCCTCAGGTCTTTTCTACTGTACCGTAACATAAAATAACAAAAACAGTCATCAGACATTTTTACTGTTTTGGACAGAATTGTCTATATATAAATAAAAGCACAGGAGTGTGAAAGTCATGAAAGATGGATCAAAAGATGGAATAATGGTTGTGTGGACTGATGGATGGATGGAGGGATGGAGAGATAGATGGAGGACTGGAGAAATATAGACATGGTTGATGGATGGGTGGAGGGAGACATACATACCAGAGAGTTCCACACACAAAGCACTCTGTCTGGTCAAAAACAATTCACTTCATAAAAAAAACAGATTTTTTATTGTTTTTTGTCTTTTAGAAAAGCATTCAGAATGCTATGAGAGGGTTCGTTAAGCTGCCCAGGGGTTGCACTGGGCTACGGCCCGTGATGTGTACAAGTAAAAGCGGTGAGGGAGGAGTGCCCTTCTCAAACTGAACAGTAGTGCCACGTTCATGTGCTAGTCGGAACTCTGAAATCTTCCAACTTGTGCCACGTTCAACAAGTTAGCAAGTCGAAAATGTTTGAGTTTCCTAATTCCGACTAGCACGTTAATGTGGCACAATCTGCGCGATTTCGTCATATTGTCAACAATAAATTCTACCACATCTTTGTTTCATCACAAAACCGGAGAGCAATCTCTGTCCAGTGAAGTCCACAAAGCATTTTGCATGTAACAAACAATTACATGACCTACATCATGGTGAAGCAAGTTAATGTTTCTGACATTTTCGGACTACTAAACAACTATTGATTTAGAACCACAGAGAGTTACCGCATGTCCCAAAGAAAACAGGAGCTGCCTCCACTATTCCAGCACTATTTCAACTTTAACATTTCAACATCATCAAATCACTTCTGCTTAGTCTAATACAGTGACAACTAAAAAATATCTATAACAATTTATCCCAATCAACATAAGCTAAATATGATGTGGCTGTCCATGGTTCTGATTTCTGTGTGTGTATACATGCGTGCATTCGTGCAAGTACATTGTGCCAGTTGGATCAGAATCGCCATTATAATTGTTGGCTAGTACGGAGAATGAAGTAAAACCCTATCTCCATCCATGGCTAAGGAAAAGGCCAATTTTAGCTAGCTAGCTAGTCACTGGAGGACAACAAGATGCAACAATTCAAGTTTTTTCTGTCAACTAGGTTTTGCTTTTGATGTGATGTGATTGGTGTGAAGTTAAATTCAAGCTGGCTTCCCTTGAAGCTTTTTTTGGTGTGCCAGGACCATTCACAGTTGAGCTCACTCAGTTTAGCTCAGTTCTGATTGGCTATTATTTTATACTTTATCAATGGAGGCCAAATGCTCGTTGGCTTGCCGGCAACATTGTCATACTCTTTTTGACCAGACAGCATCCGATAGATGAGCTACACATAGAGAGACAGAGGAGCGCTGCTTCACTAACTCGCATGCTTTCTCCAGTGACATGCACTCAGTCTCTTGCGAATTAAAGGAAAATTATGAAACACAGAAAGACGAAAGATTTTAAAAAAGTATATTTTTTTTCTTGCTCAATTTTTGCGGAAGCCTGGCTTCCCTTGGCATCTATGAATACACACCACTGTAAACAAATGTCTTTTACATAAAGTATATGTTTTAATTTTCAAAATAGTTTTCATTAGGATGGCAGATAGAGCATTTGTATCAAAAGCAATCACTTTTGCATGTGAAAACAGAATCCTTCTCATTACTCCAAGCGCATAACATACCTCACTTTTGTTTTGAGCCGACTTCACAGTTGGCCAGAACTGGGCAGCTGGCTCATGCATTAAACAAATGCAATCCCTTTCATCCGGGTGCAAAGCGCGCCCCACCCGGGCACCCGTTCTAGCTTAGTGAATCCCCTCAATAGCTCGAGTTTAGCCAGTAACAAAGCTAACGGTCAGGGCTGCTGTAGTTTTTGCCAGCCAAATGGCTGTGAAATTGCATCTACTTTCAATTTAGATGGGAATGCGCAATACTGCTTTTGATGCCCTGCTGGAGATAAGATACCATAGAAATAGAATTAATAGAAATGGGGTCTCCATTCAAGACAATGATGGCATAAAGGGTGGACTGGCAGCCATTTTGAGTGTACCCATGAGTTTACCAGTCAGATTGCCAGGGTTAGAGCTTCCAAGCCCATTCTTTTCATTATATTTCTGTGAACAATACATCCTCTGTCTTAGCTGCATGTCAAGGAGGAAGATTGCAACTGCTAGCAATCCAGGTTCCCAGAACACATTAAATCAGTTGTGAACCTCGGAAATGTGAGGCAAGAGTTTGCAAAGCTGTAATCAAGGCAAAGGGTGGCTACTTTGAAGAATCTAAAATCTAAAATATAATTAGATTTGTTTAACACATTTTTGGCTATTACATGATTCCATATTTGTTATTTCATAGTTTTGATGTCTTCACTATTATTCTACAATGTAAAAAAAATTAAAAGAAAACCCTGGAATGAGTATGTGTGTCCAAACTTTTGACTGGTATTCTTACTTCTGAACAGTGCCAGTCAAAATTACTTCTGAACATCTACTTCTTGTCTGCCAGAAAGTAAAATCTTTAATTACCAGAAAAAGTTACAACATAAAAAAACATGGTTTTTATATAATTCCTTTTACCTGTATCACTATAAAAACATGTTGTTTCTCCCCTAGTTGATACAGTGTATAGCCTTACATCAAAATGTATTCATCATTACTAGCCATTTCAACCGGTTTATAAGCCAATTTAATTCATTTTGATCATTTCAGTGTTAAAACAAAATTATCTGATGAGAAAGTACATTTCCTCTGCAGAAGAGATTGTTAAAAGAGAATATCGTTCATTGGTTTCTCTGCTGTTTATCATAATGACACCACCCATTGACCCAGGTTCCTGCAGTACCTTCGCTAACAATGTCAGATGACTACTGGGGGTTGTTGTGTCATTAGAAGTGTTATGTAAGAGCCTCAGAAGGATATGTTGTGATTTCTTTCCAACATGGGAGTTACATGGATGGGAGGAGGTGGATTTTGTCCTCTTGTTCTCATTGATGATGCAGGTCTGTGTTTATGGTAACTGCTGTTTACAGTAATCTATTCAGTATTACCAGCATTACAGATGTAGGATCTTAATTTGGTTGCACTGTTGCAGGAGAACTTTCTTGCAATACAGGACATCAAATCAAATGTTATTGGTCACATACATTTAAAACTTGTAGTGTATTTGGCGTCTAAAAAGGCTTCTGAAGTTTGTAATTTCCATTTTAAAATGTCAGACTTGATTTTCCCTTACAAAAAACGTATTAACCTCTACAAAAATGTACATTAATTATAATCCACATAATAGTTCACATTTCTTGTTGCTGCAGGATTGTTTTCCTGCTGTAGCAAATTGGCTCAAATTAAGATCCGACATTTGTAGCCTATATACAGTGAGGGAAAAAAGTATTTGATCCCCTGCTGATTTTGTATGTTTGCCCACTGACAAAGAAATTAACAGTCTATAATTTTAATGGTAGGTTTATTTGAACAGTGAGAGACAGAATAATAACAAAAAAATCCAGAAAAACGCATGTGAAAAATGTTATAAATTCATTTGCATTTTAATGAGGGAAATAAGTATTTGACCCCTACTTGGTGGCAAAACCCTTGTTGGCAATCACAGAGGTCAGACGTTTCTTGTAGTTGGCCACCAGGTTTGCACACATCTCAGGAGGGATTTTGTCCCACTCCTCTTTGCAGTTCTTCTCCAAGTCATTAAGGTTTAGAGGCTGACGTTTGGCAACTCGAACCTTCAGCTCCCTCCACAGATTTTCTATGGGATTAAGGTCTGGAGACTGGCTAGGCTACTCCAGGACCTTAATATGCTTCTTCTTGAGCCACTCCTTTGTTGCCTTGGCCGTGTGTTGTGGGTCATTGTCATGCTGGAATACCCATCCACGACCCATTTTCAAAACCCTGGCTGAGGGAAGGAGGTTCTCACCCAATATTTTACGGTACATGGCCCCGTCCATCGTCCCTTTGATGCGTTGAAGTTGTCCTGTCCCCTTAGCAGAAAAACACCCCCAAAGCATCATGTTTCCACCTCCATGTTTGACGGTGGGGATGGTGTTCTTGGGGTCAAAGGCAGCATTCCTCCTCCTCCAAACATGGCGAGTTGAGATGATGCCAAAGAGCTCAATTTTGGTCTCATCTGACTACAACACTTTCACCCAGATGTCCTCTGAATCATTCAGATGTTCATTGGCAAACTTCAGACAGGCATGTATATGTGCTTTTTTGAGCAGGGGGACCTTGCGGGCGCTGCAGGATTTCAGTCCTTCACGACGTAGTGTGTTACCAATTGTTTTCTTGGTGACTGTGGTCCCAGCTGCCTTGAGATCATTGACAAGATCCTCCCGTGTAGTTCTAGGCTGATTCCTCACTGTTCTCATGATCATTGCAACTCCACGAGGTGAGATCTTGCATGGAGCCCCAGGCCAAGGGAGATTGACAGTTCTTTTGTGTTTCCTCCGTTTGCGAATAATAGCACCAACTGTTGTTCACCTTCTCACCAAGCTGCTTGGCGATGGTCTTGTAGCCCATTCAAGCCTTGTGTAGGTCTACAATCTTGTCCCTGACATCCTTGGAGAGCTCTTTGGTCTTGGCCATGGTGGAGAGTTTTGAATCTGATTGATTGATTGCTTCTGTGGACAGGTGTCTTTTATACAGGTAACAAGCTGAGATTAGGAGCACTCCCTTTAAGAGTGTGCTCCTAATCTCAGCTCGTTACCTGTATAAAAGACACCTGGGAGCCAGAAATCTTTCTGATTGAGAGGGGGTCAAATACTTATTTCCCTCATTAAAATGCAAATCAATTTAGAACATTTTTCACATGTGTTTTTCTGGATTTTTTTGTTGTTATTCTGTCTCTCACTGTTCAAATAAACATACCATTAAAATTATAGACTGATAATTTCTTTGTCTATGGGCAAACGTACAAAATCAGCAGGGGATCAAATACTTTTTTCCCTCACTGTACAATTAAGTTAGTCTCTGTATTTGTGTGTATGCCTGTGTGAATGTGTCTGTGAGAGATAGAGAGACACCTTGTAAAATATTCAGCTCTGATGTTTTCGGATGTTTGTTTGCTGTCAGCTCTTTGATTGTGGATGAAGGACTGGGGATGAGGCTTGCACCGGAGATGTGTTGGGTTCTGTTAAATTAATCTATTTAATTGTATTTATTTATCATTACAGGGAGACATTGCTGGCTTGATGAAACTGAGAAGAATCACACATACTAAAATATCATTTATTAGCTAGGTTGGGGGGGTAGAAATCAATGATATAATAGTAATGATAATTTTCTAATTATGGCAGTAAGCTGTTTATGTGTTCAATACTGTACAAATCAACTGTTATCACATCTTATTAAACAAATGGGAAAAAATGTAACATTTGCATTGGTGAGAGAACCCCTCCTCACATGTGCAGTGGTTTACACTTTACAGCCATCCAGTTTGAACTTTGAAAAACAAAACCGATTCAAGTCACAAAAAAGTAATTGGAGTCAGTCAATCAGTCATAAAGTCTTTGAAGAAAGAAACTCGTTGGAGTCAGTCACTTGATAGATAAAATGCTAAAGCGCAGAATTTATTTTAGACCCCGGTGATTATAAAAAGGTGGCTACTAGATCTATTTGGCTAACTAGCTAGAGGTGGAAATTAGTTACCTATTAGCTCACATTAGATTGCACAAGAGTTCACCAAATTGCCCAGTCAACAAAAGATAGCTAATTCTTGACTTTTAACGCCGATCAGTGCGGAGGAAGTCGGACATGGACAATTTGGACAACACTTCAGTGAGCATTTTAAATGGTAAGTTAAAGTTAGGTAACTACTGTAGCTAGCTAATGTTAGCTGCCATTTTTTGTTAGCTAGCTAGCTAGTTACCTACCCAGGCTAGCTAACATTAGTTATCTAACAACGTTGCTAACATTAATGTGTTGCATGCTGGGTGACTGGCTAAGTAACGTTAGCTATTTGATCAATGAGCATTGGCGTTGCCTAAAACAATGTGTTAATGTAATGTTACCTTTACTAACTTGGCAAATTACTTGTCACTTTACACCATTTTCAGTGGCATTTGAGGATTTGATAATGGTGGATGACTTGTATAGGGGCAGAGATGTTCAATGAAAAGGGAAATTAGGCTGTCATTTCACATTTATTTAACCAGGTAGGCTAGTTGAGAACAGGTTCTCATTTACAACTGCGACCTGGCCAAGATAAAGCACAGCAGTTCGACACATACAACAAAACAGAGTTACACATGGAATAAACAAACATACAGTCAATAATACAGTAGAAAAAATAAATACGTCTATATACCATGTGTGCAAATGAGGTAAGATAAGGGAGGTCAGGCAATAAATACGCCATGGTGGCGAAGTAATTACAGTATAGCAATTAAACACTAGAATGGTAGATGTGCAGAAGATGACTGTGCAAGTAGAGATACTGGGGTGCAAAGGAGCAAGAAAAATAAATAATACAGTATGGGGATGAGGTAGTTGGATGGGCTGTTTACAGATGGGCTATGTACAGGTGCAGTGAGTGATCTGTGAGCTGCTTTGACAGCTGGTGCTTAAAGCTGGTGAGGGAGATATAAGTCTCCAGCTTCAGTGATTTTTGCAGTTCGTTCCAGTCATTGGCAGCAGAGAACTGGAAGGAAAGGCAGCCAAAGTAGGAATTGGCTTTGGGGGTGACCAGTGAGATATACCTGCTGGAGCGCGTGCTACGGGTGGGTGCTGCTATGGTGACCAGTGAGCTGAGATAAGGCGGGGCTTTACCTAGCAGAGGCTTGCAGATGACCTGGAGCCAGTGGGTTTGGCGACGGGTATTAAGCGAGGGCCAGCCAACGAGAGCGTACAGGTCGCAGTGGTGGGTAGTATATGGGGCTTTGGTGACAAAACGGATGGCAATGTGATAGACTGCATCCAATTTGTTGAGTAGAGTGTTGGAGACTATTTTAAATGACATCGCCGAAGTCGAGGATTGGTAGGATGGTCAGTTTTACGAGGGTATGTTTGGCAGCATGCTTTGTTGCGAATTAGGAAGCTGATTCTAGATTTAATTTTGGATTGGAGATGCTTAATGTGAGTCTAGAAGGAGAGTTTACAGTCTAACCAGACACCTAGGTATTTGTAGTTGTCCACATTTTCTAAGTCAGAACCGTCCAGAGTAGTGATGCTGGACGGGCGGGCAAGTGTGGGCAGAGATTGGTTGAAGAGCATGCACTTAAGAGCAGTTGGAGGCCTCGGAAGAAGTGTTGTATGGCATTGAAGCTCGTCTGGAGGTTAGTTAACACAGTGTCCAAAGGACCAGAAGTATACAGAATGATGTTGTCTGCGTAGAGGTGGATCAGAGAATCACCTGCAGCAAGAGCGACAATGTAATGGTAATATACAAGAAAACAAAACATGGTCATAACTTTAATTTTGATGTCACATGAATTTGAGAGCTGTAACATTTCTCAAGCTCCATCTCTTGGATGTTTGTGTTGTGGGAGCTCACTTTGTTATGTTTCGAACTCAGGGTGTTACTTTGAAAATACAAATACTGTATTGTGTTACTAATGCAAACATTGGTGAAGTCTTGTTGCGCACCCTGCCGCGGGATGATGGAAGGGATATTTTTCAGGGACCAGAGCACTTTGAGGAATATCTGGCAAACAATTCATTAAACCAGAGCTTCTGAATGCATATGTTTTCTAGCAACAGTTTTTCTCAAAAATTTTCACACGATAATGTCAGAAGGCTAGTCTAATGCACGTAAGCTACTGGCATTGGCTTTGGCTTAAAGCCAGGTGGCAAGAATCCTTACAGTGAGGGAAAAAAGTATTTGATCCCCTGCTGATTTTGTACGTTTGCCCACTGACAAAGAAATGATCAGTCTATAATTTTAAGTGTTGGTTTATTTGAACAGTGAGAGACAGAATAACAACCAAAAAATCCAGAAAAACGCATGTGAAAAATGTTATAAATTGAATAGCATTTTAATGATGGAAATAAGTATTTGACCCCCTCTCAATCAGAAAGATTTCTGGCTCCCAGATGTTTTTTATACAGGTAACGAGCTGAGATTAGGAGCACACTTAAAGGGAGTGCTCCTAATCTCAGTTTGTTACCTGTATAAAAGACACCTGTCCACAGAAGCAATCAATCAATCAGATTCCAAACTCTCCACCATGGCCAAGACCAAAGAGCTCTCCAAGAATGTCAGGGACAAGATTGTAGACCTACACAAGGCTGGAATGGGCTACAAGACCATCACCAAGCAGCTTGGTGAGAAGATGACAACAGTTGGTGCTATTATTCGCAAATGGAAGAAACACAAAAGAACTGTCAATCTCCCTCGGCATGGGGCTCCATAAAATATCTCATCTCGTGGAGTTGCAATGATCATGAGAACAGTGAGGAATCAGCCCAGAACCTGCAGCGCCCGCAAGGTCCCCCTGCTCAAGAAAGCACATATACATGCCCGTCTGAAGTTTGCCAATGAACATCTGAATGATTCAGAGGACAACTGGGTGAAAGTGTTGTGGTCAGATGAGACCAAAATGGAGCTCTTTGGCATCAACTCAACTCGCCGTGTTTGGAGAAGGAGGAATGCTGCCTATGACCCCAAGAACACCATCCCCACCGTCAAACATGGAGGTGGAAACATTATGCTTTGGTGGTGTTTTTCTGCTAAGGGGATAGAACAAGTTCACCGCATCAAAGGGACGATGGACCGGGCCATGTACCGTCAAATCTTGGGTGAGAACCTCCTTCCCTCAGCCAGGGCATTGAAAATGGGTCGTGGATGGGTATTCCAGCATGACAATGACCCAAAACACACGGCCAAGGCAACAAAGGAGGGGCTCAAGAAGAAGCACATTAAGGTCCTGGAGTGGCCTAGCCAGTCTCCAGACCTTAATCCCATAGAAAATCTGTGGAGGGAGCTGAAGGTTCGAGTTGCCAAACGTCAGCCTCGAAACCTTAATGGAGAAGATCTGCAAAGAGGAGTGGGACAAAATCCCTCCTGAGATGTGTGCAAACCTGGTGGCCAACTACAAGAAACGTCTGACCTCTGTGATTGCCAACAAGGGTTTTGCCACCAAGTACTAAGTCATGTTTTGCAGAGGAGTCAAATACTTATTTCCCTCATTAAAATGCAAATCAATTTATGACATTTTTCACATGTGTTTTTCTGAATTTTGTTGTTGTTATTCTGTCTCTCACTGTTCAAATAAACCTACCATTAAAATTATAGACTGAACATTTCTTTGTCAGTGGGCAAACGTAGAAAATCAGCAGGGGATCAAATACTTTTTTCCCTCACTGTATAGATATCTTCGGAGTTTTCATTCACAGGAGTAGACCTCAACTCATGGACACCAAGGAGGTCTCGCTGATGGACTGACATCCTCTTCAAAGAAGACGCACCAAAGTAACCTCCTGGAACCAGTAAGAGTATCCGGAAAGGAGTTTCTCCAAAGACAATTGTACAACTACACAGCCCTGAGTATATAATATACACAGACGCTGAGTTGGTCAGTGTGGAAGCCTTACTTAAAGAAGATTGTTGACTAAGAGACGGGATTCCCCATGTCAAAGGAGCTTCGCTGCAGGTTCGGTGAGAAACACCATTACGACCGTTGTTACGTACGCATCTTGGTGGAGGGAACGCAACTCCCTGCTACAACAACTCCCCGTGGAGTGAAAGAGGTATGTGTTCGTAGGTGCGGGGAAGGACGTCAGAGGCTGAGAAAAGTTAGCGTTTACAGGGAATTTATTTCCTTCACACGGTAAAGTGGGGGAAAGGGGCTGGACGGAACCAAAGCAAAGAAAGTAGAAGTTAAAGAGGACCTTACCTACCAACCCACTACTTATCTAATCTTAGCACCACCTGGTGCGCTAACCAAAATATAGGGGGTGGTCTGCCCAGGTCTTACCTAGTGTGCATAGACAGATTAACTTCTTTGGGAGCAGCGCACGAGGTGACGGTTTTGGGGAACCTGGCATGCCCAAAGTAAAATGCCTCCCATTCAGGCCCAGAAAATAGGATATGCACATATTTAGTACCATTGGATAGGAAACACACTGAAGTTTCTAAAAGTGTTAACATTTTGTCTGTGAGTATAACAGAACGGATATGGCAGGTGAAAATCCGAGGAATTTCTGTCCTGAAAAAAGTGATTTTGACACATTGCCTCATTTGGAACCCCTCCCTTATGAAAATGCCCATATAAGGGCATATGAATGCAGTACCTATTGCTTCCTCTGGATGTCAACAGTCTCGAGAAAGTGTTTTGCTTTTAGATTGTAGAAGAAGACGAATAAGGAAGTGGCCACACAGATGTCAATAGAAGAAAATGCGCGTTCCCGGCTGGCGCGCTGTGTTTTTTTCCTTTCTTATCGGTTGAAATTTTATACTATATATACATAAAAGTGTTCCTAAGGATACATTTACAATGATGTTTGATTGTTCTTGGACAAGTTTATAGGTATAAGTTGAACGAGGTATAAGTGAAGTTCTCTTCACGTTTCAATGGACGAGTGGAGGCTGTATTTTCTCATAATGCACCAACCAAACGGAGATTTATGGATATACAGTGGGGAAAAAAAGTATTTAGTCAGCCACCAATTGTGCAAGTTCTCTTACTTAAAAAGATGAGAGAGGCCTGTAATTTTCATCATAGGTACACTTCAACTATGACAGACAAAATGAGGAAAAAAAATCCAGAAAATCACATTGTAGGATTTTTTATGAATTTATTTGCAAATTATGGTGGAAAATAAGTATTTGGTCACATACAAACAAGCAAGATTTCTGGCTCTCACAGACCTGTAACTTCTTCTTTAAGAGGCTCCTCTGTCCTCCACTCGTTACCTGTATTAATGGCACCTGTTTGAACTTGTTATCAGTATAAAAGACACCTGTCCACAACCTCAAACAGTCACACTCCAAACTCCACTATGGCCAAGACCAAAGAGCTGTCAAAGGACACCAGAAACAAAATTGTAGACCTGCACCAGGTTGGGAAGACTGAATCTGCAATAGGTAAGCAGCTTGGTTTGAAGAAATCAACTGTGGGAGCAATTATTAGGAAATGGAAGACATACAAGACCACTGATAATCTTCCTCGATCTGGGGCTCCACGCAAGATCTCACCCGTGGGGTCAAAATGATCACAAGAACAGTGAGCAAAAATCCCAGAACCACAGGGGACCTAGTGAATGACCTGCAGAGAGCTGGGACCAAAGTAACAAAGCCTACCATCAGTAACACACTACGCCGCCAGGGACTCAAATCCTGCAGTGCCAGACGTGTCCCCCTGCTTAAGCCAGTACATGTTCAGGCCCGTCTAAAGTTTGCTAGAGAGCATTTGGATGATCCAGATGAGGACTGGGAGAATGTCAGATGAAACCAAAATAGAACTTTTTGGTAAAAACTCAACTCGTCGTGTTTGGAGGACAAAGAATGCTGAGTTGCATCCAAAGAACACCATACCTACTGTGAAGCATGGGGTGGAAACATCATGCTTTGGGGCTGTTTTTCTGCAAAGGGACCAGGACGACTGATCCGTGTAAAGGAAAGAATGAATGGGGCCATGTATCGTGAGATTTTGAGTGAAAACCTCCTTCCATCAGCAAGGGCATTGAAGATGAAACGTGGCTGGGTCTTTCAGCATGACAATGATCCCAAACACACCGCCGAACAACGAAGGAGTGGCTTCGTAGAAGCATTTCAAGGTCCTGGAGTGGCCTAGCCAGTCTCCAGATCTCAACCCCATAGAAAATCTTTGAAAGTCCGTGTTGCCCAGAGGCAGCCCCAAAACATCACTGCTCTAGAGGAGATCTGCATGGAGGAATGGGCCAAAATACCAGCAACAGTGTGTGAAAACCTTGTGAAGACTTACAGAAAACGTTTGACCTCTGTCATTGCCAACAAAGGGTATATAATAAAGTATTGAGATAAACTTTTGTTATTGACCAAATACTTATTTTCCACCATAATTTGCAAATAAATTCATAAAAAATCCTACAATGTGATTTTCTGGATTTTTTTTCCTCATTTCGTCTGTCATAGTTGAAGTGTACCTATGATGAAAATTTCAGGCCTCTCTCATCTTTTTAAGTAAGAGAACTTGCACAATTGGTGGCTGACTAAATACTTTTTTCCCCCACTGTAATACATTACTTTTTCTAACAAAAGAACCATGGATTGTCTTCGTTGGACACTTGGGAAGCCCTCAGCAGAAGTTCTTCAAAAGGTAATTGATTTGTTTTCGCTGTGAAATATGTTATGTGTGAACCGTGATGGCTTATGAATTTATGGTAATGGGAAAAATATGTGGGGTGCTATTCTCAAACAATCAAATGTGGGGCTTTCGCTGTAAAGCCTTTTTGAAATCTGACAACGCTGTGATATTGCCAAGAAGCAGAGCTTTTGATGACTATGCAACACTTGTATATTGGTGGATGTTTAATAATTCAACTTTTGGATTTTGAATTTGGTGCCTTGCATTTCACCGGGTAGTGTCGGGAGTGCTAGCGCCCCACCGCTCCCTAAGAAGTTAACTACTACGGGTTATGTATGCCCGCAGGCCTCTTGCCTAAACACTCCTAAGGTGCCTTCCCCTTCCCCCCTGGGAACAATTGAAACACAATAATTCACTAAACTTAGTGAACAATTTAAATTCACGAAAAAAACTCAGTCCTATGGCATACACATACCTCTGCAGGAGCGCCTACAAAATACTTTACAACAACACTTTCTGACCAACACCGCATATACAAAGAAGCTCCCTCATAACAAAGGAACACTTGGTTTTCAAGCTGCAGAAGGAGTCGGTAATTGATGAGCCAGCTGTTTCCCCTGACGAGAGGGAGAAATGTCAGAGCTCCAATCTGCAATGAGGCCGACCAATCAGCTGCTTGGAATCACATACAAACCCACAACAACGCAGAAACTTGGGAATGTAACAACCGTGGTCTCCATCTTTAGGGCAACTGTTGAAACTGATGAAGGTCATAGATACCCTTCAGAAGAAGAGATGACGGTAATGGCTAAGAGACTTGTTGAAAAATACCCTATGTACACCAAGGAACTTGAAGCTCTCAACCTGCTCCACTGCAGCACCGTCGATGAGAATGGCGGCATGCTCGGTCCCCTTTTTCCTGTAGTCCACAATCCTCTCCTTTGTCTTGATCATGTCGAGGGAGAGGTTGTTGTCCTGGCACCACACAGCCAGGTCTCTGACCTCCTCCCTATAGGCTGTCTCATTGTTGTCTGTGATCAGGCCTACCACTGTTGTGTCATCGGCAAACTTAATGATGGTGTTGGAGTCGTGCCTGGCCGTGCAGTCATGAGTGAACAGGGAGTACAGAAGGGGACTGAGCGCGCACCCCTGAGGGGCACCTGTGTTGAGAATCAGCGTGGTGGATGTGTTGTTACCTACCCTTACCACCTGAGGGTGGCCCGTCAAGTCCAGGATCCAGTTGCAGAGGGAGGTGTTTAGTCCCAGGGTCCTTAGCTTATTGATGAGCTTTGAGGGCACTATGGTGTTGAACGCTGAGCTATAGTCAATGATTAGCATTCTCACATAGGTGTTCCTTTTGTCCAGGTGGGAAAGGGCAGTGTGGAGTGCAATAGATTACATCATCTGTGGATCTGTTGGGATGGTATGCAAATTGGAATGGGTCTAGGGTTTCTGGGATAATGGTGTTGATGTGAGCCATGACTAGCCTTTCAAAGCACTTCATGGCTACAGACGTGAGTGCTACGGGTCGCTAGTCATTTAGGCAGGTTATCCTAGAGTTCCTGGGCACAGGGACTATGGTGGTCTGCTTGAAACATGTAGGTATTAATCCATCTGGCCCTGCGGCCTTGTGATCGTACACCTGTTTAAAGGTCTTATTCACATCGGCTACGGAGAGTGTGATCACACAATTGTCCGGAACAGCTGCTGCTTTCATGCATGGCTAAATGTTGCTTGCCTCGAAATGAGCATAGAAGGCATTTAGCTCGTCTGGTAGGCTCAAGTCACTGGGCAGCTTGCGGCTGGGTATCCCTTTGTAATCCATGATAGTTGGCAAACCCTGCCACATCCGACAAACATCAGAGCCGGTGAGGTAGGATGCGATCTTAATCCTGTATTGAGGTTTTGCCTGTTGTATGGTTCGTTGCAGGGTTTACGAACCAGTGTCCCGTCCTTGAAGCGGATGATCTAGGCTTTAGCTCAGTGCGGATGTTGCCTGTAATCCATGGCTTCTGGTTGGGATATGTTCGTACGGTCACTGTTGGGAAGATGTACTTGTTAATGAAGCCAATGACTGATGTGGTAAACTCCTCAATGCCATCGGATCATCTGTCCTAGTGAAACAGTCCTGCAGCTTAGCATCCGCTTTATCAGACCACTTCCGTATTGAGCGCTTCACTGGTACTTTGTGTTTGAGCTTTTTGCTTGTAATCAATAGAAGTAAAGGTGATCTATAGTTTTTCGCCTCTAGTTGTACAGGTGACATACTGGTAGAAATTAGGTAAGACGGATGTAAGTTTTTTCCTGCATTAAAATCACTGTCCACTAGGAGCGCCGCCTCTGGGTGAGCATTTTTGGGTTTGCTTATAGCCCTATACACCTCGTTGAGTACAGTCTTAGCTCCAGCATCGGTTTTTGGTGGTAAATAGACAGCTATGAAAAATAAAGATAAAAACTCTCTTGGTAAATAGTGTGGTGTACAGCTTATCATGAGGTATTCTAACTCAGGCGGGCAGAACCTTGAGACTTCCTTAATATTAGAGATGTGCACAAGCTGTTGTGAACAAGAGACACAATTGGTTGAAAGCCCGTAAAATGGCTTATATTCCCTCCAGCGCCATTCTTTCTTGATCGTTGACAAAGAAAATCCAGACTACAAAGAAGAGGTGAAGGGGCGCCGTAAGTGCTTTCAGACTAAAGTGGCCTTCTACGGGGTTGGTAAGAAGCTAAGGAAGCCACCAATGGCCACTCTTGACAAAGGTAAGAATGTTGCCTGTGTGTTCCATATGAACTGCTGCATTAATGAGATGGTCATCCTTTTTTTGCAAGAAACATTTTGTAAACTTTTTAGCTCTCTCTCTCCCTCTCTCCCTCTCTTCCTCTCGCTGGCGGGAATGATTAGAGATGAAGGAAGAGATCACCACAGAAACCAAGTAGGGGTGGGGGGGTCACAGGAAGGGAGGGAGTGAGGGAGGAGATTGGTTGAAGCTGTTCTAGACATGTATGCTCAAAACCCCTGCCTTGAGGACGATACAGATGTTGCCTGGCATGTTCCCATCATCTCATCAGAAGATGTCTAAGTGTGAAGCTCTGCTTCATGTCCTGAAGGTACATTTGTATGTCAAGCCCTTGTGTGACCTATACTGTACGCTCCTTATTATCTGCCTTGAACTTTGTTGTTTATGATTCATTAGACTCCGTTCCATTGTTCAATTTGGTAATACCCTCATTTCTTTATTACTATTTCATGTTTAATCGTTGGAGGACCCAGAGACTTACCTGAAGAACAGATCCCTCTCCTGCCCTGTCCTGATTGTTGGAGGACCCAGAGACTTACCTGAAGAAAAGATCCCTCTCCTGCCCTGTCCTGATTGTTGGAGGACCCAGAGACTTACCTGAAGAAAAGATCCCTCTCCTGCCCTGTCCTGATCGTTGGAGGACCCAGAGACTTACCTGAAGAAAATATCCCTCTCTTGCCCTGTCCTGATCATTGGAAGACCCAGAGACTTACCTGAAGAAAAGATCCCTCTCCTGCCCTGTCCTGATCGTTGGAGGACCCAGAGACTTACCTGAAGAAAAGGTCCCTCTCCTGCCCTGTTCTGATCGTTGGAGGACACAGAAATTTACCTGAAGAAAAGATCCCTTTCCTGCCCTGTTCTGATTGTTGGAGGACCCAGAGACTTACCCGAAGAAAAGATCCCTCTCCTGCCCTGTCCTGATCGTTGGAGGACACAGAGACTTACCTGAAGAAAAGGTCCCTCTCCTGCCCTGTCCTGATCGTTGGAGGACCCAAAGACTTACCTGCAGAAAAGGTCCTCAGTCCTCCAAACAGAAGTGCTGAAAGACGGGATCCATGATGGATAAAATGCCATGGCGGAGTGAGAAAAAATATTTTGGAAAATAGACTAAAACTCCTCCACTAACCCATAATACAGCCTTTCCCCATCCACTCCCTACCACTTCCCCTTAGCCCTAACCCACCACACAGCCTGTCCCCATACACTCCCTTCCAGTTTCCTTTAAATAAATGTAACAAATGTTTCATGATCTTTCTTATATCTCTCAGATATAGGACAGATACTTCAGAACAAACTTTCTTTAAATTTTTGGGGACTATCTGTTGTTCCATGAGTTTCTATTGGCTAATAGCAGTAAGGACTATCTGTTGTTCCATGTAGTAAATCTGTTATTCAATGTGTTTCTATTGGCTAATAGCAGTAAGGACTATCTGTTGTTCCATGTAGTGAATCTGTTATTCAATGTGTTTCTATTGGCTAATAGGAGTAAGGCCCCCCCAAAAAACATATACTTTTTTTATATATATATTTAGTTTTGAGACTTCAAGGGGTCTTAAAATAAAAAATTCATTAACAAAATTATCCTTGGTATGACCTTAAAACAATTCCATTTTGAGGTAGATCAGTTATCAGTTTTACGTACATTCAGAAGCACTGGACAGTCGCTTTAACCGTAACCCATCATGCAGCCTAGTCTCAATCAAAATAATTGGATCGCAGGTGTTCCAACACAAAAAAATATTGATTTGAATTTGATAAATGTTCATGCTGTGTTAGATGACCTTTTCAAATTATAGTTGATGTGTTCCAGTTTTATGTTTGAATTATCACAAAATATACACCTTCGTTTATTTTGTAATGTAAACATTTATGTTGAACAAGAAATACAATACAAAAGAAATGCTTTCACTTTTGAGTTTATTCATGTTTAATGGAGTGCACCATGTTGAAATAAATGCAATTTCTTTGAAAGAGATGAGTTCTTGTTTTAAGTGGTTTGCCCTCATTTTTCTCAAGATTCTTGTAAATATCTAGTTTTCATCCAATTTCCTTCTTATTGTCAGCCTATTGTGTATGTTTTACTTCATTATGTAGGTTTGATTACAGACATTTACATTAAAGATTAGGGTATGCCTTTGGGAAGTAAGAGAACATTTTAGTTTTTGCTTAATTATTTACATATTTCACTAAACTAGCCATGCTTAAAACTAGACAGAATAGCTTGACATCTCTTATTTTAAGATTTAAGAGGTTTATAGTCAAGTAGATATTGAATTATTTAAAAAAAATCTTACCAAGTAGGATGCACTGGAATATAATTTTGCTTACTTCTAGTATTTCTTTCCCTTAATTTGGTGACGTCTTGTCATGCCGTTTTTGCAGTGTAGAACTAAAAAGGTATCTCGAACCAAAAAGGGTTCTACATGCACTGCAGAAACAGCATGTCAAAAACAGGGGAGGCTGTGCTTCTTCGGACAGGGGAGACAAGATGGAGACCACAGATGGAGACCACAGTCGTAATGGTGGTTCTCACCAACCTGCAGCAAAGCTCATTTGACATGGGGAATCCCATCTCTTAGCCAACAATCTTCTCTAAGTAATGCTTCCACACTGACTCCAACTCAGTGTCTGTGTATATTATATACTCAGGGCTGTGTAGTTGTACAATTTTCTTTGGAGAAACTCCTTTCCGGTTACTCTTACTGGTTCCAGGCGGTTACTTTGGTGCGCCTTCTTTGAATTCAAATTACCCTAACTTCAGTAATGTGGATCCAGCTACATGAGTCAACTCCAAATTTAAAGTATTTAAACAATGTTCAAAAGTATTTTTTCCCCTCCGACAAATTATTGAATGAAAATATTGGAGAAAAATTGATGCTAGAAAGCATGTGCACTCAGAAATGTTACTGTTGCGTCCTGGCCATAGAGAGCCCTCGGGGTTCTCTATGGTGTTTTAGGTCAGGGTGTGACTAAGGGGGGGTTTTCTAGTTGTTTTGTTTCTATGTTGGTTTTGTGTATGGTTCCCAATTAGAGGCAGCTGTTTTTCGTTACCTCTAATTGGGGATCATACTTAGTGTGTTCTGTTCCCACCTGCATTTGTGGGATATTGTTTTTGTTAGTGTTGTTGAGCGCTACGTATTGTACGATCAGTTGTTTTCGTTGTTGGTTTTTGTATGTTCCACCTTTATTAAATATGTGGAACTTAGCGCACGCTGCGCCTTGGTCCATTTATTAAAACGACGATCGTGACAGTTACATCTCTCAAATTCACATATGGGGGTCTGGATGCCAGGATTGATAGTCTGTGACATCAAAGTTATAAACATGTTTTGTTTAATTATATTTGTATCATAAACGTTGGTGTAAAACAGCCTTATATTCAGTTAACCAGTGAGACAGTCGTTCTGAAGCACATGAGCCATCTATAAGTAATATTTTTCAATAATCAACGAGATATATCATAAATGTATAGTAATGTCATAGTGAATACACAACGCTAGGTTGCGCCAGTGGACTCACATTAATAATGCAATCTATGTGCCATTATTCAAAAGGGCAGCCAAATTTCCCTCTTTATTCACCTTCTCTGCCCTATACAAGTCATACAGATATAGGTCCCCTCCTCCATTATCAAAACTTAAAATGCCATTGAAAATTGTGTAAAGTGACAATCAATTTGCTAAGTTAGTAAAGGTACATTAACGTTACATTAACAAATTGTTTTAGGCAAAGCAAATAGCCTACTTAGCCAGCCACCCAGTAGCTAGCTAGCTAATATTAGCTAGCCTGGGTTGGTAACTAGCTAGCTAACAAAAATGGCAGCTAACATTAGTTTGCTAGCTACCTAACTTTAACTTACCATATAAAATGCTCACCGACATGTTGTCCAAATTGTCCAAGTCGTACTTCCTCAGCACTGATCTGCGTTAAAAGTCACCAGTTAGCTAGCTTCTGTTGACTGGTCATTTCAGTGAACTCTTGTGCAATTTAATGTGAGCTAATAGCTAACTAGCTATTGCTAGAAGCCCATTGAGGTGGCAACGGTTTAGCTAACGTTAGCAAATGCTAACATGCCTGCTAGCTGACCTCCTTTGTTCCCGACTGAATAGATTCAGTATCTAACTTAAAAAATTACAAATACTTACCATGGTCTAAAATAAATACTGCTCTTTAGCGTTTTATTTATCAAGTGACGGACTCGAATACGTTTATTTTTCCAAAGACTTTATGACTGACAGACTACAACAACTTTTTCATGACTGGACTCTTTTTTCAAAGTTCTAACTGAATGGCTGGAAAGTGTAAACCACTGCGCATTTCAGGAGGGGGGTTCCCTCACCAATGCATATTTTAACTTTCTTCCCCATGTGAGCAAGATAACACACAATTCATTCATACGTTTTTTATGATAGTTACTGGAGGTTGCTTTCTGGCATTGGACTCAGTACCACACATCAAATACCTGCTGACTACAAATGCTAGCTCACTATCTATTTTCTGCCCCTTTAATTTGGTGCATTGTTTGAGAAGTGCAATGAATTGGTGGTGTGCTATTTGCTTTGCATTTGTGACCTTGACTTTGAAGTATCTTTTGGGCTACATCAATAGAGCACATTGCCGCAGTCCCTTTTTCCGTGCCATCTGTGGTATCGACAGCTGTCCAAAGGAGTATAGAGTTTACAACTCGTTTTATTATTTTATTTAACGTGGGCTTGCTGTGTATCTGTCAAATGGACGCCCACCAAGAAGCAGGACTGACGTTACAAATGGCACTAACGGAGGGCCTTGTCAGCTTACCCAACAGAGATCCACAGTCCTACGGACGTGACAATTTTGAAACACACCTTTTTTCTGGTTGAGCTACACCTGAACAGACCCAAACGGCCAACCTTATTGCTTTGTCAGTGCATGGAGATGTTAATTTTGAGGATGCTCCACAAGAGGCACAGGAGACACTACGAGATATCACATCGAACAAGGCTAATGTATTGGTGCATTTTGCTTGAGGCTGGAGTCGCTGGACTAGTTTGGTACATTCATGTCATACATTTTTGTTGTGTTTGTTTTTGTCTTTATGTTACAGAAGACTGGCAACGACATTGTATCTGTGGTGGAACAATATCAAGCTTCACTTATGGCTGAGATGAGGGACCAAATTAAGCAGGTGTTTGAGAGACATTCTGAGACCACAGAACAGTACATGAAGAGGCACTGGCAATGTTTGTTATTTTTGCAAATCCTTTTTCCAGTGTTGCTACTACACACATACAGAACCACAGCATCTAGGAACTTCTCAGCCCGGTCGAGCTTGAGGAAATAGTACTTTCTAAAGTAGCGTGCAGAGTCAAGAGGTAATTCGAGGGCTCTCGCCATGAAATAAAAATGGTTTTACTTCATACCCTTGCTCAGAAGCCTGGAACAGTTGTTTTCTGACTCAATTATTCTTGCCATGACAACCACAGAAGTGCAAGGATGGATTCTTGTATGACATAGCCAATGGAGACCTTTTTATTTTTAAATGTTTTATTTAACCCTTCGTTTACCAGGTAAGTTGCCCGAGAACACATTCTCATTTTCCAGTCACTCACACTTTTCTTTGCTAGGCCCAAAGTTGATTTTGTATACAGATTAAATAGATATGTGCAACCCACTTGGATCACATGCTTAAAAAAATAGCTGATGGTTTACTATTCATTGGGAAATATAGATCCTAAATATAGATCTAAGCTAGCTGAAATTAAACTTCTTGCCATTGCTAAATCAAGTGACCTTTCTTGGCTTTGAAAGTGATAATGCCCTTGAAGCCGGTGTTTGGAGGATATATTGGCACGGTTTGCCAATATAACAACACCCGTGCCAATATATCCTCCAAACACAGACTTCTCTGGCATTATCACTTAGTCATGCTTGAGTTGATAGAGTTTACCCAGATACTTTTTGCTCGGGTGATTTCGCTTCAAACCATTTCAAGACTCAAGTTATTAATCAAGCAGCGTTTGAAAAATTTCTATCAGATTTTTATTGACAATGTAACACCCAAGCAACATTACTTACTTCACCTTCCCACACAAATTAAGTCTTTAGGTCCTATGGTAAGCCATATGTGCATGAGATTTGAATCAAAGCACGTTTTCTTTAAGCAATGTACTTCCAAAATGTAAGTTAAAAAAATGTAAGCAAATCATTGGTGAAGCATAATCAGCTATTTGAATGCAGTCAAACTATGAATGGCTCACAGCATCCAATTTTTACACATGAAAGAGAATTGGGACCCCCCTCTGAGGTTAAAAATGTAGAATATGATCAGGCAAAAGAGTTCTGTGGTTTTGACAAATTATGACATGTTGTGTCAGTCAAGTGGCTTGTTCTAAATGGAAATAAATATACAAGTAAAAAGTCTGATTGTTACCAACGTGAATGATAATGTTCCATAATTTAGCAAATGCATCACTTGCACATTTGAATATGCACTAATCCTGGGCACATGCCATAGTTAAGACCCAGGTGATTTTACCGTTATCCATTAGCGTTTTACTATGTTTAAATCAGTGATTTTGACTGTAAAACATACATTTTTGTTATTTTAGGGGTAATTGACCATGTATAGACCCATAAACATAATTAGTGTAATATCTTAACAAATATTTAATGTCAATAGGTTTGTTTAGTGTCTCTTGCACAATGGTAGACCTGGTTTATGTGCCTTTTGCTGAATACAATGCTAGACCTGGTTTATCAGAGTATTGGTGTAGACCTGGTTTGTAGGAGTACTGGAGTTGAGGTACAGGGGTAGACCTGTTTTACAGTTTATGGATATTCAGGCGTTGGCACATGTAGACCTGGCTTAGTTGACTAATTGGGTTCAAGAACAGGTGCCGACTGTGGTATGTACATTGGAGCTGAAGTACAGGTGAAGACCTGGTTTGTATGAGTATTGGGGCTGAAATGCAGAAGTAGAGCAATTTTTAGCAAACTCTTCCTACTATTTCTTTGAATATCAGCCTTATGACACCTTGGGTCTGAATAGGGATTTGTTAGTGTATGAAGTTGCTGTCCCTAACCTTGCCCATGCCCCAAAGTTGGTACAAAAGGAACGACTTATAGATTTTACATCCTACTACTCGCTTTCAAAAGCAGCATGTATGTTCCAATGAAGCATTATCTTGGGCATGTCCTTGCACGCCACAGTTATAATGAATAGTTGTTCTAATGTTGTCCAGCACTAGTTTAGATGGCAGGTTTGGGGCCTCATTTCCCACTGGGGGAATTCACACAATGTGCTGTAAGTTGCTTTGGATAAAAGTGTCTGCTGTGGAATATTGAAAAAAGCAGTTTGAGTCATATCTGGATTGTAAATGTTTTTAATACAAATATTAATTTTATAGTCTCTTCAAGTGTGATTCTTAAAACAAGCCTACATATCTTCAAATACTTGTCTTCAGTAGATTCCAGCTTCAAAAAGCTGTTCTCTCAAGAATGTGTCTCATTTAACTTGTGGTAAGACAACTCAAGACATATATTCCTAAAACAAGCTAAATAGTCAAGAAAATCAGCCTTGTTCAGATTTATAATTTTTGCAATGTTGAACTAAAAATAGTTATTCTATGGGCACAGCCGAAGAACCCTTTAGCATCCTTTTTTCTAAGCATGTACAACGTATAACTGTCTTCTATTCCTAAGGCCACATATTTCCTCCTTAAGCTCACAACTTGGTCATATTAGGTTGTTCTAAGTTATCATTCACTTCAAATACCCCATTGTCGATTCCGTTAATGGAGTGGAGGTGGTGTCCCTTCATGTTGTGGAAGCAGTAGGAACAATGTGCAGTGGCCACGGGCATCACTTTGGAGAAGTTGGAGAAGTTCACTCTGTACTTGCCCTCTTTACTGCGGGAGATGATTGGCAGGAAGTTGTAACCCCACATGATCTCCTGAGGGATGAAGGAAGTCCTGACCTGGCAGGCTGAGCTGGTGGTCTCAGCTGTGCCGTCCAGAAAGACCACCAGCTCAAACTCCTGCTTATGGAGTGTGTCCATTGCCATCTCAAAGAAAGGGCTAGCCTTGTCAATCACATGGTAGAGTGTGAGAGGGCACACAAAGAAGAGGTTGTCCTTCCCAGCGTCCACCATGAACTCAATGTTCACCTGGTCCATGATGATTGTCTCCCCATTGGGTATGATGGTTGTCCTCAACAACTTGCCATAGATCTGGCTCCCGATCATCAGGGTCTTGCGTAAGTTGGCCACTCTTATCATGAGGCAAAGGAAGTCCTTCTTAGGACAGATGACAGCTGTCTGACTGAATGTGATGGTCTTGGCCCTTTTCTTAGGGATGGAGATCTTGGCCAGGATGATTCCACACATGAAACAGTTGATGATGGAACCTATGAGAAACTGGGTAATGAGGAGGGGTTACAGCACCAGAACAGTGAGGAGTGATGACGCGTATACCATACCCAATGCTGGTCTGGGTCTCCAGGGAGAAGAGAAATGCTGTAATGAGATCATAAACGTTTTCCACACAGTACTTGTGGCCTTTTGAGGGGTTCTGCCAGGTCAGGTCCCCGTTGCTCCGGGGCGATCCAGAACCACAGCAGTCCGAAGATGAACCAGCTCAGGGTGAACGAGACGGTGAAGAAAAAGAGAACAAAGCGCCAGCGGAACTCCACGAAGGTCGTCCAGAAGTCCACGAGGAAGGCAAACCGGTTGCCGTACTTCACGTTACCGAATTCGATGTTGCAGCGGCCATATTTGGTCACCAGCCGGGTTCTGCGGATTCTTCGCTCCACCAGGTGGTCCTGGATGCGCTTCCTGATGCCAAACATCACTTTCTAGGTCCTGTCTTCTGTTAGAGATAGTAAAAATTTGTTTGTGAAATAGTTAATACTTTAACTAATTGGGTAAAACATAAAAGGTAAAAGTACCACTGACCTTCATTTTCATCAAAATATCATTATATGAAACAACTCACCAGCACAAACATCTCAGTCAGTCTATGATCAAGGAAATTATTTCACATACCTGCCCCAACCATGTTTCTCTACTTACTAACAGTTGCTATGCATCACTTGCACATTTGAATATGCACTAATCCTGGGCACATGCCATAGTTAAGACCCAGGTGATTTTACCGTTATCCATTAGCGTTTTACTATGTTTAAATCAGTGATTTTGACTGTAAAACATACATATTTGTTATTTTAGGGGTAATTGACCATGTATAGACCCATAAACATAATTAGTGTAATATCTTAACAAATATTTAATGTCAATAGGTTTGTTTAGTGTCTCTTGCACAATGGTAGACCTGGTTTATGTGCCTTTTGCTGAATACAATGCTAGACCTGGTTTATCAGAGTATTGGTGTAGACCTGGTTTGTAGGAGTACTGGAGTTGAGGTACAGGGGTAGACCTGTTTAACGGTTTATGGAAATTCAGGTGTTGGCACATGTAGACCTGGCTTAGTTGACTAATTGGGTTCAAGAACAGGTGCCGACTGTGGTATGTACATTGGAGCTGAAGTACAGGTGAAGACCTGGTTTGTATGAGTATTGGGGCTGATATGCAGAAGTACAGCAATTTTTATGACAATTATGGCTTGCATGTAGCAGTAGACCGGTCAAAGGTCACAGGACTAAGATATATAACTAACAGGGTTGGAATGTGCAGCAAATAGCTGGATATACAGTGGGGCAAAAGTATTTAGTCAGCCACCAATTGTGCAAGTTCTCTCACTTAAAAAGATGAGAGAAAGACTTAACTCTCACTTCTCATTTCGTCTGTCATAGTTGAAGTGTACCTATGATGAAAATTACAGGCCTCTCTCATCTTTTTAAGTTGGAGAACTTGCACAATTGGTGGCTGACTAAATACTTTTTTGCCCCACTGTATAGTGGCTTGCAAAAGTATTCACCCCCTTGGCATTTTTTCTATTTTGTTGCATTACAACCTTGAATTAAAATATATTTTTTTGGGGGGGGTTGTCATTTGTAAATCATTTGATTTACACAACATGCCTACCACTTTGAAAATGCTAAATATTTTTTATTGTGAAACAAACAAGAAATAAGACAAAAAGTCTCTTGGGGTATGTCTCTATAAGCTTGGCACATCTAACCACTGGAATTTTTGCCAATTCTTCAAGGCAAAACTGCTCCAGCTACTTCAAGTTGGATGGGTTCCGCTGGTGCACAGCAATCTTTAAGTTATACCACAGATTCTCAATTGGATTGAGGTCTGGGCTTTGACTAGGCCGTTCCAAGACATTTAAATGTTTCCCCTTAAACCACTCGAGTGTTGGTTTAGCAGTATGCTTAGGGTCATTGTCCTGCTGGAAGGTGAACCTTCGTTCCAGTCTCAAATCTCTGGAAGACTGAAACATGTCCCTGTATTTAGCGCCATCCATCATTCTTTCAATTCTGACCAGTATCTCAGTCCCTACCGATGAAAAACATCACCACAGCATGATGCTGCCACCACTATGCTTCACTGTGGGGATGGTGTTCTCTACGGGTGATGAGAGGTGTTGGGTTTGCGCCAGACATAGCGTTTTCCTTGATGGCCAAAAAGTTCAATTTTAGTCTCATCTGACCAGAGTACCTTCTTCCATATGTTTGGGGAGTCTTCCACATGCCTTTTGGCGAACACCAAACGTGTTTGCTTATTTTTTTCTTTAAGCTTTTTTCTGGCCACTCTTCTGTAAAGCCCAGCTCTGTGGAGTGTACGGCTTAAAGTGGTTCTATGGACAGATACTCCAATCTCCGCTGTGGAGCTTTGCAGCTCTTTCAGGGTTATCTTTGGTCTCCTTGTTGCCTATTTGATTAATGCCCTCCTTGCCTGGTCCGTGAGTTTTGGTGGCGACCCTCTCTTGGCAGGTTTGTTGTGGTGCCATATTCTTTCTATTTTTTAATAATGGATTTAATGGTGCTCCGTGGGATGTTCAAAGTTTCAAATATTTTTTTATAACCCAACCCTGATCTGTACTTCTGCACAACTTTATCCCTGACCTGTTTGAAGAGCTCCTTGGTCTTCATGGTGCCGCTTGCTTGGTGGTGCCCCTTGCTTAGTGGTGTTGCAGACTCTGGGGCCTTTCAGAACAGATGTATGTATACTGAGATCATGTGACAGATCATTTGACACTTAGATTGCACACAGGTGGGCTTTATTTAACTAATTATGTGACTTCTGAAGGTAATTGGTTGCACCAGATCTTATAAAGGGGCTTCATAGCAAAGGGGGTAAATACATATGCACTCACCACTTTTTTGTTCAATATTTTTTATACTTTTTTAACAAGTCATTTTTTTGTATTTATTTTTTATTTTTGTACGTCCATTACATTAAATCCAAATAAAAATCTATTTAAATTACAGGTTGTAACGCAACAAATAGGAAATAATGCCAAGGGGGTTGAATACTTTTGCAAGGCACTGTAGCTGCATGTAGGGCAAAAGGTAGCCTAGCGGTTAAGAGTGTTGAGCCAGAAACCAAAATGTTCCTGGTTTGAATCCCTGAGCTGACTATGTGAAAAATCTGTTGATGTGCCCCTTTACTGTAGTTGCTCCTGTAACTCGCTCTGAATAAGAGCATCTGCTAAATGACTAAAATGCTAATTATATAAACTGGTGTAGTAACCACTGGTAAGGTAAACTCTCATTGTAATCACTGGTAGGGTATAGCACAAAAGTGTTTGATGGATGGTCCCTGGCAAGATTATGTTCTCTGAATAAATCTGGCCTGTGTTGCTGCCAAGCTATGCCATATAGTTGGATGGTGGTGCAAGTGTTAAGTACAAAATTACCAGTGCAGTAAGCTGGTGTGTTTGTTCCTACGCTCAAAGCTTTGAAATGTCCTTTATTTCACAAACAGAAATTTGATAGTCACACATTATTCTTTGTTGAGAATCTTTAGATCTCAAAGCCTTTCACACACAAAGATTTTTTCCATGCCATTGTTACTGTAAGGTAAGATAATGAATGCCAAGATCATTCAAGGTTTACTTTGATACAATGCTTGGCTGATGCTTTTCAATAATATACTTTTGAAATAGAGCGATCATTTTATTAGTACTGCGTGGTTCAGTTGTCATTGTCGCTAATAACTCTTCAACAATTAATGATTTCCCCAGGAAAATGTTATAATCATTTATTTAAAGGTTGACAAAACAATGCCAAGGTCGTAGGGACCATTTCCACCCGTGTAATCATCAGTTTGTGATTAAATGCAATGTTATTCACATTTGATGTTTCAGACAATTAAATAATTCACTCAATATGTACACTGATAAATGTAGGCACATGTTGTATGATTTACTTCTACGGTGAGAGTTCAGAAAGTTAGCTACTTCTTTTCCCCTTTTGGAGAGAGACCGTCCCGACTGTAAATATCTCAAATAACAATAACAATAAAAAAATTGCCCTCCCAAGACCATTTCCTTTTAATGTTAAAATCCTCAACAATATACAAGACCACAAACTAACCCCACTACACACGCACCTGTATACAACGTTTGGAGTGGAGCCAGATCAGTTATATAACATACAATATGTTTACTGGCAGACATGCCACTCTTCACTCATAGGGTTTTTGTAAACAAGAACGCTAGCGGAATGCCAATAAGGAAGAGTAGCCGTAACACGGCAAAGCTCACCTTAGCCTCAAAGTGGGTAGATATCAACATAATGGACGTCATCATTACACTGTTGTTATAATGGGAGAATACAAAGCAAAGTTTTCCCTAACTGGATGATAATGGTCCAATTAAGATGAAGTCCTCACTCAAACTGAGCTTACCTGTCAGTGTGGAAGTTGTGGAAATCTAAAGTTGTGTTACAACGTGGTTGTCCTCTGTCGCTGTCTCTCTCTCAGCCAGTCTCTGGTGTGTCCTCTGAACTGTACTTAGTGTTCTGACACCTTTTGCAGTGCTACACCTGTGTGCTTTTATAAACCCTTGTACTGGTTGGACTGGAATCCCTTCAGGTGATGTTTACACGCACACAAACATGAAGTAATTGTACCGCCCTCCAGCAGGGCTGTTGAGTGGGTCTGAGTTTACCCCACACAGCGCAGGTACCCAGGGCCAGCCTGAATACCCTGTGCTACACCACCAATGTCTAGACACGCACACACACACACACACACACACACACACACACACACACACACACACACACACACACACACACACACACACACACACACACACACACACACACACACACACACACACACACACACACACACACACACACACACACACACACACAGTCCATAACTTGGGTGACTTGTATGGGCTTTCCTCTGACACCGCCTAGATGGCAGGAAGCTTGGCCCCAGTGATGTACAGGGCCATTCGCACTACCCTCTGTATCGCCTTACGGTCAGATGCCAAGCAGTTGCCATACCAGACGGTGATGCAACCGATCAGGATGCTCTCAACGGTTCAGCTGTAGAACCTTTTGAGCATCTGGGGACCCATGCCAAATGTTTACAGTTTCCTGGGTATGACAAAATGTTTTTGTCGTACCCTCTTCACGACTGTCTTGGTATGTTTGGACCATGATAGTTCGTTGGTGATGTGGACGTCAAGGAACTTGAAACTGTCGACCCGCTCCACTGCTGCCTCGGCGATGTTAATGGGGGCCTGTTCGGCCCGCCTTTTCCTGTAGTCCACGATTAGCTCCTTTGTCTTGCTCACATAGAGGGAGAGGTTGTTGTCCTGGCACCACACGGCCAGTTCTCTGACCTCCTCCCTATAGGCCGTCTCATCGTTGTAGTGGGTCTAGGGTGTCCTGGAGGATGCTGTTGTTGTGAGCCATGACCAGTCTTTCAAAGCACTTCATGGCTACTGACGTGAGTGCCACGGGGGCAGTAATCATTTCGGCAGGTTACTTTTGCTTCCTTGGTACAGGGACTATGATGGTATGCTTGAAACATGTAGGTATTACAGACTCGGTCAGGGAGAGGTTGAAAGTGTCAGTGAAGACACTTGACAGTTGATCCATGCATACTTTGAGTACAAGTCCTGGTAATCCATCTGGCCCATTGGTTTGGTAATTGTTGACCTGTTTAAAGGTTTTGTTCACATCGGCTACTGAGAGCGTTATCACATAGTCATCCAGAACATCTGGTGCTCTTGTGCATGCCTCAGTGTTGCTTGCCTCGAAACGAGCATAAAAAGGCATTTAGCTCGTCTGGTAGGCTTGCGTCACTGGGCAGCTCGCGTCTGGGTTTCCCTTTGTAATCCTTAATATTTTTCAGGCCCTGCCACATCCGACGAGCGTCAGAGCTGGTGTAGTAGGATTCAATGACTTCTGGTTGGGATATGTACATACTGTCAGTGTGGGGACGACGTCGTCGATGCACTTACTGATGAAGACAATAATTGAGGTGGTGTACTCCTCAATGCCATTAGATGAATCCCGGAACATATTCCAGTCTGTGCTAGCAAAACAGTCCTGTAGTGTAGCAGCCGCATCTTCGGACCACTTCCGTATTGAGCGAGTCACTGGTATTTCCTGCTTTAGTTTTTGCTTGTAAGCAGGAATCAGGAGGATATAATTATGGTCAGATTTGCCATCTGTGTGTGGAGTAAAGGTGGTCTAGGATTTTTTTTTCTCTGGTTGCACATGTGACATGCTGGTAGAAATTTGGTAAAATTGATTTAAGTTTGCCCGCATTAAAGTCCCCAGCCTCTAGGAGCACCACTTCTGGGTGAGCAGTTTCTTATTTGCTTATGGCCTTATAGAGATGG
Source organism: Brachymystax lenok tsinlingensis (assembly GCA_030435695.1). NCBI lineage: Eukaryota > Metazoa > Chordata > Actinopteri > Salmoniformes > Salmonidae > Brachymystax > Brachymystax lenok. Next base: position 31,179,024 of record CM059816.1, read on the forward strand.
TTGAGAGGGGTCTTAGTGCCAGCTTTGTTCTGTGGTGGTAAATAGACGGCTACTGAATAATATAGATGAGAACTCTCTTGTTAGATAGTGTGGTCTACATCTTATCATAATGTACTCTACCTCAGGCCTGCAATACCTCGAGACTTCTTTAATATTAGACATCGCGCACCAGCTGTTACTGACAAATAGACACACACCCTACCCCTCGTCTTACCAGAGGTAGCGTCTCTGTTCTGCCGGTGTATGGAAAATCCTGCTAGCTCTACAGTATATTATCCGTATCGTTGTTCAGCCAAGTCTAGGTGAAACATAAGATGTTTACTCGCTCACCTATGGATTCTCAGATGGTTGCCCGATCTGCGGCCTCTTTTCCTGCATCTTTTCTTTACGCAAAGGGCGTGGATCTGGGTCTGTTCCAGTGAAAGCAGGATATCCTTCTCGTCGGACGTTAAAGGAAAAGGTTTCTGTCCAGAAGTTATTTTCGGTCATAAGAGACGGTAGCAGCAACATTATGTAACATTATGTCACAACTGCTTGCCACGTCTTCTCCTGCTCCCCCCCTCCGGTGCTCGACGTTGCCGGTCTACTAACCACCAGTCCTGGCAACCCGTTATTACACACACCTGGCAACCATAATTATGCACACCTGCACCTCATCATTAGGCACACCTGAACGTCATCACTTCCCTGATTACTCCCCATTTATATAGCACTCTGTGGTTATCACCCATCAGGCAGTATTGTTTTTGTGTTCATGTTCAGATGCTACTCCTGTTTGTGTAGTCACTCTATGTTCGTTCGTATATAACTCACCAACTGCACCTGCTTCTTGACTCCCTGCATCTTACAGAATACTGCCTCATAAAATGGAAGCAGCAGCCAACCGAGAAATCTCCCAGATAGTCTACGAACAGGAAGACCTACTTCAACCAACACCACGACCAGCTGGAGCAACTGGGGGGTGAGCGCCTACTCCAGCTACGGCAGGATGGTCAGACCACTGCGGAGCACACCCTCACCTTCCGTACAGTGGCAGCATCAAGCGGATGGAATGAGCCGGAGCTCCTTATTCAGGACAGGATTATGCGAAGAGATCCAGACGAGTTGGCATGCCGAGACGACACCATCTCTTTGGACGCACTCATCGCAATGGTCATCCATCTGGATAACCTTCTTCGGGAGCGTAGATAACCCCATCGCCTCTCTCTTTCCTTCGTTGACCAATCCGATTCAGAGCATAAATCCATGGAGGTAGGGGTCGCATGCCTCACCATGGCTGAGCGACAGCATCAGAGACAGCTGGGAGGGACGGCCCATGATCATCTGTCTCCTAGGGTAGGCGTGCGTATTCCATCTTCATCACTTTCCGCCAAACTCTTTTTAGTATCGATTTCACTAGCTGGCTGTCCCTCATGGTGTTTCTACAGCTCTAGTGGACTCCGGTGCCGAGTGGAATTTTATTGACCAGACCCTTGCCTCCTCCCTGAACATAACTTCAAACCCGCTCTCCTCTCCTTTTCAGGTTCAAGCACTGGATAATCAACCACTGGTATCTGGGTTGATTACACACATTACAGCACCACTTGCCATCACCGTGGGACTCCTGCACCAAGAAAGCCTTCCCTTCCTCATCTTTGAGACACCCGTACACAAAGTTATCCTCGGCCTCCCGGTGCTCCAACGCCACGACCCCAGCATCTCCTGGTCAAGGATGGGGCGGCAGGGTAGCCTAGTGGTTAGAGCATTGAACTAGTAACCGAAAGGTTGCATGTTCAATTCCCAGAGCTGACAAGGTACACATCTGTTGTCCTGCCCCTGAACAGGCAGTTAGCCTAGGAACAGTGGGTTGTCATTGAAAATAAGAATTTGTTCTTAACTGACTTGCCTGGTAAAATAAATAAAAGTACCGCTACCCTCTTTTTTACTAAACTGGAAATGCAATCTGATCCGCATCCGGGAGAGGGATGAACGGAAGACGGCCTTCAGCATAATGTCTGGACACTACGAGTATTTGGTGATGCCTTATGGATTATCCAATGCTCCATCGGTGTTCCAGGCATTCGTGAACGAGGTGTTCCTGGACATGCTTGGGTGTTAGTTGGTCGCTTTATTAAAAACTTCAGCTCCATCGCCTCACCTCTCTCTGCAAGGGTGGTCCCCGGAAGTTTATGTGGAGTCCCGCAATGGGGGCTGTCCTGTCACAACGCAAAGTAACCCACACAAACTGTATACATGTGCCTATTACTCTAAAAAACTATCCCCTGCAGAGAGGAACTATGACGTTGGCGACCGGGAACTCCTGGTGGTGAAGTTAGCACTAGAGGAGTGCAGACACTGGCTGGACGACACCAAGGACCAATTTCTCCTCCTCACCGACCAGTACATACGGACAGCGAGGTGGCTGAACCTGCGATTCGGGAGGGGTCTCTGTCCTGAGTACATCCATCATTCTACCCTCCCGAATTGTTTCCCCTGTGCTTTGGGACGTAGACGTGGACATCCGCCAGGCTCTGGAGATGGAATCCGCGGCTGCTACCTGCCCTCCGTAACGCACCTACGTTCCCACGGAGGTAAGGGATCAGCTGTTGACCTGGGCGACCTGACCCTTGCCACTGGACACCCAGGTATCACCCGCACCATTCAATCTGTCTCAGCTAAGTACTGGTGGCCCACCTTGGCGCAGGACGTCGCTTGCTATGTCAACTCCTGCTCTGTATGTGCCCAAACCAAATCTCCCCAGCATTGAAACTCCTTCCCCTTCCAGTGCCTCAGCGGCCTTGGTCTCATCTATCCATTGATTTCATAACTGATCTCCCCTCTTCTGATGGTTGCACTACTATTCTGGTTGTTGTGGACAGATTTTCTAAATTCTGACATTTTATCTGTCTTTCTGGTCTCCCTACCACTCTCCAGGTTGCTGAGGCACTGTTCCAGCAGGTCTTCCGCCACTATGGCCTGCCGGAGGACATAATATCTGACCTTGGCCCCTAATTCATGTCACAGGTATGGAGCGCCTTCATGGAGAAGCTGGGGGTCACGGTCATCCTCACTTCCGGGTACCAGCCTCAGTCCAACGGGCAGGGAGCTGGGGAGGTTCCTTAGGAGTCACTGCCAGGACCGGCAGAGGGAGTGGGCCCGGTTCCTTCCCTGGGCAGAGTACGGACAGAATTCACTTTGTCACTCCTCCACCGGGCTGTCTCCCTTCCAAGCATCCTGGGGTACTAGCAAGCTACCTCAATGAGGTAACATATCGATTAACACTCCCCACTAACTACCGGATCTCACCATCTTTTCACATTTCCCTCCTCAGGCCGGTGGTTCCTGTTCCCCTGGCTAATGCCGTCCCCCACGACACCCCTCCGTCTCCCCTGTACATCGAGGGAAGCCCCACCTATGCCGTCAGATCCCTCCTTGACTTCATCACTTCCCTGATTACTCCCCCTTCAGGCAGTATTGTTTCTGTGTTCATGTTCAGATGATACTCTTGTCAAATAAAATAAAATGTTATTTGGCACATGCGCCGAATACAACAGGTGTAGACCTTATCGTGAAATGCTCACTTACAATCCCTTAACAGACAATGCAGGTCAAGAAATAGAGGTAAGAAAATATTTACTAAATAAACTAAAGTAACAAAAAGGCTATATACAGGGGGTACTGGTACCGAGTCAATATGCGGGGGTACAGGTTGGTCGAGGTAATTTGGAAAGTGACTATGCATAGATAATGAACAGCGAGTAGCAGCAATGTCAATGTAAATTGTCCGGATGGCCATTTGATTAATTGTTCAGCAGTCTTATGGCTTGGGGGTAGAAGCTGTTAAGGAGCCTTTTGGTCCTAGACTTGGCGCTCCCGTACCGCTTGCCGTGCGGTAGCAGAGAAAACAGTCTATGACCAGGGTGACTGGAGCCTCCGACAATTGTTTGGCCATTCCTCTGACACTGCCTAGTATATAGTATGTTAGTTCATATTAAACTCACCGACTGCACCTGCTTCCTGACTCCCTGCGTATGATTACTAAATACTGCACAATTTAAACACTTGCCCCCATTTGCCTCTTCCCCAATACACATGTAAATATTGGACTATAAATTGTGCCTTCCTGCAGCTGTACATAGTCCATCTGTAAATAGCCCACCCAATCTAACTACCTCATCCCCATACTGTTTTTTATTTACTTTTCTGCTCTTTTGCACACCAGTATCTCTACTTGCACATCATCATCTGCTAAATTTGTATTTACCTCGCTACTATAGCCTATTTATTGCCTACCTCCCCACGCCATTTGCACACACTGTATATAGACTTTTTTTTCTATTGTGTAATTGACTACGCTTGTTTATTCCATGTGTAACTCTGTGGTGTTTGTGTCAAACTGCTGTGCTTTATCTTGGCCATGTCGCAGTTGTAAATGAGAACTTGTTCTCAACTAGCCTACCTGGTTAAATAAAGGTGAAATATTTTTTTAAATGTTTTATTATACGTATGCTAAAATGCATTATTCTATTCTACTGAGACATTTAAATCAAATCAAATTGTATTTGTCACATACACATGGTTAGCAGATGTTAATGCGAGTGTAGCGAAATGCTTGTGCTTCTAGTTCCGACCATGCAGTAGTATCTAACAAGTAATCTAACAATTTCACAACAACTACCTTATACACACTAGTGTAAAGGATTGAATACGAGTATGTACATATAAATATATGGATGAGCGATGGCTGACCAGCATAGGCAAGATGCAGTAGATGGTATATAGTACAGTATATACATGTGAGATGAGTAGTGTAGGATATGTAAACATTATAAAAATGGCATCGTTTAAACTGGCTAGTGATACATTTATTATATCCACTTTTTAATTATTAAAGTGGCTAGAGATTTGAGTCGATGGCCGAACGGCATAGGCAAGATTCAGTAGATGGTATAGAGTACAGTGTATACATTTGATATGAGTAATGTCGGATATGTAAACATTATATACAAAATTGTTTAAAGTGGCTAGTGATACATTTGTTACATCCAATTTTCTATTATTTAAAGTGGCTAGAGTTTTAAGTCAGTATGTTGGCAGCAGCCACTCAATGTTAGTGGTGGCTGTTTAACAGTCTGATGGCCTTGAGATAGAAGCTGTTTTTCAGTCTCTCGGTCCTAGCATTGATGCACCTGTACTGACCTCGCTTTCTGGATGATAGCGGGGTGAACAGGCAGTGGCTCGGGTGGTTGTTGTTCTTGATGATCTTTTTGGCCTTCCTGTGATATCAGGTGGTGTAGGTGGCCTGGAGGGCAGGTAGTTTACCCCCGGTGATGCATTGTGCAGTCCTCACTACCTTCTGGAGAGCCTTACGGTTGTGGGCGGAGCAGTTGCCGTACCAGGCGATGATACAGCCCGGCAGGATGCTCTCGATTGTGCATCTGTAGAAGTTTGTGTTTTTGGTGACAAAAAGCCTCCTGAGGTGGACCATTTCAGTTTGTCCGTGATGTGTACGCCGAGGAACTTAAAACTTTCAACCTTCTCCACTACTGACCCGTCGATGTAGAAAAGGGGGTTCTCCCTCTGCTGTTTCCTAAAGTCCACGATCATCTCCTTAGATGTTGTTTCCTACCCTCACCATCTGGGGCCGGCCCGTCAGGAAGTCCAGGACCCAGTTGCACAGGGCTGGGTCGAGACCTAGGGTCTCGAGCTTAATGACGAGTTTGGAGGGTACTATGGTGTTAAATGCTGAGCTGTAGTCAATGAACAGCATTCTTGCATTTACTTTATGTTCATTTTCTTATACTTTATTTCTTATTGTTGTTGCTTTGTCGAGAAAGAACCCGCAAGTATGCATTTCATTGGACAGTGTATACCATGTGTATCCCGTACACTTGACTAATAAAACTGGAAAACTATGTCAAGAGGAAGCACACACACACACACACGAGGAAACACACACACACAAGAGGAGACACACACACACATGCTTGTATTTGATGTTGAAGGGGGAAATTAAGATTTTGAATTGTAGCCACATTTTGTGATAATACGAATGCCACATGAGTAGTATCTGCTTGCAATGATTGTAGATTGGTTGTTGCACCATGTGAGGCTTTATAGTCGTTAACATTGGATGGTTTTCTGGTCCCTCTTGATGTTCAGGATCGGTGTGCTGTGTGAGGGAAATGTCAATTGAGGATTAGCATAAGAACAGGGAAGGGCTTGTCACTGGAATCTATTCCACAGCCCATTGTCTCAGCAGCATTCATAATAAAACAACACATTTGAGGGACTCACTCGCCAGGCCTCTACCGCAGATCCATTACAAATCCATTGCATTTATTTGTGTGTGTGTTAGGCGACTCTTATCTACTGTATGCAAAAGGTTTTATTGTCTTCTCAGGAATTCAGCCTTCTCTGTGTGACTCTTGACATCCCCCATTCTGTCTCACTTCGTTGAAGCAGAAGTTCAGTTGTCTTTACATGCTGTAAGTCTGATATCTGACTGGTAACAGTAATGCTATTGGTCAACAACTCAGATTTTGAATCCAAACAACTCATATGTTATAAAAGGGACTGAGATTCATTGTCTCTTTCTCTTTGTTCCGGACCTGCGCTGGTGAGATACACTCTGTTTTTCTCTCTCCACCAAGGGACTCTTGGGGCGTGGCCTTTTCAGGCTATGACTTATCTCTCTCTCCCCCTCTGATCATGGCTAGAATAATGCTGTAACGCCCAGTCCTGGGTTTTCAGGCTGGAGCGTTTTGGGTTCATTTTGGTTTAGGGGTTTTCACAGTTCTATGGTGTCTAGTTCTATGTTGGGTTAATGGCTCCCAATTAGAGGCAGCTGAGTCTCGTTGTCTCTAATTGGGAACCATTTATATGTTTGGGAATTGCACCTTAGTTTCGTGGGTTATTGTATGTTCATGTCATGATTATGTTAGGTTCATCAGGTTCTTGTCTAGTTAGGTTTCTCCGTTCGAGGTTTAGTTAGGTTTCTTCCGTCGTGGTTAGGTTTAGTTCTCTTTGTGTTAGTTTAGCATTTAGCGTTAGGGCTCTCGTCTTGTTCATCGTTTTCTTGTTTTGTTCCGTCTCGTCTCGTCTGTGAATAAATCATGTATTCTGGCTACATCGCTGCGTCTTGGTCTGTCCGTTCAGTAGAGAATCGTGACAAATGCATTGTAATGCTAGTATTTTCTTGAAACTTTATGCCTTGCACTATATGTGAATCCATTCATTTTACAATTACAGTGGGGCAAAAAAGTATTTAGTCAGCCACCAATTGTGCAAGTTCTCCAACTTAAAAAGATGAGAGAGGCCTGTAATTTTCATCATAGGTACACTTCAACTATGACAGACGAAATGAGAAAAAGAAATCCAGAAAATCACATTGTAGGATTTTTAATTTATTTATTTGCAAATTATGGTGGAAAATAAGTATTTGGTCAATAACAAAAGTTTATCTCAATACTTTGTTATATACCCTTTGTTGGCAATGACAGAGGTCAAACGTTTTCTGTAAGTCTTCACAAGGTTTTCACACACTGTTGCTGGTATTTTGGCCCATTCCTCCATGCAGATCTCCTCTAGAGCAGTGATGTTTTGGCGCTGTCGCTGGGCAACAAGGTCTTTCAACTCCCTCCAAAGATTTTCTATGGGGTTGAGATCTGGAGACTGGCTAGGACACTCCAGGACCTTGAAATGCTTCTACTGGCCACTCCTTCGTTGCCCAGGCGGTGTGTTTGGGATCATTGTCATGCTGAAAGACCCAGCCACGTTTCATCTTCAATGCCCTTGCTGATGGAAGGAGGTTTTCACTCAAAATCTCACGATACATGGCCCCATTCATTCTTTCCTTTACATGGATCAGTCGTCCTGGTCCCTTTGCAGAAAAACAGCCCCAAAGCATGATGTTTCCACCCCCATGCTTCACAGTAGGTATGGTGTTCTTTGGATGCAACTCAGCATTCTTTGTCCTCCAAACACGACGAGTTGAGTTTTTACCAAAAGTTCTATTTTGGTTTCATCTGACCATATGACATTCGCCCAATCCTCATCTGGATCATCCAAATGCTCTCTAGCAAACTTCAGACGGGCCTGAACATGTACTGGCTTAAGCAGGGGACACGTCTGGCACTGCAGGATTTGAGTCCCTGGCGGCGTAGTGTGTTACTGATGGTAGGCTTTGTTACTTTGGTCCCAGCTCTCTGCAGGTCATTCACTAGGTCCCCCGTGTGGTTCTGGGATTTTTGCTCACCGTTCTTGTGATCATTTTGACCCCACGGGGTGAGATCTTGCGTGGAGCCCCAGATCGAGGAAGATTATCAGTGGTCTTGTATGTCTTCCATTTCCTAATAATTGCTCCCACAGTTGATTTCTTCAAACCAAGCTGCTTACCTATTGCAGATTCAGTCTTCCCAACCTGGTGCAGGTCTACAATTTTGTTTCTGGTGTCCTTTGACAGCTCTTTGGACTTGGCCATAGTGGAGTTTGGAGTGTGACTGTTTGAGGTTGTGGACAGGTGTCTTTTATACTGATAACAAGTTCAAACAGGTGCCATTAATACAGGTAACGAGTGGAGGACAGAGGAGCCTCTTAAAGAAGAAGTTACAGGTCTGTGAGAGCCAGAAATCTTACTCATTTTTTAAATACTTATTTTCCACCATAATTTGCAAATAAATTCATAAAAAATCCTACAATGTGATTTTCTGGATTTTTTTCCCTCATTTTGTCTGTCATAGTTGAAGTGTACCTATGATGAAAATTACAGGCCTCTCTCATCTTTTTAAGTGAGAGAACTTGCACAATTGGTGGCTGACTAAATACTTTTTTGCCCCACTGTATATTAACACTGCACTACGCAGAAATCGCTATGCCATTTCCTGGTTGTAAAATTCGAATAGTTCGCCTAGTTTCAGTTTATGTGAAAGAATAGCACATATACTGCAGAGAATCATTGTGCCATCTAATCTGCTGTAAAATATACTCTCCATAACCCCAAATGTTGTATTTTCAGCTGTTTGAAGCTGGTGTACAAAATAGCAAGTAAAAGATGCAAAACAAAACATAAAATGGTAAGCATAAAATAGTGCACATAGAACAGATATACTACTTCTTAGACTTGCTTGAAATGAGAATGACAGGTCTATAACTCACATTTCTATGTGAATTTGGTCAGGTTACCCAAAACGTTACAAATTGCAGCTTTTAACCCTTTCACACATACCATCACATGGGTGAGATCGTTCTACAGTGGTCCCTGAAGCGTACGATCACATCCTTGTGATTAGAACGCTCGTTTAGAATGCTCATTTAGAACGGCCAGTTTCGAATGACAACAATCAACAATTGAGCTGGCCACACTTTTTTCAGAAACTATTTACACAAACACAGTCCTTACAAAGTAATGTCCAGAATGTGAGCAGTTTATTTTTGGATGCAATGTTCAGACATTCACAGAAGTAGCTACAGCATAACACAATCACCCTGACCGGAAAAATGCAGGCTACATTTGTCCTAGCACTAACTGAGGAATGATTGACGCAACACAAGTGGTCATATTTTCTAACTCTCGGCTGACATAACCTACAATATGAATTAGTTAATAGCAATTACTATCTATAATTAATCACATCACAGGTGAGCTCACCATTGATCTAAATAATTAGGTAAAACACTTTCGAGAAATCGAAAGTAAACGACAATTAGTTTCAGCGCGCAGCCATGCTTTTTTTCCTCACAGAAACCAAAGATAATAAGAGAAGACAAGATGAGTTTGGTCTGTTTATAGTATGCACGTTGAAGGGATGTGTCGTCTACCATCGTTCACATCCCACCATTCATTTCCGGAAGTCCTCAACAAATTTGTGAACCCTTACTGACCTAATTTTGTTGTAACATCTTTGGTCAAACAGACGATTATGTGAAATCCAGAATGCATTGTATGTCAACAAACACAGCTGGAATATTTTACACACAGAATATGTGCCCATTACAATCTATGCAAGAATCTGAATGCATTTGATTTGTCACCTGTAATTGAAAACACGTGCAGATCCTGTTCCGATGCAAGATGAGCAAATGTCAAAGTCACCATTATTAGTCAGTTGTACAACCAAATGCCTTCAACTGAAATGTGTATTCCACATTTAACCCAACCCCTCTGAATCAGAGAGGTGCAGGGGGCTGCCTTAATCGACATCCACGTCTTTGGCGCCCGGGAAACAGTGGGTTTAACTGCCTTGTTCAGGGGCAGAACAACAGATTTTTACCTTGTCAGCTCGGAGATTCAAACTTGCAACCCTCCGGTTACAAGTCTAACACTCTAACCACTAGGCTACCTGCCACCCTATAAACATGTTTGGTTACTAGTCCAACGCTCTAACCACTCGGCTACCCTGCCGATGTCTGCAGACTTGAACTGCACAAACAGTTAGGAAGTGCTTGGGGAATTTTGTCCGGGACAGAAATGTCCCAAAATATGTAATTGTCCGCGCAAAAGTAAAAATGACTATTTTTACGTTAATGAATGAGGAGGCGGAACACACCTCAATTCAAACTGTTCTTAGAAAATAAAACTTGTTAGAAAATAATTTGAAGTTGAAACAGCCTATAACTAAAAACAGGCTAAATTCCTTGTTTTGAGGGCAGTGCGGATTAAATGTACTGTTGAATAACAATCACATTCTGGAATGTGTGTGTGTGTGTGTGTGTGTGTGTGTGTGTGTGTGTGTGTGTGCGTGTGTGTGTGTGTGGACCAGAAGTCCCCACAAGAATCGTAAAACAAAAACAACAGCAAAAAAATAACTGTCTACATTTTGTTGCTGTGGGCAATGCCACAGTAACAGAAAAATCAGATTCTTTACTTTAACATGCATGTCCAACAAAAAAATTGTATTTTTATTTTTTTATTTCCATGTTAACAGTGCAGCTCATCCAGACCTGATGGATTTGTAATCTCAAGGAACATTTATACATGAAGCACACACAGAGAAAATATACATAGTTTGCTGTACCAGTACAATTAGCACAATAGGCATGCTAAAACAAAGCAAGACTTGAACTACAGTATTTTGTGTTGTTTATAGTCCATCTTCTAGCATAGAACACTATTGCTGTCCATGGTCCTGAATCTGGCTCTGGCATGCAGTAGACAGTAAAACAATACTATCCACCCAAGTGTTTATTCAGACTCCTTCCCCTCCCTCCACATACAGTACATATCTTATGAGCTGTAGTGTGTAACGAGGTACATGTGCAGCCATCCCTGACAGCCCCTCTCAGTCCAACGTACGTGTGTGTGTGTGTGTGTGTGTGTGTGTGTGTGTGTGTGTGTGTGTGTGTGTGTGTGTGTGTGTGTGTGTGTGTGTGTGTGTGTGTGTGTGTGTGTGTGTGTGTGTGCGTGCGTGCGTGCGTGCGTGCGTCTTGTATTGGCGTGTCAGCGTCGTGCGTGCGTGTGTGTGTGTGTGTGTGTGTGCGTGTGTGTGTGGACCAGAAGTCCCCACAAGAATCGTAAAAAAAAACAACAGCAAAAAAATAACTGTCTACATTTTGTTAATCCCCATAAGGTCAAATGCTATTTCTAGCGGGTTTAGGGTTAAGGTTAGAATTAGTGTTAGAATTAAGTTTAGGGTTAGGAGCTAGGGTTAGGTTTAGGGTTAAGGTTAGGTTTTCAGGTTAAGGTTAGGGTCAGGGTTAGGGTTAGGCTTAGTGGTCAGGAAAAATAGGATTTTGAATGGGACTTAATTGTGTCGCCACAAGGTTAGTTATACTAGACTGTGTGTGTGTGTGTCTGTGTATGTGTAGAGGTCCAAATCACTGACCTCAAAGAAAGGCTTAGTCTGAATATTTCAATTCAGACCTCTCTCCCCTGCTTGCCCCCCCCCACTCCCTCCAACTCTGACTGCAGTGTTGTTGCAGTGACTGTGTAGGAGACGCATGTGTGTGCATACTAACTCATGGAGTGCTGTGCCTGCATCCCTCCTGCATACTCCAAACACAGACCTGCTGCCTACTCTCCTATTCTTCTAAATAAAGCAGAGTAAGCATTGAGCTGTTATTAAAGGTGATGGAGACAGATGGAGGCTGTTGTTTACAAGTTCAACTGAATCACTGGCCTATCAGCCATGACACCCGGAACATAGTCGAGAGAGATGGAGGGAGGGAGAGGAGAGGAGGGGTGGAAGACTAACAAATGTGTAGTAAGATCATTCATCACTGTCTGCATATATCATATAACTAGTCGGAGGTCATTAGTGGGTGGAACAACACATCTCTCAGATTGATGTAGCATCTCAGCTTTACATTCGGTAACACTCTGTCTAGACTCAGAGTGCTTAGAATGCAGCTCCACAGAAAGATGTTACTGATGTCCACAGAACTGCTACTGGTGGACCACATGCAGTTCTTCACTCTTTGAGACAAGTGACACTCTATAGAGTCATCCTAATAGATTTCCACGTTGAAAGCTAATATATACAGCAAGTAGGGTATCCATTATTTATTATTTGGCAGCCCAAAAGTAACATCTCTTTGAACCCGGTCAAATGTTGGTGGCTGTTGGAGGCATCATACATTGATTATAGTTTTTGAGCACGTACCGTTCTCTGTCCTCACCAGACCTATCTAAGAGCAGAGATTACATTCATGAAAAATGTATTGTGTCAGTCTACAAGGCAAAGTGGAGGAGAGTCGTTGCGTATAATGCCCTGGTTGCATCCTAAAGTCATGATGAATTGATCTCTCCCAATCTGTCACCCAGCTCAGTCAGTGGTGACGTTGATATTCAAATATCCCAGCAGGCTGTGGGACGGTTCCCAGTCTTATTCAAATCTGTCCTGAACACAACACAACACCCTCGGCACCTCTGGCTGTGAGAATGATAACCCCTCCTGTTTGAAGAGGAAATTGCAATAGCAATACATCTACAGTTCTTTCTCTGTGATGTCACCGCATGAAACACCTCTCCTATTCTCTAATCTTGCGATTACATTTAGATTATGTGTGTGGATTAGTTTAAATTCAGATGCCTGTTTTTCTGCCTGTCTCTTTGTTTGTCACATATGGTCACACCTCACACACTCATCCAAGGAAACACACACAACCATGGAAACACACACATCCATGGAAACAAACACATTCATGGAAACACACACATCCATGGAAACAAGCATATCCATGGAAACGCACACATCTATGGAAACACACACATCCATGGAAACACACATCCATGGAAACACACACACCGATGGAAACACATCCATGGAGACACACACATCCATGGAAACAAACAAACAAACACCCGTCTGTCTTTCCTTTACACTGTTAGGCTTTAATCCTTTTACTCATCCTTGGTCACTTCTTGAAAATAGCATGGGGGTTTTGTTCATGTGTATAAGTGGTCTGACTGACCCTCACTGTGAACTTTGGAAAGGCCAGCTGTTCCCCTTTACAGGATGACTGAAGAGGCTGGTCTCCCAGACACACATTGATTAGAGAAGCATTAATCAATCCCAGGGATTATCCCTGGCATGGAAAAGGCTGCTTTCTATAGCAAACCAATTACACTTTTTATGGGATGGGAAGGTTAACTGGCTAGATGAGCAATCCATTTAAATCATTGACACTCGAGGTCTGGAGACGCATGCAAGGGAAGTTGAGAGGAGAAGAACGGGTCATTCTGGATGGAGGGTGAGGGGAAAAGAGGGGTGAAGGTAAGAGGAGAAGAGAGGAGAGGAGAGGAGAGGAGAGGAGAGGAGAGGAGAGGAGAGGAGAAGAATGGGGTGTTCTGGAGGGAGGGGTGAAGGATGGAAGGGTGAAGGGAAGAGGAGAAGAACAGATCGTTCTGGATGGAGGGGTGAAGGGAAGAGGAGAAGAACAGGTCGTTCTGGATGGAGGGGTGAAGGATGGAGGGGTAAAGGGAAGAGGAGAGGAGAAGAATGAGTCGTTCTGGATGGAGGGGTGAAGGTAAGGCGGGAGGAGAAGAATGGGTCATTCTGGATGGAGGGATGAATGATGGAGGGGTGAAGGAAAGAAGAGAGGAGAAGAACGGGTCGTTCTGGATGGAGGGCTGAAGTGAAGGGGAGAGGAGAAGAACGGGGTGTTCTGGATGGAGAGGTGAAGAGGAGAGGAGAAGAACGGGGTGTTCTGGATGGTGAGGGGGAGGGGCAAGGAGAAGAACGGGGTGTTCTGGATGGTGAGGGGGAGGGGCATATGGATAGAGAGGTGAAGGGTATATGGATAGAGAAGTGAAGGGGCATATGGATAGAGAGGTGAAGGGTATATGGATAGAGAAGTGAAGGGGCATATGGATAGAGAAGTGAAGGGTCATATGGATAGAGAAGTGAAGGGGCATATGGATGGAGAGGTGAAGGGGCATATGGATAGAGAGGTGAAGGGGCATATGGATAGAGAAGTGAAGGGGCATATGGATAGAGAAGTGAAGGGGCATATGGATAGAGAAGTGAAGGGGCATATGGATAGAGAGGTGAAGGGGCATATGGATGGAGAAGTGAAGGGGCATATGGATAGAGAAGTGAAGGGTCATATGGATGGAGAGGTGAAGGGTCATATGGATAGAGAGGTGAAGGGTCATATGGATAGAGAGGTGAAGGGGCATATGGATGGAGAGGTGAAGGGTCATATGGATAGAGAAGTGAAGGGGCATATGGATAGAGAAGTGAAGGGTCATATGGATGGAGAGGTGAAGGGTCATATGGATAGAGAGGTGAAGGGTCATATGGATAGAGAGGTGAAGGGTCATATGGATTGGGAGGTGAAGGGTCATATGGATAGAGAAGTGAAGGGTCATATGGATGGAGAGGTGAAGGGTCATATGGATGGAGAGGTGAAGGGTCATATGGATAGAGAAGTGAAGGGGCATATGGATAGAGAAGTGAAGGGTCATATGGATAGAGAGGTGAAGGGTCATATGGATAGAGAGGTGAAGGGTCATATGGATTGGGAGGTGAAGGGTCATATGGATAGAGAAGTGAAGGGTCATATGGATAGAGAAGTGAAGGGTCATATGGATGGAGAGGTGAAGGGTCATATGGATAGAGAGGTGAAGGGGCATATGGATAGAGAGGTGAAGGGTCATATGGATAGAGAGGTGAAGGGTCATATGGATTGGGAGGTGAAGGGTCATATGGATAGAGAAGTGAAGGGTCATATGGATGGAGAGGTGAAGGGTCATATGGATAGAGAGGTGAAGGGTCATATGGATTGGGAGGTGAAGGGTCATATGGATAGAGAAGTGAAGGGTCATATGGATGGAGAGGTGAAGGGTCATATGGATAGAGAGGTGAAGGGTCATATGGATAGAGAGGTGAAGGGGCATATGGATAGAGAAGTGAAGGGTCATATGGATGGAGAGGTGAAGGGTCATATGGATTGGGAGGTGAAGGGGCATGTGGATAGAGAGGTGAAGGGTCATATGGATTGGGAGGTGAAGGGGCATGTGGATGCAGAGGCGGAGATGACAGAGAGAATAAGGGAAAACATAAAATGATATTATTCGCTATAAAAGTTAATTGGAGAGGTTGCTGTGAAAGGCCTATGGGATCAAGAATGCATGTCCTTGTTTTGATGAGAGAGTGTCTTCCCTTCATGCTGCATTGGTCATGCAGTGGGAGGTGTGTGTGTGTCGGTGTGTGCTTGCATGTGTGTGTGTCTGTGTGTGGGTGCGTGTGTCTGTGTGTGTGTGCGTGTGTTTGATGAGGGATGAGGAGGAGGAACTGAGATAGGTCCTCTCTTCACTTTAATGGGTCTCATTCCATTAATGACCACCGCCATGAACTTTACTTAATGATGCCACAATTATTAGAGGAGCTAAATTAACCTTGTAAAGAGAAACATCCACTCATTACCTTGTAAAGAGAAACATCCTCTCATTACCCTGTAAAGAGAAACATCCTCTCATTACCCTGTAAAGAGAAACATCCACTCATTACCTTGTAAAGAGAAACATCCTCTCATTACCCTGTAAAGAGAAACATCCTCTCATTACCCTGTAAAGAGAAACATCCTCTCATTACCTTGTAAAGAGAAACATCCTCTCATTACCCTGTAAAGAGAAACATCCTCTCATTACCCTGTAAAGAGAAACATCCACTCATTACCTTGTAAAGAGAAACATCCTCTCATTACCCTGTAAAGAGAAACATCCTCTCATTACCCTGTAAAGAGAAACATCCTCTCATTACCTTGTAAAGAGAAACATCCTCTCATTACCTTGTAAAGAGAAACATCCTCTCATTACCCTGTAAAGAGAAACATCATCTCATTACCTTGTAAAGAGAAACATCCTCTCTTTACCTTGTAAAGAGAAACATCCTCTCATTACCCTGTAAAGAGAAACATCCTCTCATTACCCTGTAAAGAGAAACATCCTCTCATTACCCTGTAAAGAGAAACATCCTCTCATTACCCTGTAAAGAGAAACATCCTCTCATTACCTTGTAAAGAGAAACACCCTCTCATTACCACATCACCACTTCATAAAGTAATATCAAGCAACTTAAATTAGCTCGTAAAACCTTACATTTTAACAACAGCCATTAGTTTATAAGGCCTAATCTGTCTTCCAGTCCTCCTCTCCAGTATGTGATGAGTCTTTAATCTGTGATGGGATACTCAGGTAATGGGAAAGGTGACATGTTTACACGCTAGACTTGACATTTATTGTCCAGATGTTCTTGTCCAGATCGAGTCGCCTGGACATATGCAGTTCATACATTGTTCTGACAGAAATGTTTGATTTTAGCTGGAAAGGTTCCCCAGTTTGAGCCTAGGTTTAGTGGAATCGCTTTCATGTGCTGACTTCAGTGCCACAGTCATTGGAGGCTCAGCAAGCTGTTGTACTCTCTCAGACCTTTGAAGTGGAAGTGCAGGTCTTGATATATTGTTTTAAAGGGTGTAATTGACTTTGTATAACTCAGACACGGACCGCAGTCGGTACCTCGACTCGTTCATGATTGATTCCAACTTGTTTTATGAAATATGTACAATGCAGCATTCATTATTTATGTGTCCCCTAACCTGTGAATTATAGTCAACCACCACCTGTCGACCACTACCTCTAACGTAAACAGATGATCAACTTGAGGGTATAACATTTGGTTGAAGAACAAGAGTCAGTTGAGGCAACGGTAAAGCGAGAACAAATGTCATGACTGTTCCACACTGACTGTGAATAAAGAGGTGCTCCTATTTCTTTTAGAATAACATATTATGACAGATTTTTCGGTGCTTCGTTGATCCATTGCGACAGAATGGAGGCGTAAGGAGGAGCCTTTAAAAAGGTCACCATGCAGGTTATTAATGGCATGACAAATAGCGAATGGGCAATGCCACAGTAACAGAAATATCCGATTTTTCACTTTAACATGCATGTCCAACAAAAAAAAAAAATAAAAAAAAAAATAAAAAAAAAATACATTTTAAAAAATAATTTTGTTGCCGTGGAATTGCCCAGATATTTTTATTTCCATGTTAACAGTGCAGCTCATCCAGACCTGATGGATTTGTAATCTCAAGGAACATTTATACATGAAGCACACACAGAGAAAATATACATATTTTGCTGTACCAGTACAATTAGCACAATAGGCATGCTAAAACAAAGCAAGACTTGAACTACAGTATTTTGTGTTGTTTATAGTCCATCTTCTAGCATAGAACACTATTGCTGTCCATGGTCCTGAATCTGGCTCTGGCATGCAGTAGACAGTAAAACAATACTATCCACCCAAGTGTTTATTCAGACTCCTTCCCCCTCCCTCCACATACAGTACATATCTTATGAGCTGTAGTGTGTAACGAGGTACATGTGCAGCCATCCCAGACAGCCCCTCTCAGTCCAACGGTTCCCTCATGTCAGTGACAGCCCAGGTCTCAGCCCCTCTCTGCTGGTGGCCAGTCCCTTAGTGGGACTCGGACATGACGTGCTCTCCCTGCTGGTCCCCCACCTGCACCAGGGTCTGGCTGACTGATCACCTGAATACATTTCCCATGTATACACACACACTCACCGTCACACCTCTATTCTCCACCTGACACTCTCTACCCTTTTGTATGCCTTTTCTTCACCTTTTCTTGAAGGGTAATTGAATTTCCTGAATTTTCAGAGGCTACACATGAAGACAGGGGTAAGCAGGTGTCCTCACATAGTTTATTGGGATTGCTTTATGCAAAAGAGGGATTTGTCCAAATGTTAAGTATGTTTGTGCATGCATTGCATGAGTGTCAGCCCATTTCCCTAATGTCAGCTGCAGCATTGTCCAAATTCTGACAATCTGTTGAGGCAACATAATTGTCTGAAGTCATGGGGCAAGCTGTTTGAGTGCTACTTATAATCAACATAAAATGACAACGTGTAGTAGGAAACCCTTCAGCAGTGAGAAGTAGAATGTTCATATCTTTAGGTGTATTTTCCCTCTCAGGGGAGACTGGGGGAAGGGGGATGATGAAATATACATACACGCGATCAGGGTTACATGAAGAACAGGAAATGATTGACAAACAGTCACAGCTTGCTCAGATGGACAGCCCTGCTCTACAAAAGATAAGGCCAGTGACCTTAACGAGTGAGTGTGTGTGTGTGCGTGTGCATGCATGTGCGTGTCCATGAGTGTGTGTGACTGAGTGAGTGTGTGTCCGTCTGTGTCTATGCCCTCAGGGAACACTGACTTGTGTGTAGTCTACAACGTCTGTCTATTCACCATTGTCATCCACTCTGCTTCAGGCAGTAGAGGTAGAGGTGGCTGTTCAACCTGAGCTTCCCTTGTCACCTGTCTAGACATCAGAAAGATAACATCAGCAGTTTTAATCCATCCAGACCTGAGAGTCTAATGGAGAGATATTGGTATTTCAGCAAATATGCACTCCTTAAACTAAATGGCAATCTATCAATGAGATCTCAGGGCCTGACAGACTTGACATATTAGGTGTCAAGCAATGTCACATCTAAGTGAAATAAAGGCTTCTGTTTTAGACACAGAGGTAGGCTAATCATGTACATTACATCTGTCAAACTTATTCCATGGAGCCCCAAGTGTCTCAAGTTTTTCGCTCTTTCCTTGTACTTGGTTGATAAATTAAGGTCACTAATAAGTAAGAAACTTCCCTCACCTGGTTGTCTAGGTCTTAATTGAAAGGAAAAACCAAAAACGTGCAGACACTAGGCCCTCCATGGAATGAGTTTGACACCACTGATGTACACCAACCAACCAGAGCTAAGTGTAAACAAACTGCAGAGCTGATTGGGAGAGGAGGAAGCTGTTTCAGCCCTTGGTGAGCAAATGCATTTAAAAAAAAATCAGAACCAGCTATTAATTGTTTTATCACTGCCCTAATCACTGTCCTAATCACTGCCCTAATCACTGCCCTAAGGCATCAGACTGTCTTTCTCTTAGAAAAGGAAATTGCACACAATCTTCCCCTGCTTGCTTGAGGATTTTAAATAAGATGTTAACGTGCCTTTCGTTCTCCACACCTCAATTTACTAAGTGGGTTAGCCTCTCTGTATGTCTTTCTGGGTTAAAGCCACACTCTGTCAACCTCAGACTTTCTATAGTCGGCTTACAACTTTATTTATGCATTTATTTTTCCTCAGAGCTGTCTTGGCAATTATTGCTACCACTTCAAATTGTCTGTGGATTTTAGATGAACATGAGATGAACATGAAATGAACATGAGATGGACATGAGATGAACATGCGAAGTGCTTGAGGGGCTAGCCGGACTGCTTTCTAATTACTGAGGGCAGCATATTATTGTTTACGCATGTCAGGGGAGAGACATCTCTATCAGAGTATACAGCCCTATGACTAGTGCACATCGTGCCAGGAAGATCTACAGATGATTTAAACTTATTTTGACTCGCGTCAGACAGAGCTATCTCTAACCTTAGATTAAAGTCCACACCCCAGCTTAACCCTGACCTTAACCCAAGCATAACGTCCCCACCCCGGCTTAACCCTAACCCTGGCCCTAACCTTAGCTTCATGTCCACACACCGGCTTAATCCTAACCCTGACCCTAACCCAAGCTTAACGTCCACACACCGGCTTAACCCTAACCCTGGCCCTAACCTTAGCTTCATGTCCACACAACGGCTTAATCCTAACCCTGACCCTAACCCAAGCTTAACGTCCACACACCGGCTTAACCCTAACCCTGACACTAACCCAAGCTTAACGTCCACACCCTGGCTTAACCCTGACCTTAACCCAAGCTTAACGCCCACACCCCGGCTTAACCCTAACCCTTGCCCTAACCCTGGCTTCATGTCCACACACCGGCTTAATCCTAACCCTGACCCTAACCCAAGCTTAACGTCCACACACCGGTTTAACCCTAACCCTGACCCTAACCCAAGCTTCATGTCCACACACCGGCTTAATCCTAACCCTGACCCTAACCCAAGCTTAACGTCCACACACCGGCTTAACCCTAACCCTGACCCTAACCCAAGCTTAACGTCCACACCCCGGCTTAACCCTGACCCTAACCCAAGCTTAAAACCCACACCCCGGCTTAACCCTAACCCTTGCCCTAACCCTGGCTTCATGTCCACACACCGGCTTAACCCTAAGCCTTGACCCTAACCCTATGGAGGTTCACTAACATTTTACATTGACACTGATCAGTGTAGCGGCTGATATCTTGATAGCACAGTCTTCATTCTAAAGGAGAACTGCTTTGCTCTTAATCATTATGATCAAATTCAAGTCTTTGTCCTAGAAACCATCTTTGAATATAAACTGTGGAAAGAATCAGTCAATGTCTGCTTCTCCACAGAGCCAGGAGGACTGAGTGCAGTTGCATCAAGGTGCTCAGTGTGTGTGAATCAGTGGTGGCTGGTGGCCCTTTAAATGGTGAGGACAGGCTCATAGTAATGGCTTGAACAGAGCGAATGGAATGATCTCAAACACATCAAACACCTGGTTTCCATGTTTTTGATACCATTCCATTCATTATTATGAGACATCCTCCCCTGACCAGCCTCCTCTGTTGTGAAGTCTCTGATAGAGAGGCTGCACCACCTGTTTGGGCCTCCTCTTGTCTCTTCACTGCTCAGTGAGGCACAATATGAACCCTTTACATCTTAGAGAACCTACTCCTACTCACCAGGGATCTCGGTAATCTGCTAAGCAAAATGAGGTGGACCCCCACCTCTACAACCCCCGTTCCCCCCCAGCTCCCCCAAACCCTGACACGCTTCATTTCAGTTCTTTGATGACATTGATGAGACAAGAGACAACCCTCCCCCCATCTTCACCAGGAACAGATGAGACAACAGGCACACGCTCCTCCACCATATCTCCACCACTCACATTAACACTAGGAGCATTACCAGATGGTTAGGAAGACAACCACAGACTTCATTTGATGTTAAGTTTTCATCATGTGCAGAGACGCAATGAGTGGAATGATCAATGCACAGTCAATTTCTCTGAAACACTCTAGAATTGGTACACAGGACAAAGTGGTTGTACATATTAAACCTATACTGGTTACTCTATACTATAAAATGACTATATGATATTGTAATTCTTTTTTTACCTTTATTTTACTAGGCAAGTCAGTTAAGAACAAATTCTTATTTTCAATTACGGCCTAGGAACAGTGGGTTTACTACATGTTCAGGGGCAGAACGACAGATTGTACCTTGTTGATTTGAACTTGCAACTCTTTCGGTTACTAGTCCAACACTCTAACCACTAGGCTACCCTGCCGCCCCAATACAAAGATTGACTGGATAGTGATAGATTCAATTTGTCCCATTACTTCAGCGACGTTGGTCTGGATCAAGAATAATAAAAAATAAGTGAATATATGAATACACCTTTCTCCTCCTTTTTTCTCCACACACATGTGCAAGATTTGTATTTATTAAAGGAGTTTAGAAGAAGTTCTGACATGCGTTTCCATTTCCTTTAAAATTTAAAATAATGCAAAATTGATGTTACTTTTCATTACACTTAACTTTAAATAATAATTTTTGTATCTGGAGAAAGCTTTCAGCATTTGCATTTTAATTATACGATTTGGATTGCTTCCATTTTCTGGCAGCAGGTTAATTGTGTGAGCTTCATCCTGCTTCTTTGTGAACTTGTGCCACAACTAGACTGAGTATATTTTTTATTTATACCTTTATTTAACTAGGCAAGTCAGTTAAGAACACATTCTTATTTTCAATGACAGCGGGTTAACTGCCTTGTTAACTGCCTTTTCTTCTTCTCTCTCTCTCGGAGGACCTGAGCATTAGGACCATTCCTCAAGGCCTACCTGGCCTGATGACTCCTTGATGTCCCGAGTCCACCTGGCCGTGCTGCTTCTCCAGTTTCAACTGTTCTGCCTGTTTTATGAACATTTTAAAATCTTGTCCATGTTCTGTTATAATCTGCACCCGGCACAGCCAGAAGAGGACTGGCCACCCCTCACAGCCTGGTTCCTCTCTAGGTTTCTTCCTAGGTTTTGGCCTTTCTAGGGAGTTTTTCCTAGCCACCGTGCTTTTACACCTGCATTGCTTGCTGTTTGGGGTTTTAGGCTGGGTTTCTGTACAGCACTCTGTGACATCAGCTGATGTAAGGGGGGCTTTATAAATACATTTGATTTGATTTGATTTGTTCAGGGGCACAAAGACAGATCTTTACCTGGCCAGCTCAGGGATTTGACCTTGCAACCTTACAAGGCCAACACTCTAACCACTAGTCTACCTGTTGCCCCATAACAAGGATGTTAGGATGTCTATTTGATGTTTTTCTCTTCTGAACCTGAATGCACCTGACAATCTACATGTTGATTAGCCAACACGATTGGTGTTTGGAGAATTATTACACCCTCTTTGATGTGAGGGTGATCTGACATGGTGTTGCTCGATGTGGGTTTTGAGATAGCCAGAGAAAAACTGTTTACTGGTGAGCAAGACAGACGGAGGGCATCACTGAGCACATAGTCATAGCTGTGTACTCCTGCTCTTCTCTATTCAGAGGTTTCCAGTGATTTGCATCGATTGACTCCCAGCACTTGACCAGGCAGCCCAGCCATAACCTCCCTCCACAGAGACCAGACCCAGGGGGAACGCTGCTTAGCTCTCTGTTCAGGGGGATTAGGGGAAGGGGGCTTTCAATGGAGCTCCATGGAGGAATCTACCATGCATCAGAAATCTTTGCTACTCTGAAAGGACAGTATGTAAGGGAAGGACAACAGTGCATTGAGTCATACAATTATGCAGTTGCAGGCCTTCATTTATTGTAACATGTCCTTTCCTCTTTGTGGATGTACTGTACGTGTAACGATCTCTAAACTCATGTATAGTCACCATTATTTGAGTGATTGTAAATGGCCATCAATAAATAATCATGTCCTTAAGAGTAGACAGCACCGCTCTTCAGGGCCCCACTCTACTGAGTGGTGAGAAAAGCTGGACAAAAATAACGTTCACCTTAATCAGGACAATTACCAAGCACTGAGCTGGAAAGCACAATCCCTATTAACAAGATAGCAGTAACCTCTTACCTAGTGTCATACTGCTCATCGTGCCCATTAAATGAGCTTTTACCTTCTGCCCAGGCAATTTTCAAAGCTCCGATTCGCACATTACTTTAAATGACGCAACTGAAGCAATGTAGATTTCAATTACTGTGACAAGTATGAGAATATTCATGTCAATAATTGCTTTTTGTCCACCAATGTATACCCAATGGGATTGTCCGTGGGAAGTGTGTTATTTGGAATGAAGAAAACTCATTGTAATTAACAGTCAGCAGCATCCACTGTTTTGTTATTGCTATCATGGGCAAATGGGAAACAGATTTGACAAGAGGTTTACAAATGAGGTGAGGGCAAACACAATGCAGCTGTTTTTTCTTTCCAGAGTTTATAATGCTCCAATCAGCCCCAGACTAAATGGTTGTGAAATTCCAAGAGCATCCTTCCTCATCTCCCCAACCCCATAAGCTCCTCCCTGCTGCTTGGGGATTTGAGAGGTATCGACAAGGAATATGTCTGACATATTCAGAGCAGAGAGGGAATACGGTATTAGCATTTCAATTGAGGGACTGTTTTCTCCAGTGCTGTAACATGCCACAACACACCTAAAGCTACTCACTCACGTCACATTCCCTTTTCTTCCTACATTCTTTTTTGTTTTAAATGTCATAGTCTTTCCTCCGCTCCCCTCTCTCTTTGTCCCTCACATCTCCACTCTTTGTCTTTGTATTCTTTATTGATATTCAACAATTCATATTCTGCTGTTCCCATCTGTCACTTTTTCTGTGCTTTATTCAAAACCCCAAAACCTAACCTTTCCACCGCCCTTCCCGGTCTGTAGTCAAACCCTAAATGTCAGCCTTGGATCTCCCTGAACCGCTAGGCAGTCAGCCTCCACTTTTGGTTTACCAGACAGCTCTCATCTTCATTTGGGCTGAAATGAGCTGGACTTTACTGGGCTGCACTCCTCCCTTCAGTAGAGAGAGTCTAGGACAGGGGAAAGCCGGGGGATGTAAGGCCAGATGAGGCCCCATCTGGAATAACCCAGGCCATGCCAACTCTCACCCCAGTCTCTGGAGACGCTCCACACTCATCAGCAGCCATCAAAGAGTGTAAGCCCTCCCAGCCCTCCCAGCCCTCCCCAGGCCTCCCTGGCACAGTGGGCTGCCCCTTGCTCCCGGTTCCCAGCCTCATTACAGACAAAGAGAGGTACAATCAGCCAGCACCTCTTCCACCCTGCCACCCACATGACCGTAGAAATGCAGTAGTTACAGGATTATAATACAGATAAAAGAGAGCACATCTGAAGGGTCCAATCACAAGGTGTGGATGCTCTAGCTGTTTCCTGTAATAGCCATATCCCCAGCAGAGACGGAGATCAATAGATAAATTGCATGGTAAGATATGTAGGCAAAGCCAGATTTGCAGCTCAACGGTTTGCGCTGTGCAATTAGAATACAGAGTGTATTTTAACGGTTCCCTCTCTCTCAATCCTCTATTTTCCTTTTCTCTAACCACAGTGAGTGGAGTAAGATCCTAGGCCAGTGGTCACCAACCTTTTCTGAGTCAAGATCACTTCTGAGTCAAGATCACTTTCTGAGTCAAGATCACTTTCTGAGTAAAAAATCAAGCTGAGATCTACTGCTCAGATTTTACATTAACCTCACACAAATAGTTTTGTAGGAATGAGGTTTGGGCAGTAAGGCCTAATACATTATCACAGCATATTGGCTATATGATTGGCCTGCCAATATTGTTAATCAGTCATTACTAATTATATTTCAAAACTCGAGTTTTGATAACAAAATAGATCAGTTGGTTTAGCACTTGTGAGGCACTGTGGAGCATGAATTGAAATAAATAGCTTTTTTATATTACTGGACTGATGGTACCTGCATCTGATGGTTAACGAGGTCAAATCACGACATCAGTGATCTTCAGGTCGAAAAGTCGGAGCTCTAGGAAGATGCCTGAGTTTCCGACTTGGAATTCCGACTTGGATGACCATTCAAAACGATTTTTCCCAACCGCCTCTCACGGTCCCTGCTCTCTCCTTCCTTTCCTCTGGTGAGACTGACCAGAGAGGGGACACCGTCTTCCACCTGATGGCGAAACTCGAGTCGCACCGCCTCATGCACAAATTCATGTTGTTCCTATGACCAGAGAAAGTTAAATTCCTTCATATTAAAATCGACACACCGAGCTACTAATAACAATAAAACGCAGGGCTATCGATACTTGGCTACTCATTCATTACAGCTGCAGCCCAAGCGGAACTACGGAGAAGCGTGTTTTGTAATAGTGTTGAAAAAAAACAGTGACAGTGATGAATATAAACTTAAACATGAACTCACTCATAAAACAGCAGCTCTTTGCTGTATTCGTTGACAGTCTCTCTGTGGTCATGGTTTTAAAAGTTATTAAATCTTACGTAGGCTAGGTGCCTATTAAACTTGGCTGTGGCCTGGGTCATGGAAGCTCTGAAGCCACAGTGATTTGAGCTATACGATTGGGCAGCGTAGTAGCTGCACTCGATTTAGTCACAGATTTGCTGGCCTGCCGGGTAGGCGGAGTTTGTCTCATGGGAACACTTTGCTCACCCCGTGGGCAGGACTTTTGAATCAAGTGCAACTACCGGCAACAGCTCAAAACGATTTTAAAAAAGGAGCGCAAGCCTTTATCGTTTGTTGGCTTTTCTACAGAAATATTTGGTGATCAAGGAATGCCTTGAAGATCAACCAGTTGGCGACCACTGTCCTAGGCATACCCTGATTCAACGAGCTCTCATTGAATGGAATGAGGTACTACAGCGCCGCACGTTTGTTCTAAAATCTGATGGAACCTGGGGAATGGAACCTGGGGAATGCAACCTGGGGAATGGAACCTGGGGAATGGAACCTGGGGAATGCAACCTGGGGAATGGAACCTGGGGAATGCAACCTGGGGAATGGAACCTGGGGAATGGAACCTGGGGAATGCAACCTGGGGAATGGAACCTGGGGAATGCAACCTGGGGAATGGAACCTGGGGAATGGAACCTGGGGAATGGAACCTGGGGAATGTGGGTGTTGCATTGTATAGAGGATCCGGCAGCCTATTTAGGTCCAGATGGAACCTGGGGAATGGAACCTGGGGAATGGAACCTGGGGAATGCAACCTGGGGAATGGAACCTGGGGAATGGAACCTGGGGAATGCAACCTGGGAATGCAACCTGGGGAATGCAACCTGGGGAATGGAACCTGGGAATGCAACCTGGGGAATGGAACCTGGGGAATGCAACCTGGGGAATGGAACCTGGGGAATGCAACCTGGGGAATGCAACCTGGGGAATGGAACATGGGGAATGGAACCTGGGGAATGCAACCTGGGGAATGGAACCTGGGGAATGGAACCTGGGGAATGCAACCTGGGGAATGGAACCTGGGGAATGTGGGTGTTGCATTGTATAGAGGATCCGGCAGCCTATTTAGGTCCAGATGGAATCAGAGCACAGGAGGCTGGTGGCACCTTAATTGGGGAGAACGGGCTCATGGTAATGACTGGAGCAGAGTCAGTGGAATGGTATCAAATACATCAAACACATGGTTTCCATGGTTTCCAGGTGTTTGATGCCATTTCATTTTCTCTGATCCGGACATTATTTTGAGCCGTTCTTTCCTCAGCAGCCTCAGAGGTCAATTGCAAAAACACAAAAATGCATTGGTTGTTTATATGTTTGCGAGGTGTTTATTGCCTATTGACGTTCCGACAATTGTTGGGCGTTTGGACTTTTGTAGCCTACTCGAGTCAAGTTAATATATCGCTATTGGCCAAGTTTATTATTTTTCTTGATCAAATATTTTTCTTACTCTATGGGTCCAGTCTCAAAGTGAATAAATCTAATCATGATCTGGTAGAGGTAATAACTAGGCCTACAACAGAAGTGAAGTCCCCGCGAATTGGCCATCACTGTAGCAGCTCTCCCCGGCTTGGTTCACTCAGCAACGCCACTCAATGAGCAGACAAATCTTTGGTGGGAAAGAGGGGTCAAGTGCCGCGTGTTATGCTAATTATTACCATTTCCATGGGAAGAGTGAAATGCAGGCATTTACCACGTGCCATCTGCTAGCTAGGTTGAAGAAGTGGGTAGAAGCCATTAGCCATAGCTATTAGCCCACACAAAGACAGCCATGTTTCAAGGTTGATACACGTGCATCCAGGTTCAGTCAACTTTTTTGAATAACAGAAATCATAAGATTTAAATCATGATATTAACAGTGTTCTCTATTTGAAGTAGAAATCGAAACATTTCATAATTTTGAGACTACAGGAAATAGGTTGACTGCTGTGTTTAACATCTGCCGTCATGGTTGCCTCGCTTGCCAACAGCCTTGTGGCTATTGTAGTCTTTTAACTGTAGAACGACAGGGATCTCTAAAGTTGTCCCAGGTGAGGCAGGCATGCAAGGGAGGGTCAACTGCTCTATGAACTGTCTGAGCAGGGGAACGGGCCAAATTCTCTTTCCAGCGAGCACTCACCTTGTACTGCTTGAATACAACCACTCGCTGACTTTCTTCTTCGTTTGTCTTCATTAGACTTCATTAGCCTTACTGCTCGAACACACCTAATGAGTTCATGTGGGGAGAAATGGACGGAAATCACAAAGATATTTCACAGGCACAATGGACAAGTTTGTTTTCCATGGCCCAGGATGGGTGGAGATTTCTTCTTAGGCAGTGGTGTAAAGTACTTACGTAAAAATACTTTAAAGTACTATTTAAGTATGTTTTTGTATCTGTACATTGCTATTTGTATTTTTGATAGCTTTTACTTTAATTTCACTACATTCCTAAAGAAAATAATGTAATTTTTACTCCATACATTTTCCTTGACACCCTAAAGTACTCATTACATTTAGAATGCTTAGCAGGACAGGAAAACTGTCCAATTCACACACTTGTCAAGAGAACATCCCTGGTCATCCCTACTGCCTCTGATCTGGAGGACTCACTAAACACAAATGCTTTATTTGTAAATAGTGTCTGAGTGTTGGTTTTTCCCTGGCTATCCTCAATTTAAAAAACAAGAAAATTGTGCCGTCTGGTTTGCTTAACATAAGGAACTTGAAATTATTTATATTTTTCCTTTTGATACTTAAGTATATTTTAGCAATTACATTTACGTTTGATACTTAGGAATATTTAAACCAAATACTTTTAGACTTTTACTCAAGTAGTATTTTACTGGGTGACTTTCACTTTTACTTGAGTCATTTTCTATTAAGGCATCTTTACTTTTACTCAAGTTTGACAATTGAGTACTTTTTCCATCACTGTCCTTAGGTTAGTATCAATGGAATGGTCAAAAAGGATCAAACCTCACCCACCTGGGGCACCGGCCATGCAAAACAACTTCGCCCACTATCACACGTTGAAAGATCAGAATAAGGTGGTGTATCATTTTTCGTCAGTAGGCTTGGATACTTTGTGTGGATTTTTCAGACTATTTTCAACCAAAAATAATTAACACTATGCAACACATAGCTATGTAATCCAACACTGTTACCATCACTGTTGGAATATTTCATCCTCTTGACCAGTGTTCTCCAGCAGCTGTATGCCCATTCCTCATCTAACCTCTGACCTCTTCTCTTTGTCTCCCTCTCATCTGTTCACTCTCTCCTCATCTCTTCAATCTCTCACAGCCAGAAAGGAGACAAAGAGCCAAGCTGATCTTCCCCTCATTCACTCTTGCTCTGGATACCTGATAGGGGATCATGGGAAGGATCGCATGGTTTTCATCTTTGTTTTGGGAATGAAAAATAGAACTTCACTCCGGGCCAGAGATGAGCTGCATGACCTGAGTGAGTAGGCATCTCTGCTTTCATCCTCCTCTTGAAACACATACTGTAAAGTATAACACTTACAACACATAAAATCCACACCAAACTACAGACTGAGGCAGCTGTGAGTATGCAATGAACACTATACAAGCATCAATGTATTCATAACCCCTGATCAAATGATATGAAATGACTTTATGCCTGCTCTGTGCTACACTGACTGTTTAGTGGGAAAAACACTGTTAAACTGCATCATAACACCTGTATTTGGCGATAGCAGCAATGTCCAACATCTGCTTCAGTGCCATTCCCCTGGCCTGTCATTCAATTAGCTCTGGAGTGACTCTGTTGTTCCATGGCTTCTGGGTAATTGGGCATTGTCTCCTCTACTCAAAGCCCTTACCAAAATAGTTTGTGTTTTATTCAGCGATATGAGCTAAAATGAAGTGGCTAGATAGAGTCATTAGAGGCTATTTGTCACGAACTTCGGAAGGGACAGACCAAGGCGCAGCGAGGTATCCAGTATACATGTTTATTCAACAACGTAACTGAGACAAAAAGTAACAAAACGAACGTAACGAAGATAGTGACGCTGACCATAACATATGAACTAACCAAGCTATGTACAAACAATAACCCACAAAACCTATACGAAAACCCCAAACATATATATGGTTCCCAATTAGAGACAACGACACACAGCTGCCTCTAATTGGGAACCATTACCCCAACATAGAAATATAACACCTAGAACATAAAAAACCCTACACCAAAAACAAAACTAACCACACCAGCCTGTCTTCTCAGGCCTGGACGTGACAGTGTGGTTAGTTTTGTTTTTGGTGTAGGGGTTTTTATGTTCTAGGTGTTATATTTCTATGTTGGTCTGTCCCTTCCGAAGTTCGTGACACTATTACCATAGAGTACAATGCTTTGCCATCCGCCCATTATCTTTGGGCCTCCCATCTATTTTCCCCTGTCATTTTGGGGCTGA
Source organism: Brachymystax lenok tsinlingensis (assembly GCA_030435695.1). NCBI lineage: Eukaryota > Metazoa > Chordata > Actinopteri > Salmoniformes > Salmonidae > Brachymystax > Brachymystax lenok. The sequence continues at coordinate 31,209,314 of CM059816.1, forward strand.
GATTCCCCAGTCGTTCTCTGCTGCTGTGTCCGGTAGAAAGTAAGTCATTGTTACAGGACATCCGGAGACTTTAGAAATGAATGAAGTCTGCCACAGATACCACCAGTATTTGACTATGAACATGATTTGCTGTTTGGTTTTCGATGTCTTTAGACTATGACTATCAGCTGGTCCTGTGTCCCCATAGTTGTAGAGATGATTGTTTATTAAAAATATGTTCTGTGATGTGATGATGTGGCGACCGAATGAACAGTATTCTTAAGATACAGGAGTAAGTCGATGATATGACAAGTATATAGTGTATATGCACACTATGTGTAACCTCTGCACCCTACTTTAAAATAGGATTTCAGAGTGGGTGACAACATGATGGATAGAGCCTGATATCTCCTATGACTAGGCCCACAGGCAGCAGGCTCTGTCTTTGTGACTCCAGGGGCTGCATCATGTGAACAGCCGATGGCACCAACCAGCTGATTGTCACCTCATAGTGACTGACCTCCTGCTCCTGTAATTTAACACCCACTCTGTTCCCCTCTGTCCCTTGGATCCAATTGGACAGGATCCATTCCAGAGACACAGAGGGATGCTCACCCCTCACCCCAGTGTTCCTCCATTTGGTTCTGGCTCAGTGAACACTATTATAGTACAGAGAGGACGTGTCCCACAGAGGCAGAGCAGCAGAGCTTGGCTCAAATGGGAGATGGCTTAGACACTTACTCCAAGGCAGCTGCACTATGGAGGGATGTGGCCTATCTCATTCTCCATGTGCTGGACTGTTTCTCTGTCACTATCAGTCACAGAGAGATGTTGTTTAGGTGCCGTTGCAGAAACGGACACTGTTGAAACACTATAAATGGAGTTGAGAGGTGTTGAGATAAGGAGAGCTATGCAGTGTAGATAGCCAATATGGTTGATTTGGGACCGTCAACAGAGGCTTACATTACAGACAGTATAGCCTAATTGATTAGCATGTAAGTGTGTAGGCTTTTCATAACGTACTTTTCCCTTCCAGCCTTTCTTTCGTTGTCTAATTAACACACAAGCAAAGAGCTTCTGAAAACAACCTGCCTCTTCCCTGAACCCAAGGGACAGGAGGACGCTGTGGTGGTGTTGTTGCTCTGGGGACTGTTTTCCCGGAGTCTTTGTCAATCTTTTTAATTACCTTCATCAAAGGTGAATTAATTCACAGATTAGTGAGTTAGACACCAGTGTAATGAGATGTAATGTGTTGGGGGTGAACCCCATCTATGTGACGAGACACCAGCTGTAGGCCTCTGCTTACCATTGTGTCTTTGTGAGTGTTGATAATATAAGTTCTGACCGAGAGGGGCTTTAGTTCTGAGAATCTTGAAGTAGGCTCGAAGGACATTGTTTGGGTGAAATGCATATTGATTCAGACAGGAGGAGGAGGACGAAGGGCCTGGTGATAAACTTGGCCTACTTAAATTGACAATCAATACAGATTTCAACCCTTCCTGAGGAAATTAGCATCAATTACGTGTAACTCTGGCGACGAACTGCAGCGGATAATTACATCTCCCACAACAGGTCAGTGGGTGTCTCTCACCTGACAAGGTGGCTAATGCAAATCATGTGGTATTACCATACACACGTTTCCTCTCAGCACAACTGTTGTTTCTCCATGACCTCAAGTAACTCTGCTGATGACTTTAAGGCATTGTTTGTGGGTGTAGAACAGAATGAAGCGGCCAGGACTCTAGAACTAGAACAACACATGCTGATGGTAGAGCTCATATAATGCCTAAGGATTATTATTGTTCTCAGGAGGCCTTTTAATTCAAATCATAAATGAGTTTCAAATCAAATGTTATTTGCCACATGCGCTGAATACAACAGGTGTAGACCTTACAGTGAAATGCTTCCTTACAAGGACCTTAACCAACAATGCAATTTTAAGACAAACAACTGTTAAGAAAGTATTTACTAAATAAACTGAAGTAAAACATGAATAAATAAAAAAGTTTTCAGTTATTGTGGTTTATGTAACGTTTACAGAGTCATGTAGAGTTAGGTAAAGAGAAACCTGAATCACCATGTGTACTTTTGTACAAATGCACAATTAAATATAGGTCCGGTGTCATTGAGTGGTGATGTACTGGAGCTATAAATAAGCCGGCCGGATGGCCTTCATTGCTCTCTGTCTGCTATTTATTCAACATATCCAATTAGTTCCCCGGGAATTCAAACAAAAGCAATCCGGCATTAACGCGCATCTCCTTCGTCAACAGACAGGAGTAATCTTTGGCTCCACGGTCACAACTCACTCGATTCCCATCTTCTTTATTTTGTGTCATTATGTTTGGAGTTTTATATATAGATTTCCCCTTCCAGTGAAGCCTGTCTCGGTGTGAACAGTGATGCTGAAAGGATGCGTTGCACGCTGGGGTCTGAATCACACACTCTAACATTAAATGATTACAGTGCTAATCTGAAGACGTCAATAGGAAAGGATTGTTTAAAGGCAGTGGAGGAAAGAGTAATCTGTGCTGTGGTTATTTAAGTAGAGTGGTTTTAGTAGTGCAACCTTTGCTAGCCGTTCCACCTGCTATTTAGCTCACTCTGATAGATGGCGTGCATATTTTCTAATGAACAAACAAGCTGGTGAAATTGAAACTACTGCTGTTATTGTTTCCCCAATAGAATGGCAGGATTACTGCTGTCTCAAAGACGGTCACATTTCTAAATCAGTCGTAATCCTCATCCTCTCAATTCCACACATGACACTGGAGGATGCAATTACACACAAGTTCCATGTCTGCAGTCTGGGTTTGGATGCTTGTCTGTTTGTATTATTTTTCAGTTTTAACCTTTGAACTGTTCACTACTAGGGTATATCCTACAGTAGAATGAGCCATTGTTTGATTGCACTCTTCAGAACCATTAGCTAAGGTTACTGTGTAATTGCGGGCTAATCACAATGGGGGTTTATGGCACCTACTAAACCCCACTCTGCAGGACACTGTCCCGTGGGATGTAGCCTACTCTCTATACACACCTGCACTACTTCAGTAAAACACTCTCAACAGAGATCATTGGGCTTTTTGTCAAAGAAACAAGAGAATAAATCAATAGGCAATGACATAATTAGCTACATCGTTAAGTCCAACAAGACTATGCAATGTGTCAATTGTTTGTATTTCTACAATACTCACAATTGAAATTCTCCAATGCCGACACAATTAATGTGAGAGTATGCCATCAGCTGAAGATTCCCCAGAAAAGCCAGCTGGGCTGCAGTATTGTAGAGCTGTTGCCACAGTAACCAGAGCTAACACAAAGTGTCCATTGCATCTTATCTGAAAAGTACCGGTATAGGTACAGTGTATAATGAGAAAATCCTTGCTGAATAAAAAACAGTATGTCTCTCTGTCACATTATATGTCTCCCTGTCTGAAAATAGGCTAAATCAAGTCCGGCTTGAATCCATACTGTGTTGAGTAACTGATACAGTCAGTTGGACTACATGTTTGGAATATATTTTACTATATTGCCACTGCGTTCAGGACATGCATGTGTAGAGCCTAGAAAGGTAAGAAACAAAGCGAGAGAATCAGAGTGCATCTCAGAGGAGCCGGGACATGAAAGAGTCAGGTTAGCAGCTCTTTGAGTGTCCATCCCTCCCTCCTTACCTCTCTCTCTCCCTCCAGCCCCATGCAGCTGCTTCCCAGCCTGTCCCTTTTTATGTTGTAATGCATGCCAGTCCAGTCCTCCACTGAGAGCAGGGCTGCACAAAGAGCCCTCACAGCCCCTGGCCTGTGGGGACGTGACACAATCAACAGCCTCTCTCCCTCCTCCCCTATCTCGTCCTGTACTGTGGTAATGTGCCAGTGGATAACAGAACCTCCTCCAGATCGACCAGACAAGTGCTGCTCTAAAGTTTTTGCTGTGTAATGTAAAAAGAGAAAGGACCACAGGAACAACACATGATGAGGGACAGGAATAGAGGGATTCAACTGAAGTGGTTCAGTTTTTGTTAGGTTCCACCGACAGTCATTGGTTCTTTTAAGATTCTACAAGTGATATGCGAGATTCCAGGGGTTTGCGTTGTGTTTTTTATTGAATGTGTCTTATAGATTTAGATTTTTGATATAATCAAAATGCTAGGCATACGTTAATAAATGAAAGTGGAGTGCTTCTCAGGCATTAATCCACAGTTAACCAGCAGAGGTGAGTGTGACCAAGAGTCTCTGACCTGGTCATAAGTTCACGCTATTGCTTTGGTAGTCATTCTAATTCCAATAATGTAAGTACACACCGCTCGGGTCATGCTATGTAGTCCCTCAAGAGGCATGCTCAGGTAACAGCTATCTCTCAAATTAAAAAAGAACGATGGGAAGTGTAATGAGTCATTTACATAGGTCAATCTGGTGGAGGAGTCGTTCCAGTTCCTATTCTTTCTCACAGAAAGCCGATGATCTCCTGAACATGTGGAAAAATACTAAATGCAAATCCTCTGCCTCCAAACAATTCCACCAGGCAGAGTGGTGCAGCTGTCAATCAATGACCCCAGTAGAATGGCAGGGAAAGGGAAAGTGAGAAAGGAAGAGGGGGAGGAGAAAGAGAGAGTGAGTGAGAGACAGAGTAAAGATAGAGAGTGAGAAAATGGGAGGTGGATGGGTGGCAGTGTGGTTGTGTGTCTGTTTAGGTGTGTATTTGTATGTGTGACCCGTGAAGACATAGGATTGTATGAGCCCAACCTTTGTGTTGTGTGTTCTCACAGACAGAATTGAATGCTATTTGAATTGGTCCACCTGGGACCACAGGCCTGGGTTTGCTCAGGTGTTCTATGAATGTGATTTATTTGCGGTGAATGAGATCCAAATGAAAATGAGGCAGCCACAACCCATTGTGACTGTCTGGAGAGATGGAGAGAGATGGAGAGAGATGGGGAAAGATAAAGGAGAGAGGGGGAGAGATGGAGGAAATAGGGAAAGGTGGAGGAGAGGGAGAAAGCTGGAGGAGAGAGATGGAGAGAGATGGAGGTAATGGGGAAAGATGGAGGAGAGAGGGAGAGAGATGGAGGAGATGGGGAAAGATGGAGGAGAGAGAGGGAGAGATGGAGGAGAGAGGGGGATAGATGGAGGAGAGAGGGGGAGAGATGGAAGAATGAGGGAGAGAGGAATAACAGGTTTGTATGTCCTAAGAATGTACTATAATGTTAACACAGTATGGCAACTTTGCATAATATAAATATGTACAGTAATGTCTCATGTAATTGGTGCTATCGCCTGTATGTAAATGTACTATATGTAAATGTACTATATGTAAATGTACTATATGTAAATGTACTATATGTAAATGTGCTAAATGTAAATGTACTATCCCCTATGGGCACCGCTGTTGGTGAAAGTAAAATACATTTTCTTTGACAAAAATAATTAATAAATGACTGCTTAATGACAGAGACACTGTTAGAAAGGGGATCAGAAACAGAGAGAGCGAAAGAGAGGGAGGAGAGGATGAGAAAGAGAGGGAGGTGTGTTGATGAAGGTCCTCTCTGGGGTGTAGATTGACGTGATGGAGGGAGCAGATGAGCAAAATAGGAGGAGAGATGAGATTCTCAGAGGTCAGAACCAGAGGTCTCCACACTTCTTCCTAAGCAAAGACACATCCAGCTCACACACTACCTCCACTGACCTCCTCTTGCCATAAGGAGCCAGCTGACTGAAGGGAGAAATAAAAAGAAGGGAGAGGAGGGCTAGGATTTAGAGAAGTGAGGTTGTGGATTGAATGTGAATGAGAAAGGAGGGGGTGTAGATGAGTACAATGAGTACAGATGTGCTCGTTCATGACTATTTAATTCACTGTATTTGCTCATTATTCCAATTCATCAACATACATGTAGCTCCTGTCCTGCACTGGCCTGGCCTACACTATCCAAGTCTATACTAGCCTGGTCTATACTAGCCTGGCCTATACTAGCCTGGTCTATACTAGCCTGGCCTACACTAGCCTGGTCTATACTAGCCTGGTCTATACTAGCCTGGTCTGTACTAGCCTGGCCTACACTAGCCTGGTCTACACTAGCCTGGTCTATACTAGCCTGGTCTAAACTAGCCTGGTCTATACTAGCCTGGTCTGCACTAGCCTAGTCTACACTGACCTAGTCTCTTGACAGTGTAAATACATGTCGGTGTATCTCTATTTAATCATGGGGATTACCACATAGCAATCATGGGCATCTGCACATTACACATCTACATTAAGGCCTGTCAGTTGTGTTGTAAGGCGCCAGGTGAAATGTAAGGCGCCAAATTCAAAATCCAAAAGTTGAATTATTAAACATCCACCAATATACAAGTGTTCCATACTCATCAAAAGCTCTGTTTCTTGGCAATGCAATATCACAGCGTTGTCAGAAAAGGCTTTACGGCGAAAGCAGCACATTTGATTGTTTGAGGGTAGCACCTCACATATTTTTCCCATAGCCATGAATCGATTAGCCATCATGGCACACACATAACACATTTCACAGCGAAAACAAATCAATTACCTGTTGAAGAACTTCTGCTGAGGTCATCCTAAGTGTCCAACGAAGACAATCCATGGTTCTTTTGTTAGAAAAAGTAATGTATTTTATCCATAAATCTCCATTTGGTTCAAGTGGCGTTATAATCAGAAACGACAGCTTCCACTCCTCCATTGAAACGTGACGCAAACTCGTTCATCTTATACCTATAAACTTGTCCAAGAACAATCAAACATAGTTTTAAATGTATCCTTAGGAACACTTTTACGTATATTTACTATTATAAATCAACCGGAATATAAACTGATCGATAAAGACGGTAAAAAGACACTGCGCGCCTTGTCGGGAACGCGCACTGGGTACTGTTGACATAAAAAGGTCACTTCCTGGTTTGCTCTTATTCTCTGGTCTAAAGCATCCAAATTGAAAATGTACTGCATTCATATGGGTACTGCATTCATATGCCCTTATATTGTCATTTTCATGAGGGAGGGGTTCCAAATGAGCAATGTGTCAAAATCACTTTTTCCAGGACAGAAATTCCTCGGGGTTTCGCCTGCCATATGCGTTCTGTTTCACTCACCGACAAATGGTTAACACTTTTGGAAAATTCAGAGTGTTTCCTATCCAATGGTACTAAATATGTGCATATCCTATTTTCTGGGCCTGAATGGGAGGCATTTTACTTTGGGCACGCCAGGCTCTCCAAAACCGCCCCCTCAGCTGCCACTCCCTAACAAGTTAACAGGGTTGGTGTTAACAGGTCTTAGTGTTAACAAGGTTGGTGTTAACAGGTCTTAGTGTTAACAAGGTTGGTGTTAACAGGGATGGCGTTAACAAGGTTGGTGTTAACAGGGATGGTGTTAACAGGGATGGTGTTAACAGGGTTGGTGTTAATGTTTATTTGTATCCAGACGTCTGACTATGGTGGCAACTCTAATAGGCTTTACTGGCAGAATAAAGCGTTGCTCTAAGCCTGCAGGCAGTGGGCTTTACCCCTGACCTTTACCTCAACACAGCTCCAGGCACTGGACTTTACCCCTGACCTTCACCTCAACACAGCTCCAGGCACTGGGCTTACACCTGACCTTCACCTCAACACAGCTCCAGGCACTGGGCTTACACCTGACCTTTACCTCAACACAGCTCCAGGCACTGGACTTTACCCCTGACCTTCACCTCAACACAGCTCCAGGCTCTGGACTTTACCCCTGACCTTCACCTCAACACAGCTCCAGGCACTGGGCTTTACCCCTGACCTTCACCTCAACACAGCTCCAGGCACTGGCTTTACCCCTGACCTTCACCTCAACACAGCTCCAGGCACTGGGCTTTACCCCTGACCTTCACCTCAACACAGCTCCAGGCACTGGAGTTGTAGATCAATTGTCCCTCTGCCAGATACAGTATAATTAAATTACTCTCATGATGTGAGTAATGGATTATTGTTGACCTATGGAATTCTACAACATTATGTTTTGTATTTGTAAGATTGATTTGTTCATGTAGGCTACAGATGTATACACATACATACAACAATGTACAACATTTAGCTAAATGCCAGACTGGTTTGAGTTGACTGTGTGGATTATGACATTGTAGTGAAACGTCAACTTGTATATCGGTCCAATTGCGACATGTAATATACAGTATCATCAGGAGGTGTGTTGGTGTTAAATTGAACTTTTCACTCTTCTGTTTTTCTCTAACATTCTCACTCACACTGCTACACAGAACTATTGACCTGGCTAAGACCTGAGGAAAAAGCTTGACAGGAGACGTGACTTCCTTCCCTTTCTGTCTTCTCCATCTTACATTCTCTCCATTAACCTTACTGTGCCAAATTCTCTATCCTCTCTTATGCCTGTACAGGAATTCATTGTAACATTACTACATTACACTCCAGAGAATCAAGTATTACATGAACATGTGCGAGCTGCTAGCGATACAATTCGAATGGAATTTCAACAGTGATAGACATACAGCCTTGTCTTCAAGGTGTTTATCACTGCATTTACATGACAGTTGAGTCATTTAGCGGACCCGCTCATCCAGAACGACTTACATGAGCAATTAGGGTTGAGTGCCTTGCTCAAGGGCACAGACAGATTTTTCACCTAGTCGGCTGAGGAATTCGAACCAGAGATCTAAACGCTAGGCTACCTGCCGCCCCACTACAAGCAAGGTGTATTCTCATCATAGTTGCTGAAGGCTGTTCATTGAGAGTGGCGTGCAGATGAACGGCAGAGTTTGATAGAAACCCACATAATTCCCTCCAGAGCTGTCGTTTCAGTTGTGTCCAATTCAATGTATAATCGAACAATGCCTCCATCTCCCAAAAGGTTTTGTCAAAGTATTCTATATTAATACAACAACAGCCAACGCCTCCTGCATATTCGGGGTGAGCGGCAAAGTGTTTAAAGGCAGCTTGAGAAGGTGGCTAAAAATGGCGTCTCAGATGGCTGTGTGAACAGTAATGAATGTTGTGGGTTGTGATGACTTGCTGAGTTAAGATAAAGAGTCTGTGGAGCAGAACAGATGTAATTAGGTGTATTTACCACCTAGCAGAGAGCAGAGAGCCTGCAGACTACTGAGTCACAACTCACTGATCACACACCTTTTACACTCGCACACCCTTTTCTTCCCATGAGACTTCTGAGAGAGAACACACAGGAGACCTGAGCACAACATGCATCAGACCATGTCACGTGTGTGTAAACATCCACAGACTTTTCATGCAGAGTGCAGTGGGTGTGTGAGACAGTGTGAGGTCATGTGACAGGCCTAAACATATATTGGATTGTTTTGTTCATAATTCAAATTCACCAAAAGGATTTCTGTTTGCTGTTGAAGTACGATGCTACTCTGGAGCTGTGGGATTGTTGAAAACCTATAAGCTATTTTAAGGAAATGATTGGTGCTTGTATAAATACACCCACAAATAACCTGGTGAGCCGGCCATGTAATTTAAACAGATGCTAATTCGCCTTTGGTGGGCTGCAGAGTTATTGAGTCTAGCCTGAGAGACAGAAAAAAGGTAGAGTAGAGACTTTGGATCAATGTGAGAGCGGTCAGTGAATAATCCCAGCTGTGATTACACTGCAGTTTGCAGGGCTGAGGCAGCGTACTGCTAGCCTCTCAAGATGTCTGATTTCGCAAGCTTACATGGTTTGCTACCATGGAATCATAGCGAATGATAGCGCAGTGGTAATCAGTATGGCTTAAACAAGGCTAGCGCACTGCTGTCTCTCTCTCTCTCTTGCTGCTGCCATGATTCCCAACACAATAGAGCTTGCAGGCTCCATTATATTCCCTTAATTCCCATTCTCTGAACACTTTGTAGGGGCAGTGGTTGTCACGCCTTGGTCTGATGTTTTCTGAAATCTTAGAGAAAGTGACAAACATGATGCATAAAGTGAACATTTTATTCAGACGTTTGTTTCTTGGCCTAATTAATCGATCAAAGACATAGGAATGAGGAGCTACAATGACGAATGCCGCTGTTAGAGAAGATGTGCTTGTTTCTCCCTGATAACCCTGTGTGGGCTGGCTGTAATGTGTAACCCATTTAAATATGCTTATCTCGATACAGACAAAGTAAATGTAAACGTTCACAGGTCTGAACTGTTGTAATGAGAAGACAAAAGAAGATGAAATCAGAAAATGAGACATACAGCCAGCAGCATTACCATATAAATAACCAAGAAGATACAAGTGAAATGTGTGATCAATACATGTGTGTGTGAGCTAGAACGAGAGAGAGAGAGAGAGAGAGAGAGAGAGAGAGAGAGAGAGAGAGAGAGAGAGAGAGAGAGAGAGAGAGAGAGAGACAATACATTTCAATGTGTTTCTGGGTGTTTCTGTTTAAAAATATTTTCTTTGGGATGAATGTGATCCTGGGTAGAAACCGACATACTTTGCTATCCAGCTTGTTCACATCGGCTCAGATGTATTGGTGGGTGTATTCATTCATTTTGAGAAGCCGTTTCAAAAGGGTGATTGGATAACCTTTCCAGTCGACGCCTTTGGGCTAAATTGTAGTGCATGTTTACAGGGGCAGATCCACAGCCTGGACTGGGCCCCATAAAACACATCATCCTTTATACTGACACCACCAATCGCTGAGAGCTTGTCAAATGTGTCTCCAATCCATAAAATGGGCTCCGAGCGGTTTTTATGTTTGATTTGTGAAGTTGGCGTTTCCACTGACCTCCCATGCTAACATTATATTTACAGTTGGGAGGATCTGGGACAGGGTAGTAGGCTGCTGCACCATCAAATGTTATACTATTATTTACTGCAATGTTTGTTTACTGTTGTGTCTGTAAGTCCATTTCTACTTGAGGGGATATTGAGGGAAAAGCTCTTGAGGTATTCTTATTCTCTTTTATTGGGATTGTATTTCCCCCCCCCCCCGAGAACGAGTAGTCAGGTAGTCTCGATCATATGCTCAGGCCTGGTGTGTGTGTGGGAGCATGTGAGTGTCTGACAGCTGAGCGTGGAGGAATTAGTCGAGAACACACTGTACATACAGACCAGTGGAGGCTGCTGAGGGGAGGACGGCTCATAATAATTGCTGGAATGGAGTCAATGGAATCAAACACGTGGTTTCCATGGGGTTGATGCCGTTCCATTGACACCATTCCAGCCATTATTATGAGCCGTCCTCCCCTCAGCAGCCTCCACTGGTGTGTATGTACAGTGTGTTCTCGACTAATTCCTCCACGCTCAGCTGTCAGACAGCACACTAATAATACACTGACATTTTTGTCAGGTAAAAAGGTTACAAACGTCTTTTCGATTGGACATGCCTTTCAAACACATTCCAATTATCTCTGATGGAGGACTCTCCCTGCCAAGTGGAAAGGTTTTGCTGCTTCCTGTGACCAATAATGTGATTGATATGAATGTTTCTCCTTCCATGGTGAAAACACAACAAGTATAATCACATGGTTACAGAGGGAAAAATATTCATTTCAAGGATAGGATTATGATATTTGTAAAGTCTTTTTTTATCACTCTGAAAGCAGCATACTCCCGTTGTTGGGAATATAATGCATGTGAGAAAATCTATTTTCTGCATCTGTTACAGTTCATGAATTCAAAAGAAGACAAGCCAATTGTCTGTCTCATTGTAATAGAGGTGAGCACCCTTGGATTTAAGACAACAACAGCAAACTAATCTGAAACACTTTCTGGAAGACTGGAGCTTGACACTGAGTAAAGAAAAACAAATATCTTCCGGTTGAAATTAATACAAGTTTTTTAAAACAGTATCTCTCTGCTGCTGAGGTTGTTTATCCACCCAATCCACTGTGTCGATTAGCAGACAATAGGATGAAGCCCAATTTACTTCTAATTAGGGATTTAATGTGTGTTATTAAATACATCGCCATGTCCCAATTAGGAAGCACTGGGCCCATACATAATTTTAATTGATATCCGCCTCGTGCCACATGGGCTTACTCCATCAGTATTCCCAAAATGATCTTTGCTGGCGGAACGGTGAGGCGAGAGGAAAGTCATTTTATTGGAGCCTACATCAGCTTTACGGTGCGCGCATGTGTGTGTGTGTACATGGGACTTTTGCGTGTGTGTGTACATGGGACTTTTGCGTGTGTGTGTGTGCATGTGTGTCAAATCAAATCAAATGTTACTTGTCACATGTTTCTTAAACAACAGGTGTAGACTAACAGTGAAATAAAAAAAGTGATAACACCAAATAATGAAACTAATAACGAATACAGAATGAGTAACAATAACTTGGCTATGTACACTGGGCACCAGTACCGAGTCCATGTGCAGGGGTACGAGGTCATTGAGGTAGATACTGTGTGTACATATAACTAGGAATAAAGTGACAGGTGGTAAACAGTAGCAGCAGCGTATGTGATGAGTCCAAAGAGTTAGTGCAAAAAGGGTCAATGCAGATAGTCCAGGTAGATATTTGGTTAACTATTTAACTAACTATTTAGCAGTCTTATGGCTTGGGGGTAGAAGTTCTTCAGGGTCCTGTGGTTCCAGACTTGGTGCATCGGTACCGCTTGCCGTGTATGACTTGGGTGGCTGGAGTCTTTGACCATTTTTAGGGCTTTCTTCTGACACCACCTGGTATAGAGGTCCTGAATGACAAGGAGCTCTTCCCCAGTAATGTTCCGGGTCCATCCGCATTACCATCTGTAGTGCCTTGCGGTCATATGCCAAGCAGTTGCCATACCAAGCGGTGATGCAGCCAGTCAAGATGCTCTCAGTGGTGCAGGTGTTGAACTTTTTGAGGATCTGTGTGTCTGTGTCTGTGTGTGTGCTTGTGTGTGTGTGTGTGTCTATGCATGTGCGCCCACGTGTGTGTTTCCATGTGTTTGTGTGTGCTGAGGGACTGCAGAGAACAGTGGTATGGTTGCTCATTATAAACCATACTTCTCCCATGATGCCTGTATGCTTTCTGTTTATTGAATGATAACGTGTCACCGGATGCATATGCCATCCTCTCCATTCTAAGTGTCTGTGTGAACATGCTGTACAGTAGCTCAGCGCAGGCTAAATGGACGTGTTGTTTGGATCCAATCTGTTGCTGCTGAATCAGTGCTGCTAATGTACACCAACATATTGAGCAATGTATATTGCTAAATGTGGCTTTATCCTGTAAAATAGCATAGACTACATTTGCTGACGTGTAGCAATTACAATGTATCAGTCTAATGCAATCTAAATAAATCCACAGTTCTATAGCATTGACTTGGGAATTATCAGTGGCCATCAATATCTGCTGTGGTCTCCACAATATTTTATTGGATTTGGCCTAGTGGATTGTAATGAGGTACTCCTTTAAACTGCTGTAGCCTCCAGTCCTGATTACCCAGGTAGGAAGAAGAGGGAGGACCTGAGGAAGGGTGGGATTTTATAATGGAGGATGACATGGTGAGGATGCTAAAAGAGTATACATGAGAATAAAATGGTCTGAAAAGCCATTGCCATCCTTTGCAGCTCTCCACCAAAGCTTTATTGCGTTGTCTGGTTACCAAGGTTGAAGCAGATAAATTGAGCTTCTATCAAAAACCATTTGTTATCCTCATCCTTCATCTGCTCTTTATCAAAGGTCAAAAGCCCCTCTTCACACATGATCTTGCCACAGACAACCACCTGTTCTGGTCAAGTCCTGACTGGTTCCATCTCCTCTCTGTCTGTCTGTCTGTCTGCAGCCACTCCACCTCAAATGCTGAGAATTTATCCCTCCTGCCTCTCCAGGACTTTATATAACGGGCCACATTGTGAGTCTAAACTTTGAACTCTGAACTCTGCCGCAGTTCGCTGTGAGTTGAGCATCACAATTGAGAGGATGTGAGAATGCAAATGCATCCCAGCTTAGCTTGCAGTGTTACTGACACATCAGAGGTTGAAACAACATCTGCTTTGTATTAAGAGAGAGATGGGGAAGAGTGGAGAGACAAACGTAGAGCAGAATGAGAGAGACTGAAGATGGTGACAAATGGTGTGATTTGGTATCCCCACCTTCCCTCTGAATAACTGATTGACTGCTAATGCAATCTTATTTCAAAGTTTTACCAAATTGGCTCATTAGCCGGTTTAAATTATTAAAACCCCTGAAGAGCAGAGAGAAACAGCTTCCGTTAGGCTTTATGGTGGCCGCTACCAGCAAACTCTCCTGTTGCCAAGTTCATTAGGCCTTATTTACTTAACAAGTGGCACCTTTTTTCTGTTCACCCCCCACCCTTCTCTACCCCTCTCGCCTCTCTGCACCGGCTGAACTGAGGACCCTGTTAGTATGCGTGTGACTCCTCCACCCAGCATTTTTCTTTTAAGTGAAGGATACGGATGGTGGAAGAAGAAGTCATGACCTTCACACAGAGTTAACACCACAACGCTGCTGAACTAGAAGGTTGGATTATTTAGCTAATTAGATCATTTCTCATCGGATTTCGTAGTATAGATTATTTTTTAAGAAATAATATCTCCTTGTGATTGACTTGAATAAAGGAGGTAAATCTTCAGATATCAGGGCAAGAGTAGAGTACAGGTCTGTGATGGGAATTCTCTTAATAAATCACTTCTTGTGCAGGTAGATTATTTCTATTTATTTCTGATCCGTCATCAGGATAGTCATTGGAAAACCCTAGCTATATAGACAGTAATAATATGCTAAATACCCTGCAGCCACTGAAAGGCATAGCAGTTGGCCATATCCGCCGCATGCTGTGTGAACTGGATGACCTGTCGCCAATTGTGAGTGTTTGGTTAAAACATCTAATTTCGACACCTGGTATGGCAGTCCCTTGGAGTCCTGTTCTATTGAATATCAGTTGAAGTCTAAAGTTTACATACACCTTACCCAAATACATTTAAACTCCTGACATTTAATCCCTGTAAAATTCCCTGTTTTAGGTCAGTTAGGATTATCACTTTATTTTAAGAATGTGAAATGTAATAATAGTAGAGAGAATGATTTACTTCAGCTTTTATTTCTTTCATCACATTCCCAGTGGGTCAGAAGTTTACATACACTAAATTAGTATTTGGTAGCATTGACTTTAAATTGTTTAACTTGGGTCAAATGTTTCGGGTAGCCTTCCACAAGCAAGTTGGGTGAATTTTGGCCCATTCCTCCTGACAAAGCTGGTGTATCTGAGTCAGGTTTGTAGGCCTCCTTGCTCTCACACGCTTTTTCAGTTCTGCCCACACATTGTCTATAGGATTGAGGTCAGGGCTTTGTGATGGCCACTCCAATACCTTGACTTTGTTGTCCTTGAGACATTTTGCCACAACTTCGGAAGTATGCTTTGGGTCATTGTCCATTTGGAAGACCCATTTGCGACCAAGCTTTAACTTCCTGACTGATGTCTTGAGATGTTGCTTCAATATATCCACATAATTGTCCTTCCTCATGATGCCATCTATTTTCTGAAGTGCACCAGTCCCTCCTGCAGCAAAGCACCCCCACAACATGATGCTACCACCCCCGTTCTTCATGGTTGGGATGGTGTTCTTCGGCTTGCAAGCCTCCCCCTTTTTCCTCCAAACATAACAATCGTCATTATTGCCAAACAGTTATATTTTTGTTTCATCAGACCAGAGGACATTTCTCCATGTGCAGTTGCAAACCGTAGTCTGGATTTTTATGGCGGTTTTGGAGCAGTGGCTTCTTTCTTGCTGAGCGGCCTTTCAGATTATGTCGATATAGAACTCGTTTTTGTCAGCATCCTGCCCCCTGTTTGTCTCCGGGCCTCTAGAGGTCACCTGTGTTTCCCTCTGCCTTAGCTCTTCCTCGTGTGTCCTTATTAGTGTTATCCAGTTCACCTGTGCCTTGTTTCCCCTAGAGTATTTTAGCTGTGTTTTTTCCCCTTGTTCCTCACTTGGTTTTTGAGTCTTGGCTATGTGTCTCCTGCTGTGTCCCATCGTCTTTCCTAGTGATCTAAGCTATCCCAAGTAAGCTTTCTAAGTTATTTTTATTTTGTTTTTCTCCCCTCGTAGAGTTCTTTTATTTTTCCTCCTGTTTTGTTTACTTTGTCCCCGTTAGTATTCCTCTTTCTGAGAAGAACTTTTGTTGGACTATTTTTTTGACCTGCAAAGAAACCTCTCCTTAAATTAAATCTACTTTGCCTGGAGTATTGCCTTGAGTGTTTCATTTGGGTCCAACTATACCTCCTCTGTGGCTAAGGGGTAGAACACCCAACTCTCCACTTCTGAGACCCGAGTTCGAGCCCAGCCTGTGACAGAAAAACCAAGACACTCATGGACTCAGAAACACTCAGTTCCAAGGACCTGTTGGCGGTGATGGCTCAACATGAGGCATCTTTCCAGCGCCATGAAGCCGTTCTCAGCCGACAAGAAGAGCTGATGGCCAGTCGTTCTCAACTCCTGGCTGATATGATGAGTTCCATCCGCCAGCTCTTTGAACGCCTCCCTGGTCCTTCCCCTTCCTCTGGGTCACCCCCCCAGTGGCGACAGGCCTTCTCCAGTGGCGGAGCCCCGACTACGACCTCCCAAGCCCTTTTCTGGAGATCCAAGTTCTTGCCAGGGTTTCCTCACCCAATGCTCCCTCACCTTTGAGCTCCAACCCTCAAGTTTTCCCACAGACCGTTCCAAGATTGCTTACATCATTACCCTTCTTTCAGACAAGGCGCTCTCCTGGGCCTCTGCGGTGTGGCAATCCCAGGAGGCCTGTTGTGACTCCTACGCTGCATTCGTAGAAGAGTTCAAGCGGGTGTTCGATCATCCTGTTAGTGGTCGGGAAGCTTCCAAGCGCTTACTGTCTCTCCGTCAGGGTTCCCAAAGCACGGCAGATTTTGCCATTGAATTTCGGACCATAGCAGCAAGGAGCGGATGGAATGATGAAGCGCTGAGGGTCTGTTTTCAGGAGGGTTGTCCGAGCCCTTCAAGATGAGTTAGCCACCCGAGAACCAGCTGGGGATCTCGAGTCCCTCATAGCATTGGCCATCCGCCTGGACAATCGTCTGAGAGAGCGGAGAACGGCTCGCCGCCAGGTGTCTCAGTCCCAAGTTCCTCCTGAACAGCTCCAGGATTCCCCGGAGGACATGCAGTTAGGCCGTTCCAGGCTTTCTCCCAACGAAAGGGAACGTCGCATGAGGGAGCGTCGGTGCCTCTACTGCGGGGATGCCGGCCACTTCCGCTCCACTTGCCCCGAGCTTTCGGGAAACGCCTGTCCCCGCCCAGCTACAGGAGGGCTGTGATGGGGAAAATTAGAGCTCCTCCTACTAACGCTGTCCTAGCTATTCCAGCCACTCTGTCCTGGGGGGGCCACCAGCATCGGGTCCAGGCTATGATCGATTCCGGCGC
The DNA here is from genome assembly GCA_030435695.1 of Brachymystax lenok tsinlingensis. NCBI lineage: Eukaryota > Metazoa > Chordata > Actinopteri > Salmoniformes > Salmonidae > Brachymystax > Brachymystax lenok. The sequence goes on from CM059816.1 coordinate 31,226,619, forward strand.
CGCAGGTGATTTCCTGGATTTAACCTTGGCTAAGGAACTTAAGATCCCTACCCAACTACTCCCTCAACCCCAGGCAGTTACAGCCTTAGATGGCAGACCTCTGGAACCAGGAGAAGTTACAGAGGCGACTCAGTCCCTGCGACTTACCATCTTTCAACACCAGCAGGAGGAGACCTTCTATCTCATTGACTCCCCCGAGTATCCTATTATCCTGGGTCACCCTTGGCTGTGCAGACATAATCCCCAGATTGACTGGCCCACTGGCACCATTCTAAGCTGGGGTCCCACTTGCCAACTCACCTGCATGCTTCAGAGTCCCTCAGCCCCTAGTACCCAGTCTCAAGAGTCTGTTGACGTCTCCCGAGTCCCCAGTGTTTACCATCGATTCAAGGCAGTGTTCAGCAAGTCCCGGGCTACTTCCTTACCGCCTCACCGCACGTATGACTGTGCCATTGATCTACTCCCTGGTTCCTGCCTCCTAGAGGTCGGATCTTTTCCTTATCCTCCCCGAAGCGCCAGCTATGGACACCTACATTAAGGAGTCCTTGGCAGCCGGCATAATCTGTGCCTCTACTTCCCGGCTGGGGCGGGCTTCTTTTGTTGAAAAGAAGGACGGAGGGTCTTAGGCCTTGTATTGATTACCGGGGACTCAACAAGATCACGGTTCGGAATCGATACCCCCTTCCTCTCATGGCCACTGCTTTTGAGCTGCTTCAAGGGGCTTCCATTTTTACTAAGCTGGATCTCCGCAATGCTTACCATCTCGTGCGGATCCGGCCAGGAGACGAATGGAAGACGGCCTTCAACACACCCACGGGGCACTATGAATATCGGGTGATGCCGTTCGGGCTCACCAATGCCCCCGCAGTATTCCAAGCCCTGATTAATGATGTTCTCCGGGATATGCTTAATCGGTTCGTCTTCGTGTACCTGGACGATATCCTCATCTTCTCGAGGTCACTGAAGGAGCATGAGGGGCATGTTAGCAGGGTTCTCCAGAGGCTCCTTGACAATCACCTCTACGTTAAACCTGAGAAGTGTGAATTTCATGTTTCCCAGACTCAGTTTCTCGGGTTTATTGTCACTCCCGGCCACCTAGAGATGGATCCCAAGAAGGTCAAAGCGGTCCACAACTGGCCCACACCTGCCACGGTCAAGGAGGTTCAACGGTTCATTGGCTTTTCTAACTTCTATCGGAAGTTCATTAAGAATTTCAGCTCTGTAGTAGCCCCTTGACGACGCTTACCAAGGAGGAGGGACCAAGGTTCACTGGGGTCCCGAAGCAGCAGGGGCCTTCGAGGATCTCAAGCACCGCTTCACTTCTGCTCCGATCCTGGTGATCCCTGACCCAGAAAGACCTTTCGTGGTGGAGGTGGATGCCTCAGAGGTGGGGGTGGGAGCCGTCCTGTCACAGAGGAGTGAGGATGGAAGATTACACCCGTGTGCCTTCATGTCTCGCCGCCTGTCCGAGGCCGAGCGCAACTACCACGTGGGGATCGAGAGTTGCTCGCGGTTAAACTGGCCTTGGAAGAGTGGCGCCATTGGCTTGAGGGGCTCAGCATCCTTTCCAGGTTCTCACAGACCACAAGAACCTGGAATATCTCCAACAGGCAAAGCGGATGAACCCTCGGCAAGCACGATGGTCCCTCTTTTTTAATCGATTCCAGTTTCTCCTGTCTTACAGACCTGGCACCAAGAATGTCAAGCCGGATGCCCTGTCTCGAGCCTATTCTCCCGAAACACAAGAGAAGCCCTTGGCACCGATTATTCAGAGGTCCAGGATCGTCGCACCTCTTCAGTGGGAACTAGAAAGAGGGGTACGAGAGGCCCTTGTCCATGAGCCCGATCCAGGCGGTGGTCCCGCCCCGACGCCTGTACGTTCCTCTCTCTGTTCGGGCCCGCGTCTTGCAGTGGGGTCATGAGTCGCCCTTGACCTGCCATCCAGGTAGTGCTCGCACACTGGAATTCCTCCAGCGGCGGTTTTGGTGGCCGTCCATCAAGAAGGACGTGCAGGTCTATGTTGAGGCCTGCCCTGTGTGCAACCAGGAAAGTCTACACGTCAGCGACCCCAGGACTTCTCCATCCCTTACCTGTTCCTCGCAGGCCATGGTCACACCTTTCTCTGGACTTTGTAACGGGACTTCCTCCATCCCAGGGCAACACAGTCATCCTAGTGGTTGTAGACCGGTTCTCTAAGGCTGCCCGGTTTATTCCCCTGCCCAAGCTGCCTTGACCAAGGAGACTGCTGAGCTCCTCATGGACCATGTCTTCCGGATATTTGGAATTCCCCTGGGCGTTGTCTCCGACCGAGGTCCCCAATTCTCGTCCCGGTTTTGGGGGCCTTCTGCAGGCTTATTGGGGCCTCAGCCAGCCTATCGTCTGGGTTCCATCCAGAGTCCAATGGCCAAACGGAACGGATTAATCAGGATCTGGAGACCACCCTGCGGTGTATGGCGGCCAATAATCCTACGTCTTGGGCCACCTATATCATTTGGGCTGAATATGCCCACAACACCCTCCAGTCCTCAGCCACCGGATTGTCCCCTTCGAATGCCAGTTCGGATACACCCTCCATTATTTCCAGAGGAAGAGGCGCAAGTTGGTGTTCCTCGCCCAGCGCTTTGTCCAACGCTGTAGGCGGACCTGGAAGAAGGCCAGGCGTACCCTCCTTCGACCTCCCAGAGATACCAAAGTCAGGCTAACCGCCGCCGGATGGCCCCTAGTTTCCGAGCTGGTCAGAGAGTTTGGATGGGCCCTAAGAACCTGCCCCTCCGGGTTGAATCCAAGAAGCTTTCCCAGAAATACATCGGCCCTTTTCGCATAGCAAGGAAAGTTAACCCGGTTTCTTACCGGTTGGTTCTCCCTCGCTCCCTTAGAATTAACCCCACTTTCCATGTTTCTTTACTAAAACCTGTCTTGTCTTCTCCCTTTGCCCCCACGCAGACCCCTCCACCTCCCAGGATCATTGACGGCCAGCCAGCCTACACAGTGCGCCGGATACTGGACTCTCGGAGGGTCCAGAACTCTCTGCAGTATCTGGTGGACTGGGAGGGCTACGGGCCAGAGGAGCGCTCCTGGGTTCCAGCCAAGGACATCCTGGACCCAGGTTTGATCCGAGAGTTTCGCACCCTGAGGCCAGGGTGTTCTGGAAGGAACGTCAGGAGTCGTTCCTAGAGGAGGGTCCTGTCAGCATCCTGCCCCCTGTTTGTCTCCGGGCCTCTAGAGGTCACCTGTGTTTCCCTCTGCCTTAGCTCTTCCTCGTGTGTCCTTATTAGTGTTATCCAGTTCACCTGTGCCTTGTTTCCCCTAGAGTATTTTAGCTGTGTTTTTTCCCCTTGTTCCTCACTTGGTTTTTGAGTCTTGGCTATGTGTCTCCTGCTGTGTCCCATCGTCTTTCCTAGTGATCTAAGCTATCCCAAGTAAGCTTTCTAAGTTATTTTTATTTTGTTTTTCTCCCCTCGTGGAGTTCTTTTATTTTTCCTCCTGTTTTGTTTACTTTGTCCCCGTTAGTATTCCTCTTTCTGAGAAGAACTTTTGTTGGACTATTTTTTTGACCTGCAAAGAAACCTCTCCTTAAATTAAATCTACTTTGCCTGGAGTATTGCCTTGAGTGTTTCATTTGGGTCCAACTATACCTCCTCTGTGGCTAAGGGGTAGAACACCCAACTCTCCACTTCTGAGACCCGAGTTCGAGCCCAGCCTGTGACAGTTTTACTGTGGATATAAATACTTTTGTACCTGTTTCCTCCAGCATCTTCACAAGGTCCTGTGCTGTTGTTCTGGGATTGATTTGCACTTTTCGCACCAAAGTACGTTCATCTTTAGGAGACAGAACGCGTCTCCTTCCTGAGCGGTATGACGGCTGCGTGGTCCCATGGTGTTTATACTTGCGTACTATTGTTTGTACAGATGAACGTAGTACCTTCAGGCGTTTGGAAATTGCTCTCAAGGATGAACCAAACTTGTGGAGGTCTACAATTTTTTTTCTGAGGTTTTGGGCTGATTTCTATTGTTTCCCATGATGTCAAGCAAAGAGGCAGTTTGATGGTAAGCCTTGAAATACATCCACAGGTGCACCTCCAATTGACTCAAATGATGTCAATTAGCCTATCAGAAGCTTCTAAAGCCATGACTTCATTTTCTGGAATTTTTGAAGCTGTTTAAAGGCACATTCAACTTGTATGTAATCTTCTGACCCACTGGAATTGTGATACAGTGAATTATAAGTGAAATAATCTGTCTGTTAACAATTGTTGGAAAAACTACTTGTGTTATGCACAAAGTAGATGTCCTAACCAACTTGCCAAAACTATAGTTTGTTAACAAGACATTTGTGGAGTGGTTGAAAATGGAGTTTTAATGACTTCAACCTAAGTGTATGTAAACTTCCTACTATATCTCCCTGCTTTACCTCCTCATGGATCATTAACTGAACCCTCTGTCTTTACCTCCTCATGGATCATTAACTGAACCCTCTGTCTTTACCTCCTCATGTATCAATAGATGGACCCTCTGTCTTTACCTCCTTGTGTATCAATAGATGAACCCTCTGTCTTTACCTCCTTGTGTATCAATAGATGGACCCTCTGTCTTTACCTCCTCATGAATCAATAGATGAACCCTCTGTCTTTACCTCCTCATGGATCAATAGATGGACAGTGTCTAGGGAGGTGAACTCCCTAAGGAGCAGCAGCAGGGACTGAATGGTCTGGACTGGTTTGGTCTGGGCTGGTTTGGTCTGGACTGGTTTTGGTCTGGTCTGGTCTGGTTTGGTCTGATTTGGTCTGGTCTGGACTCGTTTGGTCTGGACTGCTCTGGTCTGGTCTGGACTGGTCTGGTCTGGACTGCTCTGGTCTGCTCTGCTCTGCTCTGGTCTGGTCTGCTCTTGTCTGTACTGCACTGGTCTGGTCTGGTCTGGACTACTCTGGTCTGCTCTGGTCTGATTTGATCTGTCTGGTCTGGACTCTTGTTGAGGTATGGCAGAGACTCTGTCCTCCAATCAATCAATCCATGTCTAGAAAGACCCTTGCTCACAAGTACAGCCACAAGTACGGGCCACAAGTATAGCCACAAGTACAGCTGCATCTAAACCACAGCCCCCAGCTTGCCTGAACTTGTGTGGCAACGTGAGGAGTGTTACAATTTTTCTTAATCTCTGGTTTATTTACTTGGTGATATCAAAACACATAACTCTATTCACCTCTATTTCATAAGGTAATGTGAAACATGGAGGCATTTTTCCTGAAGTGGTAAATAGTAATTGAATGTGAGAATATATGTTTTAACTGACAAATCCTCCTGTGAGATGTATGTGATAATATGTTCTGCTGTGTGTGACTCAGGGGAGGAGGATGAAACCCTCCCTGTATATACTATTCTACTACAGAGGTTCAAATAGCACATTAATCTGTCCCACAGTACTGCAGGCTGCCTCTGTCTGTCCCCCCTGTGCCTCCACCCTGAAGGCTTCTAAAATGGGAACTGGGGGAAGGGGGTATTACATCTAAGGTGTGGGCCTTGAGCTGGAGATAGAGATGGACCCTGAGCTAGATTGCTAATGCCCTCAGCCTGTCAAAAAAGCACCTGCTTGAGGCTTGACATTCATTTGTTTGGATATGGTTTATAATTGAATTCCACTGCAGAATGAACTTCCAATACAATAAACTAATAAATGGGGATATGGGCATCGGTGCAGGCCCATCCCAGGTGAGCGGTAAACCTTTCACACTCCCCATGTAAATAGACAAGGCACATGGATTTTTGTGTGCGCTGTGGAAAATGGCATTGATAACCCAATCTAGAGTTCTGAGATGAGGAGCATTTGTGACCACTATAGAATGCAGTGGATTTCCTCTGTATTATATTATCTTAACGCTAATGTATCACATGTGCTTACTTTTTTTCCCCTGCCTGGTAACACTGTGCTCTGACTTGTAAGAAGCGTATTATTTATCTCCGAGGTGGGTAGGGGTGTGTAGTGAGAGGGCAGATGTTCTGCTGGGGCTGTTTGAAGAGCTTACGTCTGTAAAATTATATTACACTCTGTTCTGCATATCAAACTGTACAGGCATCCATTGCATTATGGTATTGTCAGATTAATCACAAATTGGCTGTAACTACAGTGATGGCAGAGGAGGCTGGTGAAGGGAGGACGGCTCATAATAATGAATGAAAGGGAGTGAACGAAGTGGTGTTTTATACCATTTAATTTATTCCATTCCAGCCATTACTATGAGCCCAACCTCCCTATTTAAATTGACATTAATTTATGTTTCACTTTTAATCAAACAAGATTGAATGAATTGACTCACCGTGCACCTGGGTAATTTGTCTTCATTTACAAATGAAGTTATGTGGTGAAAGATCAGTAAAAAAATGTAACCACATTGTCTTGTGTCTGTTGAAGCGATACAAGATGTTATAGTATAAATGGAGACTGGGAGGGATCGTTGCAGTTTGTGTTGGTGATGTATGGGGTGTGTGTGAAAAGAGAGTATTGTTCCTGTGCCATGTCAAATGCAATCCCTGGCTGAGTCGGATTGGCTGGAGCTTGGCGTGAGGTGAGACGACCGCATTGTACTCATAGTGGGACAAGCCATTAGGAGCAGAGGCATATGCTGAGGGAGCCAGAGAGTCTGATAATCATGTTATCCAGAGTACGAGAACATGGGATGACTGTGGTTCTTGCTCCTCTAAAACTGCCTGATGGGGGAAAAAGAGAACACCACAGAGTTTATGAGGCAGGACCTGCTCTCAGTTCAGCCAGAGAGAGGTTAGGAGAGGATGGGGGAGTAGAGGGGAAAGAAGGGGAGGAGAGGAGGGGGAAGGAGAGGAGAGGAGAGGAGAGGAGAGTGGCAGGTAGATGGACACCTCTAACACACATTTTATCTCTTTATCCCAATGGGCTCCCAGCCACACAGCATTAGAACAGTTCCCTATTCATCAGAGGTGCATGTCCTTTGCATAGCTCTGGGGAGGTGGTGAATGAGTGCAGTGGTGAGATAAGCTACAGCACACAGCATTGAGTAAAGCTTTGATTTGATTATACCTTGACTATTAGGGGCACAAACATTACTGACTCAATATATAATACAGAATGTGGTATTTCTTTGTTTAATTTGACTATTCCATCAGTTGATTTAGTTTTCTCCAAAAGCAAGTCCTGTTCCATGTTTGTGTCGCCAACATCCAAGGATGGTGCAGATTAGGACAGATGGGAGATGCCCTGAATGCTCAAGAAATGTTACTTCTGGTTTCTGTCCATCTGGACATGCTTTTTCCCTGCAACTCCTCACTCTCTTTCACACAGCCTTGTTTTGATTCCACAGACAAGAATTCTGATGTGAGCCTAAATCCAGCTTCGAAGAACTGAAGGTCTTCTCAAGTAATTTTTCCCTTATGTACTTGTTTAAAATTTCCTTCTGAGCTCAGTACTCAAGGACAAAGAGGGTGGTGGTATGCATGATGTGTGGCTCATTTAATTTGAAGAGTGGTACCAGGCAGTATGAGTATGATCAGGACGATCCCAAAGTCCCATCGGCATTTTGACTAGTTAATTTTATTTAACATGTATTTTAACTAGTCAAGTCAGTGAGCATCAGCATCAGTGAGAAGTTAAACTCTCTAACATTCTCCCACTAAGAAGCGATCACTGCACCAGTAGAATACCATTACCATGTGTTTGCTTTTTAGTTTAAAAACACCACTCAATCCCTACAGCATATCTATACAGAATACATCCAGTTTGTGTAACGTCATGACAAAGTGTTTGGGCGAAACATTGTTTTTCACTTGTTTGCCAGTCAGATGTAGTTCAAAGAATCAACGCAAGTCAAGATCAGGGTTTTATTTGTCCTCCATTTATTCTCCATCGACCCCATCGTGCGTCATTGCATTCTCTGTATTATTATTAGCAAGTTGCAGATGTAGGCGCTTATCCTTCGGATATCAAACATGAATTCAGCAGCTGACTATTCAGTTTTCTGTTCCGTCCCAGGCACACCCAGTGAATGTAAATGGATCTGAACTATGACTGGCTCTCAGGATCTGACACACCGCAGAACCAGTAACAGCACTGCAGAAGGAAACACAGGGCCACCTCCATGACCATCACACTGTTCTGGGATTAAATTATTGCCACTCAGTTACCAGCATCCCAGCTGTTTGCTCTTTGTTCTTGTTATACAAATGCCCTTATTTCATTATTTCATTTCAATACCTGTTCTGATTGGTAGGCTTTACTAGTGTAATATACTCCTTTGCATCTCATCAGTACATTCCTTATTGACAGTCCCTCATCATCTTAACCTGCCATCCAGACAGGGACCCTGAACATAATTATACCGCAATATATTCAAGCATCATTGTAATTACAAATCTCCCCATCTAAAAACACTGCAGAAAGTGAATTCAATGAATTCAGAGATGGATTACCATCCCAGTATTGACTACTACACCCTTATAAACAATATATACATAGAGAAGAAGAACAGGCCCTTAAAGGAGTGTGCAGCTGTGCATTGTGGGATGATGAGTATGTGGGGAGAATTAGGACTGATTGGAGTTCCCCATTCCCCCTGTACTTACCCCACTCCCACACCGGTCAGCACACTCAGCCCAGACAGGCATGTTAAAATGCAGATGGAGGGACGGTTAGCTGGCAGGGCCCTGCATGTGGACTCAATCCATTTCAAACAGCCGGCCTCAAAGTGATTGACAGAAGGGGGGAAGGTCTTATCCTTAGTTATTCTACTAGAAGTACATGAGATTGTTAAAACATGTTTGAGTTTGAAATGGCTTCATTTTCAATCTACAAACAGAGGGAGAGAAGAGATGGGAAGAACACTGCATGAATTGATGGACTGGTCCAAAGCCACGATGGAAATTCAGAAATGCATCAGTAGAGAGTACAATTTGTAGCCAAATATAATATTCTATCCTTAAATAATTTCACTTTTCAGCAGAAGGCAAGTTAAAAGCTACCATGTTCATCACAAACTTATTTTCCAGACAGAAGGCTACACACAGTACAATGTAAAGCATATTTTATAGAATAGTCAACTTGTGGCAGTTATCATAATTAGAGACCTCTGTGATTAACCTTAAAAATCCTTTATAATTGACAATGACCAGGATCTTGAAGAAACCATATTTTGCCTATTTCCTCCCAAATATCTAGATTTGTGCCTGGGGAAATCTGATAATTTACTGGGGAAATCTGATAATTTAAGTCGGAAGTTGCACTTAGGTTGGAGTCATTAAAACTTGTTTTTCAACCTCTCCACAAATTTCTACAAAAGTATAGTTTTGGCAAGTCAGTTAGGACATCTACTTTGTGCATGACACAAGTAATTTTTCCAACAATTGTTTACAGACAGATTACTTCACTTATAATTCACTGTATCACAATTCCAGTGGGTCAGAAGTTTACATACATTAAGTTGACTGTGCCTTTAAACAGCATGGAAAATTCCAGAAAATTATGTCATGGCTTTATAAGCTTCTAATAGGCTAATTGACATAATTGGAGGTGTACCTGTGGATGTATTTCAAGGCCTACCTACAAACTCAGTGCCTCTTTGCTTGACATCATGGGAAACAATAGAAATCAGCCCAAAACCTCAGAAAGAAATTGTAGACCTCCACAAGTTTGGTTCATCCTTGGGAGCAATTTCCAAACGGCTGAAGGTACCACGTTCATCTGTACAAACAGTAGTACGCAAGTATAAACACCATGGGACCACGCAGCTGTCATACCGCTCAGGAAGGAGATGCGTTCTGTCTCCTAGAGATTAACGTACTTTGGTGCGAAAAGTGCAAATCAATCCCAGAACAACAGCAAAGGACCTTGTGAAGATGCTGGAGGAAACAGGTACAAAAGTATCTATATCCACAGTAAAATGAGTCCTATGTCAACATAACAAAGATAGTACTTTTTGGAGAAATGTCCTCTGGTATGATGAAACAAAAATATAACTGTTTGAACATAATGACCATTGTAATGTTTGGAGGTAAAAGGGGGAGGCTTGCAAGCTGAAGAACACCATCCCAACCGTGAAGCACGGAGGTTGCAGCATCATGTTGTGGGGGTGCTTTGCTGCAGGAGGGACTGGTGCACTTCAGAAAGTAGATGGCATCATGAGGTAGGAAAATTAAGTGGATATATTGAAGCAACATCTCAAGACATCAGTCAGGAAGTTAAAGCTTGGCCGCAAATGGGTCTTCCAAATGGACAATGACCCCAAGCATACTTCCAAAGTTGTGGCAAAATGTCTCAAGGACAACAAAGTCAAGGTATTGGAGTGGCCATCACAAAGCCCTGACCTCAAACCAATAGACAATGTGTGGGCAGAACTGAAAAAGTGTGTGCGAGCAAGGAGGCCTACAAACCTGATTCAGGTACACCAGCTCTGTCAGGAGAAATGGGCCAAAATTCACCCAACTTATTGTGGGAAGCTTGTGGAAACGTTTGAAACGTTTGACCCAAGTTGAACAATTTAAAGTCAATGCTACCAAATACTAATTGAGTGTATGTAAACTTCTGACCCACTGGGAATGTGATGAAAGAAATAAAAGCTGAAGTAAATAATTCTCTCCACTATTATTCTGACATTTCACATAGGATTAAATGTCAGGAATTGTGAAAACCTGAGTTTAAATGTAGTTGGCTAAGGTGTATGTAAACTTCTGACCTCAAATGTATTTGTGGACAGGAGTAAGTGTTTCTGCTTTAAACATATTTGTAGTTATGATCCTGAGCTCATGTGGATTTTCATCTTGAACTGGTTATTTTTTGTATATAAATTACTCATACATTTGAAATATTTTCAGGGATAAGGTAGACAAAGGAAATGGTTACACTATCATTACATGGGTGAACTAACACGCACTTGGAACTATGCTCCCCACGCGCCTCAATTTCTCAGCAGTTTGAACAAACAGCAGGTTGCCACGAGAAACAACAAGATGATGACATCGTTCCCTATTGCAAATTTTCAATGTATGTGTCAGACACAGGGAGCTCTTCGAGTAGAATAGAAGCAGGTAAAAACAGGTAAAGGTTGTTCGTGTTTTATTTGTATTTGAGGTTATTACTCAAGTCAGGCGAGAACAGCCATGACTAATGCTAGTTTCGGGTTTTGATTCAACACAGGTTCACATTAGCCTAGGCCTATCACAGACCTTATAATAACAGCCCAAGATTATAAATAGCCTATTACGGAGAACGAATTGGAGCCCGAAATTCTCGTTTCCCATGTTGAACATCCACTATGGGTGACGATTTAGACAAGTCAAAATTTAGAATGTATATTAATTTCACAATAAACCACCCACTACAGTCAGATCAAATAGGACTCACTGTTTTACTCCTCCTGTGGCAGAGAGGAAATTTAGCGCAGCTTTAGGACCCAGGGACGCTGACTGGCTTGCTACCCGCTCCGCTGCAGGAGAAGAGAAGGGGCATGGACAGATTTGTATGCACTGCTTTTCCATCTCTGCTTTAACTGTTCTATAAATAACGGTACAAGATTCACATCTTCTCGAGGATTAGGCTTCTCTAAAAGACTGATTTGGTTCCAGTATCAGCTCTTTTATTTTTACAGGCAGAGAAGTACCGACATCCTCTCAACTCGTCCAGTTGGCAGTTATAGTTTTCATTTGCCATTTTATGGTGTTTGCGCTGCGGGGTAAAGTGGGCTACACAGGAAAGTTTCGCACATGTTTATGTGAGCATGGACCAATTCTTCTTTTGATTTAGACAAGCACACAGACCAGTATAATACCGCAGAAATTGGAAAAGTGGGTAAGATGCCATTTATTTATGAGTTTTAAGTGTCTGCTGCACTGTTGGTTTGCTCACAGAATGAGATGCATCTAGTCCAGGCGTGGAAAGCATTCATTCCTCTCTTTTCGGTCGGCTATGTAGCCTACCTGGGCAATGTTTTAATGGTGTTTGTTTTTACACACTAGTATTCTTTCCAAAACGGAACATTTCAGTACATTAACATATTTTCTTTAGTTTTTTGTTGTTGCTACAAGAATCAAAAGAAAGCAGCCCGCGACCATACGCCTATCGATTATATCTCAAAAGGAACTGCAGGCTAGGCAAATGTTATAGGCCTACATACGTATTGGTTAAAACATATTCGGGTGTGGACACTGTATTTAACAGCAGCTTGAGAAGCATACTGTGCTGTAGCGTCATCATGGTTTTACTGATGCATCCTCTGGCCTTTCGTTTTCATTTTAAACTTTTAATATTGTGAAATCAGATACACCCAGCATTTGTTTTGTAATAGTAATTTATGCCAATGTCATTTATTGTGCGTGTAAAGTGTACCACTTGTTGTCACTCTTGTGAAATATTACATAACTGTGAGTAATTGTTCAATAGAAAATCATTATTGATCATTAGTGAAGCCAGCATGCGCTGGCGTAAAAGCACAGAGCTGACATCTTTCTATCCTCGCTGTCCGTGCGCCCCATGGTAGTCTATAAGATGCCTCTGCATGTAACGAGGATGTATAATAGAATGCCCATCTGAACCAAATACAAATAGCCATCGTCGTTTGAAGTGTAAAGAGTTGAATATTCAATCAGTCAAGTCTGAGCTCACCTCAACAAGCTGCACTTTGTAGCCATGGAATTAATTTCCGCTGGAGCTGTCCTCTCCGTGAGGTGCTGAAATGTCCACTTGGGAGTGTGGTGTCATGAAAGGGAATGAAATTAAATATGACTGATTGTCATTGTAGCAAAAACTTAACTTATACATGTTAGATTGATTATTTCCAGCATTATCTTTACGATTCACAACGTTTTCAAAATCGGATTATTTAATGGATTTTGTATATTTCAATTTGAGCATGAGAGAAATATTTTTCCATATAGATACCAAAATAATTAATAATCTCTTATATGAAAATATTCCCAGAGGATGTATATTACTCTGTTCCTGTATTATGCAAATATGTCTATTGCTTTATTTAAAATGCCTACCTGTCATATGCATTTAATTAATAAATGTTCATTGCACATTGGTGATTTGCAATTACCATATCCACCAAGGTAGCTTGCTGCATTGATAGTCAAGGATTTTACAGGGAATTGCATTGGGGACTATGAGACAATCAGTACATTGGGCTTGTGATACTACAGAAGGCTGTGAATGTCACAATCTCAAGAGGTTTATCCACTATCTACAGTAAGAATCATCTTGCTTAGATGTGTCTCCCATTACAACCATAGCCTATAACATCTTTATGTGATTGCTTTGCAGGTTATCAACGATGGGGTTTGTTTAGATTGCAATGTACAGTATGAGATGTATTTTATCGTGCATACTGTAGAACTCCAGAGCGATGCGTATCACTGAGCAGTGAGTTTGATGTACATGTATATGCCATATAAGCAAGGGCAGATCATTTATCCCTGTCTGGTAATGCTCAACACTAAGTTACAGAGCAGCCAACTCTACTGTGAAGTATTTCACTTCCCTCAGGGGACCTTGCCATGGCAGTTACATTAAGTTACATATAATACTGATACTGATGTTTACGACAGTATAATCAAGATAATCTATGGCACGTCATATATTCATCTAAGTGTGTGGGTGTGTGTGTGAGTGGATTCTGTTCGTGCTGACATCAGGGCAGCTTCGAGGTCTCTTATGTTTGTGCTAAACTTTTAGGATCTTCTCCTCTGTGACCACCAACGTGTGACCACTACTAATCCCACTGACTTTATTACTTCTGGATTAGGATTAAAACATGGCTGCAGGGATTTCTGTGGCCAGGTGGACCAGTCAGTCTGCTGTGACACTCCTGTTTTTCTGCCCATGCTCTGCTTCCTCATGTAATCAGGCCCTGGTGTGATTTTAGAGGAATATGTTACTCACTTCACTGAGTACAGCACTTGGAGGCACTTTCCTGATGGATCCAAACATGCCCTCAACAGACCTGAACACTCATATCCTGATTTCCCATCAGTCTCTCCTCGCGTTCTCCTTTCTCCTTCTCTGTGCTGCTCTGACCTCCTCCACTGGACTGTGAACACTAACCTGTAAACCCCAGCTTTTCTGTCATGTCATGACTCTGCCAAGTTGAGACTTTACTAATGATTAATGAGTTGCAGGTCCTTTACTCTCATTGGCTGAAAATAACTTCAAAAGTAATTGGTTCTAGGGCAACAGCACTAGAAACATTGGTTACATTGTGGGAGGCAACCCATCTGTCTAGAGAGACTATTGCAATGATTTTATGAGTAGTTCTTGATCGCAGTAAAGCTCTGAAGTGCAGACAGAAATTCTACACTGGAAAGTAAAGTTTTATCAAAGACTCATGTCAATAGAATATATTTATACATTTTAATATGCTGGAAAAAGTACAAGAAATCAATCTGATTATAGAATTTACTTATTTTTATTGCCTGCCTGGCTGTGAGGTGTAGAGCTCTCAGCAAAGTGATGGAATATCCATCCTGTTACATGTCAATCTCATTGAATTTCAATCATATTTGAGTTTGCATTATTTATGGCAAAATAATGTTATTACGTTTTTTGCAATGTAGAGGGCTTCTCGTTTTTTTTATAATGGTTTTATGAGAGGTGTGAACACTGAGAGGGTTTGTGGCGCACAACCTGTAATTCCATTACATTATTGATTGATGTGAGTCTTCTGTTCCCCAGTTATTTTGTCAGTGCAAATATTTGCTGCCTGATTAGTTGTCCTGAGGATATTTCTCAGGTGTAGTCTTCTTACTCTGCCCTGTCTGTCAACATGGCTGGGCTGTGTCCACTGCAGGCTTCTAGGCCTAATCTCTTGGTGTTCACAATGGAGCGCAATGGTCCCAAAACACGAGCTGAGATACAGGATGGAAGCTCGAGGGAGAGAGAGAGAGAGATATGACTAAATGAATGTCACATTATTCTCTTGCCAAGCGTATGTGTGATTGTTGGAACATGGCAGGCGGGCGTGCCCACAGTGAAGCCCTGGCTGTATCTCTCATTGCCTGGGTAAATCTCTAGAATCCAGAGAGGCAGACCAGATATACCTCCATGGTAAATCTAAGGCTTATCAGGCCGACTAGGAATGTAGGTGTGTGGAAGCCAAAGGAGAACATCAGCAGATTTAATCTAGCAGGATTAGTGATATTTGTAAAAGAGAGGCAGCTAAAAAGAATCAAATTCAGTGGGCAAAACCAACAACAATGACAGCTGTGTTGATAAGGATTGTGTGAAAGGCATACAGAGTTTGGTGCATGCAGTTACAGCTGGCGCTGGGAACACATTTCCTTTACAAAGCTGTTGTATCATTTGTCGTCTGTCTGTGGGGAAGGAATTTGGCATTGAACATTGTATTGCCTAAAGTTAAGTATAATTTCACATTGTTAAAACAATACCTGAAACTGCACTCACAATCGGCATCAAACTGCACTCACAATCGGCATCAAACTGCACTCACAATCGGCATCAAACTGCACTCACAATCGGCATCAAATTGCACTCACAATCGGCATCTTTCCTAAAAAGAAAATAGTATAAAACACCTCTCACTGCTGCTGGGGAAACAATGGGGGAAGTGATTATTGGTCCTCAACCGACTGTCCAGATGTTTGAATGGCTTGAGGCTGCTGACGATTGATTTCTCTCCTTTTGTTTTTTAATCGCAAGGCTGTACTGCTGTGATAGGGACGTGATGATGATGTGTGCTCTGAGGTGGTCTGTCTGATTGAAAACCTCCCGTCTCCTGTCCTCCACGGCTCATCCCCATAGTGCCCTGAGGCTGTGGGCCTGACATGAGAGAGACCCTGTTTCCTTTCACCCCCCTGACCCTGTCCTGCAGGGAGTCCAGTTTTGGGGGCTGTTGGAAAGTCTCATTACTTCTCTATGACATGGTCATCATTGCACCCTGTGGATGCCATGTCTGTCTTCATGTCAACCTCAGTGGCGAGTCAATTAGTCAGATCTGGAGTGAGTGGTCTGGTCTGACACATTTGAACGGCAGGTGGCAGCCATGTTGTTATGCATTTTTATGAAGACATTTGCTCTACCATAAGCTAAATTAAATAAAACAATTTGGGAAAGCCAATTTCAACCAATGTAGCTATATGGATACAGTGGCTACATGTTGGTCTAGACAGAGAGTGGATCTCCAAAGAGGGGTATGATGAAACCCCCCACTTGTCAGTTGTTAGTCTTTAATCATTATGTTGTTAAACCCAGCCAGCTTTCTTCATCATGTTTTGAGATCATTGTGCTTTACTTTGAAATCAAAGCTTTAATCTTCACTGTAGTGAATTCCGTTGTGATGACTCTTAAAAGTGATGCAGAATACAATATTTATTTTAATCAGAGCACTCTGCAGAAGAATAAGGACTGATAGTGATTGAAGAAGAGAACTGCATGAACAAGTGGGTGAAAAGAGGAGAGAGGATGATGGAGGAGTGAGGTAAGAGAGTGAAGGAAATGGAGGAGCTAATCAGCGGCTTGGATGAAGGCATCTCTTTGCTAGTTCTCAACGAGAGATTCAGTCCACTGAAAAACAGCCAGCAGCACTACAGGAAGATCAATGCCCTGTTTTTAAACACTTTAAAGTGGAACTGACCGCAACTGCTTCTACCGGCTCGTCAGGTTCTCATGCCTCAGCCGGATCGCCAGGCTCCCCTGCCTCAACCGATCTCTCAGGTTCCCGCGCCCCAGCTGACTCGACAGGTTCCCGTGCCTCAACTGGCGTGACAGGTTCTTGCGCATCAGCAGGTGTGACCGGTCCGCTCCTGATCCCTTTGACCTCGTCCTGTGGCTGGAGCCGCGCGTCGGGGAGGGGGTACTGTCACGTATACTCCCTCTAGGTCATCAGGCTGCAGATTATCACGCACACCTGTCACCATCGTCTCGCGCACCAGCGCCTCATGACACTCACCTGGACTACATCATCTCCTTGATTATCTTCCCTATATCTGTCACTCCCCTTGGTTCTTTCCTCAGGTGTTATTGACTCTGTTTTTATGTCGGTGTGTTGGTTGTGTTTCGTGTTCATTGTTTCTTTTATTTATTAAAACACTCACTCCCTGAACGTGCTTCCGGACTCTCAGTGCACTCATTACATTACATAATTCCCAAACATTCTAAGAATTTAAGAAAACGTGAAAATGACCATATCTAAGTGCTCGCTTGTCAGATTTTGATTTTTTTTTTACGTGTCATATTCTTCCTGGGGGTCTATATGAGGGGTGGCAGGTAGCCTAGTGGTTAGAGCGTTGGACTAGTAACCGAAATGGTTGCTAGATCAAATCCCCGAGCTGACAAGGTAAAACTGTATCCTTCTGCCCCTGAACAAGGCAGTTAACCCACTTTTCCTAGGCTTTTCTTGTAAATAAGAATTTCTTCTTAATTGACTTTCCTGGTTAAATAAAAATTAAATATGAACAGATTTTAATAAGATTTCATGTTGCTAAAATGCTGTCAATTCCACTTTAAGTTTGTCTTCTTAAAACATAACACTGTGTGTATCAGCCTCTCTCTCATTTACACATCCTCATTGTTTAGCAGCAGCCAGCTCTCTCTATGCTACTCCCTCTGTGACTGTGTTTGGTTCATTATCAACCACAGCCACACACAATCATGATACTTCTAGTAATCTCTTCATTCCACAGACATCAATCTAATGTACCATTACAGAGCTCTTTGCTGATGATCTCAATCACTGCTTCAGGCTGTTGCTGATATACTGTATGGGATCTTATTGAAGCTTTTTTCACAGTTTAATAATTCTGTCATTACAGTAAGTTATTTAATGGTAAAGTGGTTAGTAAGTACATTTAAAGTGTATCTGTCTGCAGCATGTGTTCCGGTTTCGAGTTAGAAGCTCTCATCCTGTCCACCCTCCACCCCTGCCTGTCTTCATACCACACAGTATCATTTCAGACTTACTAAACCTCCTTCATCGACACCTACTTTCTAAACACATCCAGCATTTGGAGAAATATCTTTGCTCTATTATTTTGTGTTGCTACATCGGTAGCATGCTGCATAATTTAGCAGGTGTCAAAAAACAGCTTGTGTCCCTAAGGAGGGTGCTGGGCTCTAATTGGGGGGGTTTTCATCCCTGCCCGGCGCTTTTATAGACAGGTTTTTAAGTCGGGACTGTCCTTCCTGCGGTCTGGAGCTGAGTGAAGCAAGGGGCTGAGGCTTCATCCTCTCCTGCCTCAGCACCCTCCTCCTCCTCCTCATTATCATCATCCCTCTCCTCATCCCTCTCTCTCGAAAAGCTGGTGGCTGACCACTAGCTCACCGCTGCTCTACTCTATCAGAAAATACTCACATGATAACTCAGCTACTCTACTTATCAGTGTACAGAGGGAAAGACTCACATGATCACTCAGCTACTCCTCTTATCAGTGTACAGAGGGAAAGACTCACATGATCACTCAGCTACTCTACTTATCAGTGTGCAGAGGGAAATACTCACATGATAACACAGCTACTCCTCTTATCAGTGTACAGAGGGAAAGACTCACATGATCACTCAGCTACTCTACTTATCAGTGTACAGAAGGAAAGACTCTCACATGATAACACAACTACTTTTCTTATCAGTGTGCAGAGGGAAAGACTCTCATGATAACACAGCTACTCCTCTTATCAGTGTGCAGAGGGAAAGACTCTCATGATAACATGACAGAGGAGATGGGATGAGACACTCTCTCAATCTTCAGCCTTGACACGCGCTCCCACATACCAGGGGAATATCACAGGCGAAGCAGTCTGATAAAGCAAGCATGGGGATGTGAATAGATAAGTAATCCACCAAGAACAACCAAAGAGAGACAGTCACACCAAGGTCGCCTATGTGTCGTCCATGTTGACTAGGATTCACTATTTCCAGTATGAACACGTCTGTATTTGCATGGTTCTTTGTGTTTGGTGTGTAAATGTTTGTTTCACCAAATCTCCTCCAACACAGAGGAGGAGATTGTGCCTGGTCAGCAGTGGCTGCTTGTCTGATGTCAATACCCAGCTCCAAACTGGATTGAGAAGAGTACACAATGTTGTGTATACAGAATGTTTGTCCATTATTTTCAGATGCAGGGGATGCACTGTAATAATTTGGACCAATTCTAGTAACTAGACCTGATGCAGACTAGAAGTCAAAATGTGTGTGTAGGTGTGTGTATGTGCCTGCCTGTTTGCATGTGTGTCTGTCTGTCTGCCTGCCTGTCTGTCTGTCTTTATTTGTATTTATTATGGATCCCTATTATCTGCTGCCAAGGCAGTTAATACCGTTTTAAATAGATTTCACAACACACTGTGTGCCCCCAGGCCTCTACTTAACCACTACCACATACAGTTGAAGTCGGAAATTTACATACACCTTAGCCAAATACATTTAAACTCAGTTTTTCACAATTCCTGACATTTAATCCTAGTAAAAATTATGTCTTAGGTCATTTAGGATCACCACTTTACTTTAAGAATGTGA
This sequence comes from Brachymystax lenok tsinlingensis, assembly GCA_030435695.1. Taxonomy (NCBI): domain Eukaryota; kingdom Metazoa; phylum Chordata; class Actinopteri; order Salmoniformes; family Salmonidae; genus Brachymystax; species Brachymystax lenok. Next base: position 31,246,094 of record CM059816.1, read on the forward strand.
AATGTCAGAATAATAGCAGAGAGAATTATTTCCACTTTTCATGTTCCATTTGTTTCGTCTTGTTTTACACACCTGGTTTCAATTCCCCAATTATATGTTCATTATTTAACCCTCTGTTTTCCCCAATGTTTTTGTGCGTGATTGTTTTATGTTATACGGTCCGTATTTGTGGGCTTGGTTTTCTTGTGTGTGTTATTTGAGAACTTTATTGAGTAAAATTACTTGTGGTACTCATCTCTACTGTCCTGTGCCTGACTCCTCTGCACCAGCTACACCCAGATCATTAACTTCTTAGGGAGCGGCAGCTGAGTTGTCGGTTTTGGAGAGTCTGGCGTGCCCAAAGTAAAAGGCCTGCCACTCAGGCCCAGAAACTAGGATATGCACATGATTAGTACTATTGGATAGGAACCACTCTGAAGTTTCCAAGAGTGTTAAAATATTGTCTGTGAGTATAACAGAACTGATATAGCAGGCGAAAACCCGAGGAATTTCTGTCCTGGAAAAAGTGTTTTTGACACATCGCCTCATTTTGAACCCCTCCATATATGGGAGTAAGATTGCAGTACCTATTGCTTCCACTGGATGTCAACAGTCTCTAGACAGTGTTTTTTTATTTTACTAGGCAAGTCATTTAAGAACAAATTCTTATTTTCAATGACGGCCTAGGAACAGTGAGTTAACTGCCTGTTCAGGAGCAGAACGACAGATTTGTACCTTGTCAGCTCGGGGATTTGAACTTGCAGCCTTTCAGTTACTAATCCAACACTCTAACCACTAGGCTACACTGCCACCGTTTGGTGATGTTAGGTTGCGAACTAGTCACTGGATGTAAACAGAAGAGTGGCTGCAGAGGGCACACTGCTGGTTGGTGCTGGGGGTGTTCCTCAGGGAGTCGAGGTAGCAGGCAGGGCACTCGTGTCATCCCAGGTGAGTCGGCACCAGGCTCACCCAGAGCCCCCTGTTGCTCACATGTTTTTGTTTATAGAATTTCCTGAGTTTTCCCCGCATTCCCAGCATGAGGTGCTAGTAGATTCAGGCGCAGCTGGGAATTTTATTGACAGATCATTTGCCCAGAGTTTAGGGATCCCCATTGTTCCTATGGATATGCCCTTCCCTGTGCACGCCCTAGATAGTCGACCATTAGGGTCAGGGTTAATTAGGGAGGCCACCGCTCCACTCAGCATGGTTACGCAGGAGGGTCACAAGGAAAGAATGAGTATTTTCCTTATTGATTCTCCTGGGTTTCCCATGGTGCTGGGCCTACCCTGGTTGGCCTGCCATGACCCCACTATTTTGTGGCAACAGAGGGCTCTCAAGGGGTGGTCACGAAAGTGCTCAGGGAGGTGTTTAGGGGTTTCCATCGGTGCGACTACGGTGGAAAGTCCAGACCAGGTCTCCACCATGCGCATCCCCTCTGACCTCCACCGTGCGCATCCCCGATTTGGCTCTCGCCTTCGAAAGAAGAGGGCGACTAAATTACCACCCCATCGACGGGGGGATTGTGCGATAGATCTCCTGGTAGACGCAGTACTTCCCAGGAGTCACGTGTATCCCCTGTCACAGGAGGAGACGGCGGCTATGGAAACATATGTCTCCGAATCCCTGGGGCAGGAGTACATTCGGCCCTCCACTTCACCTGCCTCCTCGAGTTTCTTTTTTGTGAAGAAGAAGGATGGAGGTCTGCGCCCGTGCATTGACTATCGAGGTATCAACCAAATCACTGTGAGGTACAGCTACCCGCTGCCTCTCATACCCTGTGCGATAGAGTCAATGCACGGGGCGCGCTTCTTCACAAAATTGGACCTCAGGAGCGCTTACAACCTGGTGCGTATCCGGGAGGGGGACAAGTGGAAGATGACATTTAGTACCTTGTCATGCCGTACGGGTTGATGAATGCTCCATCAGTTTTCCAGGCTTTTGTAGATTAGATTTTCAGGGACCTGCACGGGCAGGGTGTAGTGGTGTATATTGATGACATTCTGATATACTCCGCTACATGCGCCGAGTATGTGTCCCTGGTGCGCAGGGTGCTTGGTCGACTGTTGGAGCATGACCTGTACGTCAAGGCTGAGAAATGTCTGTTCTTCCAACAGTCCGTCTCTTTCCTAGGGTACCGCATTTCCACTTCAGGGGTGGAGATGGAGAGTGACCGCATTTCAGCCGTGCATAATTGGCTGACTCCCACCACGGTAAAGGAAGTTCAGCGGTTTCTAGGGTTCGCCAACTACTACCGGAGGTTTATCCGGGGCTTTGGTCAGGTAGCGGCTCCCATTACCTCACTGCTGAAGGGGGGACTGGTGCGACTGCAGTGGTCGGCTGAGGCGGACAGGGCTTTTGGTCACCTGAAGGCACTGTTTACCTCGGTTCCCGTGATGGCTCATCCGGATCCCTCTTTAGCGTTCATAGTAGAGGTGGACGCGTCCGAGGCTGGGATAGGAGCCGTGCTCTCTCAGCGCTCGGGTACGCCACCAAAGCGCCGCCCCTGTGCTTTCTTTTCGAGGAGGCACAGCCCGGCGGAGCGAAACTATGATGTGGGGGACCGGGAGTTGTTGGCTGTTGTCAGGGCTCTGAAGGCATGGAGACATTGGCTTGAGGGGGCTAAACACCCTTTTCTCATCTGGACTGACCACCGCAATCTGGAGTACATTCGGGCGGCGAGGAGACTGAACCCTCGCCAGGCAAGGTGGGCCATGTTCTTTACCCGTTTTGTTTTCACCCTGTCCTACAGACCAGATTCCCAGAACACTAAGGCAGACGCACTGTCCAGGATGTACGACACAGAGGAGCAGTCCATAGATCACACTCCCATACTTCCGGCCTCTTGCCTGGTGGCACCGGTGGTGTGAGGGATGGACACGGACATCGAGCAGGTGTTACGTACGGAGCCCACTCCCCCCCAGTGTCCAGCTGGGCGTCTGTATGTTCCATCTGCTGTCCGTGACCGTTTGATCTATTGGGCTCACACGTCACCCTCCTCTGGTCATCCTGGCATCGGTCGGACAGTGCGCTTAGTGGGAAGTACTGGTGGTCCACCTTGGCCAAGGACGTGAGGGTTTATGTTTCCTCCTGCTCGGTGTGCGCCTAGTGTAAGGCTCCTAGGCACCTGCCCAGAGGGAAGTTACAGCCCTTACCCATTCCACAACGGCTGTGGTCGCACCTGTCGGTGGACTTTCTTACGGATCTTCCTCCCTCACAGGGTAACACCATGATCATGGACGCTGTGGATTGGTTCTCTAAGTCTTGCCGTCTCCTTCCTTTGCCCGGTCTCCCTACGGCCCTACAGACTGCGGAGGCCCTGTTTACACACGTTTTCCGGAACTACAGGGTGCCTGAAGATATAGTGTCTGATCGAGGTCCCCAGTTCACATCAAGGGTCTGGAGGGCGTTCATGGAATGTCTGGGGGTCTCGGTCAGCCTTACCTCTGGTTTTCACCCCGAGAGTAACGGGCAGGTGGAAAGAGTGAACCAGGATGTGGGTAGGTTTCTGCGTTCTTATTGCCAGGATCGGCCGGGGGAGTGGGCGGCGTTCACCCCCTGGGCAGAGATGGCCCAAAACTCGATCCGCCACTCCTCCACTAACCTCTCCCCCTTCCAGTGCGTACTGGGGTATCAGCCGGTTCTGGCACCTTGGCATCAGAGCCAGATCGAGGCTCCTGCGGTGGATGAATGGTTTAAGCGCTTGGAGGAGACATGGGACGTCAGAAGGCGAGCGAGGACCGACACCGCAGTGAGGCCCCGGTGTTCGCACTGTGGGATCGGGTCTGGCTCTCAACCCAAAACTTGCCCCTCCGCCTGCCCTGCCGGAAGCTGGGCCCGTTGTTTGTGGGGCCATTCAAAGTCCTGAGGAGACTGAATGAGGTTTGCTATAGGTTACAGCTTCCCCCAGATTACCGTATTAACCCCTCGTTCCATGTGTCTCTCCTCAGGCCGGTGGTGCCTGGTCCACTCCAGGAGTCTGAGGTGCGAGAGGTTCCTCCGCCTCCTCTGAACATCGAGGGGGCTCCGGCGTATGCTGTTCGAGCCATCCTGGACTCAAGGCGTCGGAGGAGGGGCCTTCATTACCTCGTGGAGTGGGAGGGGTACGGTCCGGAGGAGAGATGCTGGGTGCCGGTGGAGGACGTGTTGGACCCTTCGATGCTGCGGGAGTTCCACTGTCTCCATCCGGATCGCCCTGCACCTTGTCCTCCGGGTCGTCCCCGAGGTCGGTGTCGGCGCGCAGATGGAGCCAGACAGTTCTATTTTTGTTTCATTAGACCAGAGGACATTTACCCAAAAAGTACGATCTTTGTCCCCATATGCAGTTGCAAACTGTAGTCTGGCTTTTTTATGGCGGTTTTGGAGCAGTGGCTTCTTCCTTGCTGAGTGGCCTTTCAGGTTATGTCAATATAGGACTCGCATTACTTTGGATATAGATACTTTTGTACCTGTTTCTTCCAGCATCTTCACAAGGTCCTTTGCTGTTGTTCTGGGATTGATTTGCACTTTTCGCACCAAAGTACGTTCATCTTTAGGAGACAGAACGCATCTCCTTCCTGAGCGGTATGACGGCTGCGTGGTCCCATGGTGTTTATACTTGCGTACTATTGTTTGTACAGATGAACGTGATACCTTTAGGCATTTTCGAAATTGCTTTCAAGGATGAACCAGACTTGTGGAGGTCTACAATTTTTTTTCTGAGGTCTTGGCTGATTTCTTTAGATTTTCCCATGATGTCAAGCAAATTCGGCACTGAGTTTGAAGGTAGGCCTTGAAATACATCCACGGGTACACCTCCAATTGACTCAAATGATGTCAATTAGCCTATTAGAAGCTTCTAAAGTCATCACATAATTTTCTGGAATTTTCAAAGCTGTTTAAAACCTCTTACGGATCATTGGGGCGCTAGCGCCCCATTCCTGACACTTCCCGGGGAAATGTAAGGCGCCAAATTCAAAATCCAAAAGTTTAATTATAAAACATTCATCATTATACAAGTGTTGCATAGTAGTCAATAGCTTAGACTCTTGGCAATATCACAGCGTTGTCAGATTTCAAAAAGGCTTTACGGCGAAAGCACAACATTTGATTGTTTGAGGATAGCACCTCACATATTTTCTGCATTAGCATAAATTAATAACCAGCTCGGGTCTCACAAAACACATAAAAGAGCTAAAATAAATCGCTTACCTTTTAATGATCTTCTGCTGAGGGCAATCCGAAGTGACCAAGAAAGACAATTCATGTTTCTTTTGTTAGAAAAAGTAATTGTTTATATCCATAAATCTCAGTTTGGTTGGCGCGTTCTGATCAGAAAATCCATCTTCCACTCACCCATTGTACAGGGAAGAGAAAGCATTCAAATTGTACTGTACCTATCAACTTTTCCCAAACAAATCAAACATCATTTATAATATATCCTTACGTATACTTTTATGTATATTAATGATTATATTTCACACAGATAATATCCTAAACGATAGAAAAGGAAAATACAGAGGAACGCGCACACGGTCTCGCACACAAAAAAATAAAGTGACTTCCTCTATCCACTTACAAATTCTTGTTCTGTTCGGTCTTCCATGGTAAAGGCATGAAACCTTGTCTAAAGACTGTTGACATCTAGTGGAAGCCATAGGTACTGCAATCTGGGTCCTATTTTACTGAGAATCCCATAGACAGCCATTGAAAGTAAGGGCGTCACAAAATAAATATTTCCGGACAGAAATTCCTCGGGTTTTCGCCTGCCATGTCAGTTCCGTTATACTTACAGACATTATTCTAACAGTTTTAGGAACTTCAGAGTTTCCTATCCAATAGTACTAATTACATGCATATCCTAGTTTCCGGGCCTGAGTGGCAGGCATTTTACTTTGGGCATGCCAGACTCTCCAAACTTCCAAATACTTCCCGGTGCCTGTAGAGGTTAAAGGCACAGTCAACTTTCTGATTTTTAACTTCTGACACACTGGAATTGTGATACAGTGAATTATAAGTGAAAGAATCTGTCTGTAAACAATTGTTGGAAAAATTACTTGTGTCATGCAAAGTAGATGTCCTAACCGACTTGCCAAAACTATAGTTTGTTATCAAGAAATTTGTGGAGTGGTTGAAAAACGGGTTAGCGGGCAGCTCCCGACACTACCCGGTGAAATGTAAGGCGCCAAATTCAAAATCCAAAAGTTGAATTATTAAACATTCATCAATATACAAGTGTTGCATAGTCATCAAAAGCTCTGATTCTTGGCAATATCACAGCGTTGTCAGATTTCAAAAAGGCTTTACGGCGAAAGCACACACATATATATATATATATAGAGCTACAACCGATGCAAACTGTAGACGAGTCTATGTAATAGGATGGATATAAAACCCTCTCTCCCTCAGTCCTCTAAATCAAAGACAATTATGTGGACATGGTTAAAGTGTGAGGCTAGACCTACATCTGCTGGTGTGCGTCCACATGCTCTGTGCGATGGATGCGTGTGTTAATGATTGTTCAGTATGGCCTGGTTGGTGGATGCCGGTTGCCTCTCTAAATTACCTGCATCTAGAGATTGTTAATCATGGTGAGAGACAGGGGAATAGCCCTCCTCCTAGCCTGGCTTCCCCAGGCTGCATGGCTTTGAGGATTGATGTGGGCAGATGTGCACAAAACAGATGCTACCTCATGATTTCTGAGCAGTTATACTAATGCCGGCGAACGCTACCAGGCTATCTTTCACCCTCTTTAACGGCCGCCCAGCCTGAATTAAGGTCTGGTTTTACTGACTAAGCAGTGGTTTTCATCTCTAGTCTGCTGATCACCACAGGCTATAGCTCATTTATACAGTGGCTCTACATTAGACAGTGACATCTCTGTATAGTAATACAGGCAAATGCCAAGGAGAGAGAGATTAAAGCCTGTCCTCACCCTGTTTCCTTCAGGGGACAGAGAACAACCAAAAAATGGAGACTGTGTTCAGACTTTCTCATCAGACTAGTACTTCTGGACCTCACGACGACCAGGCAGAAATGATCAATGGTGATGGTGGTGTTTTTACTTCCCTGTACTCTCTGTGTGTCCATTCTGGCTATGTTTAAGTGTGTGATAGGATAGGGCCATCCCGGAGGCTGACTCTAATTCCCTGTGGTGTCCGTCAGGGCCCTGTCCCCCAGACGGGGCTATTATGTTCCCATCGTGGTGCCCAGGCCCCAGGGAGAGGCTGGCCTGACTGGCCACGTGACTGACAGACAGCTCAGTAAACGCACTCAGCCAACCTGCCTGCCGTGGGGCGACTAAGTGAAAGATCACACGATGACGCCTTAGCCCGAGCCTTGCCTCTTTGTTTGTCCCCCTCCAGCTCTCAGACGTGATCTGGTCCACTCACCTTCACTTGACACATCGGGTCAAGGTTCAGCTGCCGGCAGTGAGGTCATTACTAAACTCGGCCCACCCTGGCCACCAAACAACAAAGAAGCAACACCCCCATCAATCATCAGCTTCACCTCAGCACCTTGTGCTTTTTCTTTTCCTGTGATATTTTCAGGATTTCCTGACTCGCTCTATTAGTTCCTTTAATCTAATATCCTAAGAACAGTGCAGGGTGTTGTGGGGGCAGGGGCTGGGGCTGGCCTCCATCCATCTGTGAATGTGCTGGGTTCGCTCTCCTCTCCTTTCCACTCCTCTCCTCTATTTCCTCTCCTCCTCCCTTCCCAGGCAGCTCTCTCTTCTCCTCTTTATCTCCTCGCTCTCTCCTCTCCTCTCCTCTCCTCTCCTCTATTTCATCTCTCCTCCTCTATTTCATCTCCTCTCTCTCCTTTTCTCCACAGGGCTCCTTTCGCCTCTCTACTTATTGTAATGACCTAATGTAGAGTCAGGATCACCAGGCAGGGCCATATATTTACATGAAGGGCAGGAGACAGGAATGCCCATCTAGCCTATCAATCAAATTTGTCTGGAGGCAATTTCTTGTAAATTTTCTTCAACATGATTCCTTTTTCTGCTTCTACAAAAATGGCTTCAACCACACACACACACTGTATTGATTATCTTCTCTCTCTTTCCTTCAGTCTTTTGGGTCTGTATGACCTAAATGGAACAGCAGGAAAGTAATCGTCTGCTTGCAATGGTATTCTCTGCTATAACGTACATTTACTCCTGTCAAATATTCAACATGCAATCCCTCTGAGAGATTGGCCCATATTTCTGTTCCTTGTTTCTGATACTGTACCCAAGTAAATGACCTATTTTAGCCCTGCAGAGCTGTCATCTGATCTTTTCTCATCAATAGTACAGCTGTATGGATGTGGAGATTGGCATCCTCCTTTCTCTGCTGTTTATTATCTATGCATAGTCACTTTACAAATTACCTCAACTAACCTGTACCACCGCACATTGACTCGGTACCGGTACCCCCTGTCTATAGAGTCGTTATTGTTATCTAAATATCTTACTTTTTTATAATTTTTTTTTACTTTAGTTTATTTAGAAAATATTTTCTTAACTTTATTTCTTGAACTGCATTGTTGGTTAAGGTCTTGTAAGTAAGAATTTCACTGTAAGGTCTACACCTGTTGTATTCGACGCATGTGCCAAATAACATTTGATTTGAGTTGATTTAGTCCTTAACTAACACTTTTCCCTTTCTTCCTCCCTCTAGCAACCTTATTTTGGAAAAGTCAATGGATACGTCCTCCTGGATTATTGATTTCATGTTTGATTATTGCAATGTTGCTCCTCAGGAAAGCTTTTAATTATATATGAAAGTGTGTTTGTTTATTTAAAATATGTCAAAAATATGCTGCAATGCATCAATTCTTCATTAGCTGTTTGTTATGGTGACATCTTTCCACACATGTACTTTTAGTCATTAGACATTTGCCAAGTTAAAGTATTTATAGTCATATATATTTTTGATCAGTAATGGCTCTCAGCAAAAGTGATGAAAAAGATGACATCAAAGAGATAGTTCACCTTCCCACACAACAGTTTGGTTTTCTGTAGACAAATAGAACATATTGTTATTTAGAGATGTTATCCTCCCAGAGTCATATTTATGCTTTCATCGACAGTGTCTGAAAATGAATGCTTTATATTCCACATGCACATATCCCCTTTTATAGACGTTTTTTATACAGAGATAACGAGCACTTCCTATTGAGGTGTATTGGCAGTGTGCAGCTAGCACTCCAGATTGAACAGAGGCTCAACAGAATCTAACCTGCAAGGACATGACCACGGTCACATGACCACTGTCACATGACCACGTCACAACTGGGCTTTTTGGTATCATGGTACTCTGTCTGCTCCGCTTTGTGTTTAAATACCTTAATTAAATAGTTCTCTCTCTGGACACTGAAAAGCTTTTCAGGATGACCAAAATGTCATTTTCAAAGGGCGCTGCAAACCCTGTAATCACTGTTGCACATGGCTATTTTATCTTTCATTCTTTCCGTCATTTTATTTGTAACATTTATTTATTATATTGTATTTTGCTATACAATCTGTGATTCAAATATGCATAATGTACATTTTGGTCACTTTTGGTCACTAGTGTTGATATGATTGGGACTCGGGACTATGAATAAGTTCTGTGGTTTGTGGAGGGATAGAATCCTGTTGAATTTCTGGTTGAAGTCAAGTTCACTATCAAGCTCCTCTAGACTGAATACAAAAAATATGAATTTTTAATTGCAGTTCTTTGCAAGGGCACTTCGAATATTTTGATCTAGTGTAGTGCTCATCGAATTTCTTACTGTAGAGTTGTATTCCATTTGCATATATTTCCATGGGAAGCAGGCCAGCTCTTCCCTGAGAATGTCTAATGTACTGCTGATGGTCACAAAGGCAGAGGATAGGGGAGAGGGCCCTCCGGGCCCCCTGACCCTAGACCCCACCCCTGCCCCCTCCACCCCCTGCTCCTCCTAGTCCACCATACCCTTTCCCATCTAGCCTCCCAACATCTCTCAGCCCACACACCCACCAGCTCTCGGGTCACTGAGGATGATGGGGAACCAACCAGGTTCAGACTTCATGCACTGAGGTCACACCCGCTGATGCGTACCCACCCAGTGAGGAAGGTCAGGGCATTCAGAATGAGACAGATATCCTCTTCTGTCCTATACTCTTTCTTTTTGTAGCTAGTGGTAGTTTAAATACTCAGGGGGTCAGGCGGAGACACAGTAATAAAGGCAGTGTCTCAGAAGGCCCGCGGGCTGCACTCTCTAATTTAACCCCAAATGTTGACAACACATTAGGCTTTTCCTTTAGATACTGTATAATCAGCATCAATCACCACCAGGCCAGCCAGATCACCCTCCCTGCTACTGTACTGTCATTTATGCTAATGTCCCCTAAGCAGAGCATGAGTAGAAAGCTAATTTTGTCAAGTGTAAAAGTTTTCCTCACTGCAACACAATTAATATTCAGGTCAGCATCCCCATTGTTTGCCTGCCGCACTCAGATAAACACAGAGGCATGAATCAAGAAATGTCCCTTTGTAACGTTGTAGAAAACAAATACTGTGGAAAGGCAAGAAGAATGACAGGATCTGTAATTGCCAATTTAACTTGCCAAGTACTATTGTGTCATTCTACTCAACATGGTGAGGAGAGGAGAGAGGAAGTAAGTGAAAGTTTAGAAGGGAACAAGATGTTTGTAGCGGTGGGAATGACAACTACACACAGAGAAAGAATCACTCAGAAAAACATAAATGTAACACACACGCGCACAAACTCACTCACTCACACCCCCAAGGGGAGAAAGCAAAAGTGTTTGTTCACTTGGATGAACACATCGCAGTTTTGACCCTGTGTTCTAATTGGTGCAGACAGAGAGAAGCTCTGACTGCCAATGCAGCGTAAATAGTGCGTCTGTGCCTGTACTCTAATTAACTATGAGCTTTGTAATCTCTGGATTCTGGGGTAGCATCATGTATTAACTTTAATTAAGCTTGTGTGCCATGCTAGTTAATTAGATGAAAATACGCGTATTTGTAATCTGGATAATATGAATACATTTTACACAAGTGCAAATCAATCAGTCTGGTTAATTACAGTGTGTGTGATAGCTGTAATTGGAGATATAGCGAGGCAGCGGCGCCTGCTCCTGTGTGTGACGTATATCTGTCTGGATCAGGGACATGTGATGGAACCCTCATGGAGAGATGATGTGTCCTGTTAGAGTCTGACAGTCAGTCCTTCTGAACACAGATCACCATGGCAGAGAGAAGGCTGTAGAAGCACATAGGTATGTTCAGCATTACTGCACCTGTCCGTGTCTGAAAGTACAGGGTGAAATGCAGGGGCGCAACTTTGGTTTTAGAAGGGGGGGGCATATTATTATATTTTTTTAAATTCAGTCGGACATGTCCCCCTCATCCCCAGTGAAAGTTGCACCCCTGGTGAAATGAAATGAGGAAATAGAAAGCAGACGATGTACAGTGTATTCTATTGGTCAACCAAGATGGCGTAGCAGTGCAGACGTGTTTTTGTTCGTCCCCTCGTGTTCTTTTGTATTTTCCCCTTTTTTGCATATATTTCAAATGTATTTTCAATCTCTTCTCCATTTTATATTAGATATACCTTCCGGTAACCTGCCTCACCCAATGTGTTACGGAACCGCTATTCTTTAGACCTTTTAGACAGAACTCCATCGGAAGCTAGCCAGCTAATTAGCTACTAGCTATTTAGTCACTGTTAGCCACTGCTAGCGGCCTTTACCTTCTGCACGGACACCAACCTTTTCTAGCTGGCTAGATGGGAAAGGGTATGATAATACTCGCCAGCATACCACTATCGGACAGTTTCTCCACTACAACGCTGGATCCCTGCCGTAAACCCTGGACCACTACACCTGATCTCCACAGCTAGCTAGCTGCCACCGTGTGACCCAGCCCTGAGCCAGGCCCACCTCCCGGCCTCCTCCCAAACACGGCTAGAACCCACTACTCCACCGGTTCCTTGCCGTAAGCTCTCGACCCTGGCACCGGATTCATCGCTGCTACCGATTGGCTATAGTGGCTAATCGCCCCTGCCCCAAAGCTAGCACCAGTTAGCCGCAAGCCAGGTGCATCTCCCGGCTAGCAAAGAAAGGTACCACAACAACAATAACTTCCTCGCCAACTGGCTTGGACCCCTTCTCGACAAGACGCCTCGTCGTACCACCTCGACTGGTCTGCCAACTAATACTCCATCCGCTGTGCCTGCAACCGGCCTCTGTCGGACGTCGGCGCAGACGGTTCTACCAACCCCGGCCGGCTAACTCTAACTTTAAACGCCGTGTCTCCTGCGTGCCGGCGTAGTAACGAATACCTTGCGGCTTCCCTGTCCCATCTATTGCTGTTCACTGGACCCTATGATCACTCAGCAGCTACATAGCTAATGCCTGCTGGACTATTCATTAATCACGATACTCCATTCTGTTTATTTTTGTTTATCTGTCAGCCCCAGCCGCTACTCAGGCCCTGTGTGTAGCTAACCAACCCTCTTTGCCCATTCATCGCCAGTTTTACCTGTTGTTGTTATCTTAGCTGATTAGCTGTTGTGGTCTACCCGTTGTGTCTTAGCTAGCTCTCCCAATCAACACCTGTGTTTGCTTTATGCCTCGCTTTGTCTCTCTCTAATGTCAATATTCCCTGTTTACTGTTGTTTAGGATAGTTATCATTGTTTTAGTTTACAGTGGAGCCCTTAGGCCCACTCTACATGCCTTAGATTCCTCCTTTGTCCCACCTCCCACACATGCGGTGACCTCACCCAGTTTTACCAGCACGTCCAGAGATGCACCACTCTTATCATCACTCGGTGCCTGGGCTTACCCCCACTGTACCCTCACCGAACCATACCCCTGTCCGCACACTATGCCCTGAATCTATTCTACCACACCCAGAAATCTGCTCCTTTTATTCTCTGTTCCCAACGCACTAGACGACCTGTTCTGATAGCCTTGAGCCGTACCCTCATCCTACTCCTCCTCTGTTCCTCGGGTGATGTGGAGGTAAACCCAGGCCCTGTGTGTCCCCAGGCACTCTTATTTGTTGACTTCTGTAATCGAAAAAGCCTTGGTTTCATGCATGTTAACATCAGAAGCCTCCTCCCTAAGTTTGTTTTACTCACTGCTTTAGCACACTCCGCCAACCCTGATGTCCTTGCCATGTCTGAATCCTGGCTTAAGAAGGCCACCAAAAATCTGGAGATTTCCTTACCCAACTACAACATTTTCCGCCAAGATAGAACTGCCAAAGGGGGAGGAGTTGCAATCTATTGCAGAGATAGCCTGCAAAGTTCTGTCATACTTTCCAGGTCTATGCCCAAACAGTTCGAACTTCTAATTCAAAAAATTTATCTCTCCAGAAATAAGTCTCTCACTGTTGCCGCCTGCTATAGACCCCCCTCAGCTCCCAGCTGTGCCCTGGATACCATATGTGAATTGATTGCCCCCCATCCATCTTCAGAGTTCGTTCTGTTAGGTGACCTAAACTGGGATATGCTTAACACCCCGGCAGTCCTACAATCTAAACTAGATTCCCTCAATCTCTCACAAATCATCAAGGAACCCACCAGGTACAATCTTAAATCTGCAAACATGAGCACCCTCATAGATATTATCTTGACCAACTTGCCCTCCAAATACACCTCTGCTGTTTCCAATCAGGATCTCAGCGACCACTGCCTCAATGCCTGCATCCGCTATGGTCCCGCGGTCAAACGACCACCCCTTATCACTGTCAAACGCTCCCTAAAACACTTCTGTGAGCAGGCCTTTCTAATCAACCTGGCTCGGGTATCCTGGCGGGATATTGACCTCATTCCGTCAGTTGAGGATGCCTGGTCATTCTTTAAAAGCAACTTCCTCACCATCTTAAATAAGCATGCCCATTTCAAAAAATATTGAACTAAGAACAGATACAGCCCTTGGTTCACTCCAGACCTGACTGCCCTTGACCAGCACAAGAGGGGTGGCAGGTAGCCTAGTGGTTAGAGCGTTGGACTTGTAACCGGAGGGTTGCAAGTTCGAATCCCCAAGCTGACAAGGAAAAAATCTGTCGTTCTGCCCCTGAACAAGGCAGTTAACCCACTGTTCCTCGGGCGCCGAAGACGTGGATGTCGATTAAGGCAGCCCCCCGCACCTCTCTGATTCAGAGGAGTTGGGTTAAATGCAGAAGAAACATTTCGGTTGAAGGCATTTGGTTGTACAACTGACTAATAATGGTGACTTTGACAAGAACATCCTGTGGCGTACTGCTATAGCATTGAATAGTCCCTGCGATATGCAACTGTTCAGGGAAGTCAGGAACTAATACATGCAGTCAGTCAGGAAAGCAAAGGCTAGCTTTTTCAAACAGAAATTTGCATCCTGTAGCTCTAACTCCAAAAAGTTCTGGGATACTGTCAAGTCCATGGAGATCAATAGCACCTCATCCCAGCTGCCCACTGCACTGAGATTAGGCAACACAGTCACTACCATGATAATCGAAAATTTCAACAAGCTTTTCTCTACGTCTGGCCATGCTTTCCTCCTGGCTAACTCAACCACGGCCAACAGCTCTGCAGCTACTTGTCCGAGCCTCCCCAGTTTTTCCTTCACCCAAATCCAGATAGAAGATGTTCTGAAAGAGCTGCAAAACCTGGACCCGTACAAATCAGCTGGGCTTGACAATCTGGACCCTCTCTTTCTAAAACTATCCACCGCCATTGTTGCAACTCCTATTACCAGTCTGCTCAACCTCTCTTTCGTGTCGTCCGAGATCCCTAAAGATTGGAAAGCGTCCGCGGTCATCCCCCGCGTTTATAAGACCCAAATTGCTATAGACCTATATCCACCCTGCCCTGCCTCTCTAAAGTCTTTGAAAGCCTAGTTAATAAACAGATAATTCACCACTTCGAATTCCACCGTACCTTCTCCTCAATCCGGTTTCCGAGCTGGTCACGAGTGCACCTCAGCCACGCTCAAGGGACTAAACCATATCAGAACAGCCATCGATAAGAGACATTACTGTGCAGCTGTATTCATTGACCTGGCCAAGGCTTTCGACTCTGTCAATCTCCACATCGGCAGACTCAACAGCCTTGGTTTCTCTAATGATTGCCTCGCATGGTTCACCAACTACTTTGCAGACAGAGTTCATTGTGTTAAATTGGAGGGCCTGTTGTCCGGGACTCTGGCAGTCTCTATGGGGGTGCCACAGGGTTCAATTCCTGGGCCGACTCTCTTCTCTGTATACATCAATGATGTCGCTCTTGCTGCCGGTGATTCTCTAAACCACCTCTGTGCAGACAACACCATTCTGTATACTTCTGGCCCTTCTTTGGACACTGTGTTAACTAACCTCCAAACGAGCTTCAATGCCATACAACATTCCAACTGCTTTTAAATGCTAGTAAACCAAATGCATGCTTTTCAACCGTTCGCTGCCTGCACCCGCCCGCCCGACTAGCATCACTACCCTGGGCGGCTCTGACCTAGAATATGTGGACAACTACAAATACCTAGGTGTCTGGCTAGACTGTAAACTCTCCTTCCAGACTCACATTAAACATCTCCAATCCAAAATCAAATCTAGAATCGGCTTTCTATTTCGCAACAAAGCCTCCTTCACTCATGCTGCCAAACTTGTACTAGTAAAACTGACTATCCTACCGATCCTCGACTTCGGCGATGTCATCTACAAAACAGCTTCCAATACTCTACTCAGCAAACTGGATGCAGTCTATCACAGTGCCATCCTCTTTGTCACCAAAGCCCCTTATACCACCCACCACTGTGACCTGTATGCTCTAGTCGGCTGGCCCTTGCTACATACTAGTTGCCAGACCCACTGGTTCCAGGTCATCTACAAGTCCCTGCTAGGTAAAGCCCCGCCTTATCTCAGCTCGCTGGTAACCATAGCAGCACCCACCCATAGCACGCGCTCCAGCAGGTATACCTCACTGGTCACCCCCAAAGCCAATTCCTCTTTTGGCCGCCTTTCCTTCCAGTTCTCTGCTGCCAATGACTGGAACGAACTACAAAAATCACTGAAACTGGAGACACTTATCTCCCTAACGAGCTTTAAGCACCTGCTGTCAGAGCAGCTCACAGATCACTGCACCTGTACATAGCCCAACCAACTACCTCATCCCCTACCATATTTTTTTTTTTATCTTGCTCCTTTGCACCCCAGTACTTTTACTTTGCACATTCATCTACTGCACATTTACCATTCCAGTGTTAATTTGCTATACTGTAATTACTTCGCCACCATGGCCTATTTATTGCCTTACGTTCCTTATCTTACCTCATTTGCACACATTGTATATAAATTAGTTTTTTTTCTACTGTATTATTGACTGTATGTTTGTTTACTCCAATGTGTAACTCTGTGTTGTTTATTTTGGCCAGGCCGCAGTTGTAAATGAGAAATTGTTCTTAACTTGCCTACCTGGTTAAATAAAGGTGAAATAAAAAACATTAAAGAAATTGGCTGCTGTTGCCACCACTGCCACTCACAGCAGGAAGAAGCCGCTGTCACTCACAGCAGGAAGAAGCCGCTGACACTCACATTAGGAAGAAGCCGCTGACACTCACATTAGGAAGAAGCCGCTGACACTCACAGCAGGAAGTAGCCGCTGACACTCACAGCAGGAAGTAGCCGCTGACACTCACAGCAGGAAGAAGCCGCTGACACTCACAGCAGGAAGAAGCCGCTGACACTCACAGCAGGAAGAAGCCGCTGACACTCACAGCAGGAAGAAGCCGCTGACACTCACAGCAGGAAGAAGCCACAGACACTCACAGCAGGAAGAAGCCGCTGACACTCACAGTAGGAAGAAGCCGCTGTCACTCACAGTAGGAAGAAGCCGCTGTCACTCACAGTAGGAAGAAGCCGCTGTCACTCACAGTAGGAAGAAGCCGCTGTCACTCACAGCAGGAAGAAGCCGCTGTCACTCACAGCAGGAAGAAGCCGCTGACACTCACAGCAGGAAGAAGCCGCTGACACTCACAGCAGGAAGAAGCCGCTGACACTCACAGCAGGAAGAAGCCACAGACACTCACAGCAGGAAGAAGCCGCTGACACTCACAGTAGGAAGAAGCCGCTGTCACTCACAGTAGGAAGAAGCCGCTGTCACTCACAGTAGGAAGAAGCCGCTGTCACTCACAGTAGGAAGAAGCCGCTGTCACTCACAGTAGGAAGAAGCCGCTGACACTCACAGCAGGAAGAAGCTGCTGTCACTCACAGTAGAAAGAAGCCGCTGCCTGGCTACAACCCTATGTCCTCCGCAAAGTGCATCTGAAACATACTATTAACCTTCCCATTCCTGATGTCACTTTTTATTGCTGTGTGGTTTCAGGTCTCACTGAGTTGGCAGGTACCTCGCTCTACTTTTCACACCCAGAGAGACGCTGGTGTCAGACTTAAGATAGAAATACAGCCATGATGAAGAAATTTTTCCGGGGATTTAATTTGCCAGAGTGGGTCGGTAAAGTGCAGGGCTACGGTGATTGATGCTTATGGCTGTTATGTCTGAGGAGGAAAATAATTTTGTGTGGCTGTTGAAATCTTTTGATGTCTTATAAACGCACATCAGTCTGATGTGTCAATCAAGGCTAATGGGGAGCACACTGAAAGCAAAAACACCTTGGCTTTATTTGTCTGTGGCAGTCTGTGTGGGAGGCTTGATATTGGAGATGGTATAGAGTGTGTAATGGCTATTTCCATTACCCTTTAAAAGATGAGTGATTTACCCTAAGCTTGGGCTGCTAAACCTGTCTTTAGCATAGTAGTATAGATACCTTAAAAGCCCTAACCCAAGACCCATAGCTGCCGTGCCTGTGCTTTGTCTGCCCATAGAATCTAGGATAGTGACACATACGTTCATAGCAGTGAAAGGGTTACCTAGGTATCTAGTTGGTGAAACTGTGGAAGGTGTCCCGGGACCAGGAAAGGCCCAACTTGTCTCAGCAGGAGGAGGGTCCTGGAGGAAATAATTCTCATTCAAACAGCGCTAACTACAATTGATGGTGCGGAGTCGAGGCTTGAGTAATGAGAAAGCAGGTTATATGATGAGGTGATCAGTTTGATCAGTTTGATCAGTTTGAACCATACAGAACAGACATACTGATTAATGTCAGGTGATACGTCTTAAAGATGATTCATTAAAATGATTAGGGAAGTTATTCATGATGGGAATTATAAGATTGAGTTTGGGCTTTACAGACTGCGAACCACCCTGGGACCTGGCATAGCTCTACATATGACAGGAGGGGAAACCTGGGCTGCTTTGTGAGAAAGGGACAATGGCAAGTGGCATTTCAACATGCGGTAGCCCCATTGTGCACGGGTAATTAACATTGTGTAGTCTACATGCTTACAAAGCAACTTTTGTATAATTAAAGTTATGATTGCGGGCAGGATAATGACAGCGATTCCTCACCCAGATAATGGCTTTTGCTGTTCCTAGCAGTTGCTGTGTTGTTTGTGCCGCAGACTTCTGACATCTGGGACACAAAAGAACAGAATGGTGAGGCTGAGCGCCTTTGTTCTCCGTACTGCCGAACCAATCAGACAGGACAAATTGCCCAGTAGCCCATCCAAATGATGCAGAGACGGGGAAAACCCTCCAGACACATGAGAATGGGCCAGTAATGTGAAACTCTCTGCCATCGTCTTGACTGCATTCATGGACTCTGCATCTGCACGCTTCCTTAGAACCTCCAGTGGCCTGGTGTTCTGCTCTAAGATGAAAACGACTAAGAGGGCGGGAGACATTTCTCCCAGGCAGGCTGAGAGGCAGGGTGACACCAATGCCCTTCATGCAGTCTTTGGAGCACATTGTATTGTAGCATGGTTGAGAAGTGGAACAGTGGACTGTAAAACATACGACACTTTCCCACGTCCAGCCTGATAGCAAAGAACCCATAAAGCCTAATCTGTCATGGTGCTGTGGGCGTTCTGTATTTTGCAGTTGGGCACTGCAGTCAAGTTTGTTTCTTGTGCGTTTATAAGACAATATGAAATCCCTTCTGTTAAGAGCTGCTGAGGCTTTCAGTAAATGAATTAAGATATGGCATCTTGATAAGGGAGGCACTTAGGCCCGTGGCGGTGGGTGGGTGTGGTGTGTTTTCTCTGCTGGCAGACAGTGGGGACAGACAGGTCTGTAGTGCAGGCTGAGGCCTCATCCAACAGCTCCAACATCGGGGCCGGGGGGTCAAGCACTCAGCTTTTCCCTCCAGGAAATAATCAGCTTTTAATTCATCACAGATCACATTCAGGAGGAGACGGATAACTGTAGAAGGGCCCATAGTGACCAGACCCTGTCTCTAGCCTCGTCACGCTGGAGTGCTTTCCCCTTGTCTAATTCATTATAATTTAGATTTATCTCATATATTCATCATCTCCCATGTTTTAGAAGGAGAGACACTGCTGCTAGGGTGGGAGTACTCCTGTTCCCAACATGAGAGGGAATTCCATCTGAAATAGCAGGTGCTGGCCAAACACAGGAGCAAAATTCAAGATGAATTCCGATTCTCGTGACTAAACAAGATGCTCTCGAAAATGTTAGGGAATGACATGGAGAAGTACAGTACAGTACAGTAGCCACTCAACCCAGCTCAAGACTTCCCCTGTCTCTGTAAAGGATGGACTGTTTGTCATTGTGGTAGTCAACAGCTGGGCGTCCTAATGGCTATAGATTTGTATTCCTGCTGCCTCTCTGTCCCCATGTCCCATACAGCAGCAGCAGTAGCAGCAGTAGCATCAGCATCAGTAGCATCAGTAGTTGTAGCATCACTAGCATCAGTAGCAGCAGCATCAGTAGCAGTAGCAGAAATAGCATCAGTAGCAGAAGTAGCATCAGTAGCATCAGCAGCATCAGTAGCAGTAACAGCCGGTTGTGATACAGCCTGGATTCTAACCAGGATGCAGTGCCTAAGACCGATGTGCAGAAGTAGCAGCAGTAGCAGTACCAGCATCAGTAGCAGAAGTAGCAGCTGTAGTAGCAGTAGCAGCAGCAGTGTCAGTAGCAGAAGTAGCAGCTGTAGTAGCAGTAGCAGCAGCAGTATCAGTAGCAGAAGTAGCAGCGGTAGCGGCAGCGGTATCGGTGGCAGAAGTAGCGGCGGTGGTAGCGGTAGCGGTATCGGTGGCAGAGTAGCAGCGGTAGTAGCGGTGGCAGCAGCGGTGTCGGTGGCAGAGTGGCGGTGGTAGCAGCGGTGGCGGTGGCGGTATCGGTGGCAGTGGTAGCGGTGGTAGCAGCAGCGGTGTCGGTGGCAGTGGTAGCAGCGGTGGCAGCAGTATCAGAGTAGCAGTAGTAGCAGCAGTAGCAGCAGCAGTATCAGTAGCAGTAGCAGCAGCGTCAGTAGCAGAAGTAGCAGCAGTAGTAGCAGTAGCAGCAGCAGTGTCAGTAGCAGTAGTAGCAGCAGCAGCAGTAGTAGCAGAAGTAGCAGCAGTAGTACCAGCAGTAGCAGAAGAAGCAGCAGTAGCAGCAGCAGTGGCAGCAGAAGCAGCAGTAGTAGCAGTAGCAGCATCAGTAGTAGAAGTAGCAGCAGTAGTAGCAGTATAAGTAGCAGAAGTAGCAGCAGTAGCAGCAGCAGCAGTAGCAGCTAGGGATTAACACAGGTAACCGGGATCCCCGGACTGTCCACGGACCACTCTTCACATTTCCCGACATTGTTTTGACAAGACCCGGGGAATTCTTTAAAAAATCACCCAACATTGCACTAAGGCAATTCCACAAAATACACAACATGTGCAGCTGGAGATTTGCTAAAAATCTAATAGCACATTATCCAAACAGGTTGTCTCATCTATTTACTTCACATAAAGTTGTCATAAATTCAAAGCACACGCAGAATTGACACTGCTGGACTGCATACGAGACCCGAATGCAGTTTAGAGTTCTCATCAGAACTGAAAGTGCTATCCTGGTCCAACCCAAACCCGGTGAGTTGAAGCCTGAGCCCAGGCCTGGTCCAACGTCACAGAAATTAAATAAACTAAAAAAAAAGATTATTGGAATACTGTAGGCTATATTGATTTAAAATGCTGTTGAGAACAACACAGTGGAGGCGGGCGGCCGTCTCTATCTACCGCTCTCTATCTACCCCTCTCTAACTACCCCCCTCTAACTGCCCCTATAACTACCCCCCTCTAACTACCCCTCTCCAAATGCCCCTCTCTATCTACCCCTTTCTAACTGCCCCTCTCTAACAACCCCTCTTTATCTACCCCTTTCTAACTGCCCCTCTCTAACCCCCCCTCTAACTACCCCTCTCTAACTACCCCTCTTCTCTGGTTGATCCTTGTGCACCGGCTCTGGAGCAACCTGTTTGTACTGGCTACATGTAATTAACCAAAGGGTGGCAAGTAGCCTAGTGGTTAACTAAAAGGTTGCTGGTTCAAATCCCTGAGCCATTTAGCTTACATTAATTACATTTATTGTACATGGTAAACTTGAATTGCATAGACAGCCAATGTGCTTTGCCTGTGGTATTTGGATATTAGAAATAGCAGAACCAGCTGATAGAACAAGCTGGATGCAGTTTGTCGTAGGGAGCTGATGTTGGAGCATCTTTAAGGGCAGTAAGTAGCAGGAGGCAGCAGGATCAGGTGCAAAATAGTGTCCAGTTTATTCACAGTAAAAAAGTGGTACAGGTGAATTATGAAATCTGATGAATATGTACATAAATCTACAAAAATAGTAAATTCACCTGCAGACAATACAGAAGAGGGTGCATGTGGTTAGGACTTGGGCCCCATTCTAGGTGTGTTCTTTAGGGAGGGAGAGAAGAGGAGTGGAGAGGAGAAGAGGGAGACGAGACGAGACGAGACGAGAGGAGAGGATGTGCTATTGAAACACTATGCATAATATCTCTTTAGTCATTGTACTGTGAATAGAATGGTCCTCAAACTGAGATTGTGTATAATAGCCGTCCAACCCCCTAGACCCCCACCCAGGTGAATACAAAACAAAAGAGGGAGAGGACTGGAGAAGAGAAACAATTCTCTCTTTGTCTGTTCTACTTTGCGACTTATGTGATTCTGTGAGCTGCATTTGTACTATAAAGGCGACTGATGCTGTTGTCTTTTCTTCATTAGAAGGTTATTCAGATGCTGTTTTCTTTATTTGAAGGTTATTCTGATGCTGTTTTCGTTATTAGAAGGTTATTCTGATGCTGTTTTCGTTATTAGAAGGTTATTCTGATGCTGTTTTTTTGTTAGAATGTTATTCTTATGTTGTTTTCTTTTTTAGAAGGTTATTCTGATGCTGTTTTCATTTTCATCAACAGTTTGAGCTTCTAATTTTAGAAATTAATCTCTCCAGAATTAAGTCTCTCACTGTTGCCGCCTGTTATAGACCCCCCTCAACTCCTGGCTACCCCAACCCCGGCCAATAGCTCTGCACCCCCTGCAGCTACTTGCCCTGCAGCTACTTGCCCAAGCCTCCCCAGCTTCTCCTTCACCCAAATTAAGATAGCAGATGTTCTAAAAGAGCTGCAAAACCTGGACCCGTACAAATCAGCTGGGCTAGACAATCTGGACCCTCTCTTTCTAAAATTATCAGCCACCATTGTTGCAACCCCTATTACCAGTTTGTTCAACCTCTTTCGTATTGTCTGAGATTCCTAAAGATTGGAAAGCTGCCGCGGTCATCCCCCTCTTCAAAGGGGGACCAAAACTGTTACAGACCTATATCCATCCTGCCCTGCCTTTCTAAAGTCTTCGAAAGCCAAGTTAACAAACAAATCATTGACCATTTCGAATCCCACCGTACCTTCTCTGCTATGCAATCCGGTTTCCGAGCTGGTCACAGGTGCACCCCAACTACGCTCAAGGTACTAAACGATATTATAACCTCCATCGATAAAAGACAGTACTGTGCAGCCGTCTTCGTCGACCTGGCCAAGGCTTTCGACTCTGTCAATCACCGTATTCTTATCGGCAGACTCAACAGCCTTGGTTTCTCAAATGACTGCCCAGCCTGGTTCACCAACTACTTCTCAGATAGAGTTCAGTGTGTCAAATCGGAGGGCCTGTTGTCCGGACCTCTGGCAGTCTCTGGGGGTACCACAGGGTTCTATTCTCAGGCCGATTCTTTTCTCTGTATATTTATACGCAGGCGACACCATTCTGTATACATCTGGCCCTTCTTTGGACACTGTGTTAACAAACCTCCAGACGAGCTTCAATGTCATACAACACTCCTTCCGTGGCCTCCAACTGCTCTTAAACGCTAGTAAAACTAAATGCATGCTCTTCAACCGATCGCTGCCTGCACCCTCCCGCCCGACTAGCACCACTACTCTGGACGGTTCTGACTTAGAATATGTGGACAACTACAAATACCTAGGTGTCTGGCTGGACTGTAAACTCTCCTTCCAGACTCATATTAAATCTCTAATCCCTAATTTAATCCAGAATCTGCTTCCGATTTCGCAACAAAGCCTCTTTCACTCACGCTGCCAAACATACCCTCGTAAAACTGACTATCCTACCGATCCTCGACTTCGCCGATGTAATTTACAAAATAGCCTTCAACACTCTACTCAGCAAACTGAAAGCAGTCTATCATAGTGCCATCCGTTTTGTCACCAAAGCCCCATATACTACCCACCACTGTGACCTGTATGCTCTCGTTGGCTGGCCCTCGCTACATATTCGTCGCCAAACCCACTGGCTCCAGGTCATCTTTATGTCTTTGCTAGGTAAAGCACCGCCTTATCTCAACTCACTGGTCACCATAACAACACCCACCAGTAGGACGCGCTCCAGCAGGTATATCTCACTGGTCATCCCCAAAGAAAACACCTCTGTTGGCTGCCTTTCCTTCAAGTTCTCTGCTGCCAATGATCGAAATGCAAAAAAATCGCTGAAGTTGGAGACATATCTACCTCACTAACTTTAAGGATCAGCTATCTGAGCAGCTTACCGATCGCTGCATCTGTACACAGCCCATCTGTAAATAGCCCATCCAACTACCTCATCCCCATATTGTTTTTATTGACTTTTTTTTCTCTTTTGCATACCAGTATTTCTACTTTCACCTCATCATCTGCACATCTATCACTCCAGTGTTAATTTGCTAAATTGTAATTACTTCGCTACTATGGCCTATTTATTGCCTTAGCTCCTTACGCCATTTGCACACACTGTATATATACTTTTCTTTCTATTGTGTTATAGACTGTACGTTTGTTTATTCCATGTGTAACTCTGTGTTGTTGTTTGTGTCGCACTGCTTTGCTTTATCTTGGCCAGGTCGCAGTTGTAAAATATAACTTGTTCTCAACTGGCCTACCTGCCTGTTTTCTTTTAATTTTTAGAAGGTTATTCTGATGCTGCTTTCATTTCATTTTTAGAAGGTTATTCTGATGCTGCTTTCATTTCATTTTTAGAAGGTTATTCTGATGCTGCTTTCATTTCATTTTTAGAAGGTTATTCTGATGCAGTTTTCTTTTCTTTATTAGAAGGTTATTCTGACGCATTCTTTTAGGGAAGGTTATTATTGCAGGTTATTGTAAACGGATGCTTTTGTACTTCTCTCTCCTCTCCTTTGTTCTTTCTGTTTTTTTCTTCTTCTCTCCCATACCCTCTCTCCCCCTGGTTTATGTGTGCTGAAAGTAAAGTTGTGTGAATCTCCAGAAGCAGAGGAATGGAGGAAGAAAGGAAAGTAGATTAAGCAGTTAGGGATAGAGAGTGCCGTCAGAGGTAACGTGAAGTTCATTTTTATTCTCAAAGACTACTGACAAGTTTCCCCTCAGGTTACTTGCTAGTCGTCCTTTTTAAACACACTAACCCCTTCACTTGAACTGTAAACTGCCAAGTTCATGGGTGTGTCCAATGACGAATGTGTGTGAGGGCTATAAGACAAAGAGTTTCTGTGGGATTAAAAAATCAATTTGTGGGCAGTGTGTTCTGCTGATACACTCCCCCTATCAGAGAGGGAGGACTGTGTGAGATGACCACTGAGCCAGCAGTACCGCTCCTTCTCACTGACTAATTAATTGGACTCCATCAATCCATTGAGTGGCCATTGAGACAGATAGAGAGAGGAGGAGACAATAAGGCTATTTTATTCCTCACTGACCACAATCAGTGGTGATAGCAGAAACAGCCAGGAAACAAGCCTTGTGAAAGGCCAATCAAATCACAAACGTTCTTTTATTTGGTCATCCCCTTTGATGTAAACTGGTTGTAAATTTGAGTCCTTTATTTACACAGTATTTGTCTGTTTGGCCGAGCTTGCATGGGCATTGATTGATTGGGCTGTGGTGCATCTTTGCATATGGGTGTGGGATTTCAGGGGAGTAGGCCTCAAATAAATCTTCCTGTATCTTAAATCTGTCTGTTCATTAATCAAGTGGAATGGACTTAGTAATGTGTTGAGTTACTGGGCTCAGTAGGCTGTGCTTTCCATGGCTGCTTGGTGGGATCAGGAGGCCATCTTGGTTCTAACGCATCCCAGTCTCCCTCACCAGGACCCTCGTTGGCCCTTGTCAGCCACATCTCCTGACTAGTAATTGGGTATTTATCAGATTGCCTGGGAAAGGACCCTTATCATACTCAATTATCAAGAAAAATGTAATCTCTTCTCCTGTTCCTCCAACATACAGAAGGACACGGGGCAGGCAGGTATAGAGTTGAGAGTCCTCTTCCAAAGGAGAGATAGAAACCCCACTGTCTCACTCTCTCACCAGACCCAACTCTTTTTCTCTGACCAATTAGCCGGAAGATTGAGCATCTGTCATCACAGCATGCAAATCATGCAATTGTGGGGAACACAACAGATAATTGTATAGGCCTGCTGCGACACTGGACGAATACATGTTGAGGATAACAGAGAACTGCTGCCCAAAGCTCCATAGCAGAGATCTGATGCCCATAGCTTCACAGCAGAGAACTTTTTTTTATTTTACCTTTATTTTACTAGGCAAGTCAGTTAAGAACAAATTCTTATTTTCAATGACGGCCTAGGAACAGTGGGTTAACTGCCTGTTCAGGGGCAGAACAACAGATTTGTACCTTGTCAGCTCGGGGATTTGAACTTGCAGCCTTTCGGTGACTAGTCCAACACTAACCACTAGGCTACCCTGATGCCCATAGCTTCATAGCAGAGATATGATGCCCATTGCAGAGATCTGCTGCCCATAGCTTCATAGCAGAGATCTGATGCCCATAGCCTCATAGAGAACTGATGCCCATAGCTTCATAGCAGAGATCTGCTGCCCATAGCCTCATAGCAGAGATCTGATGCCCATAGCCTCATAGCAGAGATCTGATGCCCATAGCCTCATAGCAGAGATCTGATGCCCATAGCAGAGATCTGCTGCCCATAGCTTCATAGCAGAGATATGATGCCCATTGCAGAGATCTGCTGCCCATAGCTTCATAGCAGAGATCTGATGCCCATGGCCTCATAGAGAACTGATGCCCACAGCTTCATAGCAGAGATGTGCTGCCCATAGCCTCACAGCAGAGATCTGCTGCCCATAGCCTCATAGCAGAGATCTGCTGCCCATAGCCTCATAGCAGAGATCTGCTGCCCATAGCCTCATAGCAGAGATCTGATGCCCATAGCAGAGATCTGCTGCCGATAGCTTCATAGCAGAGAACGGATGCCCATAGCTTCATAGCAGAGATCTGCCGCCCAGAGCCTCATAGCAGAGATCTGCCGCCCATAGCCTCATAGCAGAGATCTGACGCCCAGAGCCTCATAGCAGAGATCTGACGCCCAGAGCCTCATAGCAGAGATCTGACGCCCAGAGCCTCATAGCAGAGATCTGACGCCCAGAGCCTCATAGCAGAGATCTGACGCCCAGAGCCTCATAGCAGAGATCTGACGCCCATAGCCTCATAGCAGAGATCTGACGCCCATAGCCTCATAGCAGAGATCTGACGCCCATAGCCTCATAGCAGAGATCTGACGCCCATAGCCTCATAGCAGAGATCTGACGCCCATAGCCTCATAGCAGAGATCTGACGCCCATAGCCTCATAGCAGAGATCTGACGCCCATAGCCTCATAGCAGAGATCTGACGCCCATAGCCTCATAGCAGAGATCTGACGCCCATAGCCTCATAGCAGAGATCTGACGCCCATAGCCTCATAGCAGAGATCTGACGCCCATAGCCTCATAGCAGAGATCTGACGCCCATAGCCTCATAGCAGAGAACTGACGCCCATAGCTTCATAGCAGAGAACTGACGCCCATAGCTTCATAGCAGAGAACTGACGCCCATAGCTTCATAGCAGAGAACTGACGCCCATAGCTTCATAGCAGAGAACTGACGCCCATAGCTTCATAGCAGAGAACTGACGCCCATAGCTTCATAGCAGAGAATCTATTTGAGCAACCGGCACCTTCCCTTCCTTCCCCCAGCAAGCATATTACAGAGCGAGAGACAGAGACAGACAGAGAATGACAGAGAGGAAGAGGGAGAGAGTGTAGGTATACACACAGTAATGAGCATAGCAGAACCGTTCAGTGCAGGTAGTGAATGTGTAAGAGAGGCGGATGATTGGGATGAAGGAGGAATAAAATACAGCGAAGGAAAGAGTTGAAGTGAGAACCCACTGGTCAACAGATGAGAGCCGCTCTAAGCTTCATAACTGGCTTGGCTCACTGATCAAAATCTTTACCTATTCAGACGGTGATGTTCACCTACCTCTGCTGTGGAGAGAGAATGGTTTGTATGATTAATGTTGTAGACTTGTAGCAATCATTACAATCAATTTGCTCTGCATTCATATTCCTGCTCACACTGGACACACACTGAATCCGTATGAGAGTATTTGGGTCTTGACATTCTGGAATCAGATCCTGCACGAAAAGCATTTTGGGCTGGCTGTAGAGCCAGGACAGTCAAGGGGAGGACAGCGGCAGTATAACTGTGAAGGTACGGAGGGAGGGAAAGGGAGGGAGGGAAAGCGAGGCAGAGCATTGTGAGCAGTGGTGAAAGTAATCAAACAAGGTGTCAAGGTTCGTGTGTAGCTGGTGCATGAATAGTCAGGCGCAAGAGAACAGGACTGAGTGAGCAGAGCACTTTACTCAATGAATCAAACGAACATAACGCTAACCGCGTAATACAAAACACTTCGCCAAACGCGAACAAGCCGGGACGAAAACGGCCTAACAATAAACAATCACACACAAATACATGGGGGAAACAGAGGGTTAAATACACAACAGATAATGATGGGGAATGCAAACCAGATGTGTGAAAAACAAGACAAATGGAAAATGAAAAGTGGATCGGTGATGATTAGAAGACCGGTGACGTCGAATGCCGCCCGAACGAGGAGGGGAATCGACTTCAGTCGTGACACAAGGGGAAACAGGTTGTTCCACAGGATGGTTATTGGGAAAATCCTCTGATTCATTTCCATGCTTCAGATGGGAGATGCCATCATGCTCAGGTGATGAGACTAGGGACTGGGAGGGGCTGGGAGGTGATTGACAGGACTGGGAGGGGCTGGACTGGGAGGGGCTAGGAGAGAGGAATTTGGCTGATCTTTCAGCACTCAAGCTGTGACTGTCCTCTGCATGTTGCTCATAAATTGTAAGGATGTTGTGGTCATCAAATTAGACCATTTAGAGGATTTAAATTAGATGATTTTTGTGGTCAACTAATGTTTGAACCACTTTCTGACAATCATGCAACTCCTAGGATCTAATATGAAGACCTACCTGACTTTTATTATCGGGTTCTCTCTGGCACTGACTTCTTCTTCTCAGATTGGACTCACAACAGTCTGATAACAGTCTATAATGTCTTCAATTCTCCATAATCCAGATATAAAGTTGTACTTTGCAATAATCTGATCTGTCTGTCTCTTATCTGTCTTCCACAGATTGGCCACTAGTGATGCCAGGACAGTGAGCGCCATGCGTTTCACATGGTCAGGTGCCACGCCCTTCGTCATTGTTTCCCTGCTCAGGCTTGCCCAATCACAGCTGCTGGAGGGATCTCTGGTTCCAGGTAAGAATACACCTTTGTCACATCACTGTGTGGTCATGTATTTTTCGCCAAAGAAAGTGCTGTTGTCTGCATGTTCATCATGTCTGTGTCTCTTTTTCTGTCTGTCTTGTCTGTGTGTCTGTCTGTCTGTCTGTCTGATTATTTGACACAATGACACCTTTCCACAAACGTATGTATGGATCTGAACACACACTTGTATGCAAATTAAGATGAAATTGGTTGAGGAATGGTATATCTCCAATTATGCTGATCAAAAATATAAACGCAACATGCAACAATTTCAAAGATTTTACAGTTCGTATAAGGACATTAGTCAATTTAAATAAACTCATTGGGCCCTAATCTCTGGGTTCACATGACTGGGAATACAGATATGCATCTGTTGGTCACAGATAACTTAAATAAATGGGCGTGGATCAGAAAACCTGCCAGTATCTGCAGCAAATGCAGCAAAACATCTCCAAACATCATGCAATTGATCAAGCTGTTGATTGTGATCTGTGGAATGTTGTCCCACTTCTCTTCAATAGCTGTTCAAAGTTGCTGGATATTGGCGGGAACTGGAACACACTGATGTACACGACAATCCAGAGCATCCCAAACTGCTCAATGGGTGACATGTTTTGGTGAATATGCAGTCCATGCAAGAACTGGGACATTTTCAGCTTCCATGAATTGTGTACAGATCCTTGTAACATGGAGACATGCATTATCATGCTGAAACATGAGGTGATGGCGGCGGATGAATGGCACGCCTTAGGATCTCATCATGGCATCTCTGCATTCAATTTGCCATTGGTAAAATGCAATTGTGGTCGCTGTCCGTAGCTTATGCCGGCCCGTACCATTACCCCACCGCCACCATGGGGCACTCTGTTCACAACGTTGACATCAGCAAACTGCTCGCCCACATGATGCCGTATATATGGTCTGCGGTTGTGAGACCAGTTGGACATAGTACCAAATTCCCTAAAACAATGTTGGAGGCGGCTTATGGTAGAGACATTAACATTCAATTATCTGTCAACAGCTTTGGTGGACATTCCTGCACTCAGCATTTCAATTGCACGCTCCCTCAAAACTTAAGACATGTGGTATTGTGTTGTGTGACAAAACTGCACCTTTTAGAGTGGCCTTTATTGTCCCCAGCACAAGGTGCACTTGTGTAATAATCATGCTGTTTAATCTTCTTGATTTGCCACACCTGTCAAGTGGATGGATTAACTTTGAGAAATTAGAAATGCTCACCAACAGGGATGTAAACCAATTTGTCCAAGAAATTTGAGAGAAAAAAGCTTTTGGTGTATATGGAAAATGTATGGAATCTTTTATTTCAGCTCATGAAACATGGGACCAACACTTGCATTTATATTTTTCTAGTTGGAGCTGCTCACTGGCATGTGGCTTCCTCTTTGTAAATTCAGAATGCTGCCAAGGAAACAAGAAGTCTCAACTATGAAGTCAGGACTCTCAGGTCTATAATGGGAACCTGTTTAGTCTTCTAGAATTAGTCATGTCATGTTGATGCATTCAAGCCTTCCGGACGTCTTTGATTCCCTAGCTTTGAGTTGAAGGAGATAAAGGTGTGTGGGATTTGAGCAAGATGAGAAAAATGAATCGTATAAGTTCCCTTGATGAAACATCTCTCAGAGACAATTTACCTGTCGCAGAGCTGACATTTTGACAATGTCTGTGAGGAAAAAAGGAACAGGAAACTCATCAAAGGAGACCGAAACAAAGAGCTTAGTGATAAAACTAAAGTTCTCTATCTATCAATTGAGTCATGGTATGGTAGGAGGTGGTATCGAGAGGAGAGAGAATGAGAGAGAGATTCACAATCACTCTTAACCTCTACCATCTTGATTTGCCCTTTCTCCTTCCCTAATTCTCATCAGACAGGAGAGACAGCACCATGAATTACCACTTTAGCAAAACGCTTTCACGCTCACTACCCTCCCTCCTCCCTCCTTTTATTGCCTCTCACCTCTCACTTACTTCCTTTCCTCGTTTTCTTCCTTCAATTTTCCTTCTCTTTTATTTGATTTTTTTCCCCCCACCACTGTCCAGGAAGCAATTTAATAGTCAGCTAGAGTCTGTGTGCCTCCCTCAGCCATGGTTAAATGTGACTATGGCTGGGCTGTGTGCAGTGTGGAGGCTGCAGTCATTTCATTCACAGTCTGCACTATAGTAGTGCTGCTCAGAACAGGCCTCTCTGATTGGCTGTGCCAGTGTAGGACATGTAATGAATAAGGTACCACAGAGTCCCCAGTTCCCAGTCCAATGCACCGAGCGTCATTTGATTTGATGGCCTGTGACTACATTGTTAAAGACCCCAGTGACATCAGTGATGCCAATGAATGTTAAAGCTTAAACTGTAGACTATACAGATGTAGGATTTTAATTTCACCTGTATTGTAGTAACAAAATAATCCTGCAGCAAAAGGATTCAGCTATTAGTTGAAAAGTGGAATACTGTTAATATAACCGTATTATAGAGCAGGTTTTTCAGTTAATTTATGTAAATCGTGAAGCTCATCTGCGGAAAATTCTCAGCAGAAAAAGAGTGATCAAATGAAGATCCTCTCTCTCTCTCTCTCTCTCTCTCTCTCTCTCTCTCTCTCTCTCTCTCTCTCTCTCTCTCTCTGTGTGTAGGAGTGAAATGTCAAGGAAGCACTTATCTTCCATTTCTCTAAATACTTTCTAACTGACTGACAGCTCTTTTAATTTCCTCTCCTCCACGCAAACTTCTCTAAAGACATTTTCATCTTTCAGAATCTTCTCAACCTTTTTGTTATCCCTCTTAAGCTTGGAGATAATGACCTGTCTCCCGTCTATTTGTTTCCTCAGTTTGAGAAAGATTAGAGAGAGCGTCAGGCCAAATCTCAGGGACCTTACGGTAGGAGGAACTGTTAGAGAGGAAAGGCAGGCAAGACACAAAAAATTCAGTGTTGCTAATGTGCAGACACACATGCACTCAAAATCTCACTAACGCATGCACACACACACACACACACACACACACACACACACACACACACACACACACACACACACACACACACACACACACACACACACACACACCATAATCATGACTCAATCCTTTCCAGCTTTCTTCTACAGTTATTATGTGTATATTAACTACAGTAATAGTATGAAATCATTCCATGGCTCCTCTATTTAATATCTCTCTGACATTCATATGCAGTGGTTTATTGGCTACACAGGTTTTCAATTGCATGCATTTGGGTTGATTCATTTGGCTCTGCAGTGCACTAGCCCTTGCTCAGAGCTGACAGTGTTATTGGATGGGAATGGAGGTTATAGATAGGCTAACCTATGGCGCCTACAGTTCTATCCATTTCACATAGAGAGATGATCCTGGGTTCTATTGCTTTTCTGCTAGACGTTATGGTAGTTTGGGTGGTAATCCACCTCTTCAGTCTTTCCAATGACTCTTGTGAGACCTCTGGTGCATGGGAGAAACAGGGAAGAAAGGTGTCCTTCATTACTTCTGAAGTGTAGTACATTCAATCTTGAATGTGTCTAAGGCTTTTTTGCCATCGATTTCCCCCTGTCAGAGTGGGATTTGCGACTGGTGCTATCTCCCCCTGTATAAACACTCCTTGTGCATATTGAACTATTCCGTCTTTTATTTGAAGATGACAAAGCGGATGTCTGAGGATGGTAAATCGCCTGGTGATTTGTTTCTCTTGGGTGGAGGAGGGTGAGCGTTTTAATCTACCATTACATCCTCATCAAAGGACCTGCTCCAGCAGTAACGACCTCATCCTCCCAGACTCAGATAGCAGTAACGGCCTCATCCTCCCAGACTCAGATAGCAGTAACGGCCTCATCCTCTGTCACGTATAAGCAGGGAGTCAGGAAGCAGGTGCAGAAGGAGAGTTTAATAACAATGATGCAAGGCAGATAAACAAAACAGGGGATGTGTACTGAACATGAAAACAAACCAGTACTGTCTGATGACTGAGGCTACTGAGGGCTAAATAAAGGGAAGGTCATCAAGGTGATGATGAAATACAGGTGTGCGTAATGATGGGGAGCAGGTGTGCGTATTAATAGTTCCAGGGCCGCTGGTTAGTAGACCGGCGATGTTGAGTGCTGGAGAGAGG
This sequence comes from Brachymystax lenok tsinlingensis, assembly GCA_030435695.1. Lineage (NCBI taxonomy): Eukaryota > Metazoa > Chordata > Actinopteri > Salmoniformes > Salmonidae > Brachymystax > Brachymystax lenok. Next base: position 31,279,137 of record CM059816.1, read on the forward strand.
GAGCGGGAGTTGACTTGACATCCTCCCAGACTCAGATAGCAGCAACATCCTCATCCTCCCAGACTCAGATAGCAGTAACAGCCTCATCCCTGTCAGACTCAGAAATCAGTAACATCCTCCTAGACTCAGTTAGCAGCAACAGCCTCATCCTCCCAGACTCGGGCAGCAGTAATATCCTCGTCCTCCCAGACTCAGGCAGCAGTAACAGCCTCATCCTCCCAGACTCGGGCAGCAGTAACATCCTCGTCCTCCCAGACTCGGGCAGCAGTAACAGCCTCATCCCTGTCAGACTCAGACATCAGTAACATCCTCCTAGACTCAGATAGCAGCAACAGCCTCATCCTCCCAGACTCGGGCAGCAGTAACATTCTCGTCCTCCCAGACTCAGGCAGCAGTAACAGCCTCATCCCTGTCAGACTCACGCATCAGTAACATCCTCATCCTCCCAGACTCAGACATCAGTAACATCCTCATCCTCCCAGACTCAGACATCAGTAACATCCTCATCCTCCCAGACTCAGACATCAGTAACATCCTCATCCTCCCCGACTCAGACATCAGTAACATCCTCATCCTCCCAGACTCAGACATCAGTAACATCCTCATCCTCCCAGACTTAGGTAGCAGCAGCAGGTCTCTCATGTTCTCTTCCTGTTTGCTGATCAGATGATGTGACCAAATATGGACAGGCTGTTTCCTACTCATCACTCAGACCTGCCAGCTGACAGCTGGGCTGGGTAGTGTTATATGTCCCACTGGTCCCTGGTCCCTCTGACAGCTGGGCTGGGTAGCATCATATGTCCCACTGGTCCCTGGTTCCTGGTCCCTTTGACAGCTGGGTTGGGTAGCGTCATATGTCCCACTGGTCCCTGGTCCCTCTGACAGCTGGGCTGGGTAGTGTCATATGTCCCACTGGTCCCTGGTCCCTCTGACAGCTGGGCTGGGTAGTGTCATATATTCTACTGGTCCCTGGTCCCTCTGACAGCTGGGTTGGGAAGTGTCATATATTCCACTGGTCCCTGGTCCCTCTGACAGCTGGGCTGGGTAGTGTCATATGTTCCACTGGTCCCTGGTCCCTCTGACAGCTGGGCTGGGTAGTGTCATATGTTCCACTGGTCCCTGGTCCCTCTGACAGCTGGGCTGGGTAGTGTCATATTTCCCACTGGTCCCTGGTCCCTCTGACAGCTGGGCTGGGTAGTGTCATATGTTCCAGCTGGGTTGGGTAGTGTCATATGTCCCAGTTGGGTTGGGTAGTGTCATATCTCCCACTGGTCCCTGGTCCCTCTGACAGCTGGGTTGGGAAGTGCCATATGTCCCACTGGTCCCTGGTCCCTCTGACAGCTGGCTGGGTAGTGTCATATGTTCCACTGGTCCCTGGTTCCTCTGACAGCTGGGTTAGGAAGTGTCATACGTCCCAGCTGGGTTGGGTAGTGTCATATGTCCCAGCTGGGTTGGGTAGTGTCATATGTCCCAGCTGGGTTGGGTAGTGTCATATGTCCCAGCTGGGTTGGGTAGTGTCATATGTCCCAGCTGGGTTGGGTAGAGTCATATCTTCATAGTGCTCAGTATTCAGTGAGTGTGCATTCCACTCTAGGGTTATTAAATATGTGGTTAATACAGAGCTGAAGGAATACTGAATTACACAGCAGCCACACTGACCTTTTTGAATTACAGAGGTAATTGTGCGCAACGGCAGGGGAAGTTTATAACAGGTAGTGCCAAGATGGAGTCTGCCCTGAGGAGAATGGATCTCCTGCTCCCTCCTATCCTGCTGACGTCCTCTGCATTAGTGTTCTGCACTATAAGCACCCAGCACTGAACAAAATCTTTATCTTTACTCCTCTCTAACGACACGGCTGCAACGCTCTCACTTTCTTCTCGCTCTCTCACTTACTCTCTCGCTCTCCCTCTTGTGCGTACACAAACAAATGAACACACACACACTCATTTGGAATGACGCTCCAGTCTTAATGGGGCTACCTGTTTGACGTAGCCTGACCATATAAATCCTGAACAGACCACTCTCTTTACTCTCTGATGCAACCCAGTCAGCTTTGGGCCATGCTGATAGCTGAAGGTCGTTGCTGATGTCGAGTCTAATTTAAAACTAAGGACAGAGAAATGGACCAGTCTGGTCTGACTGCGCTCCATGGCGCCACATTCATCTTTCAGGGATGTTACTCTACTGATGTACAGTCCTCTCCCAGAGATGGTGGATCTGACTGCAACATCTCTGCTTGGCACACAGCGGACCAAAGCTTTATACCAACGAGAAAGGAGAAATTACATGACGTGAAACAAAGTCTCTTTTCTTCTCCTCGCCAACTTTCAAGAAGAGCGATTGCTGATTGCTCTCTGCAGCACTTTGCAAATTGCCTGGTAATTGTGTTTGGAGGAAAATTGTTCATTTCACCACTGCATTTTCATATTTCTCCCCCAGGGAGACGGCAGCATTATTGGAAAGACGGATTGAAGGAGAGCCTCTTCTTGTAATGAACATTACTTCAAAATAAAAAGGATATTGAGAAAAATTGCAGAAGCGAATGTTAAGAACCATTCTGTATGCATAAGACATATGAAAAAAACATATACTACCGTTCAAAAGTTTGGGGTCACTTAGAAATGTTGTTGTTTTTGAAAGAAAAGCACATTTTTTGTCATTAAAATAACATCAAATTGATCCGAAAAACTGTGTAGACATTGTTAATGTTGTAAATGACTTATGTAGCTTGAATAGAATATGGAATATCTACATAGTCGTACAGAGGCCCATTATCAGCAACCATCACTCCTGTGTTCCAATGGCACGTTGTGTTAGCTAATCCAAGTTTACCATTTTAAAAGGCTAATTGATCATTAGAAAAACCCTTTGCAATTATGTTAGCACAGCTGAAAACTGTGAAGCTGATTAAAGAAGCAATAAAACTGGCCTTCTTTAGACTAGTTGAGCATCTGGAGCATTAGCATTTGTGGGTTCGATTACAGGCTCAAAATGGCCAGAAACAAAGTACTTTCTTCTGAAACTCGTCAGTTTTTCTGAGAAATGAAGGCTATTCAATGCGAGAAATTGGTAAGAAACTGAAGATCTCATACAACGCTGTGTACTACTCCCTTCACAGAACAGCGCAAGCTGGCACTAACCAGAATAGAAAGAGGAGTGGGAGGCCCTGGTGCACAACTGAGCAAGAGGACAAGTACATTAGAGTGTCTAGTTTGAGAAACAGACGCCTCACAAGTCCTCAACTGGCAGCTTCATTAAATAGTACCCACAAAACACCAGTCTCAACTTCAACAGTCAAGAGGCGACTCCGGGATGCTGACCTTCTAGGCAGAGTTCCTCTGTCCAGTGTCTGTGTTCTTTTGACCATCTTAATATTTTATTTTTATTAGCCAGTCTGAGATATATATTTTTCTTTGGAACTCTGCCTAGAAGGCCAGTATCCCGGAGTCGCCTCATCACTGTTGAGACTGGTGTTTTTCGGATCATGAGCATTCCGTTTCTTTTGTTTTCCTTTTGTCACGTGTGCTCCCTCTCTGGCCTCTAGGTCACCAGGCTGCTTGGTATGGCGCACACCTGTCACCATCGTTACACGCACCTGCGCTTCATCAGACTCACCTGGACTCCATCACTTCCCTGATTACCTTCCCTATATATGTCACTCCCTTTGGTTCCTTTCCCAGGTGTTATTGTTTCTGTTCCTGTGTCAGTGCTGTGCGTTATTCGTGGTTTCTTGGTTTGTATTATGTTACGTTTATTTATTAAAACAGTCACCGCCTGAACTTGCTTCCCGACTCTCAGCGCACATCATTACACCTTGTTTTATTCTCCTGCATTTTAAGCAATGTCTGTTGTTTACCTTGTTTGGTGTAATCTTTTTGGACATTGCTGAGATGAACTAAAGCCTGTCACTGGGAGATGCCTGTGCTGTGTGTTTCAATGAGTCAAAAAGGGGCACTGTTTATAAGGCTGTTTATATTGGATCCAAAGCCACTGCAGGAGGAAAGGGAGAGACATCCCAGTGAGTTTCTGAACCCCTGGAATGAAGCGTACCTTTGTAGCACTGTAATTGAAAGTCAGATTGTATCGTGACTTGACTTGTAAATGAGCAATGTGGCCAACTAACAGTTAATTTTCCTTTTGTTTGACAGAAGTGAGTACTAATGTGCTGTGTGTTCTCTGAGGCAGACCACATGTGAATCTGCTACATGGGATATGTCTGGACCCTGGGCCAATCAGTTGGCCTGACCACGGGGAGCTCATTAGTATTGGCACTGTTAATTGGCTGCTGCTGTCAGCTATTAGCATAGAGTTCTAATACAGGCTGCACAGGCAAAAAATTATTTGTTTCATATGCAGGGTAAAATAATCAATACCTATCAGTCTTGTGGACAGCAATTGGATGTGTTTTACACTGGTTTAAATAGTTGTCATTTAAAAAAAACATTCCTCTTTCCTTTTCCCCTTAATGTTTTAATTTCTCTGCTAAAGAAAGGCCTGGATGATTTGTGTGTATGCACTGTTAATCTCTCTGCCATCTTTGGTTTTACTGAAAGGAGACTTTGTCCACAGATAACCTTATTGTTTCAAGCGGCTAACCATATTTCCTTGTTCCGGGGCATTGAACTGGGCACTTATCACCTATTTCCTATCGTCTTTCTGCCTCTCCTCTCTCTCCTCCAAGCAGACATATAATTACAGAGCAGGACCAGGACACTTTCTTCATCACGCCCCGTACACCCTCAGGACAACATTTAATGTTGAAGAATCCTCTTTATAGGGTCAGGAGAAGGCTGTTTTGTGGGTCTGTATTTTTTCAGGGCTTCATCATACGTATCAGAGCTGTTTTCTGCCTCTCAGGTTTTGGCGTTCAAGCGTGGAATGTTGTGTCCTGAACTTGAGCGTCTTTATTGTGGATACGTGGTTATTTATGAAGCATATCCACAACCGGACGTGTAGTCCTCAGCTGAGCATGACCAGGAAAGGAATTAGAAGGAGGGGAAACATATTAAAATAACAAAATAAAGTAACATTTCTGAGGAGCCACAGTAGTAAATGCAATTAGATGACTGGAAGACGTTTGATGTAGTCCGATGCACTGTGTTCACAGTGGCATGTACTGTACAACTCATAATTGGGAGATTAAGCAAGATCAACAGAAACAGCTGAAGCTCCATAATGGCATCGTAAAAACGGTGACGCATCCGACAGCCATAACCAGCCACCCACAAACACAGCTAGCTACATCGTCACTCCCAGAGAATCGTAAATGTTTAGAAAAAATCGGCCTTGTTAGCTGTCTTCGTTCTTGTAATGACCTTAACACCTAGAGACGTAGAAGAAAATAATAAAATAGTAAAATAATAAAATATGAGCTCCAAAAGCTGAGGTTGTAGAAGCCTGTTAGTCTAAGCGTAAACTCCTCTCCCAATTCTCCGTACCTCATTCTTCCTCTCGCTAACTCTGACTGTGTGTTGCTGTGTTGTGGCACAGTGTGTTCGTACAGCGTTCAGTGTGCATTGATCTCCATAGAGACATGACACAATCACCTCTGTGTGTCGGCAAGGAGAGCCGTGTCACTACTGATAGAAGGGGTGCCCAGGTCCACACCTGCTGTGCCACACAACAGGCCTCCTATCTTCACAAGCTGCACAGAGCTGTGGTAAACGAGGAACATTGAGAACTGGCAGACAGACTGACTGGTGCTCATGATTGCAAATCTATGTGTGTACGTGCCGGGGAATACAATGAAAACCTTTCTGTCTGCCTCTCTAAGAAATCACACCTCAGGTGTTTAGGACACGTTTTTTGATTTTCACTTTGTAAAAAGTAAGTACTTCATGCAATGCTTTTTGAGCCTAATCATATTATAGGGTGTGTGTGTGTGCTTGTCACAACACACTACTACTTTGTGTGATAGAAATGCATCTAGTTGTAATTGTAGCACCCTGCTTGTGTTTCTGGTTGACTGGGGATAGAAGAGAGAGGCGTTCCAGTCTCATCCCGGGCATTTCCTCAACAGCTGCCAGTATATTACTGAATGAATCGTCATTTTGGAATACCTGACTTTCAGTTTAGCATCGGATGGAGGGTGTGATTTGTTTTTTGTTGAAACTTCTCTAATCAAGAAAAATCGCACCAGGGGTCTGTATCAATCACTTCTTTATTGGTTGGAGGTTCAAGTCTTGGTGAGGTTCCCATATCTCCCATATTTACAGTGACATCAATTCCCACCCAGCCTGCAGTACCCTGGTGTTGAACCCAGCCTGCAGTACCCTGGTGTTGAACCCAGCCTGCAGTACCCTGGTGTTGAACCCAGCCTGCAGTACATTGGTGTAACAGTTCATTATATAGTCAGAGCGTTAAAATTATTTGTGATACCAAATATCTTTGGTGCTGTGTGTGGCCTAGATGAGCATTTAAACTACTGTATTGTGAGCTCACATGCACTCTCGTCTTTTTTCACTTTCCCCATTTGAGACTAGATATTGGAGATGATCTCCCTATTCTTCCCCTGTCCCATTTTTAAATGAAGGTTATTTCAGTCCTTTCATTTGTCAATCAGGACCGAGGGTGCGTCTCCAGTGATGGGCCAGTGTCAGGCTGTAATTGTCAGCGTCCCTTTCTGGCCCAGACACCGCTCAGCACTTTGCATGTGAAAGGAGGCCGAGAGGAGAGGGGAGCACTGAATTGATACCCAAACCTCCTTTTGTTCTCTGACGCTTTGCCTCCCACTGCCAAGAGACTGGGGACTGGGGAGCAGACACAGGGACAATCAATGAGGAGGAGGAGAATGAGGAGGAGGGGTCAGAGCTCCCCAATGCCTTCTTCCTCATCTGCCAGGTCAAACTCAGCACAGCCAGCCAAGTGGGTCTACTCTGTTCTATTACCAATTATCCTCCTAAATGACCTCTGGAACATCCTCTCCCATATACAGAGACTGAGGTGTTGGATGCTATTAAACTGGACATTTTCATAAAAGTCTATGGTACTGAGCTATATTTTCAGTAGGTCTATTTTCATCCATACCTTGCAGCGCTATAAGTGAAATGTAAATCAATGTATGATTACATGTTCTATATGTTCAGATCCACACAGTGTTTCTTCCCTCTGAAACTCAGGCAGTGAAGAGTCTGCTGGGTGTATTGCAGAGGGGAATCAGCCCTGGGTCAGGGTTTAGTGTGTGTGTGTGTTTTCAGTATGAAATATTGATGTGCATTGTGTGTGTGTGTGTTTAAAAATGAGTAGCAGAGGGGGCTGGTGTGTGTATGGAGTGGAAGGGCTGGAGGCTCTGGTTAGACCAGGCACTGCTTCATACGCAAGAGAGATAATATAGCACTGCTCTCCATTCCTAGGTATATTTAGCATTCATGTATCAGTAATATGTTGCTTTTTCATTCATTACTGTGTAATCAAACAAGCACATTTTGTAAATTGCTCCTAAATGGAGTTTAATGTCCAATATAGTAAAGTGCTTCCTATTTTATCACTGTAATGAGTTGTTCCAGATGGTAATAACACCATTTTAGTAGAGCAGATATTATGGACTCTTTTGTGATGTCCTTATCCTGATCAGATCATTACATATCACAGCGTTTGGCAGAAGAAGATAGTCTGGAGAAATAGCATCCTTTATTTCATGTAGAATGATACATTTAACTATTCACAGATTTCCATTTCCTCTGGAAAGTTGCTCCAAGTGTATCAAAAATCCTCCTAACTTTGGCCTCAAGGTAACATTCTGTGTTCCAGTCACAGCTGTGATTCTCCAGAGACAGAAAGAAGTCTAGTCTTCTACCCATCCTACGATACTATCCACTGTGTTTTTAGGAAATGAAAAGCTGCTATGTATTTATGAGCTGTTCTTATCTCCTACCAGTGATGTTGTCCCACCTGCTTCCTGATAATCTGTGCAGGCTCTCCTGCTCTGTGTAACCCTCATGCTGCAGGCAGGGCCGTACCTAATGAATGAGGATAAGAACCACATCGGAGGATTACTGTCTAGACTCGAGGACTGTTTCTGCTTCACGGAAATAGTAAGCAGAAAGATTAGAAAAGGAAACAGACTCTCGTACGTTGCACATCATACCTGATCTGAATTATGGCAGAGCTCTGGAGAACACACAACTTTTTTTCCATCCTAGAACTCACTGTGGAACTGTTTTCTTTAGACCCCATTGTCTTTAGAACGTGTCCCACATCTGTGCAGTGTATCAGTTCACTCTGGCCATTCTAACATACAAAGTAAACAGTAAGCAACAGCATCCCTTTTCCTCAACTCCAACCTGACACGTATACTGCTCTTACCATCTCATCTGAGAAAAACCTGTTTGTAGTGACATAAGTGATGTACTTGAACAAAGTCCCTGTATTGATGTATGCATCCAGATAATAGACTTGACATACAGACCCATTTCGCTACCAGTTACTACAGCCAGCCACAGGCAGCTTTAATTAAGGGAAGAGGTGTTTCCTTTGCCTCAAAACAACCTCACCTGATCAATGATCTTCATTTAGACATGCACACACATTCACACACACACGCACGCACACGGGCACGCATGCGCACACTCACACATACATGGACGCACGTGTACGTAAATGCACACATACACACACACACACACAGGCCACTATAATAGTCACAGTAGAAGTATGACTAAACAGATTGAATATCATCACCTCTTTGAAACAGCTCATGGTCTTAATAAAGGCTGATATCACTGAGAGATCAGCTGACAAGCTGTGCCAAATGCCACCCAGGAAATTGAAAAGATACACAAAAGAAAGAGTGAAATTAACTGGAAACAAAAAGCTATTGGCTAGATTTCCATGGTTTTCTCTTTCTATTGGCTAGATTTCCAAGGTTATCTCTTTCTAATGGCTAGATTTCCACAGTTATCTCTTTCTATGAACTTCACAGGGTGACATTTGTTTTATTACGGCAGAGCACCGCGGCAGAGCACCAATGACGGGGTGGATGGGGATGGGGGGGAGTGATGACCAGGGAGAACACAATGCAGGGTGATCAATCACTGGCCAATCACAGACCTCAAGGATGCTTGGTAGCACAGAGGCCCCTGTCGTGTGACGTGAAGAGACCTGTGACAGGGACTGGGATGGTGGTTAAACACACACAGCTGGGCCAGCATTAATAGACAGCACACTCTCACTCACTCACACAGACACACACACAGGTTGTAGCAGTGTCTCAGCTGTGTGTCAGGTGACATACAGTATGTGAGGTGTCAGATCATAAAGAAGATGCTCCACCCTCCTCTTCCCTCCTCCTCCGCTTCCCCTTCTCTTCCCTCCTCCTCCACCTCCTCTTCCCTCCTCCACCTCCTCTTCCCTCCTCCTCCACCTCCCCTTCTCTTCCCTCCTCCTCCTCCACCTCCTCTTCCCTCCTCCTCCACCTCCCCTTCTCATCCCTCCTCCACCTCCTCTTCCCTCCTCCTCCGCTTCCCCTTCTCTTCCCTCCTCCACCTCCTCTTCCCTCCTCCTCCGCTTCCCCTTCTCTTCCCTCCTCCTCCTCCACCTCCTCTTCCCTCCTCCTCCACCTCCCCTTCTCATCCCTCCTCCACCTCTTCTTCCCTCCTCCTCCGCTTCCCCTTCTCATCCCTCCTCCACCTCCTCTTCCCTCCTCCTCCACCTCCCCTTCTCATCCCTCCTCCACCTCCTCTTCCCTCCTCCTCCGCTTCCCCTTCTCTTCCCTCTTCCCTCCTCCACCTCCTCTTCCCTCCTCTTCCACCTCCCCTTCTCATCCCTCCTCCACCTTCTCTTCCCTCCACCTCCACCTCCCCTTCTCTTCCCTCTTCTCCACCTCCCCTTCTCTCCCTCTCTCTCTTTCCCTCTCCCTCTCTTTCCCTCTGTCTCATACTAAATATCTCTCTCATATTGTCATATCGTCTGACAGTGCTAGAGAGGGTGAGCGGAGAGGCTGCCATCTTGCCGCTGTTCAAACAGAGCAGTGTCTTATTACACATACGCACACCCACACCCACACCCACACCCACACACACGCTGCCTTTTTTTTCCACTCTTATTATTATCTATCCTAATGCCTAGCCACTTCACGCTGCCTTTCTGTACATACAGTAACTACCTCTGCACGTTGATCCATTCCCTGCTCATGGTTGATTTCAGATTATCATTTGATGTAATATGTTAAGTTGTGGAAAGGACATTGTGGACAGCGCATTAGAACACTTCAGAGGTGGCTTCTACAATCAGGAGGAATCTCTCTATCAGTGGCAGTAGTGACAGTACTCCAGTCTCTCTCCTGGTGTCCTTCATCAGAATGACAATGCAGAGAGTTGTGTGGGTGACAGTGACAGCGTTGACTTTATTAATTCTCATTTCCATGTGAACGAGAGTACTGAAGGGGCCTTCAATTTGTCTATTTGGCTCTGACATCTCATAAATTCAATGCGCACACACACACACAGGCACACACACACAGGCACACACACACACACATACACAAGCACACATACTCACACACAGACGCACACAGACACTGCTCCCTCCCCTCGTCTGTACCAACTCCTTCATATTACCATACTGTAGTTAAATGCACTTCACAATCGCTGACAGGTCTTTTTTCCTGCTGTTGCTGCTACAGTAGCTATCAGATTAGCTGGAGGAGGAGGGGAGGGTGGGGACAGTAGATAGGTCTGTGAAGCCGCTCATTGATTGGCCAGTGGAATGTGCTGGTCCATGCTGTGGTGCGATGCAGCTTGGATCTTTATGGATTGTGGCCAGGTGACAGAGGGGGTCCTGGGTATCTTATCAACGCCAGCGCTGCTTCAGACTTTTGGGTGTCAGATCATTAATCTTCCTGTCACTGATGTGTCATTCCGGGAATCTTTGGCCCTCCTCTGTCCCCAACCACCGCTCTCCTCCCCAGCCCACCCCTGCTCTGTATGGTGAGAGTGCAGTAGAAGCATGGCCTCTCCCTCTCAGCAGACCAGCAGCCCTACTACACAACTCATCTAATCACTTAGATCAGAGCTCTCTGGTTGAGGACAGTGCTGAGTGGAGGGAACAGTGGGAGGGCTAACCCAGAGATACTACTGAGATGGCTCACCACCTGGTGATGACTGTACACATACTTTAGGACAGGGATACTGTATGAGAGGGCTGAATGGCATTATCATCATAACCGCTATTGATAAGAGACATTACTGTGCAGCCGTATTCATTGACCTGGCCAAGGCTTTCGACTCACCACATTCTAATTGGCAGACTCAACAGCCTTGGTTTCTCAAATAATTGCCTCGCCTGGTTTACCAACTACTTCTCTGATAGAGTTCAGTGTGTCAAATCGGATGGCCTGTTGTCCGGACATCTGGCAGTCTCTATGGGGGTGCCTCAGGGTTCAGTTCTCGGGCCGACTCTCTTCTCTGTATACATCAATGATGTCGCTCTTGGTGATTCTCTGATCCACCTCTACGCAGACGACACCATTCTGTATACTTCTGGCCCTTCCTTGGACACCTCCAGACGAGCTTCAATGCAAGTAAAACTAAATGCATGCTTTTCAACCAATCACTGCCCGCACCTGCCTGCCCGTCCAGCATCACTACTCTGGACGGTTCTGACTTAGAATATGTGGACAACTACAAATACCTAGGTGTCTAGTTAGACTGTAAACTCTCCTTCCAGACTCACATTAAATATCTCCAATCTAAAATGTTATCTAGAATCGGCTTCCTATTTTGCAACAAAGCATCCTTCACTCATGCTGCCAAACATACCCTCGTAAAACTGACCATCCTACCAATCCTCGACTTCAGTGATGTCATTCTTAAAATAGCCTCCAACACAAATTGGATGCAGTCTATCACAGTGCCATCCGTTTTGTCACCAAATCCCCATATACTACCCACCACTGCGACCTGTACGCTCTCGTTGGCTGGCCCTCGCTTCATACTTGTCGCCAAACCCACTGGCTCCAGGTCATCTACAAGTCTCTGCTAGGTAAAGCCCCCGCCTTATCTCAGCTCACTGGTCACCATAGCAGCACCCACCCGTAGCACGCGCTCCAGCAGGTATATCTCACTGGTCACCCCCAAAGCCAATTCCTCCTTTGGCCGCCTTTCCTTCCAGTTCTCTGCTGCCAATGACTGGAACGAACTACAAAAATCACTGAAGCTGGAGACTCATATCTCTCTTACTAGCTTTAAGCACCAGCTGTCAGTGCAGCTCACATATCTCTGCACCTGCACATAGCCCATCTGTAAACAGCCCATCCTGCTACCTCATCCCCATACTGTATTTATTTATTTATTTTGCTCCTTTGCACCCCAGTAACTTGCACATTTATCTTCTGCACATCTACCATCCCGGTGTTTAATTGCTATATTGTAATTACCTCGCCACCATGGCCTATTTATTGCCCTACCTCCCTTATCTTACCTCATTTGCACTCACTGTATATCGATTTTTTTTTTTCTTCATTTTTGTATTTTTCTACTGTATTTTTGGATGTATGTCTGTGTATTCCATGTGTAACTCTTTGTTGTGGTGTTTACCGAACTGCTGTGCTTTATCTTGGCCAGGTCGCAGTTGTAAATGAGAACTTGTTCTCAACTAGCCTACCTGGTTAAATAAAGGTAAAATAAATAAATAATATAAAATAGAATTATGGAATACTACTAATGCTCTCTATTGACCTCTGTAGTTTCAATATGCTGAAAGAGACAATGACATTAATGGTCAGTTTGAGCTTTGTGTTGGACCCAGTAGAGAAGAGTACTGTGCTTTAGATAGTTGACTATGGACAGTGGATGATCATCACACCACAGAGTGTGGAAAGCTGACACAGGCCAATTCCCCTCTGGTCTGGCCAAGTGGGTCAGTGTTGAGGGGCCAAGGAGCTGAGACCATGTTTCCTTACCCAGCATGCAGCAGTGATGAGGACCAGTGACCACTCCTCTCTCTCTCTCTCTCTCTCTTGTGCTACTGTAGTGGTGTGTTGTGTGTCTCCACTACTGTTATGTCCTCTTGATACCTCTGATGGAAAATCCTTGGCTTGATTCAAGTCGTTTCCTACTCAGGGAATCTAGGCTGCTATATCTGGTGAAAAATGACATTACCTTATGTAATGCACAGATAGTGAGGCACAGTCTCAACTGCCAGGACATACACACTTGTTACCTGAGCCAAATGTGTTTGGCTTTGCAATTACAATGTACCCTTTAATGACAGATTTAACACTTGTCTTATAATTCATAGTGGCATTGTACTGTGCACTAGAAACACCTGCTCTTTCCATGAAATAGACTGACCAGGTGAATCCAGGTCAAAGCTATGATCCCTTATTGATGTCACCACTTCAATCAGTGTAGACGAAGGGGAGGAGACAGGTTAAAGAAGGATTTTTAAGCCTTGAGACAATTGTGTGTGCCATTCAGAAGGTGAATGGGCAAGACAAAAGCAAAAGATTAAAGTGTGAACGGATTATGGTAGTAGGTGCCAAGCGCACCGGTTTGTGTCAAGAACTGCAACACTGCTGGGTTTTTCATGCTCAACAGTTTCCCGTGTGTATCAAGATTGGCCCACCACCCAAAGGACATCCAGCCAACTTGACTTGACTGCGGGAAGCATTGGAGTCAACATGGACCAGCATCCCTCTGGACCGTTTTTGACTCCTTGTAGAATCCATGTCCTGACAAATTGAGGATTTTCTGAAGGCACAAGGGGGTGCAACTCAATATTAGGAAGGTGTTCCTAATGTTTTGTACACTCAATGTAAATGGACATTGTAAATAGAGGAATTGACATGACCTTTGGGGAAAAAAAGCCTCCCTAGATTGAGGAATAGGCATTTTATTTGTTTAAAAAGCACATCAATAGAGTATTAGTGTGCAACCTAGGTAGCATAGGGCAGCATGGGACAGCATGGGCCAGCATGGGGCAGCATGGGACAACATGGGACAGCGTGGAGCAGCATGGGACAACATGGGACAGCGTGGAGCAGCATGGGGCAGCATGGGATAGCATGAGACAGCATGGGGCAGCATGGGACAACATGGGACAGCGTGGAGCAGCATGGGGCAGCATGGGATAGCATGAGACAGCATGGGGCAGCATGCGACAGCATGTGGCAGCACGGGGCAGCATGAGGCAGCATGGGTCAGCACGGGGCAGCACAGGACAGCATGAGGCAGCACGGGGCAGCATGGAACAGCGTGGGACAGCTGTGACTGAGGAATGAGACAGAGGTCCTGGTCATGTCAAGGGGACTATGCCATTGTGCCATTCCAGAACTCTCTCAGGCAGAACAGCATTACTTATTTATACATCTTGTTTCTATATTCAATTGGTTTTACTCCTCCCTGACCACTGCTCAGACTAAATTCCCCCAAGATGCACCAAGATCAATACAAAAGAAGCTGACAATGCGCTTTGGGCTGTGTGTGGAGGGGGGGGAATCTTGAAAGTTGGGACAATCCTAGTCCAGCAGGGAAACTGCTGGACTAAAAATTATTTTGTTGCGTTATTTGAGCTTAAGAGTTACAATTAGGGGAATTTTATGAGGGGAAAGATTTTCCAAATATTTTCAATAATATTTATTTCCATGTCGGCTCTATGCCCAGAAATTCCTTTGTCTGGAGCAAAGGATCCGCATTTCAAAGTCTCCAAAAAAGTGTTTTTTCTATTTTGTTGCCTTGCAACTAGAAATTAAAATGGATTTTTGGGGGGTTTGTATCATTTAAATTACACAACATGCCTACCACTTTGAAGATGCAAAATATTTTTATTGTGAAACAAACAAGAAATAAGACAAAAAAATTGAAAACTTGATCGTGCATAACTATTCACCCCCCTAAAGACAATACTTTGTAGAGCCACCTTTTGCAGCAATTACAGCTGCAAGTCTCTTGGGGTATGTCTCTATAAGCTTGGCACATCTAGCCACTGGGATTTCTGCCTATTCTTCAAGGCAAAACTGCTCCAGCTCCTTCAAGTTGGATGGGTTCCGTTGGTGCACAGCAATCTTTAAGTTATACCACAATTTTCTCAATTGGATTGAGGTCTGGGCTTTGACTAGACCATACCAAGACATTTAAATGTTTCCCCTTAAACCACTCGAGTGTTGCTTTAGCAGTATGCTTAGGGTCATTGTCCTGCTGGAAGGTAAACCTCAGTCCCAGTCTCAAATCTCTGGACGACAAACAGGTTTCCCTCAAGAATTTCCCTGTATTAGCACCATCCATCATTCCTTTAATTCGGACCAGTTTCCCAGTCCCTGCCGATGAAAAACATCCTGACAGCATGATGCTTCACTGTGGGGATGGTGTTCTCGGGGTGACGAGGGGTGTTGGGTTAGCGCCAGGCATAGGTTTTCCTTGATGGCCAAAAAGCTCAATTTTAGTCTCATCTGACCAGAGTACCTTCTTTCATATGTTTGGGTAATCTCCCACATGCCTTTTGGTGAACACCAAACGTGGTTGCTTATTTTTTTCTTTAAGCAATGGCTTTTTTCTGGCCACTCTTCCGTAAAGCCCAGCTCTGTGGAGTGTACGGCTTAAAGTGGTCCTATGGACAGATACTCTATTCTCAGCTGTGGAACTTTGCAGCTTCTTCAGGGTTATCTTTGGTCTCTTTGTTACCTCTCTGATTAATGCCCTCCTTGCCTGGTCCATGGGTTTTGGTGGGCGGCCCTCTCTTGGCAGGTTTGTTGGGGTGCCATATTCTTTCTATTTTTTAATAATGGATTTAATGGTGCTCCGTGGGATGTTCAAAGTTTCAAATATTTTTTTATAACCCAACCCTGATCTGTACTTCTCCACAACTGTACTTCTCCAGAGCTCCTTGGTCTTCATGGTGTCGCTTGCTTGGTGGTGCCCTTTGCTTAGTGCTGTTGCAGACTCTGGGGCCTTTCAGAACAGTTTACTGAGATCATGTGACAGATCATGTGACACTTAGATTGCACACAGTGGACTTTATTTAACTAATTATGTGACTTCTGAAGGTAATTGGTTGCACAAAATGTTTTTTAGGGGCTTCATACTTTTACATTTTGCTTTTTTTGAAGTTTTTTAAACAGGTAATTCTTTTCATTTCAATTTAATTGAAATCAAAAACGCCAATGGGGATGAATACTTTTGCAAGGCACTGTAGTGTATACAGTATTTTTCAAATATTGTTAATATTAAGAAAAAGATTTGTCAAAAAAAGATTTTCCTGTCTTTCAAGAATCCCTGATCTTCAGACCAGGAATACAGTGCATCTCTGTATTTCCTAACTGCCCATTCATATCAATGACTATTCTTTGATTACCAAAGCTTTCAGATGCTAATACACCCAGCTGTTTCTGTTCTCCCATCATACATTCCACCATACGTTCAATTTTTTTATTTCACCTTTATTTAACTAGGTAGGCAAGTTGAGAACAAGTTCTCATTTACAACTGCGACCTGGCCAAGATAAAGCAAAGCAGTTCGACACATACAACAACACAGAGTTACACATGGAGTGAAACAAACATACAGTCAATAATACAGTAGGAAAAAACAAATCTATATACAATGTGTGCAAATGAGGTAGGATAAGGAACATAAGGCAATAAATAGGCCATGGTGGCAAAGTAACTACAGTATAGCAATTTAACACTGGAATGGTAAATGTGCAGTAGATGAATGTGCAAAGTAAAAATACTGGGGTGCAAAGGAGCAAGATAAATAAATGACTATGGTAGGGATGAGGTAGTTGGTTGGGCTATGTACAGGTGCAGTGATCTGTGAGCTGCTCTGACAGCTGGTGCTTGAAACTAGTGAGGGAGATAAGTGTCTCCAGTTTCAACGATTTTTGTAGTTCGTTCCAGTCATTGGCAGCAGAGAACTGGAAGGAAAGGCGGCCAAAAGAGGAATTGGCTTTGGGGGTGGCCAGTGACAATCAGGCAGGTTAGTATTGATTTGCCATCAGTCAGGTTATGTAGTTTCCAGCTCTGTATAATAATCCCTGTGTCAGGGAGAAGAATAGGCACTAGATTGATTATGGAGAAATAGATTTTGTTCCTGGGGCCTCGGCAGACCTAGCCTCCCCTCTCTAGCTCATAGCATTAGCTAGTGCATTGAGATGAATCCATCTCAGAATTATCTCAGCATTAACAGTATAGCTATAGCTGCAATTTAGAGCCGTCAATCAAGCCTGTCTACAACATTAATAAGTTGGTAGAATTGTTTTGTTGTTTGGCTTGTTATGAATTGCCTCCGTGCCTTACTACGCTCTACCTCACTTTCAATAAGAAAGTTTGTTAGCCTACAATGTGTTACACGTCCATTGCTTTAGCGCTTTAAGGTCTATTATCTAGTCTGAGTGTGAGTGTATGAGAGTTAGTTAACCCAACTTCTCCCTCTTCGTGTGTGATGGACTGAGCCCTGTCTTCACACACACTCTAACCCAACAAATAATCTGCTCCAACTCTGGCCTTCCTGACAGCTCCTCTCCCCGGGCCTATAGCACACTAGTGGAGCTGTCACACACAGTAATTTACTGGTGACAGTCCATTCCCTAGAACAGGCCCCTTTTAGTGTATTAACACACATTAAGTCCCATAGGGCGGTGCACAATTGTCCCAGCGTTGTCCGGGTTAGGGTTTGGACGGGGTAGGCCGTCATTGTTAATAAGAATTTGTTTTAACTGACTTGTCTAGTTAAATAAAGGTTAAATACATATTTTTTTAAACACTTCCTACCACACTGAGGCTAGCCAATCCCCCGACGTCACAGCAGTCCTCAGAACACTGATGGAAGAACCGAAAAAAAAAACAGTTTATTGGTCAAAGCTATTGATCCGCACATTCCAAGTGATTTATTGAGATTTTTTATTGAGATGTGTTTTTGCTGGGGGTATGTACTCCATGAAATGCTCTCTTATACTGCATTGTATTCTATGGCTTTTGACTTGATTTATTTGTTAAAGGAGGAGTTTATGGTTGGAAGAGAGAGGTCATATATTTGTTCATTGATCAATGTAAAGAGCGTTTTCCCAATGAAAGAGACGTAACTCAATCAGCACCTAAAATGATCAAATAGCTACTAACTACGGTAAAAGATGTTCACTTGATAGCTATAGATATTCCATCTAAAACACTGAGGCGTGTGACTATCTGCTTTCCTTCTAGACAAGTGAAGTCAATTGCTTTCCTTCTAACCTGCACTCCACGTACATTCTGTATAGGTTTAGCCCAAAGGTAGAGGGCAAAGAGGAGGATATTTTTTCATACCAAATTAACCCTCCCGTCGTCCTCGTATGGTGTGTAGAGCCCGTGTCCTCCGGGTCACCCTGTCCCGTCCTGACTAAAGGCCCAATGTGAGCAAGTGCGACAGTATGCGTGTGAGCAGCCTTTGCAGATGTATTTCTTACACCTGCAGCACACCGTGTGTGTCTTGGAGTCCTTCTTGGGCGGGCAGAGCTGACACCTCTTCCTCTTACTCGCCCCCAGGGCCGGGGCAGCGCGCGGGTCAGTGGCGGGCTCCTGGCGCTGTTGATCAGGAGCCGCCGTAGCACTCCGTAGGACTTTGACAAGCGCCGACGCGGCCGTGCGGGGCAGATGCCGCCGTCTTTGGATCAGCGGCTCGACAAGCGCCTTTCCCAGCTGCTCGAGGAACACCCCGCGCTTGTTGCGCCCGAGGCATACAGTCAGGCTTGGTCTCTCTCCATATGACAAAGGCGTTGTAGGAGGACACGCCGAGGATGTTGTGGAAGGACGACCAGGGCCAGCGGGCAGTCATGCGCCTGCAGCTGTGCACGCGTCGACCACCTTGTCTAGGTTGTCCACGCCGCCTTGTTGCAGTTGTAGTTCAGGATGACGGCCGGCTTCCTGTGGCGGCGATCGCTGACTTCGGCCTCTGTGTGCAGCGTGCTCAGAAGTAGCACGTTCTTGTTTTTCTTCGCCAGGTAGGACACTAGAGTGGCGGTGGGCGTGAAGGCAAACCTGGAGGACAGGACCTGTCTGCCCTTGGACTCGAGCAGCGGGTGGCAGCTTCGGCCTTGTTCTTTCTCACCGTGCCCACCACGGTGAGGTTCCTTTCGAGGAGCCGCTGGCCCAGTTCGTAGGAGGTGAAGAAGTTGTCACAGGTGACGTTGCGACCGCTCAGTCCCGTTGTCAGATCGAGGCGACTCGCATCCCCTGGTTCTTCTCGCCCCGTTGGTCGCCTTGCCGGTGTACACTTGCATCTTCCAAGCGTAGCTGGACTTGGCGCCGCAGGCCACCCAGGACTTGATGCCGTATTTCGCTGGCTTGCTGGGAATGTACTGACGGAAAGGACAGCGGCCTGTTTGGAAAGGGGAGAAGAGATTAGCCTGTCGTCACTGTCTCATTGGGGCCAAGGGCCTTTTTCTATGTTACACACGCTGCTGCTGCTGCTGCTAGTCGGCCGCTACAGCTGCCACAGCTACTACCTCTCTATAGACATGTACGACGCACGCAGACGCCGCACACACCCGCACGCAGAGGCAAACACACGCACACACAAGCACTCCTTACCTCTGAACGGGACCAGTTGCTCGTCCACCGTCACGTCAGGCCCCGGGTTGTAGAGGGCCGGAAGCCGCTCGCCCAAAGGTCCCAGACGCCTCGTATGGCGGCGAGTTTGTCCGCGCGAAGTCTGGCGGGCCTCGACTGGCGATCGCCGAATCGCAGCATCCTCGAGTACCTGTGAAAGACCTTGAGCGGCATGGTGGCTCGGAACACGGTCCTGCCGCTCGGGCGTCCCACAGGCTGGCGCGGCCTCGCCTCGGGACCTGTAGACGCCCGCCAGGATCAGCAGCCCCACGTGGCGCCGCAGGTCCGTGGCGCCCATGGCTCGCCAGCCGCCGCCGTATTTTCTGGCCCGTGCAGGTTTGTCATTTCCAGAATTATCCTTTCTATCGCCGGTGTCACAAACAGCTTGAAGGTGGACGCGATGTCGGCGTGGGCGCGGCGTGAGCCGTGGGGCCCGGAGTCTCGTCCGCCCGGGCGCCGGATCACACGGGCCCCTCGGCGGCGGGGCCGTGGCCACGGGGACCATTCGATTTTGCCGTTTTTCGACAGCAACGTCTCCCTTTGGCTGTCCGGAGCAGCCGAGGAGATGTCTTGGTCCACGCCTCGGTCCTCGCCATGTCCTCGAGCTCGTCCTCGGGGGCTTCCTCGGCGTCTTCCTCAGAGGAGGGAGAGGAAGCCCCGTCGACCTCGCGGCGCTCTGGGTTGTATTCCTCCCCATCTTCGTCTTCCGAAACCTCTTCCTCCTCCTCGGACTCAGAGTAGTCTTCTTGGTCCACGCTGGACAAGATCTGTTCTAGAACCTGCGCGCCGCGGAAACGGGCGGCCATGGTCGCTCGGGTCAGCCGATCGGGTCCACCACTCAGCAGCGGGGAAGAGAGCACTTGGCAACGGTGGGGCTCCGGTCGCTTTGTGTTCCGCCGCTGACAATATTAGTATCCTCTCTACGGCCGGCACGCCGCCGCTTACGATGCAGGAGACCACAGACACCTGACAATGCACGAGGCTCGCGTGTAGCAGTCGACCCGGCCGAGCAACAGCGCAGAGCACAGAGCGGGAGCCCTGGAAACACAGCTGTACCGACGAGCGCAGAGCACAGACACTTGCTCGCAGACTCTCTACGCTCAATAGCGTGACGCTGACAGCGGCTGGCGCCTGGTTCGCTCTGACTTACGAGCGCCAAAGCACAGAGCGGGAGCCCTGGAAACACAGGGCCTGGGTCGCTCTGACCCACGAGCGCAGAGCGCAGACACTTGCTCGCAGACTCTCCACTCTCAATAGAATACACCTCGACAGCAGTTGGCGCCTGGTTCGCTTCTGACTTACGAGCGCAAAGCACAGAGCGGGAGCCCTGGAAACACAGGGCCTGGGTCGCTCTGGCCCCACGAGCGCAGAGCGCAGAGCACAGAGACTTGCTCGCAGACTCTCTACGCTCAACAGCGTACGCCTCGACAGTTGCTGAGGCCTGGGTCGCTCTGTACCGACGAGCGCAGAGCACAGACACTTGCTCGCAGACTCTCTACGCTCAACAGCGTACGCCTCGACAGTTGCTGAGGCCTGGGTCGCTCTGTACCGACGAGCGCAGAGCACAGACACTTGCTCGCAGACTCTCTACGCTCAACAGCGTGCGCCTCGACAGTTGCTGAGGCCTGGGTCGCTCTGTACCGACGAGCGCAGAGCACAGACACTTGCTCGCAGACTCTCTACGCTCAACAGCGTACGCCTCGACAGTTGCTGAGGCCTGGGTCGCTCTGTACCGACGAGCGCAGAGCGCAGAGCACAGACACTTGCTCGCAGACTCTCTACGCTCAACAGCGTACGCCTCGACAGTTGCTGAGGCCTGGGTCGCTCTGTACCGACGAGCGCAGAGCACAGACACTTGCTCGCAGACTCTCTACGCTCAACAGCGACGCCTCGACAGTTGCTGAGGCCTGGGTCGCTCTGTACCGACGAGCGCAGAGCACAGACACTTGCTCGCAGACTCTCTACGCTCAACAGCGTACGCCTCGACAGTTGCTGAGGCCTGGGTCGCTCTGTACCGACGAGCGCAGAGCGCAGAGCACAGACACTTGCTCGCAGACTCTCTACGCTCAACAGCGTACGCCTCGACAGTTGCTGAGGCCTGGGTCGCTCTGTACCGACGAGCGCAAAGCACAGAGCGGGAGCCCTGGAAACACAGGGTCTGGGACGCTCTGACCCACGAGCGCAGAGCGCAGACACTTGCTCTCAGACTCTCTATGCTCAATAGCGTACGCCTCGACAGCGGCTGGCGCCTGGGTCGCTCTGACCCACGAGCGCAAAGCACAGAGGGGGAGCCCTGGAAACACAGGGTCTGGGACGCTCTGACCCACGAGCGCAGAGCGCGGACACTTGCTCTCAGACTCTCTACGCTCAATAGCGTACGCCTCGACAGTGGCTGGCGCCTGGGTCGCTCTGACCCACGAGCGCAAAGCACAGAGCGGAAGCCCTGGAAACACAGGGCCTGGGACGCTCTGACCCCACGAGCGCAGAGCGCAGAACGGGAGCCCTGGAATCACAGAGCCTGGGTCGCTCTGACCCACGAGTACAGAGCGCAGAGCACAGAACGGGAGCCCTGGAAACACTGGGGGAGAGTGCTGGAAATCACACTCCGGCCTGTCTGTGTCATGCCCCGAAAGTGCGTTTTCAGGCAGGGTCTCCCGCCACTGTCCACACGGGGGCGCAGTTGTGCAATATCGGTGAAATGTTTTTGTGCAATAAACAGCGGGGCATGTCTGGACGTGTGTAGTGGCTGCAGCGGGGCATGTCTGGACGTGTGTAGTGGCTGCCTGGGTCTCTCTCCTCCCGCCACTGTCCACACGGGGGCGCGGTTGTGCAATATCAGTGAAATGTGTTTGTGCAATAAACAGCGGGGGGGAGAGTGCTGGAAATCACACTCCGGCCTGTCTGTGTCATGCCCCGAAAGTGCGTTTTCAGGCAGGGTCTCCCGCCACTGTCCACACGGGGGCGCAGTTGTGCAATATCGGTGAAATGTTTTTGTGCAATAAACAGCGGGGCATGTCTGGACGTGTGTAGTGGCTGCCTGGGTCTCTGTGACCCGCGAGCGCAGAGCGTAGAACAGGGGAGAGACCGCTGGACCTGGACATCACAGAGCCTGGGTCGCTGTGACCGACGAGAGCAGAGCGCAGAGCGCAGAACGGGAGCCCTGGAAACACAGGGGCAGTGTCCGCACGGGGCTCTACTGTTGTGTGATATCGGTGGAAAATGTGTTTGTGTAATACAATAATAATATATAACGGCCATACCCAACGGCCCAACGTCCACAACGGGCTGTACTGTTGTATGATATCGGTGACAATGTGTTTGTGTAATACAATAATAATATATAACGGCCATACCCAACGGCACAACGTCCACAACCACTCGGGGAAAGTAGTGTAGGAGGGGGGGCGTTTTTAAATCCGATACCCAAACCCACACGGGCCCAAGGGCCGGACGGGGAGAGTGCTGGAAATCACACTCCGGCCTGTCTGTGTCATGCCCCGAAAGTGCGTTTTCAGGCAGGGTCTCCCGCCACTGTCCACACGGGGGCGCAGTTGTGCAATATCGGTGAAATGTTTTTGTGCAATAAACAGCGGGGCATGTCTGGACGTGTGTAGTGGCTGCCTGGGTCTCTGTGACCGCGAGCGCAGAGCGTAGAACAGGGAGAGACCGCTGGACCTGGACATCACAGAGCCTGGGTCGCTGTGACCGACGAGAGCAGAGCGCAGAGCGCAGAACGGAGCCCTGGAAACACAGGGGCAGTGTCCGCACGGGCTCTACTGTTGTATGATATCGGTGGAAAATGTGTTTGTGTAATACAATAATAATATATAACGGCCATACCCAACGGCCCAACGTCCACAACGGGCTGTACTGTTGTATGATATCGGTGACAATGTGTTTGTGTAATACAATAATAATATATAACGGCCATACCCAACGGCACAACGTCCACAACCACTCGGGGAAAGTAGTGTAGGAGGGGGGGCGTTTTAAATCCGATACCCAAACCCACACGGGGCCCAAGGGCCGGACGGGGAGAGTGCTGGAAATCACACTCCGGCCTGTCTGTGTCATGCCCCGAAAGTGCGTTTTCAGGCAGGGTCTCCCGCCACCGTCCACACGGGGGCGCAGTTGTGCAATATCGGTGAAATGTTTTTGTGCAATAAACAGCGGGGCATGTCTGGACGTGTGTAGTGGCTGCCTGGGTCTCTGTGACCCGCGAGCGCAGAGCGTAGAACAGGGGAGAGACCGCTGGACCTGGACATCACAGAGCCTGGGTCGCTGTGACCGACGAGAGCAGAGCGCAGAGCGCAGAACGGGAGCCCTGGAAACACAGGGGCAGTGTCCGCACGGGGCTGTACAGTTGTGTGATATCGGTGGAAAATGTGTTTGTGTAATACAATAATAATATATAACGGCCATACCCAACGGCACAACGTCCACAACCGCTCGGGGAAAGTAGCGGGAGCCCTGGAAACACAGGGGCAGTGTCCGCACGGGGCTGTACAGTTGTATGATATCGGTGACAATGTGTTTGTGTAATACAATAATAATATATAACGGCCATACCCAACGGCACAACGTCCACAACCGCTCGGGGAAAGTAGCGGGAGCCCTGGAAACACAGGGGCAGTGTCCGCACGGGGCTGTACAGTTGTGTGATATCGGTGGAAAATGTGTTTGTGTAATACAATAATAATATATAACGGCCATACCCAACGGCACAACGTCCACAACCGCTCGGGGAAAGTAGCGGGAGCCCTGGAAACACAGGGGCAGTGTCCGCACGGGGCTGTACAGTTGTGTGATATCGGTGGAAAATGTGTTTGTGTAATACAATAATAATATATAACGGCCATACCCAACGGCACAACGCCCACAACCGCTCGGGAAAGTAGCGGAGCCCTGGAAACACAGGGCAGTGTCCGCACGGGCTGTACAGTTGTGTGATATCGGTGGAAAATGTGTTTGTGTAATACAATAATAATATATAACGGCCATACCCAACGGCACAACGTCCACAACCGCTCGGGGAAAGTAGTGTAGGAGGGGGCGTTTAAATCGATACCCAAACCCGCACGGGCCCAAGGGCCGGACGGGGAGAGTGCTGGAAATCACACTCCGGCCTGTCTGTGTCATGCCCCGAAGTGCGTTTTCAGGCAGGGTCTCCCGCCACTGTCCACACGGGGCGCAGTTGTGCAATATCGGTGAAATGTTTTTGTGCAATAAACAGCGGGGCATGTCTGGACGTGTGTAGTGGCTGCCTGGGTCTCTGTGACCGCGAGCGCAGAGCGTAGAACAGGAGAGACCGCTGGACCTGGACATCACAGAGCCTGGGTCGCTGTGACCGACGAGAGCAGAGCGCAGAGCGCAGAACGGGAGCCCTGGAAACACAGGGGCAGTGTCCGCACGGGCTGTACAGTTGTGTGATATCGGTGGAAAATGTGTTTGTGTAATACAATAATAATATATAACGGCCATACCCAACGGCCCAACGTCCACAACGGGCTGTACTGTTGTATGATATCGGTGACAATGTGTTTGTGTAATACAATAATAATATATAACGGCCATACCCAACGGCACAACGCCCACAACCACTCGGGAAAGTAGTGTAGGAGGGGGCGTTTTAAATCCGATACCCAAACCCACACGGGCCCAAGGGCCGGACGGGGCCCAAGGGCCGACGCACACGGAGCAGGGAGCCTTGCTCAACCTCGCCACACTTCGCAGATTCTGTATGCTCTATAGCGTACGTACACCTCTACAGTGGCTGGCGCCTGGGTCGCTGTGACCCACGAGCACAGAGCGCAGAGCGCAGACAGAGAGCCCTGGAAAACAGGGCCTGGGTCGCTCTGACCCGAGGACCACGGGAGGGTTATGCTTGCCACAAGCGGTATGTGGTCCCCGTTGCCCCCTGTTGAAATGTGTTCTCCCCTGGTGCCCCCTGTTGAAACGTGTTCTCCCCTGGTGCCCCCTATTGAAACGTGTTCTCCCCTGGTGCCCCCTGTTGAAACGTGTTCTCCCCTGGTGCCCCTTGTTGAAACGTGTTCTCCCCTGGTGCCCCCTGTTGAAACGTGTTCTCCCCTGGTTCCCCCTGTTGAAACGTGTTCTCCCCTGGTGCCCCCTGTTGAAACGTGTTCTCCCCTGGTGCCCCCTGTTGAAACGTGTTCTCCCCTGGTGCCCCCTGTTGAAACGTGTTCTCCCCTAGTGCTCCCTGTTGAAATGTGCTCTCCACTGGTGAAACGTGTCCTCATTCTGGTGAAACGTCTTCTCCCCTGGTGAAACGTGTTCTCATTCTGGTGAAATGTGTTCTTATTCTGGTGCCCCATTAGAGTACTAAGACGGCTTTGGAAGCAGACATCCTGACCCCGAGAGAGGGAGAAGCACTCTGTCTCTCCACACCTAAATACACAGCGGAGAGAGAGAGCAAGAGAAGGAGAGAGAGAGAACAAGAGAAGGAGAGAGAGAGAGATAGATAGAGAGTTAAGACGGCGTGTTTTGTTTATTTTGGCCGAGGGAGACAATGTTCAAATCAAATCAAATCAAAGTTTATTTGTCACGTGCGCTGAATACAACAGGTGTAGACCTTACAGTGAAATGCTTACTTACAGGCTCTAACCTATAGTGCAAAAAAAGGTATTAGGTGAACAATAGGTAAGTAAAGAAATAAAAACAACAGTATATACAGTAGCGAGGCTATATACAGTAGCGAGGCTGTAAAAGTAGCGAGGCTATAAAAGTAGCGAGGCTACATAGAGACACCGGTTAGTCAGACTGATTGAGGTAGTATATGTACATGTAGTTATGGTTAAAGTGACTATACATATATGATGAACAGAGAGTAGTAGTAGAGTAAAAAAGGGGTTGGCGGGTGGCGGGACACAATGCAGATAGCCATTTGATCCAGATAGCCATTTGATTACCTGTTCAGGAGTCTTATGGCTTGGGGGTAAAAACTGTTGAGGAGCCTTTTTGTCCTAGACTTGGCACTTCGGTATCGCTTGCCATGCAGTAGTAGAGAGAACAGTCTATGACTGGGGTGGCTGGGGTCTTTGACAATTTTTAGGGCCTTCCTCTGACACCGCCTGGTGTAGAGGTCCAGGATGGCAGGCAGCTTAGCCCCAGTGATGTACTGGACTGTACGCACTACCCACTGTAGTGCCTTGCTGTCAGAGGCGGAGCAATTGCCGTACCAGGCAGTGATGCAACCAGTCAGGATGCTCTCGATTTTGCAGCTGTAGAACATTTTGAGGATCTCAGGACCCATGCCAAATCTTTTTAGTCTCCTGAGGTGGAATAAGCTTTGTCGTGCCCTCTTCACGACTGTCTTGGTGTGTTTGGACCATTCTAGCTTGTTGTTGATGTGGACACCAAGGAACTTGAAGCTCTCAACCTGCTCCACTACAGCCCCGCCGATGAGAATGGGGCCGTGCTCGGTCCTCCTTTTCCTGTAGTCCACATTCATCTCCTTAGTCTTGGTTACGTTGAGGGAGAGTTTGTTGTCCTGGCACCACAAGGCCAGGTCCTTGACCTCCTCCCTGTAGGCTGTCTCGTCATTGTCGGTGATCAGGCCTACCACTGTTGTGTCGTCTGCAAACTTAATGATGGTGTTGGAGTCATACCTGGCCATGCAGTCGTGGGTGAACAGGGAGTACAAGAGGGGACTGAGCACGCACCCCTGGGGAGCTCCAGTGTTGAGGATCAGCGTGGCAGATGTGTTGCTACCTACCCTCACCACCTGGGGGCGGCCCATCAGGAAGTCCAGGATCCAGTTGCAGAGGGAGGTGTTTAGTCCCAGGATCCTTAGCTTAGTGATGAGCTTTGAGGGTACTATGGTGTTGAACGCTGAGCTGTAGTCAATGAATAGCATTCTCACATAAGTGTTCCGTTTGTCCAGGTGGGAAAGGGCAGTGTGGAGTGCAATAGAGATTGCATCGTCTGTTGATCTGTTTGGGCGGTATGCAAATTGGAGGGGTTCTAGGGTTTCTGGGATAATGTTGTTGATGTGAGCCATTACAAACCTTTCAAAGCACTTCATGGCTACGGACGTGAGTGCTACGGGTCTGTAGTTGTTTAGGCAGGATGCCTTTGTGTGCCTTTGGGCACAGGGACTATGGTGGTCTGCTTGAAGCATGTTGGTATTACAGACTCAATCAGGGACATGTTGAAAATGTCAGTGAAGACACCTGCCAGTTGGTCAGCACATGCCCGGAGCACACGTCCTGGTAATCCGTCTGGCCCCGCAGCCTTGTGTATGTTGACTTGTTTAAAGGTCTTACTCACGTCGGCTACGGAGAGCGTGATCACACAATCGTCTGGAACAGCTGATGCTCTCATGCATGCCTCAGTGTTGCTTGCCTCGAAGTGAGCATAGAAGTGATTTAGCTCGTCTGGTAGGCTCGTGTCACTTGGCAACTCTCAGCTTTGCTTCGCTTTGTAGTCTGTAATAGTTTGCAAGCCCTGCCACATAAGACAAGCGTCAGAGCCGGTGTAGTATGATTCAATCTTAGCCCTGTATTGATGCTTTGCCTGTTTGATGGTTCGTCGCAGGGCATAGCAGGATTTATTGTAAGCTTCCGGGTTAGAGTCCCGCACCTTGAAAGCGGCAGCTCTACCCTTTAGCTCAGTGCGAATGTTGCCTGTAATCCATGGCTTCTGGTTGGGGTATGTACGTACAGTCACTGTGGGGACGACGTCCTCGATGCACTTATTGATAAAGCCAGTGACTGATGTGGTGTACTCCTCAATGCCATCGGAGGAATCCCTGAACATGTTCCAGTCTGTGATAGCAAAACAGTCCTGTAGTTTAGCGTCTGCTTCATCTGACCACTTTTTTATAGACCGAGTCACTCTTGCTTCCTGCTTTAATTTTTGCTTGTAAGCAGGAATCAGGAGGATAGAATTATGGTCGGATTTATCAAATGGAGTGCGAGGGAGAGCTTTGTACGCGTCTCTGTGTGTAGAGTACAGGTGATCTAGAATTTTTTTCCCTCTGGTTGCACATTTAACATGTTGATGCAGATTTGGTAGAACTGATTTAAGTTTCCCTGCATTAAAGTCTCCGGCCACTAGGAGCGCCACCTCTGGGTGAGTGGTTTCCTGTTTGCTTAATTCCTTATACAGCTGACTGACTGCGGTCTTAGTGCCAGCATCTGTCTGTGGTGGTAAATAAACAGCCACAAAATTGCTGAAAACTCTCTAGGCAAGTAGTGTGGCCTGCAATTTACAAATATACACAGACCCCCCTCGTCTTACCGGAGTGTGCTGTTCTATCTTGCCGGTGCAGCGTGTATCCCACTAGCTAAATATCCATGTCGTCATTCAGCCACGATTCCGTGAAACATAGGATGTTGCAGTTTTTAATGTCCCGTTGGTGAGATATTCGTAATCGTACCTCGTCTAATTTATTGTCCAATGATTGCACGTTGGCGAGTAGTATTGACGGTAATGGCAGTTTTCCCATTCGCCTCTTCCGGGTCCTGACCAGGCATCCGGCTCTTTTGCCTCTGTACCCGCGTCGCTTCTTCTTGCAAATAACTGGGATGTCGGCCCTGCCGGTTGTTTGGAGAATTTCATGTGCGTCTTGCTTGTTGTTGAAAAAATCTTTGTCTAATCTGAGGTGAGTGATCGCTGTCCTGATATCCAGAAGCTCTTTTCTGCCGTAAGATACGGTTGCAGAAACATTATGTACAAAATAAGTTACAAATAACGTGAAAAAAAACACAGAATAGCACAATTGGTTAGGCGCCCGTTTGGAACAGAAAAATAGAATAAGGTGAAGGATATCAGAAGTAAAACAGAAAAGATGTCAACAGCTATTGCTGCCATTTTAGAATAGTTTCGATTAGGATATTTCCTGTTCTGGTCATCCACATAGCTGCATGAAGATTTGAGGAAACTTGAATCATGCAGTAGTGAATCAGTACAGTCCTGAACATTGAGCGACCCATCCTCAGCCATAAAAAAATGAAATCATTAAAAATACCACAGTGTAGTTTCCTTCATGCTTATGCAGCAGTGATTCTGCATCATTCATAAGTTATTGTCCCCAGTCCTCCCACCCATCTGGGATAGCCTGGCCCTGTTCTGGAAGCACACAGAGTCAGTGTTACTGCTACCCTAGCCCATCTGTCCAGCTGGCTGCTGTGTGCACACTAAGCTCATGCGCACGCACGCGCACGCACACACACACACACACACACACACACACACACACACACACACATACACACACACAAGGTGTGTTTGTCTTTGTGTTTATCACAGTGAGGTCATCACACCAACAGAAGTCCCTAGACCAGTCATTAGACACACACAGTCCTTTTATTCAGCTTAATCTTCTGTCCAGTTGAGTCTTAATCCACTGCATCACTATAAGACACCAAACTGCCCTGAGATGTATCTGATTTCTGTGTTTGTATTGAAGTCCTAAATGTCACATGCTCATTCCCCTTCAAGGAATTAGAAATGTTTCATTCTATCCAGTTACATTTTCAGACTGAAATGAAGTCTGGTGCTAAATGTCAAGTCGAGATGAGTATCAGAATTTTAATATGCCTTGTTGCATTCTTGTCTCAATACATTTTTCTTCCTGGGTGAACTTGATTCTGGTCCTCTAAGTGATGAACGCTCAGGGGGGCTTAGAGCGAACACACCACACTCATCCTTTTAATTTGAAGACAAGCTGTCATTTCTGGGGACACACACACACAGGCTCCATCTCCGATAGGCTGTAGTCGTGGCTAGGAGACATCTAGCTAATTACAGGCTCCATCTCCGATAGGCTGTAGTCGTGGCTAGGAGACATCTATCTAATTACAGGCTCCATCTCCGATAGGCTGCAGTCGTGGCTAGGAGACATTTATCTAATTACAGGCTCCATCTCCGATAGGCTGTAGTCGTGGCTAGGAGACATCTATCTAATTACAGGCTCCATCTCCGATAGGCTGTAGTCGTGGCTAGGAGACATCTATCTAATTACAGGCTCCATCTCCGATAGGCTGTAGTCGTGGCTAGGAGACATCTATCTAATTACAGGCTCCATCTCCGAAAGGCTGTAGTCGTGGCTAGGAGACATCTATCTAATTACAGATGAGTGGGATTCTATCACATGGGATATATCCACTGACAGTCAAATAATAAATACTTACAGTATCCTTGACAATAGACATGTATACCATGATGCATGCACTGTAGATTGATCCATACGTTTGATTCTTCAAGGTAACACTGAGTAAAGCGTTTTAGATTGGTGGGTCTTATGGATCCCAGCAGAAAATCCTGGCTTTACAGTGATGGATATAATTATGACAGGCAACAGAGCTGTCCTCTTACTGTAGTGTAGACTGTGTGAGAAGTCATATGAAAATCACCTTCACTTTGTCATGTTGGATCTATAGTCTTTCATGGATCTTTGTTGGATATGTGGTCATTGCATCAGTCAAAATCGAAAAAGACCTATTTCCAAACCATGCTTAATGCAAGTGTCTGTGATTGAGTAACTCTCTCCACAGAGAGAGGAGCGTAATAGTAGCTTCTCCTGATGCAGTAGAGGCCATTCACAGTTAACCAAACAAATGAATAGGTATTGCAAAGACTGGTGTCACTGGCTGGAACCGTGGAATTGGCTGGAACTGTAGAACTGTAGAACTGTCTGGGACTATATAACTGGATGGAACTGTAGAACTGGCTGGAACCCTAGAACTGTCTGGAACTGTAGAACTGTCTGGAACTGTAGAACTGTCTAGAACTGTAGAACTGGCTGGAACTGTAGAACTGGCTAAAACTGTAGAACTGGCTGTAACCGTAGAACTGGCTGTAACTGCAGAACTGGCTGGAACTGTAGAACTGTCTGGAACTGTAGAACTGGCTGTAACCATAGAACTGTCTGGAACTGTAGACATTTCTGGAACTGTAGAACTGGCTGGAACTGTAGAACTGTCTGGTACTATAGAACTGGCTGCAACTGTTGAACTTACTGTAGAACTGGGTGGAACTGTAGAAGTGGGTGGAACTGTAGAACTTACTGTAACTTTAGAACTGGGTTTAACTGTAGAGCTGGGTGGAACTGTAGAACTGACAGTAACTGTAGAACTGGGTGAAACTGTAGAACTGGGTGGAACTGTAGAACTGACTGGAACTGTTAAACTGTGTGGAACTGTAGAACTGGGTCGAACTATAGAACTGACTGTAACTATACAACTGTCTGTAAATGTAAAACTGTCTGGAACTGTAGAACTGGCTGTAACTGTAGAACTGGCTGTAACTGTAGAACTGGCTATAACTGTAGAACTGTAGAACTGGGTAGAACTGTAGAACTGGCTGTAACTGTAGAACTGGCTGTAACTGTAGAACTGTCTGTAACTATAGAACTGTCTGGAACTGTATAAATGTCTGGAACTGTATACATGTCTGGAACTGTATAACTGGCTGTAACTGTAGAATTGGCTGTAACTGTAGAACTGTAGAACTGGGTAGAACTGGCTGTAACTGTAGAACTGGGTAGAACTCTAGAACTGGGTAGAAGTGTAGAACTGGGTGGAGCTGTAGAACTGTTTGTAACTGTAGAACTGTGTGGAACTGTAGAACTGGGTAGAAGTGTAGAACTGGGTAGAAGTGTAGAACTGGGTAGAACTGTAGAACTGGGTAGAACTGTGGAACTGGGTGTAACTGTAGAACTGGCTGTAACTGTAGAACTGGGTGGAGCAGTGGAAATGACTGTAATTGTAGAACTAGGTGGACCTGTAGAACTGACTGTAACTGTAGAACTGGGTGGAACTGTAGAACTGGGTGGAACTGTAGAACTGGGTAGAACTGTTGAACTGGGTATAAGTGTTGAAATGGGTGGAACTGTAAAACTGTCTGTAACTGTAGATCTGGGTGGAACTGTAGAACTGTGTAGAACTTCAGAACTGGGTATAACTGTAGAACATTGTGGAACTGTAGAACTGTCTGTAACTGTAGAACTGGGTGGAGCTGTAGAACTGGGTAGAACTGTAGAACTGGGTAGAACTGTGGAACTGGGTGTAACTGTAGAACTGGCTGTAACTGTAGAACTGGGTGGAGCAGTGGAAATGACTGTAATTGTAGAACTAGGTGGACCTGTAGAACTGGGTAGAACTGTTGAACTGGGTATAAGTGTTGAAATGGGTGGAACTGTAAAACTGGATGTAACTGTAGAACTGGCTGTACCTGTAGAACTGGCTGTACCTGTAGAACTGTCTGTAACTGTAGAACTGTCTGTATCTGTAGAACTGGCTATAACTGTAGAACTGTAGAACCGGCTGTAACTGTAGAACTGGCTGTAACTTTAGAACTGGCTGTAACTGTAGAACTGTAGAACTAGGTGGAACTGTAGAACTGTAGAACTGGGTAGAACTGTAGAACTGGATGTAACTGTAGAACTGTAGAACTGGGTAGAACTGTAGAACTGGGTGGAACTGTAGAACTGGGTAGAACTGTAGAACTGGATGTAACTGTAGAACTGGCTGTAACTGTAGAACTGGGTGGAACTGTAGAACTGTAGAACTGGGTAGAACTGTTGAACTGGGTGGAACTGTAGAACTGGGTAGAACTGTTGAACTGGCTGGAACTGTAGAACTGGGTAGAACTGTTGAACTGGGTGGAACTGTAGAACTGGGTAGAACTGTAGAACTGGATGTAACTGTAGAACTGGATGTAACTGTAGAACTGGCTGTAACTGTAGAACTGTGTGGAACTTTAGAACTGGGTAGAACTGTGGAAATGGCCATTAAGACCAGTGTGAGTGTTCAGTTAGAACTACTGCTGCGAAACCCCTCTGAAACTGTCCTATCAGCCACTGGCACAAACAGCTTTTATGGCTATTCAGAACTAGTGAATGGACTAAACACACATTATGTGTTTGATACCGTTCATTCATTCCATTCCGGACATTATTATGAGCCGTCTTCCCCTCAGCAAACTCTGCTGGTGTGCGTGTGTGTGTGTGTTTGTGTGTGTGTGTGTGCGTGCATATACCTGGACGTGTGTAAGAGAGAGTCACTTATTGCTCTATATTGCAGCGAAATTACAAAAAATAGGAGCAGTGATTGCTGTCCAGAGGTGTTGCTTCATTCTAGCATTTGAGTCAAATCAACCTGTAATGATATTGGCTTACTGTGACCGAGGGAAGCAATCCGATAAGGCAGCGCCTAACCAACTGGCGCTCTCGCTAGCCGACCCTGTCTCTCACTCCTTAAACCATTATTCAAACCGTAACAAGGCGATTCATTTAGTCTGTCTGCGAGCAGAATTAGATTCTCGCTTGAGAGAGTGTGAAGCAAAATATAAAGATGTTCACCGTGCCAAACACACATCATTTACATAATTTCAACTTGGGGTTTGGACAGTAATAAAGAGTTATGATAAAACTGTCATTAGGCCGAGGAATGTGTCGAGGACGGGAACGGAGCTGTGGATACACGAAGCAGAGCTCTCCATAGTACTGAAATGTCATGAGACTCCAAAAAATGAGAGCAGCTTTGTTGTGGATAACCTACCTGTTTGGCCTTGCAATTTCTGGTGTGTGTGTGTGTGTGTGTGTGTGTGTGTGTGTGTGTGTGTGTGTGTGTGTGTGTGTGAGTGTGTGTGTGATTTCTGTGTATGTGCACACTCTCAAAGGGTACGGTTCGGGTACAGTATTGTTATTGGAGTAAAGAAATATCAAAATGCACATAATGTACCTTCAGAGGTACACATATAATATCACATGGTACTGTTTGGTACCTTTTAGGCTACAAGTGCGGGTAATCTAGTATAATGATTTTTATAATATTTTATAATATTTTGAATGTGAAGGTACAATCATCACACACAGTCAAAAACCCCAGCCTCATTATCATGTTTCCCAGCATGCTCTATTGCAGGTTGATTTTTTTGAATTGTTTGTTTTAATATGCGTGTTTTTGCATGCAAATTTAAGGTACCCTTTTGTACCTGTACTATCTTGTCCTCTAAGCCTTAGTGCTTAAGGTACACTATTGGCTATTTGAAGGTACCAAATGCAAGGGTACAATTATGTACCTATAGCTAAAGGTACAAAGGACGTACCTTAACTTCTTTGGGAGCAGCGCAAGAGGTGACCGTTTTGGAGACCCTGGCATGCCCAAAGTAAAATGCCTCCCATTCAGGCCCAGAAAATAGGATATGCACATATTTAGTACCATTGGATAGGAAACACTCTGAACTTTCTAAGAGTGTTAACATTTTGTCTGTGAGTAAAACGGAATGGATATGGCAGGCGAAACCCCGAGGAATTTCTGTCCTGGAAAAAGTGGTTTTGACACATTGCCTCATTTAGAGCCCCTCCCTTATGAAAATGCCCTTATAAGGGCATATGAATGCAGTACCTATCGCTTCCTCTGGATGTCAACAGTCTCGAGAAAGTGTTCTGATTCTTTTTAGATGCTTTTAGAGCAGAGAAGAAGAGGAATAAGGAAGTGTCCCCACAGATGTCCTTACAAGAAAATGCGCGCTCCCGGCAGGCACGTTCTTTGTTTTTTTCCTTTCTTATCGCCCAGTTTATATCCCGGTTGAAATATTATACTATTTATACATAAAAGTGTTCCTAAGGATACATTTACAATGATGTTTGATTGTTCTTGGACAAGTTTATAGGTATAAGTTGAACGAGTTCTCTTCACGTTTCAATGGAGTCGACGACGCTGTTTTTTCTGATTATAACGCGCCAACCAAACTGAGATTTATGGATATTATACATTTATTTTTCTAACAAAAGAACCATGGATTGTCTTCGTTGGACACTTTGGAAGCCCTCAGCAGATGTTCTTCAAAAGATAATTGATTTGTTTTCTCTGTGAAATGTGTTATGTGTGAATCGTGATAGCTTATGAATTCATGGTAATGGAAAAATATGTTAGGTGCTACCCTCAAACAATCAAATGTGGTGCTTTCACCGTAAAGCCTTTTTGAAATCTGACAATGCTGTGATATTGCCAAGAAGCAGAGCTTTTGATGACTTCTTAGGGAGCGCCCCACCGCTCCCTAAGAAGTTAAAGGCTACCATTACAGTGACACCCTGTAAGCCGGCAATTTTAATTTGGCGTCATTAAGATGCGTGATGCACAACGTCCATCAACACGTCTCCTTTGCCACTAGGGGCGCAAAAGTCCTTAGACCACAGTTACTCTACCCACAAGCAAGCATACAAGGTCCTACCTTGTTCGCCATTAGGCAAATCAGATCATGACTCTGTACTCTTTCTTCCTGTTAACTTCTCAAGGATCAGTGGGGCGCTAGCGGGCTCCTCCCGACACTACCAGGTAAAATGTAAAGCGCCAAATTCAAAATCCAAAAGTTGAATTATTAAACATCCACCAATATACAAGTGTTCCATACTCATCAAAAGCTCTGTTTCTTGGCAATATCACAGCGTTGTCAGATTTCAAAAAGGCTTTACGGCGAAAGCAGCACATTTCATTGTTTGAGGGTAGCACCTCACATATTTTTCCAATAGCCATGTATCGATTAGCCATCATGGCACACACATAACACATTTCACAGCGAAAACAAATCAATTACCTGTTGAAGAACTTCTGCTGAGGTCATCCTAAGTGTCCAACGAAGACAATCCATGGGTATTTGGTTAGAAAAAGTAATTTATTATATCCTTAAATCTCCGTTTGGTTGGCGCTTTGTGTTCAGAAAATCCAATGTGACGAGAACGCGTTCAACTATACCTATAAACTTTCCCTCAACAAAACAAAAACGATTTAAAATGCTTCCTTAGCTTATCTTTTATGAATAAAAGTGATAATCTTTCACTTGGATGGTCACCTAAACGTTATATAAGTCAAATAAAGTGGACCGCTCAGCAAAATGTGCGTTCAAAAACGTGCAACTGAAAAAGAGGTCCCTCGGCTAGAACTTCTCCCAATAGAACACATTAGTTCCGATTTCCATTAAACTTTGCCTATACACTGCTGACATCCAGTGGAAGCAGTATGTACTACATTCAGGGTCCTGGTATAAATAGTTTTTTATAGGCACTGTTTCAAAGTGAGCTATAAATCACAAGAATGAGATTTCCGGATGGAAAAATCTCTGGTTTTTGCCTGCCAAATGACTTCTGCTACACTCACAGACAAAATGATAACACTTTTGGAAACCTCAGAGTGTTTCCTATCCAATAGTACTAATTATGTCCATATCCTAGTTTCTGAGCCTGGGTGGCAAGCATTTTACTTTGGGCACGCCAGACTCTCCAAAACCGACCCCTCAGCTGCCGCTGCCTAACAAGTTTTAACAACCTGGCGGTCAACCATCCTAAGTATTCAGCTGAACGTCCAACTATTTGCTTTTCTGTTCAACAATGCAGGAAAGCAACCAAAATGGGGCGATAATAGAAATAAAAGTCATACAAATCAAACCAGCACATCTAATGGAATTTTAGATACTGCAACAGTGGAATTGCTTTTCTGCAAGTGTGTAGCATGCAGGGTAATGTACCATACATCACTGGCAATGGCCTTAAACAGAGCATTTGATATACATTCAAGTACACTGTATTCTCCCCCAGACAGGAGCCAGCACAGCGTTTAACAGGGGAGGGGATTATGAAGATGGCTATAGGACCAATTCGTGTGTGGTGACTTTTTATGTCACTATCACATTGCAGTCAGTAGCTTAGTGGGCTATTATAGTTTGACAGGCTTTGACCTTAACATATCATCTTCAATAGTGTAAGCACCACCGTGAAGGGTAGTTTAGATATGCAATGTCTTTTTGCTATTTGTGAGTGTCCAGATTGATTTATTCTCTTTTTAAGACATACCTGGAGAAAAATAAATGTTCAGGATGAGAATGCTCTCTTGGATGTAAATTACCTCTGTCAATGTACAGTATCTTCTGCTTGTGGGTGCAACCTGTCTGTTTGCAGAGGCTGAAAGAAATGTGTTTTGTGTACCTACACATCCATCAAACTCATACACACACACATGTACACATACCTACACACACACACACTCACAGTCCCATCTCCCACCATACCCTTCATGTCCACAGTGTTCCCTGAGCATTAAAACAGATTCTTTCTCATTGAGATGAGGGCCAATGGCTCTCTCTCTCTCCGTGGAGAGGCTGAGGCTGAGAAAGAGTGAGAGGAAGTATGTCACTACCACCAGGGGAATGGGGCGGGGCGGCACCACAGCACAACTAAACTAAGATTAATCTCCACCACTTCCTGGACCTAACCCGTTTATTAATAAACCATATCCGTGAAAGAAGGACTATAAAATGTTCTTTACCTTGTTCATAACCTGAACACAATGACTTTAGGATGTAATTATCTTCCTGGAAGGAATAACGGTGAGATTGCCTGTGCTTTAACAACACACTGTCTCCTCTGACAGTACATGTGCCCAGACCCAAACAGAGCATGCTCAGAGGTTGTTGTGTGTTTTCTGACACTGTTCAACTAGAGTGGCACTAAAGCATCGATGCAGTGTCCCACAGTGACATTAAACTTGGAGCATCTTATTGTGTCAAGCAATAAGACATCTCTCTTGACACAAGGCATCGTTGAAAAAAGCTGGGGGGGTCTCTTTATTGAAAGAGTATCAATTTCAAGACAAAGTCAAGATGGCAGTTGCACAGGATCCATATTTAATAGTGGCAAACGGAGAAAACACTATTGAGGAAAATCAATACGGCTTTCACATCGGGTCATATATCACCTCTCTGTAAACTACTGCCTTCCTCTGAACTCTGTTTCTCTGGAAGGGGACGAGTACAGCCTAAAGTGTTGTAAACAGTGGTATAGACGACAATGATTTCTTCATGACTTGAGGACAAAACTGTCCTTATCATTTACAATGTGGCTGTGTGAGGCTACTGTACAGACTAAATCAATGGATGTCAATAGCAATAACAAGAGAAGGAGAAG
The DNA here is from genome assembly GCA_030435695.1 of Brachymystax lenok tsinlingensis. Taxonomy (NCBI): domain Eukaryota; kingdom Metazoa; phylum Chordata; class Actinopteri; order Salmoniformes; family Salmonidae; genus Brachymystax; species Brachymystax lenok. The sequence continues at coordinate 31,317,579 of CM059816.1, forward strand.
AGAGCAACATTAAATATGGTAGAGCTGATGTTATGGTGCAGTGCGGGTGATGATGTGGTCTCAGCGTGTGTATGAATGTCATCTCTATGCCCCTGCGTCTCGCGGTAATGACATCACAGGGGGAGTTAAGGCAGGGGCGGGATGGGGGGGTGGCGGTCTCCTCTGATAACCCAGTGGAGAGCCAAGCAGCTTGCTCAGCAGGTGGGAGTTGACTGCAGTCAGACGGGGTGGAGCAGACGGCTGTGGCTTCTGATGAAAGGCCTACACTCATAGAATAAAGGGTTCCAAAAGGGTTCTTTGGCTGTTCCCATAGGATGACCATTTTTGGTTCAAGGTAGAACTATTTTGGGTTCCATGTAGAACCCTCTGTGGAAACATGGAACTGAAAAAGGTTCAGCCTTGAACCAAAAGGTTTCTACCTGGGACCAAAAATGGTTCTTCAAAGGGTTCCCCTACGGGTACTTTTGTCATCTTCTAAGAGTGTAGGTAACAGATCCACTCTACCACACAATACCTAAACTACTGTGACAGCTTCTCTCTTTACCCCACAACACCTAAACTACTGTGACAGATCCTACTCTCTATACCCCACAACACCTAAACTACTGTGACAGATCCTCTCTTTACCCCACAACACCTAAACTACTGTGACAGCTTCTCTCTATACCCCACAACACCTAAACTACTGTGACAGATCCTCTCTTTACCCCACAACACCTAAACTACTGTGACAGATCCTACTCTTTACCCCACAACACCTAAACTACTGTGACAGCTTCTCTCTTTACCCCACAACACCTAAACTACTGTGACAGATCCTCTCTTTACCCCACAACACCTAAACTACTGTGACAGATCCTACTCTTTACCCCACAACACCTAAACTACTGTGACGGATCCTACTCTTTATACCCCACAACACCTAAACTACTGTGACAGATCCTACTCTCTATACCCCACAACACCTAAACTACTGTGACAGATCCTCTCTTTACCCCACAACACCTAAACTACTGTGACAGATCCTACTCTCTATACCCCACAACACCTAAACTACTGTGACAGATCCTCTCTATACCCCACAACACCTAAACTACTGTGACAGATCCTACTCTCTATACCCCACAACACCTAAACTACTGGGACAGATCCTCTCTATACCCCACAACACCTAAACTACTGTGACAGATCCTCTCTATACCCCACAACACCTAAACTACTGTGACAGATCCTACTCTCTATACCCCACAACACCTAAACTACTGTGACAGATCCTACTCTCTATACCCCACAACACCTAAACTACTGGGACAGATCCTCTCTATACCCCACAACACCTAAACTACTGTGACAGATCCTCTCTATACCCCACAACACCTAAACTACTGTGACAGATCCTACTCTCTATACCCCACAACACCTAAACTACTGTGACAGATCCTACTCTCTATACCCCACAACACCTAAACTGCTGTGACAGATCCTCTCTATACCCCACAACACCTAAACTACTGTGACAGCTTCTCTCTTTACCCCACAACACCTAAACTACTGTGACAGATCCTACTCTCTATACCCCACAACACCTAAACTACTGTGACAGATCCTCTCTATACCCCACAACACCTAAACTACTGTGACAAAATTTCAATGCCGTGTGTTGCCATGTGTGCGTGTTCGTGTGTGCATGTGTGTGTGACTGCCTGCCTGTGTGTGTTGTGTGTGTATAGTAGACAGTGCTTACAATACATATTTGGCTTGCTTGAGGATGTCTGTATATGTTACCTCTACACACAGATTGACCTCTATAAACAGATTGACCTCTACACACAGATTGACCTCTACACACAGATTGACCTCTACAAACAGAACATCTACAACATGAGTAGAATGTAGATGAGAGAGAAACCAGATAACCTGTTAGCATTAATGTGCCCTCCTCTGTCGTCCCTTTATTCATACCTATCCTCAGCCTTTATTCATACCTATCCTCAGCCTTTATTCATACCTATCCTCAGCCTTTATTCATACCTATCCTCAGCCTTTATTCATACCTATCATCAGCCTTTATTCATACCTATCCTCAGCCTTTATTCATACCTATCCTCAGCCTTTATTCATACCTATCCTCAGCCCAGCCTTTGTTCAGAGCCAACGGTGAAATCTGATGAGAAGTCGTCCTAGTGGTGGTGGGAGGATACATTCCAAATAGAGCGTTGGAGATTTACTCATGAAGTCTTTCAGAAATGATGTATAAAATGTGCCTCTGATGCGTGCTGTCATGCAGCAAAGCATGCTGGTTGAATGTGCAACCCCCCACCCAAACACCCACCAACCAAAACCATCAGTCTGGTCTGCGAATATCCTCCCCAATCCCACCTTTCCCCTCATCCTCCACCACCCTTGCACACACTCATTGGTATGCACTGAAATTCAATCAGATCCTTAATTACATCTTAACATGGGTTTCTACCAGCAGCCTTAATTCCCCTGCTTCTGATTAAAGGGATTAGAAAAATGAAATTGAACAGTGGATTACATACAGCTATATGAGTAGACTATAAGAGGAGACTGACTGGCATGTCTTCTGTACCTGTCTGGTCAGACAGTGCCTCGTCTGGCTCCCTTTCTCTCTCTCTTTCGTGCTCTCTCTTTCCCTTTCCCTCTCCCTCTCTCTCTCTCTCTCTGTCTCTCTCTCTCTTTCCCTCTCTCATCTCTTTTTCTCTCTCTCTCTTTCCCTCTCCATCTCCCTCCCTCTCTCATCTCTCTCTCTCTCTTTCCCCCTCCCTCTCTCTCTTTCCTCTCCCTCACCCTCTCTCTCTCTCTCGTATCTCTCTCTCGCTCTCTCTCTCGTATCTCTCTCTCCGTCGCTCTCCCTCTCCCTTCCATCTCTCTCGCTGTAGTCCTTCAAATAAGGCAGGGAAAGAGCATGCTGCTGCTGGGCTCTCCGCTCACAGCAGGCTGGCCTAATTATGAGAGAGGAGAATTAGTTCCTTATCTCCTGGGTTTAGGTGTGGTTGCTTCTGATACAGATACTGACTTGGAATGTTTTTATTTAACAGACATGTAAACAGCCGGTCTTGATTTAACAGAGCAGAGGGTCAAACATATGGTTGTAAACAAAATATTAAAAAAAATGTGCGCTATATACTTTAGAATGACTAAAACCAAATCTAAACTGTGTAGAAAGGATAACGGACCTACATTCATACAGTTTCTAGACTGTCCAGCTCGCTAATAATCACTAGACAGTCAGGGAGCATCGATGACCGAATGCGGCCCCCGGAGCATAATGACACCCCTGGTATAGAGTAATTGTGAGTGTTTGTGTGGGTATTAAAGTAGTTGTATCCACAGTGCATATTTCTTGTTGGACGCTTGACCCATTTGACTCTCTGTGGTCCCCATCATCTTTCCCTGTCTCCTGTCCCTCAGCAGCCTCACCTCATGGTGCCCCTGTATGGTGTCAGATGAATAGCCTGCAGAAGGAGAGGGGATAGGATGCTCCAGGCTGATGTCTAATGGGGCCAAGGAAGCCCACTACCCAAGCTGCCTGTATCCAGGCTGTGGAGGACAATGGGTCCATTAATCACAGAGCTACCATCATCAGTATAGGATTATTCTCCTCATGTAGCTGGCCAACTCCTGTCTGCTGCGGATGAATTATGACATCATCCCCATTCTTCTTTTTTCTTCTTCCGTCCAAATTAACTTGCAGCCAGTTTTCTTTTCAACTTAATCTGTTGGTCTGCTGAAGATGAACTTAGTCTTTCTTGATAGAAGGTCTTGTTCTCTATTGGATTGTTTATTAAAAGTGATTCTACTGGCACTTTGTGTGCATCAGAGGACTTAAAGCCGTATTAATACACAGGTATAGAGAGATAGAGTGGGAGACCAGGAGGTATTAACATGATGCATTCTGGTGCCTATTTATTATGTATTCAAGTGTATTTAGTCTGACCAATTTGCTGGCGCTTCCACAAAGCAGATGTTTTGCTATCAATTTGGGAACAAAACTGCATCGATCATTAACATTTTGTTTCTGATGTAAGTCGGCAGTAATTAATCCCTATGGAACTGCATGACAGGGTTTTCAAGCAGTCTACTGCATGGCCAGTCTGATGTGTAGTAGCCTACATCTACACAGGTAACTGCCAAAATAAAGGAAACACCAACATAAAGTGTCTAAATAGGGCGTTGAGCCACGAGCCGCAAAATCCGTCAGAACAGCTTCATTGCTCCTTGGTATACATTCTACAAGTGTTTGGAACTCTATTGGAGGGATGTGACACCGTTTTTCCATGAAACATTCCGTCATTTGGTGTTTTGTGGATGGTGGTGGAAACTCTGTCTCATTCATTGCTCCAGAATCTCCCATAAGTGTTCAATAGGGTTGAGATCTGGTGACTGAGACACACAAACACACACGCACACGTATCCACACACGCATGCACGCAAACACACGCACACACATGCACACGAACACGCACGCATGTACGTACACACACACAGACACACACCCTTTAAACCCTCTATGCTCCTTTGAGACTCCTCTTTCAAAGTCACTGAGATCTCTTCTTCTAGCCATGGTAGACAAAATAATGGGCAACTGCAAATTTTTATACATGACCCTAAGCATGATGGGATATTAATTTCTCACGAACTGCACCTGTGTTTGAGCACCTGCTTTCAATATACTTTGCATCCCTCATTTACTCAAGTGTTTCCTTTATTTTGGCAGTTACCTGTAGCCCTCAGCTTTCTGGGAATGTGAGACTCTACTGCCATCTCTTGGTACATGAGGATACATCACCTGCTCGCACTGTAGTAACCATAGTAGCAAAGATTTATAACGAACCCAAGATATACCACAACCTGTCATTTCCAATTGGAGCAAATGAAGCATAGTGGGCAGAACAAGCAGGAGGTGGGCAGAGCCATGCACTAGCTAGTGAGATCCTATTGGCGCGCTCTAGCATGTATTTGCATATTTCTGTTTGGGAACGTCTACTCTGTGAAGTGCACGTGTGCAATAACGCACTCCTTCTAAACACAGCAATTTTGAGAAACATTGGCAAAGGGTAAAGTCTACAAAACGTAGTCCGCTCTGCTTGTAACAGATGTTAGTTTTGCAAACAGAAAACTATTGAGAGCAAATGTTTCATTTTACTAGGCAAGTCAGTTAAGAACAAATTCTTATTTTCAATGACTGCTTAGGAACAGTGGGTTAACTGCCTGTTCAGGGGCAGAACAACAGATTTGTACTTTGTCAGCTCAGGGATTTGAACTTACAACCTTTCAGTTACTAGTCCAATGCTCTAACCACTAGGCTACCCTGCCACCCCATTGAAGAGAAAATTTGCAGAATGTCGGCCAAAATCAATCTCACTCCACTGGGCTTACTCTCATCACCATATTTGGTGGTGGAAATGCCAACCGAATGCTTCAGATTTACACATCCTAGTCTGAAGCCCAGGCATTTCCTTTAGATCAGATTCCTGTTAGAGGGCGCCATCTCCTGGCTCAGTTTAGCACTGCTTATGTACACCAGCACTATAGTTGGTCAAACATTGTCCTGGTTTCACCATAGTTTACTGCTGAAGTATTCCTCTTAGCTATTCAAACTCTCTTTCTATCTCTCTCTCGCACACACGCAAACGCATACACACACACGCAAAAGCACATGCACACAAACACACTCACGCAAACGCACACAAACACGCACACGCAAAAGCACACAAACACACACACACGCAAACGTACACAAACACACACGCACACAAACACACGCAAATACACACGCACACAAACACACACGCAAAAGCACACACACACAAACACACACACGCAAATGCACACAAACACACACACGCACACACACACAAGGGGCCCAATGCAGTAGTCAGTAGTCCAATTCAGTAAAACTGTAAAAGTTGCAGACCAGCGGTTATGCTGGGCAGGCAGGGCTATGGAATATTTAGAGATTTCAGCGTTTTGTCTTCTCTTCTCCTCTCAAGAGGAGGGCAGTCTCTAAAAAGCAGCTCAAATCGTTCAAAGGCCAGAATAACTCGCGCAGAATCACTCACACAGAATCACTCACACACAGCTGGCAGATAACAGGAACAATAGAACATTAACTATTTGTCTCCTTAAGTTTGACAGTAGGAAGGAAACATTACACCTCTTCTGTACATGCAAACAAACTGGTACACTTCATTTATTTCTAACTGTCCTTGATTTTTAGATTTTTAAACCTTTTAAAGCAGTTTACGCACTGACTTGGCAGTGTTGATGACACTATGAATCAGGGCAGTAATGGAGTGCTGTTTTCCCTTTCTCTCTCTCTCTCTCTCTCTCTCTCTCTCTCTCTCTCTCTCTCTCTCTCTCTCTCTCTCTCTCTCTCTCTCTCTCTGTTTCTCTCTAACTTTATCTCTCTGTCTCTTTATTTATGTCTCTCTCTGTGTGTGTGTGTTTACACACCCTCCTGTGTGTTATCAACTATAGAACACCGTTGTCCTTGAGCTCTTGGAGTTTTGTGCTCTATATGGTGTGTAAATGATTTATCAGGATCACTCTGTGGTGTAATTGATCCAGGAGGTAGGAAACGGCTGATTGATGGATCACATATAAAGGAGTCTCATTGGGGACTCCAGTCTATTCTGCAGCCAGGTTAGTCAGGTGTCAGGTCAACACCTCAACCATAAACTAATATCTATCTTCCAGTGGGGGAATGAACCATATTGACTCAGTACTGGTACTCCTTGTAAATAGCCTAGTTATTGTTTTAATGTCTTACTTTCCTATCACACATATGACTGAACACAACACACACTGCAACAGAACACACACTACAACAGAACACACACTGAAACAGAACACACACTACAACAGAACACACACTGAAACAGAACACACACTACAACAGAACACACACTACAACAGATCACACACTACAACAGAACACACACTGCAGCAGAACACACACTGCAGCAGAACACACAATGCAACAGAACACACACTGCAACAGAACACACACTGCAACAGAACACACACTACAACAGAACACACACTGAAACAGAACACACACTACAACAGAACACACACTACAACAGAACACACACTACAACAGAACACACACTACAACAGAACACACACTGCAACAGAACACACACTACAACAGAACACACACTGCAACAGAACACACACTGCAACAGAACACACACTACAACAGAACACACACTGCAACAGAACACACACTACAACAGAACACACACTACAACAGAACACACACTACAACAGAACACACACTGCAGCAGAACACACACTACAACAGAACACACACTGCAACAGAACACACACTGCAACAGAATGAGCCAGTGCCACAGGGCTCTAAGATACCATCTATACTTATGACACTGTCATAATCATAAATGAGACACATGAACACAGCAGCCTATGTGATTATAATGTAGTTGGGGGGACGTCAGTGTCAGTGTTCCTCTGAGCACTCAGGAAGTAGAGCAGAGGTTCAGGCTGAAAAGTGTCATGCTTCTGGTGCTAGGTTCAAGGGATTCACTGATACAATGAATGCTCCCTGACAGCTTTGTTTGTGTGAAGAGATACAAATTAACCCCAATATTTGATTTATGAGTGTGTGGGTTTGTGTGTGTGTAATCCATGCTTTCGTGTGTGTGTGTGTGTGTGTGTGTGGTTGCGTGTGTCCGTGTGTGTGATGGAGAGATAGTGATACTAATGTTCAGTAGTTTTCAGGAGCTCCAGATGGCCCCGTGTTAACAGCCCTAGTAAATCAGAGATAGAGTGCTGATCTGGATCATGGGGCAGCCTGATCTCATAGACTAGACGTAACATAGTAGAAGTAGATCCGGGAAAACTCAAATTAGTATGATATGTTACGGTTGGTATGGTTACATAAGAAAGAAGGTATAGCGCAAACCTCTAGCAACCCAAAGGTTGCGTGTTGAAATCTCATCATGGACAACTTTAGCTAGTTAGCAACTTTGAAACTACTTACTACTTTTTAGCTACTTTGCAACTACTTAGCATGTTAGCTAACCCTTCCCCTAACCCTAACCTTAACTCTTTTAATCTAACTCCTAACCCTAACCTTAACCCCTAACCCCTAGACTAGCTAGCGTTAACCACAAAAAATTGGAATTGGTAACATAATGTACTAATTGCAATTTGTAACATATCCTACGAATTGTAATTCGTAACATATCGTACAAAATGGGTGATGGACATCCACAAATTAGAAACAGCCTAATATACCAAACAGCAAGCAATGCAGATGTAGAAGCACTGTGGCAAGGAAAAACTCACTTGAAAGCAGGAACTTAGGACAAACCTAGAGAGGAACAAGGCTCTGAGGGGTGGCCAGTCCTCTTCTGGCTCGGGCGGTTGGAGATTATAAGAGTACATGGCAAATGAGGCCAGATCGTTCTTCAAGATGTTCAAACGTTTATAGATGACGAGCAGGGACAAATAATAATCACAGTGGTTGTAGAGGGTGCAACAGGTCTGCACATCTGTGGACAAGACAGCAGGTGCGGTAGAGAATGTAAAATATCACAATTAAAATGCAGGGATCTGGATTTATATTTACTATGTTACGTCCAGGTTCGATGGGCGTGCTGGCTACTGCAGTATGGAGCCTCATATCAAGGTGAGAGTGACTCTAAAGCCATTAAATGTGATGAGAGCAGGCAGGGCTGGATGGGACAGAATGGTCAGAGAAACATCCCTGGTTGTGAATGTAATGGACGGGATGGGATGCGTTTGGGATTGAATTCAGAACTAAATGAAAACAAGAACAAGATGGAGAAACAGTGAATGTCGTGGTTTCAGTCCTCTCCCTTTCCAATATGTTGAAGTGGTGTTTTCAGTCCTCCCCCTCTCCAATATGGTGAAGTGGTGTATTCAGTCCTCTACCTCTCCAATATGTTGAAGTGGTGTTTTCAATTCTCTCCCTCTCCAATATGTTGAAGTGATGTATTCAGTCCTCTCCCTCTCCAATTTGTTGAAGTGGTGTTTTCAGTCCTCTCCCTTTCTAATATGTTGAAGTGGTGTTTTCATTCCTCTCCCTCTCCAATATGTTGAAGTTTTGTTTTCAGTCCTCTCCCTCTCCAATACGTTGAAGTGGTGTTTTCAGTCCTCTCCCTCTCCATTATGTTGAAATTGTGTTTTCAGTCCTCTCCCTCTCCAATATGTTGAAGTGTTTTTTTCAGTCCTCTCCCTCTCCAATATGTTGAAGTGGTTTTTTCAGTCCTCTCCCTCTCCATTATGTTGAAGTGGTGTTTTCAGTCCTCTCCCTCTCCAATATGTTGAAGTGGTTTATTCAGTCGTCTCCCCCTCCAATATGTTGAGGTGGTTTTTTCAGTCCTCTCCCTCTCCATTATGTTGAAGTGGTGTTTTCAGTCCTCTCCCTTTCCAATATGTTGAAGTGGTGTATTCAGTCCTCTCCGTTTCCAAAATGTTGAAGTGGTGTTTTCAGTCCTCTCCCTCTCCAATATCTTGAAGTGGTGTTTTCAGTCCTCTCCCTCTCCAATATGTTGAAGTGGTTTATTCAGTACTCTCCCTCTCCATTATGTTGAAGTGGTGTTTTCAGGACTCTCCCTCTCCAATATGTTGAAGTGATGTTTTCAGTCCTCTCCCTTTCCAATATGTTGAAGTTTTTTTTTCAGTCGTCTCCCTCTCCAATATGTTGAGGTGGTTTTTTCAGTACTCTCCCTCTCCATTATGTTGAAGTGGTGTTTTCAGTCCTCTCCCCCTCCAATATGTTAAAGTGGTGTTTTCAGTCCTCTCCGTTTCCAAAATGTTGAAGTGGTGTTTTCAGTCCTCTCCCTCTCCAATATGTTGAAGTGGTGTTTTCAGGACTCTCCCTCTCCATTATGTTGAAGTGTTTTTTTCAGTCCTCTCCCTCTCCAATATGTTGAAGTGGTGTTTTCAGTCCTCTCCCTCTCCAATATGTTGAAGTGGTGTTTTCAGTCCTCTCCCTCTCCAATATGTTGAAGTGGTGTTTTCAGTCCTTGTCCTCTCCAATATGTTCAAGTTGTGTTTTCAGTCCTCTCCCTTTCCACTATGTTCAATTGTTCTTTTCAGTCCTCTCCCTCTCCAATATCTTGAAATGTTTTTTTCAGTCGTCTCCCTCTCCAATATGCTAGTGTTTTTTTCTGTCCTTTCCCTCTCCATTATGTTGAAGTGGTTTTTTCAGTCCTCTCCCTCTCCATTATGTTGAAGTGGTGTTTTCAGTCCTCTCCCTCTCCAATATGTTGAAGTGGTTTATTCAGTCGTCTCCCCCTCCAATATGTTGAGGTGGTTTTTTCAGTCCTCTCCCTCTCCATTATGTTGAAGTGGTGTTTTCAGTCCTCTCCCTTTCCAATATGTTGAAGTGGTGTATTCAGTCCTCTCCGTTTCCAAAATGTTGAAGTGGTGTTTTCAGTCCTCTCCCTCTCCAATATCTTGAAGTGGTGTTTTCAGTCCTCTCCCTCTCCAATATGTTGAAGTGGTTTATTCAGTACTCTCCCTCTCCATTATGTTGAAGTGGTGTTTTCAGGACTCTCCCTCTCCAATATGTTGAAGTGATGTTTTCAGTCCTCTCCCTTTCCAATATGTTGAAGTTTTTTTTTCAGTCGTCTCCCTCTCCAATATGTTGAGGTGGTTTTTTCAGTACTCTCCCTCTCCATTATGTTGAAGTGGTGTTTTCAGTCCTCTCCCCCTCCAATATGTTAAAGTGGTGTTTTCAGTCCTCTCCGTTTTCAAAATGTTGAAGTGGTGTTTTCAGCCCTCTCCCTCTCCAATATGTTGAAGTGGTGTTTTCAGGACTCTCCCTCTCCATTATGTTGAAGTGTTTTTTTCAGTCCTCTCCCTCTCCAATATGTTGAAGTGGTGTTTTCAGTCCTCTCCCTCTCCAATATGTTGAAGTGGTGTTTTCAGTCCTTGTCCTCTCCAATATGTTCAAGTTGTGTTTTCAGTCCTCTCCCTTTCCACTATGTTCAATTGTTCTTTTCAGTCCTCTCCCTCTCCAATATCTTGAAATGTTTTTTTCAGTCGTCTCCCTCTCCAATATGCTAGTGTTTTTTTCTGTCCTCTCCCTCTCCATTATGTTGAAGTGGTGTTTTCAGTCATCTCCCTCTCCATTATGTTGAAGTGGTGTTTTCAGGACTCTCCCTCTCCAATATGTTGAAGTGATGTTTTCAGTCCTCTCCCTTTCCAATATGTTGAAGTTTTTTTTTCAGTCGTCTCCCTCTCCAATATGTTGAGGTGGTTTTTTCAGAACTCTCCCTCTCCATTATGTTGAAGTGGTCTTTTCAGTCCTCTCCCCCTCCAGTATGTTAAAGTGGTGTATTCAGTCCTCTCCATTTCCAAAATGTTGAAGTGGTGTTTTCAGTCCTCTCCCTCTCCAATATGTTGAAGTGGTGTTTTCAGGACTCTCCCTCTCCATTATGTTGAAGTGTTTTTTTCAGTCCTCTCCCTCTCCAATATGTTGAAGTGGTGTTTTCAGTCCTCTCCCTCTCCAATATGTTGAAGTGGTGTTTTCAGTCCTCTTCCTTTCCACTATGTTCAAGCGGTGTTTTCAGTCCTAGTCCTCTCCAATATGTTCAAGTTGTGTTTTCAGTCCTCTCCCTTTCCACTATGTTGAAGGTGTGTTTTCAGTCCTCTCCCTCTCCAATATGTTGAAGTGGTGTTTTTAGTCCTCTCCCTCTCCAATATGTTGAAGTGGTGTTTTCAGTCCTCTCCCTTTCCAATAGGTTGAAGTGGTGTTTTCAGTCCTCTCCCTTTCCACTATGTTCAAGTTGTGTTTTCAGTCATCTCCCTCTCCATTATGTTGAAGTGGTGTACTCAGTCCTCTCCCTCTCCAATTTGTTGAATATTTTTTTTCAGTCTTCTCCCTCTCCAATATGTTGAAGTTGTGTTTTCAGTCCTCTCCCTCTCCACTAGGTTGAAGTGGTGTTTTCAGTCGTCTCCCTTTCCACAATGTTGAAGTGGTGTTTTCAGTCCTCTCCCTCTCCACTAGGTTGAAGTGGTGTTTTCAGTCCTCTCCCTCTCCAATATATTGAAGTGGTGTTTTCATTCCTCTCCATCTCCAATATGTTAAAGTGGTGTTTTCAGTCCTCTCCCTCTCCAATATGTTGAAGTAGTGTTTTCAGGACTCTCCCTCTCCATTATGTTGAAGTTGTGTTTTCAGTCCTCTCCCTCTCCACTAGGTTGAAGTGGTGTTTTCAGTCCTCTCCATTTCCACTATGTTGAAGTGGTGTTTTCAGTCCTCTCCCTTTCCAAAATGTTGAAGTGGTGTTTTCAGTCCTCTCCCTTTCCACTATGTTGAAGTGCTGTTTTCAGTCCTCTCCCTTTCCAATATGTTCAAAATGTGTTTTCAGTCGTCTCCCTCTCCAATATGTTGAAGTGGTGTTTTCAGTCCTCTCCATCTCCAATATGTTGAAGTTGTGTTTTCAGTCCTCTCCCTCTCCACTAGGTTGAAGTCGTGTTTTCAGTCCTCTCCCTCTCCAATATGTTGAAGTGGTGTTTTCAGGACTATCCCTCTCCAATATGTTGAAGTTGTGTTTTCAGTCGTCTCCCTCTCCACTAGGTTGAAGTGGTGTTTTCAGTCCTCTCCCTTTCCACTATGTTAAAGTGGTGTTTTCAGTCCTCTCCCTTTCCAATATGTTGATGTGGTGTTTTCAGTCCTCTCCATCTCCATTATGTTGAAGTGGTGTTTTCAGTCCTCTCCCTCTCCAATATGTGAGTTTTTTTTTCTGTCCTGTCCCTCTCCATTATGTTGAAGTGGTGTTTTCAGTCCTCTCCCTCTCCATTATGTTGAAGTGGTGTTTTTAGTCCTGTCCTTCTGCAATATGTTGAAGTGGTTTATTCAGTCCTCTCTCTCTACATTAAGTTGAAGTGGTGTATTCAGTCCTCTCCCTTTCCAATATGTAGAAGTGGTGTTTTCAGTCCTCTCCCTCTCCAATATGTTGAAGTTGTGTTTTCAGTCCTCTCCCTCTCCACTAGGTTGAAGTGGTGTTTTCAGTCCTCTCCCTTTCCAATATGTTGAAGTGTTGTATTCAGTCCTCTCCCTTTCCAATATGTAGAAGTGGTGTTTTCATTCCTCTCCCTCTCCAATATGTTGAAGTGTTGTTTTCAGTCCTCTCCCTTTCCACTATGTTCAAGTTGTGTTTTCAGTCCTCTCCCTCTCCAATATCTTGAAATGTTTTTTTCAGTCGTCTCCCTCTCCAATATGTTGAAGTGGTTTATTCAGTCGTCTCCCTCTCCAATATGTTAGTGTTTTTTTCTGTCCTCTCTCTCTCCATTTGGTTGAAGTGGTGTTTTCAGTCCTCTCCCTCTCCAATATGTTGAAGTGGTGTTTTCAGGACTCTCCCTCTCCATTATGTTGAAGTGTTTTTTTCAGTCCTCTCCCTCTCCAATATGTTGAAGTGGTGTTTTCAGTCCTCTCCCTCTCCAATATGTTGAAGTGGTGTTTTCAGTCCTCTTCCTTTCCACTATGTTCAAGCGGTGTTTTCAGTCGTTGTCCTCTCCAATATGTTCAAGTTGTGTTTTCAGTCCTCTCCCTCTCCAATATCTTGAAATGTTTTTTTCAGTCGTCTCCCTCTCCAATATGCTAGTGTTTTTTTCTGTCCTCTCCCTCTCCATTATGTTGAAGTGGTGTTTTCAGTCATCTCCCTCTCCATTATGTTGAAGTGGTGTTTTCAGGACTCTCCCTCTCCAATATGTTGAAGTGATGTTTTCAGTCCTCTCCCTTTCCAATATGTTGAAGTTTTTTCTTCAGTTCGTCTCCCTCTCCAATATGTTGAGGTGGTTTTTTCAGTACTCTCCCTCTCCATTATGTTGAAGTGGTGTTTTCAGTCCTCTCCCCCTCCAATATGTTAAAGTGGGGTATTCAGTCCTCTCCGTTTCCAAAATGTTGAAGTGGTGTTTTCAGTCCTCTCCCTCTCCAATATGTTGAAGTGGTGTTTTCAGGACTCTCCCTCTCCATTATGTTGAAGTGTTTTTTTCAGTCCTCTCCCTCTCCAATATGTTGAAGTGGTGTTTTCAGTCCTCTCCCTCTCCAATATGTTGAAGTGGTGTTTTCAGTCCTCTTCCTTTCCACTATGTTCAAGCGGTGTTTTCAGTCCTTGTCCTCTCCAATATGTTCAAGTTGTGTTTTCAGTCCTCTCCCTTTCCACTATGTTGAAGGTGTGTTTTCAGTCCTCTCCCTCTCCAATATGTTGAAGTGGTGTTTTTAGTCCTCTCCCTCTCCAATATGTTGAAGTTGTGTTTTCAGTCCTCTCCCTTTCCAATAGGTTGAAGTGGTGTTTTCAGTCCTCTCCCTTTCCACTATGTTCAAGTTGTGTTTTCAGTCATCTCCCTCTCCATTATGTTGAAGTGGTGTTTTCAGTCCTCTCCCTTTCCAATATGTTCAAAATGTGTTTTCAGTCGTCTCCCTCTCCATTATGTTGAAGTGGTGTTTTCAGTCCTCTCCCTCTCCAATATGTTGAAGTTGTGTTTTCAGTCCTCTCCCTCTCCACTAGGTTGAAGTGGTGTTTTCAGTCGTCTCCCTTTCCACAATGTTGAAGTGGTGTTTTCAGTCCTCTCCCTCTCCACTAGGTTGAAGTGGTGTTTTCAGTCCTCTCCCTCTCCAATATATTGAAGTGGTGTTTTCATTCCTCTCCATCTCCAATATGTTAAAGTGGTGTTTTCAGTCCTCTCCCTCTCCAATATGTTGAAGTAGTGTTTTCAGGACTCTCCCTCTCCATTATGTTGAAGTTGTGTTTTCAGTCGTCTCCCTTTCCACAATGTTGAAGTGGTGTTTTCAGTCCTCTCCCTCTCCACTAGGTTGAAGTGGTGTTTTCAGTCCTCTCCCTCTCCAATATATTGAAGTGGTGTTTTCATTCCTCTCCATCTCCAATATGTTGAAGTGGTGTTTTCAGTCCTCTCCCTCTCCAATATGTTGAAGTAGTGTTTTCAGGACTCTCCCTCTCCATTATGTTGAAGTTGTGTTTTCAGTCCTCTCCCTCTCCACTAGGTTGAAGTGGTGTTTTCAGTCCTCTCCCTTTCCAATATGTTGAAGTGTTGTATTCAGTCCTCTCCCTTTCCAATATGTAGAAGTGGTGTTTTCATTCCTCTCCCTCTCCAATATGTTGAAGTGTTGTTTTCAGTCCTCTCCCTTTCCACTATGTTCAAGTTGTGTTTTCAGTCCTCTCCCTATCCAATATCTTGAAATGTTTTTTTCAGTCGTCTCCCTCTCCAATATGTTGAAGTGGTTTATTCAGTCGTCTCCTTCTCCAATATGTTAGTGTTTTTTTCTGTCCTCTCTCTCTCCATTTGGTTGAAGTGGTGTTTTCAGTCCTCTCCCTCTCCACTAGGTTGAATTGGTTTATTCAGTCTTCTCCCTCTCCAATATGTTGAGGTGTTTTTTTCAGTCCTCTCCCTCTCCATTATGTTGAAGTGGTTTTTTCAGTCCTCTCCCTCTCCACTAGGTTGAAGTGGTGTTTTCAGTCCTCTCCCTCTCCAATATATTGAAGTGGTGTTTTCATTCCTCTCCATCTCCAATATGTTAAAGTGGTGTTTTCAGTCCTCTCCCTCTCCAATATGTTGAAGTAGTGTTTTCAGGACTCTCCCTCTCCATTATGTTGAAGTTGTGTTTTCAGTCCTCTCCCTCTCCACTAGGTTGAAGTGGTGTTTTCAGTCCTCTCCCTTTCCAATATGTTGAAGTGTTGTATTCAGTCCTCTCCCTTTCCAATATGTAGAAGTGGTGTTTTCATTCCTCTCCCTCTCCAATATGTTGAAGTGTTGTTTTCAGTCCTCTCCCTTTCCACTATGTTCAAGTTGTGTTTTCAGTCCTCTCCCTATCCAATATCTTGAAATGTTTTTTTCAGTCGTCTCCCTCTCCAATATGTTGAAGTGGTTTATTCAGTCGTCTCCCTCTCCAATATGTTAGTGTTTTTTTCTGTCCTCTCTCTCTCCATTTGGTTGAAGTGGTGTTTTCAGTCCTCTCCCTCTCCAATATGTTGAATTGGTTTATTCAGTCTTCTCCCTCTCCAATATGTTGAGGTGTTTTTTTCAGTCCTCTCCCTCTCCATTATGTTGAAGTGGTTTTTTCAGTCCTCTCCCTCTCCAATATGTTAAAGTGGTGTATTCAGTCCTCTCCGTTTCCAAAATGTTGAAGTGGTGTTTTCAGTCCTCTCCCTTTCCAATATGTTGAAGTGGTGTGTTCAGTCCTCTCCCTTTCCAATATCTTGAAGTTGTGTTTTCAGTCCTCTCCCTCTCCAATATCTTGAAGTGGTGAATTCAGTCCTCCTCCTATCCAATATGTTGAAGTGGTGTTTCCAATCCTCTCCCTTTCCAATATGTTCAAGTTGTGTTTTCAGTCCTGTCCCTCTCCAATATCTTGAAGTGGTGTTTTCAGTCCTCTCCCTTTCCAATATGTTGAATTGGTGTTTTCAGTCCCCTTCTTTTCCAATATGTTGAAGTTGTGTTTTCAGTCCTCTCCCTCTCCAATATCTTGAAGTGTTGTTTTCAGTCCTCTTCCTCTCCAGTATGGTTAAGTGGTGTATTCAGTCGTCTCCCTCGCCAATATCTTGAAGTGGTGTATTCAGTCCTCTCCCTCTCCAATATGTTGAAGTGGTGTTTTCAGTCCTCTCCCTCTCCAATATCTTGAAGTGGTGTTTTCAGTCCTCTCCCTCTCCAATATCTTGAAGTGGTGTATTCAGTCCTCTCCCTCTCCAATATGTTGAAGTGGTGTTTTCAGTCCTCTCCCTTTCCAATAGGTTGAAGTGGTGTTTTCAGATGTCTCCCTCTCCATTATGTTGAAGTGGTGTATTCAGTCCTTTCCCTCTCCAATTTGTTGAAGTGTTTTTTTCAGTCCTCTCCCTCTCCAATATGTTGATGTGTTTTTTTCAGTCCTCTCCTTCTCCAATATGTTGAAGTGGTGTTTTTAGTCCTCTCCCTCTCCAATACGTTGAAGTGGTGTTTTCAGTCCTCTCACTCTCCAATATGTTGAAGTGGTGTATTCAGTTCTCTCCCTCTCCAATATGTTGAAGTGGTGTATTCAGTCCTCTCCCTTTCCAATATGTTAAAGTGGTGTTTTCAGTCCTCTCCCTCTCCAATATGTTGAAGTGGTGTTTTCAGTCCTCGTTGTGTTTTCAGTCCTCTTCCTTTCCACTATGTTCAAGTGGTGTATTCAGTCCTTGTCCTCTCCAATATGTTGAAGTGGTGTTTTCATTCCTCTCCATCTCCAATATGTTAAAGTGGTGTTTTCAGTCCTCTCCCTCTCCAATATGTTGAAGTGGTGTTTTCAGTCCTCTCCCTCTCCAATATGTTAAAGTGGTGTTTTCAGTCCACTCCCTCTCCACTATGTTCAAGTTGTGTTTTCAGTCCTCTCCCTCTCCAATATGTTGAAGTGGTGTTTTCAGTCCTCTCCCTGTACAATATGTTGAAGTGGTGTTTTCAGTCCTCTCCCTTTCCAATATCTTGAAGTGGTGTTTTCAGTCCTCTCCCTCTCCAATATCTTGAAGTGGTGTTTTCAGTCCTCTCCCTGTCCAATATGTTGAAGTGTTTTTTTCAGTCCTTTCCCTCTCCAATTTGTTGAATTGGTGTGGAGAACGATTACATAAGAATGGCAAGCGTGTTCCTCACAGATCAGATTTCAGTGTGGATGTAAAGAAATGTTGTAGAGGACGTATGGGTCAATGGCATTCCATTCAATCTCCAATTTAGTCTCTTCTCATAGGGGCATGATTGAAAAGCTGCCTCTTTCATCTGCATCACAATGGTATGCAACAGCAACGTTGAAAAAACATTTCTCTCTCCTTTTTTGTTCCTGTTCTTGTTCTCATTTTCTCTCTCTCTCTCTCTCTCTCTCTCTCTCTCTCTCTCTCTCTCTCTCTCTCTCTCTCTCCCTCTTCATGAATCATTCTACTCCAGAGTCACGTAAGAGTCTCTGTTCAGTATGTGGCTCACTGTCCCTCATGTGTCTTAATGGCTGTGTGTTCTGCTAGGTCCTGCACACATTAACCTTCAGCCTCCCTTCCCTCCACCCCTGCTTCTCTACTCTCCTGTGGCTCCTCATTGATTGGAGGCCAGCAGAGGGGGGCTGTGTGCCGTGCTGTAGGAGAGGGGAGATGGAGGGGGAGGTGTGGGGGTCATGAGGGGTCATTGATTGAGAAGGCCGTTGTTTTGTGGCCCTGCGGGGAACATGGGGGCGTGTCCTGGTGTGTGACTCTCTGCATGCCAACCATAACACAACATCAATCACCAGCATCTGTACTGGGTTTATGCATAGTATATTGATAGATAGACAGTTTCAGTGATACTACGCTCTGTGGAGTGTACAGGACTAACTCTCTGCTAGTCAAATGTCTCACTGCTGTAATACAGAATGTAATAGAATGAAAAATGCCTGGCTTCATTTGATACCTTATATCTGTATTACATGGAATGCCAGCTTTAGCTGTTAGCTCTGAATGTACATGCTATAGAGTCAGACAGAGATCCAAATTTGAGAGAGTCTTTGGAAAAAGCCTGTCACCACCGTGTCATGTCTGCCAGTTTGTAGCTAGCTAAATGAGGCTCCATCTGTCTCCCTTCTGAACCGCAACAGTCAGACACAGTACCAGGTCAGCCTACTGTACAAGTGATTCACAAAAACAACACTCAAATATGAACAAGGGCAAAGTGGAGACATTTTGTAAACAAGCTAATTTATCAAGTCTTAGGCTGTTGCTGTAAGTTGTTAAGTATTGAAACGTTGCTTATTGGGAAGCACAACATGAATCAGCTTCTATTAAAACTACTTAACTTCTTAGGAAGCGGCAGCCGAGGTGTCGGTTTTGGAGAGTCTGGCGTGCCCAAAGTAAAAGGCCTGCCACTCAGGCC